>JAHRHZ010000267.1:7656511-7743819 GCA_024137785.1 Ginglymostoma cirratum | reverse complement strand
AGGTCAAGGAGGCAGGGTTGGAGCCAGTAAAAGTGAGTTAGGGAGGGAATAGGTTGGTCCAGGGAGGATGGACAGGTCAAGGATTTTCTGAACAAGGGTCTAGGCCCGAAACGTCAGCCTTCCTGCTCCTTTGATGCTGCTTGGCCTGCTGTGTTCATCCAGCTCTACACCGTGTTATCTCATTATTAGTGGTGAGATGACATTTTAGACAGCCAGTGTGAAACAGTTATGGGATTGCCACCTCTAGCCTCTGTTTGAACCCTGTAACAATTAGGCTGCCATTTTATTTTCCACACCAGTTACAGTTCATTGCAAATTATAAATCTAAAAGTATCTCACAAACCATGTTGACGTGATGAAAATAACTGCATTTTTATCAGTAATTCCTTGCTTGACATAAGCGAAATGAGTACAAATAACATTGAAGGATGGAAGTTATTAATTTTGGTCTGAACATATTAGAAGAGGTAGTAGCCCTACTAAAGGCAGTTACTATTGAAAGGTATTTCCTAAGATATCTGTATCTGACACTCAGCATTTCTTATAGCTTTGTTCTACAGATATCCCCAATCCGTAAAATGAAATCACTTGACCAGATCCATTCTTAACATGACTGTGAAACTGATGTTATAAAGGGGATCACCAATATTAAAAAAAAAATCTCAGTGCTTCTGTTCCAAGTTGTTTCCCATGAGTTTCCCATGACTTCATGAGTTTCACAGAGCAGCCCTGGAAAGAAAGGTTATTAAAAATTTTTAAAAAAAGGCTTATATCATGTGTTTGTCACATCTCACGGAACACTTCAAAGCACAGCACATAATTAATTAAGTTCAAGTAAATTGTTGGAATGGAATGAATTGAAGCAAATTGCATGGAATGACAAAGAAGGCTTGCACATATAAAGCTCATTTCAGGATATCTGAAAATGCCGTTAAAGTATTTTGGAAGCGTCAAAATGGCAGAAATGCAGTAGTCAATGTGCACACAGGAAGCTGTCACAACAGCAATTACAATCTAATAAAATCTGGCCTTTCAGTGATGTTGGATGTGGGGCGCATATTGACCAGGACTCTGGAGAGCTCCTTTCTCCTCTTCAACATACTGCCATGAGATTGTTTGCATTCACCTGAGGGCAGATACGACCTTTTCTCTGTACTTATGTACATGTGACTACAATAAATCAAATCAACAGACCTAGGTTCAATATCTCACCCAAAGGACTGAATGTTCAACAGAACGGTGACCCATCAGAACAATGCCATTTTGTGCAGTAAAACCCCACAACCAGCAGTGAAATGAATATCCAGTTTGTCTAATGATGTTGAGGGTTGCATGTTAGCCAGGACATCAGGATATCACCCTGTTCTGTTTGATTAATGTTATGGGTTCTTTTTCTATGTAAGGAACTATGAAAACAATTTCTGTACATTGGGACTCAGTCCTATACAACAGATGATACTAGGACTTTGTCAGATAGCAGGAATGTCAGTGTAACTTGCACAGGGATAGCAGCAGTAATTATCGATTTAGAAATTAGGAATATCTTTGGATTGAAAACGTGCTTTTCGCTTCTGCAGTATATCCTTAAACAAGTTGCTTTTGAAATGCAATTACTGTTGTTACATAAGGAAATGCCAGAGCCAATTTATTTGAGGCATAGCCTCGCTTATGGGACTAAGTGAACTCTCCTGATCTTCTCTGAATGGTGCCATGGGATTGATTATGTCCACTTGACCTGGCAACTAAGACCTCATTTTAATCTTTCTTCAGGCAAATAAAGCAGCTGTCCCTCAGTTCTACTGTTCAATGTCAGCCTTAATTACATGTTGAAGGCTCTGGAGCGAGACTTGAAATCTCAATTGGAGTTTACACCATTCTCAACTGAGCCAAGCTGAACCTTTCATACAATACCTCAGATTATATTCAGATCGAATATCTTTTGATTTCCCTATTATTAAACATGCCAGTGCTTTTCAATAAGTTTAAACGCATGCAAATTGTGAACAGATTTTTTTCTTCAGTAAGCATAGCTTCAATATTCAAATAACTATAAAGCTTTTTGATTCTCCTTCTGAGATAATCTGACAATTTAAATACTTAAATAAAATCAACTCTGGCATCCTAGAATGTCTTCCTTTTCCTCTGCTTTCATTTCTTTTTACCTGCAGACAGGCACTGGGTGACTCTGTAGGACAAAGCAGTCACCTCATTTAATCCATTTGATGTACCAAGTCAGCACTGAAATAGAGCACTGAGCGAAGAGATGCAACAACCTGTAAATCTCACGCCTAAAGTGACTCCTGCTAACCTCAACCTGGCTCAAGGTGACTCAAATGCAAAGTGCAAGGTAACAGTACTCAGTTCAGAGATGTCTAAAACCAGTTGCTGTTTGGGCAATGGATTTGCTGCAAAATTGCAGTCTTCAGTCAAAAGTTGGGATAGTATAGACTGGCAGCATTGCAGCACAAATCCCATCCTTGAAGCAACCACCACAAAATGCAAAACTAATATTCTCCTGTTCCTTCTGCAGTGCTGATCTTGCCAGGTGCCTCAGTTTGGGAATTGTGTTGTCCATTGAGGAATGGGGTCAGCATCACAATTGACTGAACTGTTCAGTGAGGGTCCCCATTGCAAGCAAGATGACTGCAGTTACCGTCAATTACTTTTGAACATTTCCTATTTTGGGCGCTGGGTGGAATTGAAAACAAGACCTGTAGTTGCGTTAATCTTGATTCTTCAGCACTTGTAGGCATTAGGGAATTCTCGGGTTCCTCATGGTTAGCGAAACTTGCCGCCTGATGATTCACATTATAAAGTACGGTCAAGACACGCAATCGATTTCTGATGCCAATCCATAAGTCCATAAGAAATGGGAGCAGGGGCAGGCAATTTGGCCCCTCGAGTCTGCTCCACCATTCAATAAGATCATGACTGATCCGACGTTCCTCACATCCATGCCCACAGTCAAGTAATGAGAAACTGGGCATCCAGCCACAGGAAACGAACAGAGGGAAAATGGATGGATAAATCCTGAGTTAGCCATTTCTAGACAGGCATCTAGAACTTTTACACATCAATTACACCTCATTAGTCAGAGACCAATAGAATTGGCTAAATGTTATTCTTCCAGTCTTGACATGGAACCACTTTGGGGAAGCAGGTAAAGGAGGAAGTGAGGTGTGGTCATGTGAAGGATAATAAACTAATGGATTCAAAATGTTTAGCATTAGAAACTTATGTCTAGAAATAACCTCTGTCAGTATCAGTAAAACAATGGCCAAGATGATCACTAGACATTCCTATGTCTGTATTTCAGCGGAGGTATTATCCCATTTCAAAGAGATTAATACTTCCATTAAAATGGCACAGTGTTGCTCAGATGAGTTAAGCAATCACTGGAACAGGACCAAGCCATTTAGCCTTGGAGCTGCCATTCAGTAACACTCTGGTTGATGTGCACCCCATCTCCATTGTCTTGACTCTGCTTCCATACTCCTAGATACAGTAACTGAACAAAGTTTGTCAAAATTAGTACCAAAAGCTCTAATTGACACATGATCCACAGCCTTTCATGGGCAGCATTACTGGGAGAGGCAGAGGCAGGAGGATAGAGAACCACATTTCCAGATAACCCTTTGTGTCAACATCCTTCCTGGCTTCACCCTTGATTAGCTTAGCTCTCAATGTATACTGATGTGCCTTTTCCCTTGATGACTTCACCAGATAAATCAGTGTGTCTATGCTGCTGAATCTCTTAAAACTTCATTTACCTCAATTAGACCAGTTCTCAATCTTCTGTCCTCAGGGGAACGCAAGCCATGTTTCTGAAACCCCTCCTCATAATCTGCCCTTATAAGCCCTGTGTACCATTCTGGTGAATCTGTGTTGCATCCTCGGAAGGCTCCCAATGTTAAGAGGGCATTTGTGCACCTAATTCTCTAACTTCAATTAAAACTAAGGGTTATAGCAAGTCAAAAAGGTCAAATGTGTATTCCAAAAATGGGCATCTTGTTCCTTGAGTTTCAGATTTAGAAGAAGTAAATGATGCTGCTTCTCACCTTTAGTGTACTCTTCAGCATCCTAATGTGGTGCAACTTTTCATTGACAACTGGATCATTACATCTTTTTATAAAAGACCTTCTGAATTCTTGTTTGGTGGAAGGGCGTTGCTCTCCGATTGCAGACAGACTGGCCTGCTCCAGGGACCTGTACAGCTCCTGTAGCCCGTCGGTAGATCTTCTGTCTTCTGCTGTGCTTTCTGGAAGGGAATATTGCAGGCGTTTGAATCTTGTCACAGCCACTGACCAAACTGGACTTTAAACATACACTTCTATATCCGGCCTGTATTTTGTACAAACGCTAGCGACTGACATAGGAGTGGATTTGTTTTATGTTTCTATAAAGTAAGGCTTTTTGGAAATGGCTAGGAACCTAATGATTTTATAAGGGAGCCTAAAATGATACTGGCAGCAAGTGAGCTGGTATGAAACAAAACGCAGAGCTCCTTGAGACAGTTTGGATCCGTGAATGATGCGCCCTTAAAGGGCAAAGAATTGAATCCAATCAATCTTCACTCATTTATACACGTATTTGCTTTGGTTTTAAGTATAATTTTAATTCAATTGCTTCTTTTAATATTCCATTTCCCTATTACCTGTTGAATTTGCTTGTCTCTTTCTATTCTTACATCGACGTTTTAACTTGGTTACTTAATCTGTATGTGAATTTTATGAATTTTTTTAATCTTACATTACACAACCATTCAGCCTTTGGGCTGTGGACACGTTTTTTCAGCAAGACACCATTATTATTTTAGGCTGGATTTCATATAACTGCAAATTCAGAAAATAACACGTAAATGGGAACCTATCACTTGCAGAGCAGTCCGTGGAAAACTACAAGGTATTATGTGAAAATTTATAATACAATTATAAATGGATGGAATAAAAAATTAACATTTGACATGTATTATTGGTCTAATAATATAAAAGATTTGGAAACAATTTTTGTTTGTTGAGTCAATGTTTTATTGAAAAATATCTTTTGGACACTAAACTCAACATTGTAATGTTACAAAAAGCGGAATAAATTTATACTTGCCAACAGACATCATGCTTGCAGAGAGACATGGCTAATGACCATCTATTAAAACAAAAGTCACTCTTTTGGATTGCTAAGTGCTCCATGCATAATGAAATCTGTGCATGCAACAATACTTAAATAAATAATCAGGTTTTGTCAGGGCAATGACTGCATGGGAGATTTGTTAACTGGAATCAATCGTGATGTTCTTACTTAATTTCACAGCTACATGTCAGTCAGTCACAAAGTAAGCAAATAAATACTAAAATGTAATTCCTCCAACAGCAACAATAGTGCAGTTACAATCTTTTAATGAAAAAGGCATCCAATCTAGGTATACATTATGGGGTATTCTGGATAGATGTTGGACAATTGTTTTCCCTGCATTTTAAATGCGTTTCGATTTGCAAACCATTTGACACATTTTACATTATCTACAGTGGTATATTTGCAACATTGCAATTCAAATATGTGTGTTACAAGCAAACAAATCAGATATGGTGAATCAGCTGTACCTTTTATGATTACGATATAAATAAAATAGGACAAAACAAAACCCATTTTAACGTTTAATTTAACCATGAATCGCTCACTGCTCCCTCTTACCTCACAAATTCTCCATTCTTGTGCTGTTTCCACTGTTTTCAGACATAAACAATGTAATCTTACAAGATTACATTATTTACGTCATGTGACTGCGGCCTTGCTGATCGGCCTGAAACAGGGAACAGGGGATTTTTAAAGTAGGAGGGGCAACACTCACTCTTTTACTGACCAACAGTTGCAGGTTATTAATGACCGATTAATTAAACTGCCATATTCGTAAATCAACATTATTTACATGCACTGTTTCATTTTCCTTTAAAACAAAATAAAACTTGGTGACATTTGCCCGAAAGGAATTACTGTTCTCGTGCGAGTCAAGCAAATGAAAGCCTCGTCCACTAACACAGCAATACTATTGATGGAAATTAAACACTAGGCTGCCATGGTTTGAAAATTTAGAATAACTGCAACTGAAAGAAGGTATTTTGTTTCATTCAAGACCCCGAGTTAAGGAAATTGACCAGATTGAGTTAGGGGATGGGACAGCGGTGGTGAAGAGAAGGAAGGATAAACTTTAGATGTAGTATGGTGACAATGACATGAATGGAAAGGCATGACTTATTGGCAGAATCCACATCATGATCGGTGCCACTGTCTCACAGTGACAAAAGGAGGGACATCGCATAAGCTTCAGTGAGCCTCTCTTGACAGGAAACTGGATTGAATATGAAATACACAGCACCCGATTTTCATTCCTCCTGGTTTTATGTGAACCATTGGGAGATCAAGGCATCAACTGGGTTCACCAATCTCCACATGTGATTAATCGACCCTCTTGGTGAGGCATCATCTCAAAAAACTGTCCTCAGTGCATCATTCAGCCTTGTTTCTCATGAGGGATTATTATTTGCAGATTGCTCCAAACAGCATTCTAATAAATTCTGTACTTCAGAACTGTTCTATCTTTGCTTCTCGCTGTCCGCTGCTTCTATGGTCAGAGCTTAAGTGGAACCCTTCACCGGCACAATTCAACTATTGCATTTAACTCTGTGCCGCAAAGTTGAGTCTTAAAACTGATTACAGGGTGGGACTTCTCAGGCCAAATGGCCTGTTTCCACACTGGAGAGATTCTATGAATCCCTTTGGAATGCTGAACACAGAGGGGATGACGCATTTTGTGTGATGATAGCATCACACTGGATGCAATGGAAATGGCAGAAAATAATCGACTGAATACGGACACCGATGAGGGCCAAGAGAACCCTATCATTTGTTCTTGAAGCAATGAAAGCCAAAGTGTGGGAAATGGGGTGGTTCCAGTCCAGGGCCCTATCAACAACATTAGGTGGGCTGGAGCCCTTGAGTGCAAAATCCAGAATACATTTCAGGAATACTGGTTTAAAAGATTGCATCATTAGAATAAATGGGTCAGGGATGAAATGAAAAAACTGAACTGGGATGCTGTACAGATCAGTAGCAGGTACTGGGTGCATTGAATTAAATGCAAAGGCTGAGCCATGTGTACAAATAAACATGCGCCATGTGTTTGTTTCAGAGCTAAATCTCATTCAGACCCAGTATGGCCCTTCCTGTCTTGCCCAAAGGTTCTTCATTGTTACAGATGTGATTTTTCCAGAGGAAAGCAATTCCTTTTTGTAGCAGGGTAAGAGGCAGCACACGGATTTTTTTTTTCCTTTATTCATTAACGGATGAGAGTGTCACTGACCAAGCAGCATTTATTGCCCATTCCTAATTGCCCAGAGGGCAGTTAAGAGTCAACCACATTGCTGTGGGTCTGGAGTCACATGTAGGCCAGACCAGGTAAGGATGGCAGTTTCCGTTTCCTTCCCTAAAGGACATTAGTGAACCAGATGGGTTTTTCCCTGACATCAACATTGGATTCATGGTCACCATTAGATTCCAGATATTTATTGAATTCAAATTCCACCATCTACCATGGTGGGATTCGAACCCACGTACCCAGAACATTATCTGGGTCTATTGGATTAACAGTCCAACGAAAATACCACTAGGCCATCGCCTCCCCCAAGCAAATACATTCATTAAACTCCAGTATCATTGAATCCCTAAAGTGCTGAAAGAAGCCATTCAGCCCATCAAGTCCGTACCAACCCTCCAAAAAGGGTGCAAAGAGCCTGTAACCCTGCATTTGTCACAGCCAATCCACCTAACCTGCACATCCTTGGACTGTGGGGTAGAACCAGAGCACCCAGAAGAAATCCATGCAGACACAGGGAGAATACCCCACACTGATAGTCGCCCGAGAGTGGAATTGAACCCAGGTCCCTGCTGTGACAGGATTCAAATCCAGGTCCCCAGAGCATTATCTAGGTCTCTAGATTAATAGGCCAGTGATAGTACGAGTAGGCCACGAACTTCCCCATAATCTCTTATTTCCTGCGTGGGAAATGAACCTGGGTTGCAGCAGTGATTTTGCCAAATCTTAACCACCAGATCACCACGGAAGGTAAATGTGTTCTTGAAACAGACATGCCAATTTTCATGAACTGCCTGCCGGAAACATGATTTCTAAGTCAAATTCAGCCTTATTCATGATCTGGCCGGAAGTTTATTTTGTTGGTATTTGACCCGCTGGGTCGGAATGGCTTGCTGACTGTCAGTCTGCTGATCAGTATCTTGGTCACAGTCAGACGGTCTGCAAAGACCCTAGAAGTGCTGTTGCCTTTATTTTACATTGCGCTTAGGCATGGATACCTTCTACAAAATAACACTCAAGTTTTAAAGGGCTAAGACTGGCTGGCTAGCAGAAAACACAGGGTATGAATAAATGAGTCTATGTCTGATTGGCAGAAGTCCTTCAGGGGTCTGTGCTGGAGCCTCAACCCTTTACAACTTCTATCAATATCTCAGGCGACGGGAGCGAAGGCATGGTGGCTAAATTTGCAGCTGACACAAAACCAGATACAGAACACATGCCGAACACATAAACGGTTTGCAGGTGGATATTGACAGGCTGAGAGAGTGGGCAATTTTTGACATCCGCAGATGGAGTATAACTTGGGAAAATGTAAAGACGCCCACTTTTACAGGAAGAATAAAGAAAAAGCAGGAGTTTTATATAAATGGGGAATGACTGCAAAATTCCAAGATGCAGAGAGATCTTGACGATCTAGTGTCATGAGTCACGAAAAAGTTAGCATGCAGGTACAGCACAGCAACAGAAAGTCTAACGGGCTGCTATTGTTTATTATGTGCGGAATTGAACATTACAGAGATGGTGCTTCCATTATACATGGTATTGTTGAGACTACATCTCAAATACTTGGTATCCTTATTTAAGAAAGGATGTGTATACACTGGAGGCAATTCTGAGAAGATATACTACATTGATACAGCTAATGAACGAGTTGTCTTATGAAGGTGGGCTGCTTGGGTTAGGTTTGTTTCTACTGGAGTTTGGAAGAAAGAGGGATGACTTGATTAAAGTGTATAAGAACTAATTGCAGGCCAGTCCAGAATTAAGAGGTACTATTTTAAAATTACAGGTCACTCTTTCATGAGAGACGAGCCAAGGAAAGCTTTATGCTCTCAGAGGGTTACATGACTTTGGAACTCTCTGCCTCATAAGGCAGTGAATGTGGGGGTCATTGTGTATTTTTAAGACAGATACAGATAGATTCTTGTTTGGAAGGGAAATCAAAGGTTGTCAATGATAGATGGGAGTGCGGAATTCGAAACAAAAACAAAATTAACCATGTCCTTACTGAATGGCAGATTAGACTCCAGGGGCCAAATGGTCTACTTCAGCTCCTATTTTTGAGGTTTGCATCCCAAGGGAATGATGGCTAAACACAATGAGCTTTATGGCTAGTGGCAAGTTAAGACAGACAGATAATAAATACTTGGCAAGTAAAGATACTCCGTCCCACTTAACCTGTCTCACATAAGTGTACATATACTCATCATTGCAAACTAAAGGAAGTTGTGTTGTTCAGTAGGTAGTGTCCCTGTTTCAGAGCCAGAATTTCTGGGTTCAAGACTTACTACTGGACTTGTTGGCCATGGAAGGAACATTTTCGATGTCGCCCTTCTAATACTCCCTTACTATTCCCCAAAGGAGAAAGCAAAGATACAAAACAAGCCTGTAAAACATAAATTTTTCAATGATTGGTCTTATTATTCACTTACAATATCTTGAAACAAGTTACTGTAACAAATGATCAAGTCTGATGAGAGACATCAAGTGAGCAGCACAACTGTGCTACTCTGTTAGTGCCAATCGTTGACAATTTGCCTTTCAACATTATCCCTCATACAGGGACACATCTCAAAGTGTCCTTCTCTCCCTTGGCTTGGGCCTAATTGAAATGAACTAACTTTTTGTCTAATTTTCAAATTCCCGCATGTCTTCTCCAGTCCTCTGACAATGCCTCTTACTCCTTTTCACTTCTCCATTAAGAATGTTCCTCATATAGTCCTTGCTGTTCAGTCTCGCCACCCTCTCTGTGTTTAAAAGAAAACTTCCAAAAGCACTTTTCTACCTTTCTTTCCCAAACCTAGACTTTGTTTTTAAACTTTCCTTGATTGCTTAGCTTCCACTGTTTAATCTTCTTGAAGTGAAGCACTTTGAGATATGTCCCTGTATGAGGAATAATATTGAAAGGCAAATTGTCAACTATTGGCGCTAACAGAGTAGCACAGTTGTACCGCTCACTTGATGTCTCTCATCAGACTTAGCCACTTGTAACAAAACATTGTAAATGAATAATAAGACCAGTCATGAAAATTTTATGTTTTACAGGCTTGTTTTGTACCTTCACAGGTACTTTGCTTTCTCCTTTGGAGAATAGTGAGGGAGTATTAGAAGGACGATATTGAAAATGTTCCTTCTGTGGGTCTTGACCCCGGAATGTGGAGCTCTGAAACAGGGGCACTACTTACAGAACCACAAAACCTCCTTTATTTTGCAATAGCGAGTACACGTGCACTTATGTGAAACAGGTTAAATGGGACATACTGTCTTTATCTGCTACTTATTTGTCATACATCTGTCTTAACTTTTCAGCCACTAACATAATTTGAATATCTCAAACTTGAAGGTGCTCAGAGTTACTCCACTATAGACAAATGGACTTTTATTGTCTGAAAGTGTTAAACTTGGATAAGTAGGTTATGTTTTACTCTATAAGAAGGCATCCCTTCAGCTTTGATGGGAGGACATACTGTCCTTTATCACACGAGTAGGAATTTTTTAAACATTTATTGTAAAGCAAACAAAAACAGCAATATAGCTTTGGCGTAGAGCTTTGATCAGATAGAGATTCAATAAGCCTCATGCAGTTTCTAAACCAACTGACAAACTATATCCATTTACGCTTGAAAATAGAAAGCAACTCATGATTTTTGTACCAAATGTCTTGATTTTTAAGAGTTTGTCTACTGACTCATGAGATACAGAGGGAAATGGCTGGTCTATGTAAACCAAACGCTTAGTGATGAATACAAAGTGTGAAGGGAATTGAAGAGTTCCCTCCTGATTTAGTGACTGCTAATTTTTTTCAGTTTTTTTTTCTAACATGACTCAGTGGTTGTCCATTCTGAGGCACAAGGCCCATGCATACAAGTAGCTGAGTGAGACTTTAGCATTATAACCGGGCTGACACTTCACTCCTATACAGAGGAGGGCGCCCCAGTGCTGTCATTTGAGTAAGACATGAATTCAAGACCACCTGCCTGATCAGACGAAAGAAGAGCAGAAAGTGAGATGATCCAGTGTTTTGTCTATCATTCCACTCTCAACCAAAGGCACTATTCCCATCTTCTGTTTCTGGGATCTGACAATGTGCCTGTGCAGCAACATGGACAACGCTACAAAAGCGGGTCATTGCCTGCTGAGTGCTTTGGAACACCTTGAGAATGTGCAAGGTGGTATCAGAAGAGCAAGTTCCTTCTTTAATGAAATGAATTCCAGTCACGTACAATATTTTCTAATTATTCTGTCCAAACATGATAGGCTGCATGAAAAATACTGGCACACCAACCTTGTTTATTTGCGCCATTTTGTTTGATGCATTGGATCTCATCGTCCTCGGACCTCTCTTCAGCGAGTCCAGGAGCGAGCGCGTGCCCTTTCATTCTTCCTTCCCTATTCCTTGGGAGACTCTGGCTGCGTTGTTTACATCCTCTTCTGTGAGATCCAGGTCCCCGCTCACATTCCACCAGTGGAAAAGGCCCATCGCTGTCATGGTTGTGGCGCCTCTGAACGGGTAACGTTGCCTGCCGTCTTCTCTCGGGTGACATGAGTCCTGTCCTGTCTGCGATATAATCCGTTTCCAGAGGGACAGTCTGCAGGAAGTGCAACCCTGAGCTAGTTAGCGGGGTTTCAATCAGGTCCTGCCACGACCGCCTCTCTCTGTAGGAAGACCTACAGCCGGATGAATGGGTGCTTCCTGATGCATCGTGCCGTGAGTCCTCAGCAGATGAATGCGAGTATGTCGACTCACTTGAGAAATGACGTCCGTGCTTAGGTTCCGGGTAGGGACTCGAAGAATTAACCTATGGAAAAGAGTCAAAGGTAACTCCTCTGTAGTTACTGCCAATTATCAGCATTAGCCTTATATATTCTTATAACGGTAATATTGAAAATTGATATAAAATAAATGGACAGCTAACATTTGCAACTTTGTAACACCCTCCAGCCCCCGCTCCCTCATATTCATGCTCTTTTCCACCTCTGTGAGGTTCTTTGTATCTCATTGACAACTCCTGAGACCCTAAGCTTGAAATTCCATTTCTTAGCCTCCCCACCTTTCTAACTGCCTCTCCTCTGTGATAGCTTAAACTTCACAACTTTAATAACTCTTCACAGATTGAAAGAAGCAGCAGTAACTCTGTCTAGTATAACCGTTAAGGGACAAAGACAAATTTATGCAGGAATTGAAAGCACTTAGCCATGTCTGGGAGAAGAATGAGTCGAAGCTACTGTTTTAACATCTGCTAGATAACTGGCTGCCTCATACCACAGCAATAACTGATTGCCCTGAAGAAGCATTTAAGGAGTTAATCACAGGAACATTGTGTCTTCAAACAGATAGTCAAAACCAAATGTAACAGGGTGCAGGGAAGTTACCTCTGATAAGAAGGCAAGCTGCAGACGTGCAATATTGCAGATGAAAGAATCTAAAGGATCATCAATAATGTCACACCACAAACCTGAAGGAAGCTAAATTATTTAAGATCTATGGACAGCAACACTGCGCAAGGATCAAACCCTGGGCACATCCAGAGATAGATATTGTTGGTCTGAAATGTAGCTAAATTCCACCATTAATCGGGCAATAGCCAAGTTGAGGGGTGAGGCTTAACTTGCTTACTTGAGTGGTCTTGTTTCAGTTATTATATGCAATAAAGTTTAAGTAATTATTTCAGTATTTGATTGCCTGCAAGACTTTTTAATAATGAGCTGATTTAAAAAAAGGATAATATGCCCACAACACCTCCTTTAAGATGCTCGCTCGCTAAACCCTACCTCTTTTGGCCAGTGCTTTGGTCATCTATTCTAACATGCAACTCAATTACAAATATTGTTTGTCAAACCACACTTACAAAGTTCCTTAAGATGCTTTACCACGTTAAAGGCACACATGAATGCTAATTACCCTTTTTACTGTAAGAATGACATCAAAATATAGCACAGATGGAGGCCATTTGGCTCACAGCTCCCATGCCGACTCTTTGAAAAAACTATCTAATTGGTCAATCTCTCCTACTCTTCTCACAGTGCCCTGCACGTTCCCATTTCAAGTACATTACCAAATTTCACTTAAAAGTTGCAGTTAGTTGTGCCACCAGCGCCTTCTAGGCAGTCCATCTTAGATCACAGCTCGTTGTGTTAAATTAATTTCTCTTTTAATTTCTTTTTGCCAACTGTGTTTTAGAAAGCCCTCAGTCTGCCATCTGAGGAGAGGCTTCAATTCATTTAACAAAAGGGGCATCATGCTGTATTTGTCATGGTTCAGAAAGTTGAACACTCATCTCTAAGTCAAAAGATTGTGCATTTAATACCCACTCGAAGATTTCAGCCCTGAATCTAGCCTGACACTCCTGTACAACGCTGATGAATTTCATTGGAGCTGTTTTTCTGCAATGACTGCAACATACATAGCAAGTCTGCGTTATGATTCTTACTGATGGTGTCCGAGGGTATGTGTCACACACTGCTGAATGGCCCTCTGCTTTTACTGTTAAAGGATCATTAGCATCCTCTTGGTCACTTTCACTCCAGTAGTCTGAAAAGGAACAAAAAAGACCTTATTGTAAAACACTCCTGACTTAAAATCTTTTCAAACAGTCCTATCAGAGCTGATAATGAGAGTCATACAGTCATATGGCGGCGGAAATAGGCCCTTCGGCCTGACTCATCTGCGCTGACCAGGTGTCCTAAACTGAACTTGTCCCATTCGCCCCAGTTTAGCCCATAAACCTTTCCTATCCATGTACCTGTCCAAGTATCTTTTAAATGTTGTAACTGTACTCGACTCTACCACCACCCTATGTGTGAAAAGGGTGCCGTTCAGGTCCCTTTTAATTTTTTTCCCTCTCACCTTAAACCTATGCCCTCTAGTTTTGGACTTCGCTACCCTGGGGAACAAACCTCGGCTATTCATCTTATCTATGCCACTTATGATTTTATAAATCTCTATATGGTCAACCCTCAGCCTCTGACACATCAGGGAAAAGAAAAGCCCAGCCTTTCTAGCCCCACCGTATAACTCAAACCTTCCATTCTCAGTAACACCCTTGGAAATCCCTTTTGCACCCTTTCCAGTTTAATAGCATGCTTCCTATAGCAGAGCGACCAGAACTGAAGGGCAGTATTTCAAAATGTGGCCTTACCAACGTCTTGTACAGTTCTAACATGACATCCCAACTCCCATACTCAGTGTTCTGACCAATGAAAGCAAGCATGCCAAACACCTTCTTGACCACCTTGTCGACCTGTGACGCCACTTTCAAAGAACTATGTATCTGCATCCCAAGCTCGCTCTGTTCAACTACACTCCTCAAGGCCCTACCATTAACTGTGTAAGTCCTGCCCTGGTTTGTCTTACCAAAATGTAACAATTCGAATGGCTTTCTCACAGTTCTTCACACCTCACCAATCCTAAGGGTTCCAGTTTGTTATTCTTCATTCCAGAGTAGATAAGCTCATAGTTCCTCACAGTCAACTTCATTTGCTACAGATTTGCTCTTTGACTCACTCAGCTTGTGTTCATTTGTAACATGCTCCACTTATTTACGCAACTTATTGACCCAAAACTTCTGAGGAGTTACAACCCACTTGTTTTGTTTAATTTGTTCATGAGATATGGGCATTGTTGGCTGGTCAAAATTTACTGACCATCCCTAACTGTGCATACGATAGTTAAGACTCAACCACATCACTGTGTCTGGTGTCATGTGTAGACCAGACCAGATAAGGATAGAAAATTTCCTTAGATAAAGGACACTGGTGAACCAGATTGGATTTTACAACCATATACAATGGTTATACGGTCACCAAAAGACTAGCCTTTCATTCTACATGTTTAATGAATTCAGAATTCACCATCTGCCATGTCCCCAGAACATTTGGCTGGCGATTTAGATCACTCATCGCAATGCCACTCTGCCCCCAACATTTTACCTTCTGATAGAGCTCTGCATTTTTGGCCTGGATTTCCAAACTGGGCCTCTTCAGAAATACAAACCATAGTTTAAATCACAGTCCACCCTCACTGCATAAGCTTGTTGTGGTAACCCAAGCCACAGGCTCTTTTCAAAACTCTAGTTGCCTGATTCTGCTAAGTATAAGATTTAGTTGTCCCAAAGCCTCTTTGAGAAGCCAAGAAAGGTAATCATTGGTGAGGGCTTAGAGTGGCAGGTGGGTGAGGTGAGGTAGGATGGGAGGTGGATGATGAGGATAAGGTGCAAGGACGCAGGTGGATGGGGTAGCAAGTAGGTAAGAGTATAAGCGAGCTTGTGTGTGAGAAGTTAGGATGGCGTATGGGTGAGAGGGGATGGGTGGCAGATGGGTAAGGGGATTGGGGTGGCAGGTGGACCAGGAGAATAGATGAAAGTTGGTGAGGGGGATAGGGTTACAGATTGGTGGGTAAGGGTAAGTCAGGTCAGGGTGGTGTTGTGATGGGCCGCAGTTAGATCTGATCAGGGTGGTACCTGGGGGTTTGACGTTGTTGTAGGTGGGGAGTATAGTCAGGTTAGGTTCAGGTTTACTCACATGCAGTGAGGGGGTTGATGACGGAGGTAGTCGGGTGGTTTAAGGATAGTTCAGGATCAGGAATGGCAGACAGGCATTTGGAGGGGGGAGGGGAAATCTGATGGGAGGGGACAGAAGGGTGGTTGGGTGATGAGGGGTAGTTTGGGGTGAATCAGAACATTGGGGGATAGTGTCAGGGTTTGGTCAGTCACGGGGTGTCAGTGGTACAGTTACCCAAGAGCTAGACATGGCTCTCAGCAGGCTGACACTTTGTGGGTAACTACATGTGCAGGTCCGTGGGTTGGAATTTTCTGAAGTCTACGACTAAGTTAGTGGTGGTGACTTCCTCGGAGGGCTCTAGCTGCAGGTTTATTGCTCATTAGACGTTTAAACATCCAGAGCAATTCCTATACAAATCGCTGCACTGGGACTTCCAAGGGGACCCGATGTGTATCGTTTGGGATTGTTCAGCTATCCAGGAACTACATTGGATTGACACCTCCATAAAACAGCTGGCAGTGGAATTAGTGCGAATGTGTGCAGTGCTCATGCAGTAACAGCATCCATTAGCAGGCTCCAATATCTGTGTCTAATTTAAAATCAATAAGTCAATGGTCATCCATCTGGAGTCACACTGTGTTAGGCACAGCTGGGCAGTCGTAGTACTGATTTACCTAACCTGCACCTTTATACTTAGGAGACCCACTATAGAAATTCCACGGGTGTGACCAGTACAAAGAGGCAAACAGCCCGAACAGTGCACAAAAGTTACGCATTGCGAGTCCAGACTCCCATTTGCCCCTGCAGATGAAGAAAGGAAACACTCACTGATGCTGCAGAGTACATCTCCTTTTCTCCTGGTCTATTTCTGCATTTCCCACAATATTAATAATGACCGAATGCAAAATATAGTCCTGGTACCAATAACATTTTAATCTATAACAAGGTGAAAGCTGAAAATATAAATGATGCTTTGGGCGCATTACTATCTTACTCTGTCAGATTCTGTGCTGGAAGGGCCATGACTGAGATTACCAAGGGACATGGTGAGGATGTCATGGGCCAAGGTTTTGCTCAGGCAATTTGCTGTTATATCGAACTGGTTTAGAGAAGTCGGCCAGGATGTGACCCAGGAGCTTCCTCAGCTCTGGTTAGGAATATACATGGCAGTGTGTGGGCCTTTACACAGATCAAAAGGAGACACTGTTAGATTGGAAGTCTGGGCCCTCATGGATTCCAAGGCCCAGGCATCTACATGATAGAAACACAGAACTATAGAAAATAGGGGCAGGAGTGGCCCCTTTGAGCCTGCTCCACCATTCAACATTATCATGGCTGATCATCATAAGCAGTAGGCTGTCCCCGCTTTCTTTCCCAGACTCTTGGATCCCTTTAGCCCTGAGAGCTATATCTAACTCCTTCTTGAATACATTCGATGTTTTGGCCTCAAATGCTTTCTGTGCCAGTGAATTCCACAGCCTCACCACTCTCTGCGTGAAGAAATTTCTCCTCAGTTCCGTCTTAAATGGCCAACCTCATATCCATAGACTGTGATCTCTGATTCTGAACTCCCTGATCATCAGGAACATCCTTCCTCCATTTACACTGTTCATTACTGTTAGAATTTCTATGAGACTCCCCCCACATTCTTCTAAACTCCAGTGAATGTAATCCTAACTAATCCAATCTCTCTTCATACATCAGTCCTAACATCCCAAGAATCAGTCTGATAAACCTTCATTGCACTCCCTCCACAGCGAGAACATCTTTCTCCAGATAAGGAGACCATAACAGCACACAATACTCCGGGCGTGGTCTCACCACGGCAGCAACAGATTCTGCTCCTGTACTTGAATCCTCGACAATTTAGCAGTCTTCACACTATCTTGAGATCTGTTAGTTTGAGTAAACACCAGAGACACACCACACACAGAAGATGCTTGACTGTCTGAATAATATTAAGTGACTGTCGTCTGAGCCTGTCAGAGATTTTGGGTGAGGCAGTTATGCCGTGGGTTTGATTAATGGGTTTTTGGTCCTAGAATCCCTTCTGTAACCAATTTAATCCTCAGCATAAAGAGTTTTTTCTCTCCGGTCTTGAATTTAAACATGTCTGTTTGTCAAACCATGGCGCTTATTATTTTATCTCTTGCTGTGAGATGAAATGATGGCCAAAGGCAAGAAGCTTTTGTCACGACCATTTTCTGTTCTCACGACTAACTTTTCAAAAGCAAAAAGAAAGGAAAGCTTAGAGTTACTTTCCCCGTTGGCATTACTTTTGTCAAATATCCCAATGGCTCTTTGTTACCTTTCTTGTAAAATCATAAATTGCAATTCCTCACCTCACATGACAATGAAAATTAATTGTTGATATTTTATGGGTTAAATTTGATTTTATTCCTTTTTATAACAAACTTAAGACTGAGACGTGAAAGAAAGTGGAGGTGATATTTTCAGTTCTGGGATTGGCTCTTCCTGCTCACAATAATATTATTGGCTCTGTTTAGGAGGACAACCAGTATTCCGGAGCTAGTTTCCTGGCACTGTTAAATGGAGCTCAGTTTCCAACCTGAGCAGCATTATCCAGTTGTGAAAGATCAGGAACAATGACTGAAATGATAAGTGACCATTCCGCCCATACAGCCAAATTTAGGTTCAGTTAGCCTTTCAATTCAGTTCAAAAATCTCCTCTGGACATGGTGCACACATGGAGCTGTGGTTGTCTGCTTTAAGCTGGAGCAGGTTATATAATTCTTCACGCATCAGCACACTGTTAAGCCTGCAACCTAATACGTTCTTCTGTTGTTCAAAGTTCTGCAACTTTTAAACTGAAAGTAAAGTTTATTATGAGGGAACTAAGGGTGAATTGTTAACATTTTCACTGGTGAATCATTTAAAGCCTTCTCAGTGTTTGCCTCAAGTATCATTCTTAGTGAGCTTTTCACCATTTTCAGTGATCAGAAATTACTGCATTTCTCAGTTTCTGAGTGTGTTTGAATGTTGTTGTTCACTGTGATCATTGACACTTTGCAGGGAAACACCCAGGAACTGAACAAAAGTGATGGTAGCCACCTCACGCATTGGGAGTGCAGCTCCTTAAACTGGGCTGAGGAAAAACGTGCCCTGGGCATGTCAGATTTTCACTCTTTGATGGCAGAGTTTCTTGGCAGGTTGGAATGAAAATGCAGACTGCTAGCTGCGGATGGGGGTTGGTTTGAGGTCACCCTCACTGCGCTGCCAATGCAAAATCCCTCCAGCCCTCATCCAGGTGAATCCCTCCCCATGCCCCGTTCATGCCAACTTGCTACTTTATATCCTCAATGCCACGTTATACTCCTCCATCCATCACTATTGTCCCTAATAGCCCCTATGCCTCTCCGCCATTTCCTAAAGCCCCGCTAACTCTCACGTCAACCCATTCCTCTTCACCCATGCAACCCCCACCCCCGCTACACCATGGGCCATCATACCCCAATGTCAACTGTTCCTCTGTGCCCATCATCCTGGTGGTTTATAGTTCTAATGTCAACTGTTCCCTTGTGCTCATTACCCTGGCCCCTATGCCAATTTAATGTCAACTCATGCCAAAGCATGCCCCCTCTCACCACCTTTTGGCCTTCTTCCCCGCATTCTGACTCATCTAGTACTGACTCAGGAGCTCTGCTGACATTAAGTAAAGTTATGTGTCTCCTGGTGCCATCACAATTTAAACAAACACTCTCATTGATTTAAAGAAAAAAAATCAATGTATTGTAATTCCTTCAATGAATCACCTACGGAAGCAAACAT
Source organism: Ginglymostoma cirratum (assembly GCA_024137785.1). Classification (NCBI taxonomy): domain Eukaryota; kingdom Metazoa; phylum Chordata; class Chondrichthyes; order Orectolobiformes; family Ginglymostomatidae; genus Ginglymostoma; species Ginglymostoma cirratum. The sequence goes on along the minus strand of JAHRHZ010000267.1, from coordinate 7,724,165 downwards.
GTACATTTTAAGTTGTTCAGCAGTGGTATCTGGGAAGCACACATGTGTGATGCCAGGGGGATCCACAAAATTACAGTCTTTCCACCAGGAAAAGGAAGAGATTATAACAGGGAGTAAAGAGATGGCAGATGCATACTTTTGGTTCTGTCTTCAAAAAGAACGACAGTACAATGGCTCAGTGGTTAGCACTGCTGCCTCACAAAGCCAGGCAACCGGGTTCAATTCCAGCCTCGGGTGACTGTCTGTGTGGAGTTTGCACATTCTCGTCGTGTCTGTGTGGGTTTCCTCCGGGTGCTCCAGTTCCCTCCCAAAGTCTGAAGATGTGCAGGTTAGGTTGGATTGGCCATGCTAAATTGCCCCTAAATTGTCCACGGATGTGCAAGCTAGGTGGGTTAGCCATGGCAAATGCAGTGTTACAGGGGTAGGGTAGGTCTGTGTGGGATGCTCTTCAGAGGATCAGTACGGACTTGGTGGGCTGGATGGCCTGCTTCCACAGTGTAGGGATTCTATGACCGAAATAAAATCCCAAATATATTGGGAAGCACAGGGTATAGTGAGAGGGAGGAACTGGGAGGAAATCAGTGTTAGTAGGGAGATGGTATTGGGGAAACTTATGGGATTTAAGGCTGATAAAGCCCTAGGTTGCAATAATTGTGGAAATGGTCCGAGAAATAAAAGATGCATTGGTGGTCATCTATCAAGATTCTATAGACCCTGGAGCAGTTCCTTTGGTTTGGAAGGTTCCTAATGAAATCCCACTACTTACAAAAAAGATCTCACCCGGCAGATATGCTGTCTGATGGGCTTTTGGGCTGAAAACCTCTTGAATAAAATATAAACACTGTTGTGCTGTAAGTTCCTGTGGATCTCCATACACTGGGACTTTCGACCAAAGATCCTCTCCCCTCCACCTTCCACTCTCCTCCCAGCCCTGAGGACATATGGGGTCCACAATCTTTGAGGCAACCGGGGATGGAGAATAATGCTTCTTTTCCAAATCCAAAAGACAATCTGAGGAAACGCACCCAGTCTAACAAAATAAGGGCAGTGCAGGAATTCCTCAGTTATCAGTGAATGTCTGGCCTGTGTTTAATGATTCCTAAATTCAATTTGGACTTATGAAATCAACTTGCGACAACTTTCACCAATTTCAAACCAGTTCCTTCCCCCTTTAGAGTGTTGTGAGAGGTATCCTGGATGCACTGATGAAGTGTTCACTCGCTCTACTTCCTTAATTCAACAGAATTTGGAGTTCATTCCTTTGGAGCTCAGCAACGCCTGAGCAAAACACCAGCAAGGACAAGATCTGAGTAAAGGAGATTGGTTCATGGTAAAGAATGACCCAGACAAAGGGATGGAACAGCAGTAAAACTAAAAAGGAAGAAATCTTTATTCTTTTTCATGCATCCTGCGCAGTGAATGTGATAAAATAATTTGACTTTATGCTGCCTGTCATTCCCATGTGATGGCCATTGAACCTACCCTAATGTCTGATGGCTTTTCAGCTTTTCTGTGATTCCTCCTTGCCCATCCCCTGTGAGAAAGCATTACTGTCGAGTATTAGTTCCTATTTGTAAGAAATGTGACTACAGACACTCACCTTCATCCGGTCTGGTCACTTTATCATCAGGAGCATACCCGATTGCAGCTAATCCCAGTCGGTTCATCCACCTATTGAAGCATCAGAGATGCAAAGGGAATAAAAAGACACACAGACAGCATTAATTACAAATGATATAATTCGCAATCACCATTCTTTTTTTTATATGCAAAAGACTAAAACAGTCAAAATGCATTTGATATTTTCAACAGAATATTCAAGATCTCTTCCAGTGGGAAGATACACACACAATGTTTGAGGAGTTGTGCTACATTGCTTTGTTCTTCACCAAGGAAAATGGATGACAAGGCTCGATAACGTTAAAGCTATTAATGGGATTTTCCCTTTAGCAAAATATTGCTGCTTTCAGTCCAGATTCTTTGTGTAGATATAAACCACCAGAAGGGTGATCCACCACCAGAATGTGGCTGATCCATACTTTTTTATATTTGTTCACAGCACGAGGGCGTCGCTGGCTAGGCCAGCATTTATTGCTCTTTCCTAGTTGTTCAGAGGGCGGTTACGAGTCAACCACATTACTGTGGGTCTGGAGTCACATGTAGGCCAGACCAGGTAAGGATGGCATTTTCCCTCCCTAAAGGACGTTAGTGAACCAGATGGGATTTTCCTGACAATCAAAAATGGATTCATAGCTATCATCAGACTCTTAATTCCAGATATTTATCAAACTCAAATTCCACCATCTGCCATGGCAGGATTCAACCTGTGTCCCCAGAACATTGCCTGGGTCTCAGGATTAACAGACCAGTGATAATACCACCAGGCTATTGTCTCCCCACATGAAGCAATATTGGATCTCACTTGTCTGCCGCACCTGCCCACGACACCAGCATCATTCTGGACAGCAAAGATATCTACAGACTTCACAAATCACTCACTCTTTCCCTGCCAGTAGGTGCAAGATGTTTACGAACTTCTTTACGAGTAAGACTGATACCAGCTGTTCAGTTATATCCTCCTTTCATCTTACCCACCAAACTAATCCTTCCTCTGGATTCCTATTACCCAAGCATTGATCTGTTTAATTCTCTCCTGTTTTATATCCTGCTATGTCCATGAGACCCACCTCCTCCTGTCTCGGCTCCTTTCCATGAAAACGTCTTTCCTTCCCAACTACCACGTGTGTAAAGGTTCAAATGATCACTTCCCCTCTTCCAAATCTGACACCAATAACCCTTCCTCAAGAAATCTACTCTTGATCCCTCTGTCCTTTCAAATACTGCCTCGTCTTTCCTCTCCAATGTACTTGAAATGTGTTGTTGCCTCACAAACATAGGCCCAATCTTCCTGGAATTCCTGATTAGTCTCTCCAGTTACGTTTCCAACCCCACTACAGCACTGAAATGGTCTGAATCATCGTCGCTATGAGAATGCCTAATACTTTTTCAATATCTCAGAGCCTTTGATGTGGTCAACTCTAACCATCCGCCACCAATATTGACAAACTTGTTGAGACCACCCTGGTTTGTTTCCACTTTTGTTATGCCATTGTATTCAAAACATCTCCAATAATAGCTTCACTTCCTGCGCCATCAATCCTATCTCAATTCCCAAACAGCCCTCTCCTCTTTCCTATCTACACACTACTCCTTTGGCATAATCCCTGCCTCCCCATCTTCTCTCATGACAACTCTGCTGCTTTTGTTCACAGAATCATAGAAACCCTACAGTGCGGAAACAGGCCATTTGGCTCAACACTGCCCCTCTGAAGAGCATCCCACCAGACCCGTTCCCCCGCCTCTGCATTTCCCTTGTGTAACCCACTTAACCTAAACAGCCTTAGGTACCACGGGCAATTTAGCATGACCAATCCACCTACCCTGCACATCTTTGGACTGTGGAAGGACCCAGAGGAAATCCACGCAGACACAGGTAGAATGTGCAAACTCCAGACAGACAGTCATCCAAGGCTGGAAACGAACGCGGGTCCCTGGCGCTGAGGCAGCAGTGCTAACCACTGAGCCACCGTGTCGCCCCACTTTCACACTGTTTGGCTGACATCCAACCATGGGTCTGCAGTTCCCTCCAGCTAAGGAAGACTGCAGTTTTTATCACTGGCTGCCACCTCAGGCCCTATGCTGAGTAATTCTCCATGGCCACCATCGCAGGTGGACTGGATTACTCACAACCTCGTCATTTCATTTCAACTTTCTAAACTCAAACCTTCTCCGTCATAATGACTGCCGACTTTATTGCATCACACGTCTTGCCCCCCTGCCGAAACTAAGATCCAGGTCACCTCCAGACTCACCTATTCCAAAGTTCTCCTGATCAGCTGCTTATTCGCAATTTGCCATCAATTTCAACTCATCTCAAACTTCATTGCCTATCCTATTTTGGCCTTAAGTCTCACTGCATTATTACTTCTGCCTTGCTGAACTGCTCTGGGTCCCAATCCCAAAACAAATCCTAAATCTTTCTCTGGCTTCGAAACATTCTCCAGGACAACAATACTGCTCAGCATCAGAGCCCTGATTTGGTGCCCATCCCTCTTCCTTCATTCTAAGCTTCAGAATGTCATTCATGAAGAGCCTCTTGAAATACTATCTTTCTGACTGCTCCTGTGCCTCCATCTTTGAGCCAAAATCCATTTCATTTGATGAAATCTTTGTTTTTACACAGTAAAGGCACAATTTAAATGCAAGTTGAAAGCTTTCAATGCAACATTGTGGTGTAGGTTTCAAAGTGAACTCCCTCAACCATAGAATAACAGGCACATTTCAATGTTTATTACCTTACAGAAATGTCCATTTTGTTGGTTTATTTCCCACAGTTTCTACAATAACTAGATTGCTTTCCTTTAGTTATCTGCCACAGTATTCTAGAAATTAGGAAAAAAATGTTCCCAAACTTTTATCAAGCTTGTCTGATCCTTTGTGCAGGTACTTTCAAGGGGTCTGTGCTTTTTCAGAGGCTTTTTGGAGTGTTTAAATAGGCAGGAGTCCTCCGAGTACTCGGGTGTGTTTCAGGGAGAGTGCTGGTATTTCCAATTGGGTTCTGGAAGCAAGTTAATATTTAGATGCAACTGATGAAATGAGCCATGATTTACAGGAGGTTCCCTGATTGTTTATCATTCAGTGGAGGGAAGTTCTGAAGATATGGCAATACGTGAGGAAGATCCAAAGGATGTGTCAGAACTTACATGGAGTCCCTCTGTCAATAGTTTTGGGGTATCCCTGGAGTGTGACTGTACTGGTGAGGGGTCCTGGTAATATATACGTTGTCCCTGAAAGGTGACAATATTTGGAGAGTACAGAAATGTTTGTTCAAATTAACTTATTTTGTCAGAAAATTCCCTGTTTACAATTTTAATCAAGGCATAAACACCCATAAATAAGTCAGGTACCAGACCCCATCCAGCAGCAGATATTATGAATTTCACACATCGAGGGAAATGTAGGGAATTGTAGGTAAGTAGAATAATTCCACTGTTAAAATCAGACACCATAATGTCTTCTGGAAGATGAGCACTGTAAACTGCACCTGCCTATACCCAGACTATCAATCTGTTAGAACAGACAGCAGGAGCTTATGTGCTTGCAAATGTTGCTCACTCTTTTTTAATTTCAAAAATATACATTATTCATAAAAGTATCACTATATACATATATAGCCACTTTAGTTGTTCGGTTCTGTACAGTAGCAGAAGAAGGAACAAACAAATATTGGAGTTTGACTCTATCCGACAAACAAACCAAAGGAATCTCTTACTTGTATAAGATAATATTTATATGCATTGAGGCACCAGGGAGTCCAATAACTGAGCAGAACACTCATTTAACTTTGATGGTGGTATTTCCACAAATTGCTTTGGCAGCAGCTGCCCCAAGCTTTAGTGCGTCCCTCCGCACGTAGTACTGGATCTTGGAATGTGCCAGTCTACAACACTCTGTCAGGGTCAACTCCTTGCTCTAACAGACCAGTAAGTTTCAGGCGGACCAAAGAGCCTCCTTCACCAAGGCTCTCCAGATGCAGTCGATGTTTGTCTCAGTGTGTAACCGGGGAACAGACAATAGAGCACAGAGTCCTGCATCACGGAGGTGCTCTGGACAAACCTCGACTAAAACCACCGAATCTTTCTCCAGACTTCCTTTGCAAAGGTGCATTCCAGCAGGAGATGGGTGACAGTCTCAACACGCCGGTTTCAATGGAAGTTTGCTGTGGAACAGGCCGGCCAGGCATTAATGCAGGGTCTCACAGGTAATGCCCTTCTCACCACCAGCCAAGCAATGTCTTGGTGCTTGTTGAAAAGTTCAGGGGATGAGGCATTCTGCCAAATGACTTTGACAGTCTACTCAGGGAACGACGTCGATAGGATCCACACCCTCCTTTTCTTGCAGGGGTTTCGAGGATGCTATGTGCTGAGCACTTCCTGATGGACTTGTAGCCGAAGGTGATTTTCTTTGCCAAATTTCTCTACAAAGGACAGGTGATTTGGAATGGTCCAACTACTTGGAGCGTTCTGTGGCAATGATGCTAGTCCCATCCTTTGCAACACCAGGGACAGGTAGAACCTCAGTATGTAGTTACACTTGATGTTTGCGTACTGACAGTTGCACACAGCTTGATGCAGCTGCACACAAAGGTGGCCATCAGGATGAGAGCGGAGCTGGGTACATACTTCCACCCTTATCCAGATCTTTGCATATGGTGTCCCTGTGGACACAATCCATCTTAGATCTCCAGATGAAGTGGAAGATGGCTTGGTGTGGCTGCAGCGGCACAGGTTCTGGGAATGGGCCAGACCTGTACCATATATAACAACAGAGAGTACGTCATGCCCAATAATCAGGATTTTACCTGCAATGGAGAAGGACGGGTGCTCCCAAAAGCCCGGTTTCTGCCTCACCTTAGCAATACGGTCCTCACAAGCTTTTACGCACATCTGGCCCCTCCAAACCACATTCCCAGCACCTTCAGGTAATCTGTCCTGACGACGAAGGGGATAAAGGATCGGATGGCCCAGTTTCCCAAAGAACATGGAGCTTCCCAAAGAAAATGGAACACTGGAGGTTGGTAAATGTGGTGCTATTATTTAAGGAAGGTTGTAAGGAAAAGCCAGGGAAATATAGACCGGTGATCCTGACATTAGTGGCAGGTAAATTGTTGGAGGGAATTCTGAGGGACAGGATTTACATGCACTTGGAAAGGCAAGGACTGATTATGGATAGTCAACCTGCCTTTGTACAGGGGAAATCATATCTCATTAACTTGATTGAGTTTTTCTGAAGAAGTCACAAAGAGATTGATGAAGGCAGAGTGGTAGATGTTGTCTATATGGACTTCAGTAAGGCATTCGACAAGGTTCTGCATGGGTAGACTTGTAAGCAAGGTTAGTTCACGTGGAATACAGGGAGAACTAGCCATTTGGATACAAAATTGGCTTGAAGATAGGAGACAGACAGTGGCGATGCAGGGTTGCTTTTTGGACTGGAGGCCTGTGACTAGCAGTGTGCCACAAGGATCGGTGCTGGGTCCACTGCGTTTTGCCCTTTATATAAATGATTTGGATATGAATACAGGAGGTCTGGCTAGTAAGTTTGCAGATGACACCAAAATTGGTGGTCTTGTGGACAGCCAAGAAGGTTACCTCAGAGTACAACAGGACGTTGATCAGATGGGCCGACGGGCTGAAGAGTGGCAGATGGAGTTTAATTTAGATAAATCGGAGGTGTTGCATTTTAGGAAGGCAAATCAGGGCAAGACTTACACCTTAATGGTAAGGTCCTGGGGAGTGGTGTTGAACAAAGAAACCTTGAAGTACAGGTTCCTACTTCCTTGAAAGTGAAGTTGCAGATAGATAGGGGAATGAAGAAGGCATTTGGTATGATTGCCTTTACAAGAGATTGCATTGAGTATAGGAGTTGGAGTGATATGTTGCGGCTGTATTGGACATTGTTTAGGCCAACACTGAAATATTGCACTCGGTTCTGGTCTCCCTGACATAGGAAAGATGTTGTGAAACTTGAAGGGGTTCCAAAAAGATTTACAAGAATGTTGCCAGGAATGGAGGGTTTGAGGCTGAATAGGCTGGGCTATTTTCCCTGGAGCATCAGAGGCTGAGGGGTGACTGTATATAGAGGTTTATAAAATCATGAAGGGCATGGTTAAGGTGAATAGTCAAGGTCTTTTCCCCAGAGTAGAGGAAACCAAAGCCAGAGGGCAGAGATTTAAGATGAGAGGGGAAAGATTAAAAATGGATTCAGGGGCAACTTTTTCATGCTGAGGGTGGTGTGTGTATGGAATGAGCTACCAGAGGAAGTGGTGGAGGCTGGTACAATTACAACATTTAAAAGATATCTGGATAGATACATGAATAGGAAGGGATTAATGAGATATGGGCCAAATGCTGGCAAATAGGACTAGATTAATTTAGAATATCTGGTCAGCATGGATGAGTTGGACTGAAGGATCTGTTTCCATGCTGTACATCACTATGACTCTAAAACATGGCCTTGCTCTTGTCTCAATTTATCTTGGCCCCCAAGGCTGGTTTGAACTGGTTGCAGATGCTCATGAGTCTGCACACTGATATGGATCTGAGCAGAAAATGGTAACATCATTGACCTGCAGGCCTCTGCTGCCTAGAACAGTCACCCTTCTTAGGCTCATATCTGTCCTGATGGACTCAGCGAAAGGCTCTTTACAACACACAAACAATGCAGGAGAGAGTGGGCAGCCCCATCTGACCCCGGATCTGATCAAGAAGCTTTGTGATTCCTGCCCATCGATTGGGACTGCATTACCGACGTTGGCGGAGAGCAGTCGGATCCAATTGCGGATTCCCTCCCCAAAGCCCCTTTTAGAGAGCACATCCCACATGTACATATGCGAAATCCTGCCAAAGGTCTTCTCCTGGTCCAGGCTGATGAGGCAGGCATCCATCCAATTGTCCTTACGTAGGTGATTGTATCCCTGAGGAGCATGAGGCTTTCAGAGATGGTCCTGCCCAGTACAGCACAAGTTTGGTCAGGGTGAATTACTGATCCTGGAGCAGACCTGGCACAGTTGGCGATGACCTTGGACAGAATTTTGTAGTCTGCATTCAGCAATGAGATTGATCACAAATTCCTAATTTCCTCTCTCTTACCCTTCTGCTTGTAGGTGAGGGTGATGATATCTTTCCTCAGGGAATTGCTCATGGTACCTGACAGAAAGCACACTGTCGTACACCTGCAGCAGGTCCTGGCCAATCAAGTCCCACAAAGCCGAATACAACTGGGCCGGGAAGCTGTTGTTTCTGGGAGTGTTATTCTTGTCTAAGGACTCAAGGGCCTTGGTCAGCCCATGCAGAGATAACGGCTGGTCCAGCCTCTCCCACGTACTGTTTCCTGGGAGGTCCATGATAGAGGACAGGAACGACTGGGAGGCCGCGCTGTTTGCAGTCTTCGCGTCATACCATCTGGCACAAAAGGATGTGCTGATCATCATTATGTCAGACTGAGATGACGTTTCCGAGCCACCTTCTTCCTTCAGGCTGCTGAGCACTGAACTCTCCCCGTGCACCTTCTGGAAGAATGTCTCACCCTACTTCACGGTGCAGGCCAAGGACCAGAAGATTATCTTAGAGCCCTTTGAGGCAAAGAATGAGGCTTGCTGGCTGTTCACTTCTGGAGATCCTCCACAACATTGACTCCCATTGTCCACAGCAGGAGCAGGATCTGCATGGTTTTCTGGAGCTTGGGCAGTTTTCCCATCTCTCCCTCATCTTTCTGAACACCTTTGAGGATAAAGAACCTCTCACACCTCTGTTGTAAGTGAGAGAGGGATAAAACAAAATTGAACAGCTCAGCTTTCATCTGCCGCTTACCTGTGGATTGTTGCTTTCTGTAATGTTCCATTGGCCCAATAGTTACCTGATTAGACTTAAAGGTGTGCTAGTTTAATCTTACAAGGCTGCACATTGCAGATGTTATAGAGGCAACTTCCCAATAGATTCTAAACTTTGACCAAACAAATCACACAGATGATTGGAGCAGCCGTTCTTACACAACATGTGACAGCTTCTGCACAGTTTCTTCAGTTACCACTAACAATCCAGAACAAACAGAATATTTGAATGCCTTATGAGTTTGACATGAATTAAAAATGATACGAACAATACATAATTGAAGATGGAATACATTATTAGAATAAATTCCAAAATTATTCAAAATAATCTATAATAAAATTTTAAAGCATATTTTGAAGTGGAAATATTTCATGTAAAAGAAAGATATGCTTTTATACAGCACCTTTCACCATCTCAGGACATGATAAATCATCTTACAGTCAAGAAAGCGCTTTTGAACTGTAGTCAACTATTGCAATGTAGGAAATGTGACTGTGAATTTGTGCACAGTAACATCCCACAAGAAGCAATGTGAAAATGATCAGATAGTCATTTTTTGTTAGGTCAGTTAAGCGATAAATATTGCCTGGAGCACTGGAGATTCTTCTTCACAATAACACCATGTGACATTTCTATCTACAGGTCAGACTGTTTCTCGATGTTGTATCATTTTCACCGTGCAATAGCTAGGGTGGGCTGGAATCAGCACTAACACCTTCTGAGGACCCAAACAGAGGTGGCACATGCTAAGCTAGAACATTAGATGTTATAAACTGGGTTCCCTGGATATCGACTTGGTTCCTACGAGAGTGTAAGGCATTGTAGGTGGTCATAACATTGTAAAATAAGTAAAGAGCAATTCAAAACCCTTTTCAAAGAAATGTAATCTTTTTAGGAGCTCATAAAACTGTTAATCTAGAACAGGAAGATGTATTTCTGGTGCCTGGGAGTGGGGTGTGATCATGGGGTGAGATCTACTTACCCAACTGCCAAAGTGTACAATCCTGGGGTAGTCTGGCAGGGAGCACCTGGTAGTGGGGGAGCCTGGGAACCTGAATGAATGTACTCTTCATGGACCACAGAACCACAGTTCCTGTGAAGGAACTTGGCTTCTCCTAGTGACCATCATTGTCTTGGCGCAACATTTGGGTTTCTTGAGGACCCATCATCCCTTTCATCACTTAGCCTTTCCTGCCTCCATAGACCTGCCATTTTGCTCCTTCCACCCTCTCCCTCTACCTGTTCCTGTGCTCCCTTAAACCCGATACATCTCTGGTATTTGCCAACTCTGACAAAAGGTCATTGACCTGCAACATTAAGTCTGTTGCTCTCTCCAGAGATGATACCAGAACTGATGTGTCCTTTCAGTTTACACTTCTGAACTCCAGCTTTCACAATCTTTCATAAGTGAAATTTCTGTGGTGGCCCTGTGAATCCCACATGGTTTATCACTTCACACACTTTTCGGGCCAACAGAAAGGTTTGATGGTTGTTGGCTGCTGTCAGGGGACAACATTTTTGTTTGTAATTTTAAAAGAAGCACATCAAAGGCAGGGAAGTGAAACCGAGAACATAGGTGTGACTAAAAGAATATTTGCTTGCGGTGCAGACTATCCCAAATTCTGCTTTATTTACAGATTGGCACTTTCCTGGAAACCTTGGAAAGAGTGGGACAAAGCCCCGCACATAAACCCACGAAGTGAAGAGTGTGGGGGTTGGAGGAGGCAGTTGGAAGCAATGTTTGAGTGAAGGCTGATGTTAGTTTACTTTTCTGTAAGAATAGGGAAAAAGAATAAGGGAGAAAGTGAGAGATTAGAAGGACGAGATTACGAAGTACAATGGCTGCAAGAGTAGGTCAGAGTCTTGGAATATTGCAGCAAGTAACTCACCTCCTGGCTTCCCAAAACACTGTCCACCATCTCCAAGGCACAAGTCAGGAGTGTGATGGAATATTCCCTATTTTCCTGGATGGGTGCAGCTCCAACAACATCAACACTATCCAGGGCAAAGCAGCCCATTCAATTGGGACCACATCCACAAGCAACCATTCGCCCCACCATGAGGCTCAGCAGCAGCAGTGTATACTATCTACAAGATGCACTGCAGAAATTCACCAGCGCCTTCTAAACCCAGGACAAGGGCAGCAGATACATGGGAACAACACCTTCTTCAAGTTCCTCTCTAAGCCACTCACCATCTTGACTTGGAAATATATCGCCGTTCCTTCACTGTTGCTGGGTCCAAATCGTGGCATTCCCCATCCCCTGCGCACCCCCCAACAGCATTGTGGGTTCACCTACATCACATGGACTGCAGTGGTTCAAGAAAGCAGCTCACCACCACCTTCTCAAGGGCAACTAGATACCGGCGTTAAATGCTGGGCCCAGCTAGCGACACCCACTTCCCATGAGTGAATAAAAAGTTATTAGTGGCTCATGATAAAATGGAAATAATACAAGCAAAAACAAATAACCTACTTAGGGAAGGAAAGAGATGGGTTATGTATAAAGATACAGGAACAGAACACAGCTACTCAGTTGCAAAGCTTCCTGGAGGGAATCCATGGATATAATTGGGCAAACTTTCCTTCAATGTTATGAATTTTTCACACTCCCCTTCCCTATTCTCCATCAGGCTTTGTAAAAATTTTTTCGGGGATATTTGTGAGGCCTTGGCGATGAATTCAACTGTCATTGCGCACCCCCCCCCCCCCCCAACTCCCTGCACCAGTCCGCCCACCCCCCGCCCACCCCCAGCCTCCAAAGTACATTGAATACTGAATCCTTGATTCCTATTCGATGCATGGATAAAGTCCTTATTTTAAAGGGTTAGGTCCATCTGCAGACTGAGGATCACATATGAAGGCATTGAACAGTCAACCACAAATATTGTCAATTGTTATTTCAAGAACGATATTTCTCATTCGAGACTAAATATTCTCCCAGATTGCTTTTGGGCATACTGATGTACTTCTGGTAAATATCAATATTTTATGCAACCACTGTGTTTTGTGTTTGGGAGAGCAATGAGAATCCTGCAAAACAGGATCTTTTCTCGCTCTTTGCTGATCAGATAGGGCCAAAGACTGCCCAGACGAAACAACCTCCCCCGCCACCAATATTATTTGGACAAAAGTTTTGATTATTCACTTGACTGTGCAAACTGAACAATGAATGAGGTTGCTCGCCATCTTGTTATCTTTTTGGGATATGTAAAGACAGAGTTTTGAACAGTAAAGGACTTAAGGGTGAAGGTGAGCTGGTGGGTAAGTGGAGCTGAGTCCATGAAAAGATCAGCCATGATCTTATTGAAAGGCAGAGCAGGTTCCAGGTGCCAGATGGCCTCTACTCCTGCTCCTGTTTCTTATGTTCTTACGTTCTGCAGACCGATAGCCAGGGGCAAGGTTTCTGGTGACAATTAAGGAATGAACATGATTTTCACCCCCTGAAGGTGGCTTCTGGTTTCAACATTGTCCTGAATTGCATATACATAAAATGTTCAAGGAGTTTTAACAGCTTACAAATGTGTGAAATTCAATTTCACATACTTGTTCAAGTTCAGCGACGGGAGAAATTGAAGTGGACTTGAGCGTGATTCAAGATAACCTGCCTGTGAGTCCATGGTTTGACACAACCAACATGATCTGCATATGTAATGGCCATTTGCTCGATCAGTAAATGTAGATGAGATTGAACCTATTGTGCACTACCACATTAACTAAGCTACGCTGTAAAATGAGTGATGTTTAAGAAAAATTACGCTGAATAAAATTAACATGTCCAAGTAAAGAAATAAACTGCCTGCAGTAAACGACAGAAGCAGAAAAAGGATTTCGTAACAAATTGGGATGAATTTTACTTAAGCAGATCAGGAGGTAAAAGAGACACTGCCAGTGGGTTGGGAACTCATTTATTGTTGCTGTTGGCTTAATTGTGGCTTTTTAACTCAGTCTTAGGTTTGCTGATCATAAAAGGCAAGGATGCACTGAATCTACCAAATGAAGGATTTCTGTTTTGAGAGACCCTGGCAGCAGTCAGGATGGCTTAGGTGTACAGTGATTCCAAAAGCTTCAGGAACCATGTGAATGGGATGTAGATCTGGAAATTCTGTTCCCAAAACTAGCCCCGGTTATGGGACAGCTGCTAGGAGGTCCTGCTGTGGGATCTCGTGCTTTACAGTGAGGAAGAGGACGTCCTCCTGGGCCATGCAGGTTCAGATGGGGTGGCTGAGGAAGAGAGTAGGAGGACTGGATGCATTTGAGCCTGGATGCACTTCTCCAAAGATGCTCAAAAACCTCAGGAATGGCAGGGAAGGTGAGCAGCATCACTCTGTCTGGCATCAACTACTCCTTATTGTCTTTTCCAGCATTCTTCCGCCCAGCATTCCTTAGACCAGTGCCCCTGTTTTGCTCCACTTACTCCCAACCTTCATTCACAAAAATGCCAGCTCATATCCACACCTGGACAGCCAACATTCAAACTCATCTTCATTCAATGGCCCTCTCACTCCCAGCCCTCACAGGCATTTCCCTTGCCTCGCGCAATCCACTTCTCACGCTCATGACCATCTGTTTTCCCATGGAACGCAGAGCTGCAGGCGCAGGCAGAGAACTGGGGGAATGGGCTGAGAGACCGCTAGGGTGGAGAGCTGGAAGGCTCCGCAGTCAGAACTACCATGATGGCCACCAGCAATGTGTGCCCACCCAGACCACTGGGAAGTAAGTGACCAGTCTCCCGTCAATAAACACCTGTGCCAGCTGAGAATCTGGGCAAGGTCATGACCTGCTCTTGGCCCAATACTAACTTTTAGCTTTTTAACCACCCTGAACTGCCTTCCTTTAGCAGTTATAAACCAGCCGAATTACGCTAAGCTGAGATAACAAGGTGTAGAGCTGGATGAACACAGCAGGTCAAGCAGCATCAGAGGAGCAGGAAAGCTGACGTTTCGGGTCGAGACCCTTCTTCAGAAATTACTCTAATCTATTGGATTTGTGTTTGAGCATCCCATCAGTGCTAAAAACCATCAGCTCCAATTTGAATAAGCCATCTTCAGATGAAAGACATTGAAAGTATTATCACTACAGTTCAATCCAGTTATCCACTGACCTGCCAACAAGTCTGGAATTAATGAACATTTGCCTTCCTTTAATCACTTTCCAATCTATGCACTAATTTTTGGGAACGTTTGATGTTATTTTTGCAGAGGATGTGAGAATATTTTATTTGCAAGCTTTTGTTCTGACAACAAATGCAGCCTTTCAACAACTGCTGCTCTCCCAAGCCAGGACTTGCCAGATAAAGGGAGGAATGAAATGAATTAATCTCTAGTAAATTAGCTTTCATTGCAGCAAAGCAGTGCAATCGCCCAGGTAGATACTGTACCAGCTCTGTGGAAAGTTCCTCAAAATCAACCAGCTCCCAGGAAGAAGTACTGTTGTGTACTCTTCACTGACTGTACTAACATGGCTCAGCTTGTGCGTAGTACACACTGTGGCACTGGGCAGGAAGTGTTAACGTGGAGTAGGTCTGGTATATCATCAAGCACCCAGCTCTGAGCGGAGCATGAGAATATTAGCCAGCTCTCCAAAATATCTCACCACGATCCTTCCAAAATATCTGAAATGTTCCCAATTTTGAAACACATCAGTGTTGGGATTTTCTGATGTAATAGCCTTGTCACTGTATTCAATCTAACAACTTTGTAAATAGTTAGTGGATAAGATTAACCTTAGAACCCAGTTCTGAAATGGCACCAAAATTTACTCTGTTTCCCTCTTCACAAATGCTACCAGACTTGCTGAGTATCCCCTGCATTTTCTATTCTTATTTCGGATTGGCAGCATCCACGTTTTATTGAATTTTAAGAGGAAGCTAGTTTTATCAACAAGACCATTGGTAAATCCCTATAATAACATGAGAATGTTGGATTCCTTTTGGAGGTGGAACCAGAGATGAAGTACCAACATTTTTCAATAACTCTCCGAAAATTAGAGCCCGTGGCATTGTGCTGATTGCTAGCTTGATTCTGCTGCCTGTGGGTATCACCGACGAATGGAAAACATGGTCAATCAATGGTGGAAGAGTTGCAAAGGTCAGGGAGTAGGGCAGGGGCATTGTCCTTCCATAGTGATGATAATTAAGCTCAGGTTTTTCTAAATAGACAATCTTTTACCTTGTCTTCGGGGCGGGGAGGGGCACCTCCATCAAATGCTGCCTCTTGCTTACCTGCCTCAGCAGCTTCCACCTCAGAGGGTAGGGCAGCTCATATGATACTGTTGGAAGGCTCCTATTGATTCTCTAACATCAGAAGCCTGCCCTCCATCCCTGGAAAGGTCAGACGAGGCAATGGCCTTGTAGTATTATCGCTGGACTGTTAATCCAGGTAACATTCCGTGGACCTGGGTTCATATGCTACCACAGCAGATAGTATCAGGGGAAAAACCCATCTGGTTCATTAATGTCCATTTCGGGAAGGAATCTGTCATCCTTAGCTGGTCTGGCCTACGTGTGACTCCAGACCTACAGCACGGTTGACCCTTAACTGCTCCCTGGGCAATAAATCCTGGCCTAGCTCATATCCCACGAATGAATACATCAAGACTGTGATGTCAATGTAACCTGGGTCAGGACCAGGAATGAGGCCCATCATTGGGGTTTTGACCCAACTGGAAAATCCCTAATTAGAGATAGGGTCAGATCCTCCCACTGACCTTATAGACAATGAGAATAGTTAAAGACATGCAGACAGCTAGTTTTTGAAGCAGGGATGACCACAAATCTTGGGATGGGGCTGGTGAAGCTGATCCTATTCATAGAGAGATGCTGTGTCTACTAGACTTTCTGTTTATTCCTTTGCATCCTCTGAGGACATGGTAAGGCAGCATTTACATAAAAAAGGCTGCTCTTCCTTCATTCATTTCACATTCCAACTCGAAAAGCAAGGAGACTGGGCGTCGCGAGAACCTTCATATTTAGCATTGGTGCTATTTATGCTATTTAACAGATGCAGAGTTGGTGTCTCCACTCGAGGGAGAACAAATTTTCTTTGGAAGAATCAGACATTAAATATAATTACAGGAGCATCAATATTGATGTGTTCTGATGTGAAGTGCCTGATAGTATCCATCACTGCATTAGCCAGCTTCATGCTCTAATAAATTTGTTGGTGAACCTGAGTCAGACAAATTCAGAAATCCATCTTCACGTAGGCTAGCTACTGGTGCTAAGTGACAAGCAGAGAGCAGCAAATTAATCATGAAGTGGGCGGCAATGGCAAGTCAGATTTAAAGCAGAACATTAGCCTACATTTGTTAAACGAGACCAGTCTTCCGAAATTATAGCAATAGATATGAAGAAAATCCTTGCTTCCTGGTTCTCCAGCAACACATCCTTCATGTCAACACTTTTTTTTGCCAATGCTTTCTTGAGAGTATAAAGTTGAACACCAGCAAACCAGATGTAGAGAATGGACAATTTGTAAATAAGTCTAAATGGCTGTAAATCAT
Organism: Ginglymostoma cirratum; assembly: GCA_024137785.1. NCBI lineage: Eukaryota > Metazoa > Chordata > Chondrichthyes > Orectolobiformes > Ginglymostomatidae > Ginglymostoma > Ginglymostoma cirratum. The sequence continues at coordinate 7,707,209 of JAHRHZ010000267.1, read as the reverse complement.
CGTGTCAAACTGCCAAGGGTTTAGCAAAACTGCTAATGCTGTACAATTAAATGAATCCCTGAAAAAAAAAGCAAGCTTATCAAATCAATAAAGAAGTGATATATTCTTCCTTGCCAATATTTTTCTCGTTGATTACAATTTGAATCTTCAAATTTCAACATTTAGCAAAATAACCTCCTGTTCCAGAATCACAATTAAACCAACATAATTATTTCCTTTGCCTTTTAATAATTTCAAATTCTTGGTCCATCTCAAAAGCGCTGATTTTGATTGGATATTTGTTGCACAGAGCAGTTGGAAGAAATGAACAACACTGCAGACATTCCCAGCTTTGCTTGGGTTTTCCAAGAGCTGACTTATTCTGCGACAGCACTCTATCATTTCTCTGTTTAAAGTGGCTGGAGCAGTTTTTAACGCGAAATCTAGGTTGGTTTTAAATTCTAACCATTGTCAAATGCTTAATTTCGGTTTAGACACAGCATAAGTCAGAGGCAATAAGTGAAAAGGGAAAAAAAAATAGACAAGGAGAGGGAAAGGAAGCAGCTGTGATAGGTCCTGAATAACCATAAAATAGATTTAATCATGCAACTGTGAAATGTTTACTTTGTCAATGCTTTTGACTGACAGCTATTTTGTTTCAAAGTCAAATGAACTGAACTAAAAAAAAACTTTGCTGACCAAAGACATTAGATTACCCGTGTGAGTTCGGGATATGTTCTAATCAACCAGTTCAGGGATGTTATTACACATATCTGGAACAGGTAAGTCCTGAACCCAGGCCTCCTGGCTCAGAAACAGAGGCACTACCACTATACAAGTTCCCTGCCCGCGTGAGTCTTTGTTTTAATATACATGTGAGTTACTGGTATTGTTAATCAACCGTTTCAGAGATGTTATGACACACCTCTGCAGCAGGTAGGACCTGAACTCAGGCCTCCTGGCTCAGAGATAGGGACATTGCCACTGTACCACAAGATCCTTAAAAGAAGCAAGCTTTCTTTTGTGCATTTTCTGATCAACCTGTTCAGAAATATTATGACTCCTCTGGAGCAGATGGGACGTGAAAACTAGTCACCTTGTCTAAAGGTGGGAACAATACCATTGCACCACAAGATCCTTACCCTATGTGAATTATACTTTTTTCATATACCTGTGTAAGTTATAAGGTAATTATACAGATTATAAATATCTGACTTAGTTCCAGCAGTGTTAATTATAGATTAATTCAAGTGGCTCTTGTGTCAGACTGGTGGTGGTAAACTTTACAAACACTTCATTGCCATGTGCATGAGGATACATGAAACAAGACGAGGGAATAGATCTGAAACTGAGAAGTGCACCAAAAGTAAATGCCTTTTCTGTCTTTGAAGGAAACCGTAGTCAACGTCCATCTATCTAAGAATTAGAAAGGAGAAGGATCCTTCACTCCTCATAACTGCATGTGAACAGAGAGACTGCATTGCAATGTGACCACTGATTGATGGTATCTCAGCATTGCAAGACCTGCAGAACACCACTGCCAGAAGATATGGACAGTGAGTGTGAGAATGTATTACTGAAATACATAACAGCATTTATATAGCACTCTTCACAACCTCAGACATCAAAATGCATTTTACAATTAATAGACTACTTTTGAAAGATAGTCACTGTTGAAATGTAGAAAATGTAGTAGCAAATTATCCTTTGCCGGCTTTGAGAAACATTAGCTTGAATTGATGATCTCTGCTTGGCCAATATTAGTTTGAGGGATAAATATTGGCCAGGATACCAGGAACTCATCTCCTCCCTTCTGAGCTAGACCCACTCACATCCACCTAACAGAACAGATGATCTCCTGGTCTAACACCTCATATGAAAGACAGCACCTTGGGCGCTGCAAAACCTCTTTATTATTGGAATGGAGCATTGGCCTTGATCAGCGCTTTCTGAACTGGGGGTCAGGACCCAGCACTGGGGACACGGGCACTGAGGTTTCAATGGCTGCGTGTGGAGCTCTGACCAACAGCTGTACCCCTGCACATTCAGTTCTCACTCAGGACCACAGGTAACTTTCAAGCCTCAAACAAGGGTGATACAAGGAAAAGGTTTGGGAAGCATTGGCCCAGAAATTGTGGACAAACCTCTGGACTAATGCTTGACCTTCTGATTTAAATGTGAGAGTGTGAGAGAATGAGGGGGCATCTTATAGAAACATATAGAATTATGAAGGGAATAGATAAGATAGAAGCAGGGAGGTTGTTTCCACTGGTGGGTGAAACTAGATCTAGGGGATATGGCGCAGCAGATTTAGGACTGAGTTGAGGAGGAACTTCTTCACCCAAAGAGTTGTGAATCTGTGGAATTCCCTGCCCAGTGAAGTAGTTGAAGTTACTTCATTGAATATGCTTAAGGCAAAGATAGATAGATTTTTGAACACTAAAGGAATTAAGGGTTATGGTGAGTGGGCGGGTAAGTGGAGCTGAATCCATGAAAAGATCAGCCATGATCTCAATAAAAAGGCGCCATGATCCCAGAGGACAATAGACTGCTCTCTCGTTACAGGGAGAAAGAGAACTGACAGTGAGTTTAACATGAGGGTCATTACATTTCAGACATTTCAGGGCGAGGTTGACAAGGTGCCCCCTCTATCTTGACCTTAGCCAATACAGGAACCCATGCTCTTGCAGTCACTCTGCATTGCAAACAAGCTGCCCAGCCAACTGCTAACTTATCCTGGGGGTGACACAATATTGCACAAGATCATTGCATTAATACTAAGGGAGAGTAAAGCAGAATGCTGAAATAAAGACAGAGAGTGCTGGAGAATCTGGCAGCATCTGTGGACAGGAAAACAGCTAACATATCAGAACTGAAGAAGAGTCATAACAGGCTCGAAATGTTAAGTCTGTTTCTTTCTCCACAGATGCTGCCAGGCCTGTTGAATTTCATCAGCATTCTCTATGTTTGTTTCAGTTTTTCCAGCATTTGTGGTATTTTATCTTTATTTAAGCAGTATAATGAGATTGGTAGTAACCTCTATTGCCACGGGCAATAAAACCACACTAATGCAAGAGAAAACAAGGTGTAGAGCTGGATGAACACAGCAGGCCAAGCAGCATCAGAGGAGCAGGAAAGCTGACGTTTCAGGCCTAGACCCTTCTTCAGAAAATGCAACTCTAATGTAAGTTAGCTTCTATTGTCCTTGCAGCAGAGGTACAGCATTACAATAGATTTGAGCCTGGCATGCAATTCCTTCAATCAACCTCAGGCAGATACAGTGGAGCTGCAGAGAAGTGGGTGCATCTTAATCGGCTTTGGTCTCCTCCTGGGCATGTCTGTTATTTTAATTTGTGCCACTTCAACTGTGAAATAATGTATCTCAGATACTTAAAAACCAGCACTGAGAATGAACTTAAAATTAATGATGGCTGCCAGAGGACATTTTTAGCTGCCATAAATTGCTTTTGGGGCTCTGAGCTCTGATAGATCGTAAGGCCCCTTTTCATAGTGTTCCTTTTCTGTTGGGGTTCTTAAATCAATCAGGTGATCTTGCACACAACGTATGGCTGGCTTTACATCTACTTCAACATTCCATGAACAGAAATCAAACGAAAAGAAAACAAATAACTAAAATCAGCATTAATAAGGTGTTGGAAAAATGAAAAGGCCCATAATTGCATCTCTGCTTTTTAATGTATCCATCTTCCATTTTCACGAGCAGTCAGACCCACCAGGCATGGAACACGATCCTATCTAAATGGATACGACCTTCTTGAAGGGATGATTCCACCAACTGGTGTGATCTTTTAATTCTTACACTTTGGCAAGGGTACACTCATCCATATTTTGGTAGGGATACTGCAAACTGAAAACGTGAAAGGTTGGAAGTTGCTACTGGTGTTACAGAACACATATATTCTGTGCTTTCATGTGACATTTATCCCACTGCTACTTTATGGAGTTAATAACTGATTTTAAATACACGTGGTGTGTCCTGGCATTGAAACAGTGGGTGGACGATCACTTATAACACTTCAATGACTATCGTGAGCAGTCAATCAGTCCTATAACGAGGTGTAGAGCTGGATGTACACAGCAGGCCAAGCAGCATCATAGGAGCAGGAAAACTTGACGTTTCGGGCCGAGGCCCTTCTTCAGAAAAGATCAGATTCTCCATCATCTGCAGTTCCTACTATCTCTGAAATCAGTTCTATAAGCTTGGAATCAGAATTTTAGGGTAAGCATTCCAGTTGGTTTGTACATTACAGCTTGATAATTAATTACTCAGTTTGACTTGTAAGACTGGTTATCAAGTTTGCAAAGGATGCATCAAATCCTCTGTAAATATTTTGTGATAATCATTTACTCATTACACTGCTATCATGCCAGGCCAAGGACCATTCATCCTCGCACCACCCCGCAGCACCCCCCCACCACACCTTTAACCTATTTCGACAGTACAATTCTTGGAAAATAGGCTGGATGGAGTGTACAGCTATTCACCAGAACACAATGGGTTGGATATTAGAGTCAGAAGCAAAATATTAGTACTTGAAGATTGATACCCACAAAAATCTAGTGATTTCTATGGCATGCATTTCCCTGTTCCTGATGACAATTTAACTCCGGCATCAGGTCAAAGAGGATCTCCAGACTTCAAGCAACAATGAGGTCAGCAAGCAGGTCAACTCCTGACAAAGGGTTTCGGCCCGAAACGGTGACTTCCCTGCTGTCTGACCTGCTGTGCTTTTCCAGCTTCAAACCTATAGACTCTGGCTTCCAAAATCTGCAGTCCTTACTGTATCCAAGTCAGCAAGTAGGGAAACAGGTATTCTCACAGACAGCAAACCAGAACTTTAACAACATTTAATATCCTTCACTTCCAACGGAAGTGGTCAGATAGCAAAATAAAGATTCATGCTAAAATATTATTTAGAAGTATTTATTTTAAGGGTATGTGGATTTTGCAAATGGAGATTGAAACTCTATAAATATTTGCTAAGCTTTTCAGGGTCAACTGCAGCATTTGGCAGCAATTACTATGTTAGCACTGCTTTAAAAACCCAAGAGACAACTCTTCCAAAGAGGTGCAAATTTTTAGTGGGTCTTTATGAGGCTAAAAGAACAAAAATGAAAGTTTTGTCAATTTATTGATTGCTCAGGGATTGCGCTGGGGAGGGGGGGGGGGGGGGGGGGTGGTGGTGGTCACATATCAATGATGAGCCCACTGGGGAGTACAGAATCATTAACAGCAACCTCTCAATTTCCCTGTTTTCCTGTGTCTCTGTCGATTCTATAAGTTCTGCCTGTTTCAGTGGGTGATGACACCCTGACATTGCTGGTGTTGCCACTGTAAACCCCAGGCCATATATAAAACATGCAGTGGAACCCAAGGCCATTGGCAGAGTATGAAACTCTGGCCTGCCCACATGTACACCAACCTTACTATTCTTGCCGTTCTGGTTAGTTGGAAGCAGGCCAACCAACATCATATGTTGCCACAGCTCTTTACCCCATGATTACAGATGCTTAAATTACAATACTGTTAAAATGAATGCCTCCTTGTAACCCTTCATTATAGTTTCATGCTATAGTGGGCCCTTCAAAGAAGTGAATCTTCCTTCCTTCCTCATTCAGCTCTTCCCATGTTACATGGGTTGGCCACAGCACTTGTTGGCTGCTCTGCATAAATATTGAGCATCACTTTTGGATTTTTACGTGATTTTACAGTCAGATGCACTTCTTGCCATTAATACTCTTCAATTATCTGAGCCGCAAACTTGTACAGTCTTGCTTGCACCAGTGGCTGGCTCCTTTTGTGACCAACAAGTCCAGAAGCGGGATTTGAACCCAGTGACTTCTGGCTCTGTGGCATGAAAGCTACCTGCAGAACCATTCCACAAGTCAGGAGTGTGATGGAATACTCCGCACTTGCCCGGACGAGCGCAGCTCTAACAACACTGAAGAAACTTCTGCAGTTCTTCGTTTTTTACTTTTTAATGGATGACACGCTGGGCCCACTGGTTAGCCTTGCTACCTCACAGTGCCAGGGACCCGGGTTCGATTCCAGCCTTGGGTGACTGTGTGGAGTTTGCACATTCTTCCTTGTCTGCAGGGGTTTCCTCGCACTGTTCAAAGATGTTCATGTTAAGGTGGATTGGCCATGTTTAAAAAGAGTTGCCCCGTAGTGTCCAGGGAGATTAGATGGGTTAGCCATTTTGGATGGGATGGGGTGGGGTGGATCTGAGTGGGATGCTCTTCGGAGATCGGTGCAGACTCGATGGTCTCAATGGTCTCTTTCTGCACTAAAGGGATTCTATGATTAACTTGACACCATTCGGGATAAAGCACCCCACATGATTGGCATCACATCCACAACATCCACTCCCTCCATCACGATGCTCAGTAGCAGCAGTGTGTACTACCTTCAAGATGCAATGCAGAAATTCACCAAAGTGCCTTAAGCAACACCTTCCAAACCCACAACCATTTCCATCTAGAAGGACAAGGGCAGCAGGTCCATGGGAACACCACACCTTCAAGCTCCCCTCCAAGGCATTCATCATCTTGACATGGAAATATTTCACCGTTCCTTCAACGTTGCTGGATCAAAATCCTGGAATTCCATCCCTGACAGAATTGTGGGTCAACCTACAGCATTGGTTCCAGAAGGCCACCACTTTCGAAAGGACAACTAGGGACGGGCAATAAATGCTGGCCAGCCAGCGATGCCCATATCCTATGAGTGAAGTTAAAAAAACTCCACTGCCAAACAAGTGAATCTTCGCTTCTACATATATTCCACTGTGATAATCTAGCTGAAAGATCATTTCGTTCTTTCATTAAATTCTATCTATTGCTATCTTGGTAAAAGGCTTCCATCCAATGACCCACTCAGCTCTATCATAATCCACAGGAATTTTATCTTCTCCAATTTTGACATGTTTTACGTTTTGTGCTTTACAATGAGATCTCTGGTTCCCATAGGGTCATAGAATTTTACAGCACAGAAACAACCTTCGGTCCATCTCATCCGTGCCTACCAGATATCCTAAACTGATCTCATCCCATTTGCCAGCATTTGGCCCATAATTATCTAAACCCTTCCTATTCATATGCCCATCTAGATGTCTTTTAAATGTTGTAATTGCTTCTCATGATATTCCAGTCAATGCCCGAATAGAAACCTCACCTACTATTCCGTCTTTTCATTCTATCTGATTCCCAGCTCATGCAGTCTTCTGGTGGAAATGGAAGATAACAGATGAAACCCAAGCAGCTCAAGGAAATTTAAAAGCACAATTACTCTGACTCCTGTCTCACCACCCAGCACGGTGGCTCATTACCTTTGCAACTTCCTGTTGCTAGACTCCGTCGTGATGTATATTCTCTGATTTTTAAAACAAACCTTTCACAAAGCCTCAGCTGCTGAGTATTTCTCAGAACAGCAAGCCACAGCAAAACTTTGGAAGTCTGAACTGACTTTGAGGCTAACCAGAATCCTCAAGAGCATTTCACTTTACTTCATTCTGTCATCAAGGCAGGTTCCATTTACAAGCTAACTACAGGCAGTGCATTGTGGAACTCTTCACACTAACTTTTGATTTGATTTGATTTATCATTGTCACATGTACCCAGGTACAGTGAAAAATTTTGTTTTGCATGCAGTGCAGGCAGATCATACCATGCAAAGTGCATCACGGTAATAGACAGAGAGCGAGGAGTACAATGTTATGGCTGCAGATAAGGTGCACAAAGAGTGAGATCAATATTAAAATACCAGAGGTCCATTCATAAGTCTAATAGCAGTGGGGAAGAAGATGTTCTTGAACCTGTTGGTAAGTGTGTTTAAGCTTTTGTATCTTCTGAGCTACGGAGGTTGAAAGAGTGTATAACAGGGCTGGAATCATAGAATTCCTACAGCGTGGAAACAGGTCCTTCGGCCCAACAAGTCCACACCGACCCTCAGAGCAGCTCACCCTGACACATTCCCCTATAACCCACCTACTCTACACATCCCTGAATACTATGCGCAATTTAACATGGCCAATCCACATAACCTGCAAATCTTTGGACTGTGGGAGGAAACCAGAACACCCAGAGCAAACCCACGCAAACCCACGCAGACACGGAGCGAATGTGCAAACTCCACACATACAGTCGCCCGAGTGTGGAATCGAACCCGGGTCCCTGACGCTATGAGGCAGCAGTGCTAACCACTGAGCCACCATGCTGCCGGAAGGGGTCTTTGATTATGTTGGCTGCCTTCTCGAGGCAGTGGGAAGTAGCTGTAGTGTAATGTAGACTGTTATGTAACTATATTGAAATTTTTGTAGGTGCAAAGATGTAAACTATTGTGGGACAATTAATTGATATGACCTTATTTGCAACGTCCAACCAATTGTTAGCTTATACTTTATGGATTGAACCTTGAATAAACAATTTTTGATATCGGCATCGTAGCAGAGCAATATACGTTTTGTTAACACACCTCTCTGAACATTCATACACTCATTCTGAGATTACAAGTTTTGACTGAACATTGCAGTGGAAGAGATCTACACATTTCAACGCAACACAATATCTCATTTGAAAGCTTGCCATTGATGTGGACATAGCTCTGACTGGCTAGAAATTGTTGCAATTTTTTTGTATTCTGAGCTGACTGAGTGGGTGCACACGGCATTGAAAAGGTTTTTACAGTCGAGTTAAGAGCATTAGAAGTTTAAAAAGGGCGTGAGCCGAATACACATCTGTGGCCCTGCTTCCACAGATCCTTACAGCCCAACTGACAGGGTGAATGCATTTATGGAACTAATTAGCTGTTATTATTTCTAAAGAACACAATGTTTCCTTTTACTATCTAAGTATGGGGGCTTGTCAAATCAGGTACAAAACAGAACTAAAGATCAACAAAGTTGGACTATTGAGACAGTGGGGAAGAAAACAGACAGAAAGAACAAGTAAAAAAAATTGACTTCTAAAAGTCTCCTAAGAAATTCACCTCCCAAAGAAATGAGAAACCACAGTAAAGTTGACTGGCAGTCATCAACAATGACCACTGTTAAAAGGGTACTTGTACTGGTTCATTATAGGACGACATTCTGTGGTAAATTTAATGGGCAACGTATGAAGGCAGCAACTGTGTGAAAACCTTTTCTTTGTGAAAATACAGCAGAGCAACCTATAGTCCAGCTACGTCATGGATATCTCGTCGTCACCACTCGTTGCTGTCTGATTTGCTCATTCGCACAGTGTGCGGCATTTGTATGTTGCACGTATTTTTTTGACAGCAGAATCTGGGCGAACAAACATTTAGCACAGAGCTGGGTAGGCCCACACGGCTTAAGTTTGAGATGTCAGAGATATGCCTGAGGAAGAGGTATGAAGATACCTGCTAAACACACACGGTTGTGAGCTCCAGAGATCCGACTATCTGCTGAACATAATGACTCACCGAGCAGAGTGACAATGGAAATCCGTGGGAATGACAGGTTAGTGTGGTTGAAAGTGGGGGGGTGGGATGAAATTGGGTGCTGCATTCCTGGAGGTGGTCACCCCTGAAAGTTCCAAAGAATAGGAATAGAGGGAGGAGGGGAGCAAGTGGTTAGAGAGGTTGAGGTAGACAGTGCAGGAATTATCTGGAAGTATGACATTCTCAAATCAGTTTGGGGCGTTGACTGCTGGTACGGGTGATGCTACTTAGGGAGGTATCCAAATATCCACGACACTTTGCTGTGCCACCTCTACAGTTTTTTGACCTAATATGTAGTAGTCAAGGAGTATCAAAGGGATGGGTTCTGTAACCATTAACAGGAGTCTCATATGGCGTATGGTGCCAGGCTGAAGGATTTTATTGAGACAGTGGAAGACATTTCAAGTTAAAGACTAGAACGTCAAAGATTCCAAACCCTTGATTATTACCTCGTGTCACATGCTGGTGAGCTTAGACTATATTCACCTCTCATGGTTTTGAGTTCCCTGTTCAACTGTGCAGAAACTCAGCAGTATGCATAACACTACCTGCAAGATACAACCATTTAAGTATTGCTAGAAAAAGGCACATTTTCATTGAAGTATCTCATCTTGCACTCATCAGGCCACTTCTGAGGAATAACAATTCCTCGGGAATACTGAGCCTACTTCTTTATTGGAGGAGAACATTCAATTTGGCAAGATGATTGATAGAGACATTGTCAGGAAGAATGCACCAGTTCATGATGATTGACAGTTAATTGCCCAACTTTGTTTGGACTTTAACAGGAACGTTAACTCTGATTGGTTAGGATATTTCGCTGAGAAATGAACCAGTGAATAGTTTTCACCTATTTTGTTGAGTTGAAACAGGCTCAGCGTGTATATGTGTTCTTTCTGCCTTCAAAGAACATAGCCCTGAATATATATATATATGTTTTATATACATATAAGTAAAGCTTCCAGTTTGTGCAAGTGCATTTCTCTGCAACCCTTTGAGACAGAATTTGTTTTCTTATCTCCATCAGCATTCAGCATGTCAAGTCTTCTCAAGGTAGTTTTAGTTTTAACAACATCATCTCTCATGCTTCTGAATTCCAATGGGTACAGATCCAACTCGTCAAAACTTCCTTGGAAGGCACTTCTCTCATTGCAGCAAGTGAACCTTCTTTGTACTGCTTTTAATGCAATTATATCACTTCAGTAAGGAGATCAAACCTATACACTATGCTCCAGATGCAGTTTCACCAAAGCCCTTTACAACTCTTGTGAAATTTCTCCACTTTTATGTTCCACTTTCCCTGCAATGAACAACTAGATTCCATTTGCCTTCTTCAACACTTGATGTTAAATGCTTCTGGTGCATGTCACAATACTCCCAGATCCCTCTGTTTCTACAAAGTTCTGCAGGCTCTCTCTCCATTTAAATACAGCACAATTTTTCCAGTCTACCTGCCAAGTTCACATTTTCTCACATTATAATCCATCTATGAATTTTTTGCTGACTGTTTTGGCAGAATTATGTGTTTTGAGATTAAGTGTGGCATCAGATTTAAAGCAGGAGCTAGTTCCACTCAGGCACTTTCTCATGCGATTACATTCTTTTAAGGTCATGCACGAGTAAAATGTCATGTTTTATAGGGAGGCGGGGCTGGATGTACTGTCCCACTCCAGGACTTTCCAGACTACATATTAAAGAGGCAACCGACTCACACTTCACTCTCTGTAATCCAGGAGCATCAGTGGACATTAGCACATCACACCTACACACCCCAAAAGTATCCAAGATCTTGCACAAAGTAGCGCCAGGCTCAGCAAAGCCTCCCTGCAGGGTGTCTTGAATGCTGTTGAGGAGAGAAGCGACATTCTTTCTCCCACAAATGGCAACAGGAAGCCACAATGGCTACGGAGGCCAGCACCTGTGGGTGACAGTCAGGACAGCCTGGCTCTAGTGCCACGAGAAGATGAATGATCAGTCTCTGTCAGGGTATGTGCCACTCTCCACTCAATGCTTCAGGTTTCTTTCAGTGTGAGTCAGCATTGGAATGTTGCCAGTCCTTTCGAGTTAAGCTCCATTTGCCTGCCCAGATCAGGTCTGCTGGAATCCACAGCAACCCTGCATTTACCATGGCTAATTCACAGGGAGCTGGGTTTGGGTAGCGATGCTCTTCGAAGGGTCGGTGCGGACTTGATGGGCTGAATGATCTCTTTTTTGCACTGTGGGGATTCGATGATCTTGCGGGAGGAATCCAGAGTACCCAGTGGAAACTCACGCAGTCATGAGGAGAACGTGCAAACTCCACACAGACTCCACATAGTTCTCAGGAAGGGTCACCAGATCCGAAACATTAACTCTGATTTTTTTTCTTCACAGATGCTGCCAGACCGGCTGAGCTTTCCCGGCAACTTCTGTTCTTGTTCCACACAGACAGTTGCCCGAGGCCGGAATCAAACCCGGGTCCCTGGTGCTGTGAGGCAGCAGTGCTAACCACTGAGCCACCGTGCCACTCAAGAAGCCAATTTACTGAAGAAGTTTGAACTTACTGCAGCTTGGAGGAAGAAGTCTAACTCTGTCAGGCACACAGCTCATATATACGGTTGGGTTTGTGAACATTGGTGCTGTCTCCTTTCTGGCTAATAAGATTGCACCCATGAAATTAATTCCAGTGCGCTGGTATGTTAATGAATATTCATGGCAGTGACAGCAAATGCAAAGGAGAAAGCCAAGCTGCCTGAAAGGTTCTAAGAACTTAACTGAAAACTTTCACCCACTGCTGGAAAACCGAACTTTTCCCCCAATTATAATTCCCCTTTGGTTATTCTAAAATGCTCTGTGGAGCCTCAGAAGATTTCACGACGTAATCTCCTACCTACGCTTGTGCCATAAGCAAATTTAGCAAACATACATTCAGTCACTTCATCCAAGTCACAGTTTGTAAATAGTTAAGGCCCAGGTATTCATTTGTGGCACACTCCCTCCACTGGTTATAACCTAAAAGTGGGTCAGTTATCCTTACTGTCTGAATTCTATCTGTTAACCAATTTTCAATCCATGCGAAATACGCCATCGTGAGACCTTATTTTGTATGGTAGCTTTTTATGTGGCTCTTTATCAATTGCTTTTGAAAATCCAAGTGCCAGGAAAAATGGCCATAAAAGTGGCAGGATTGCTGTAAATCCTGCCCCTATTTGGGAACAGAATGAACAAGAAATCCACAGTGGTATGGCTTAGAACTTCCCATTATCCAGTTAGTTGCTCCAGTGCAACACCCTCAGAGGAACCTTCTTCCCAGTGAGACATTACAGACAAGGTGCCTTACAATGTCCTGAGGTCGTACCAGGCCCAACGTAAATGCAAATCATTCATTCCTGCCTTTGATTTTATCAGTTACATTGATATTCCCGATCACTGTCCTCAATGGCTGAGCTAGCTCAAAACATACCCTGTTAGAAAACAGAAAGGTCAGCAAAAACATCACAAAACCATTCCACCGTACCAAGAAAATTTGTTACTGCCAGCTCTCTGGAACTTGTTATTCTTTCCAGACACTTTGAAAACTCGTACTTGACAATGTTGCATCTTCACAGATGAAATACTCTCTTAATGAGGTACTTTAAATTCAATTACTGCCATTGGAAATGGCAAGAAAATAAATCAGTGGCGTGAAATTGTGGCTTATTGTTCATTTTACATAAATCAAAACCTTCACATTTTGGATTATAAAAACAAATTAAACAGCTCAATCACCGCAAGGTAGATTTATATTTCACACCTTGTAAAACTCAAGCATGTTATAAACATGCTCCCAACTAAAACTCTTCCTAGTTTACTTAAGACTAATCTACAAGCAACATTACAAGTTAGAGACTGTTGTTGATGATATCAGCAAATAGCTACAATATTTGTACTCCAAACTATTGTTTTAAACTGCCAGCTTAGCTTGGTGAACATCTTTTTTAAAAATTTGTTCATGGTATATGGGCTTCATGAACTAAATCAGCATGAATCGTCTTTCCCTAACTGCTTTGGAGAAGGTGATGGTGAGCTTACTTCTCAAGCCACTGCAGTCCTTGGGATGTAGGGACACCTACAGTTCTGTTGGGAAGGGAGTTCAGCCCAGCAACAATGAAAGTACAATGATATATTTCCAAGTCAAGATGGTTGTGAATTGGAGAGGAACTTGTAGGCGGTCGTGTTCTCAGGTATCTGCTTCTCCTGTCCTTCTTGATGGTAGAGGTTGCAGGTCTGGAAAGCACTGTGGGAGGAGGTTTGGTGAATTACTGCAATGTATCTTGTAGACAGTACACACTGCTGCCACTGTGCATTGGTGGTGAAATGTTGAAGAGGATGGATTTGGGTGTTAATCAAGCGGGTGCCTTTGACTTGGATGGGGTCACCCCTCGAGTGTTGTTGGAGCTACATCATCCAAGCAAGTGGGGAATATTCCATTATGCTCCTGACTTGTGCCTTGTAGATGGTGGACAGGCTTTGAGGAGTCAAGAGGTGAGTGACGCACTGCAGTATCCCTAGCCTCTGACTTGCTCTCATAGCCATAGTATTTATATGGTTAGTCCAGCTCAGTATCTGTTCAATGGTATCCCCAAAGAATGTTCATAGTAGGGGAACTCAACGTGGGTAATGCCATCAAACACCAAGAGGTGGTGGTTACATTGTCTCTTGACAAAGCTGGGGAAAAAGTTAGTTTACACTTATCATGCCAAGCCTGGACATTGTCCAGGTCTTGTTGCATTTGGACATGACTGCTTCAGTATCTGAGGAATTACAAATAGTGCTGAACATTGTGCGTGCGTCAGTGAACATCCCCATCACTGACCATATGATGGAGGGAGGGTCATTGATGATGCAGCTGAAGATGGTTGGGCCACAGATACATTTGAGTAACAGATGGAATATCAGAAAATTTTGTTTGCTGATAATCTTTGGTAGAATACACAAGTAAACTGCATTTTATAAACAATTCTGTTTGGCATCCAAGAAATGCTTTTATAGTTCTGCTTCTTTTGACATGACTGTTAACATTTAATGTGACTGGAAAAGCATAGCTTGCATTCCACAAGAACTGTTATCAGTTATTTTCAGATGTGAGGATCGTAAAAACTGAGAGGCTCTTGTAGAGACTGTGCGGAAGATGTGGAAATAAAAGCTGCACTGTACAAAACTTTTCAGATGAAAATCAAGCCTGGAGTTCACAGCTCATGATATTAGTGGATGAACATTAAATGCTCTTGTGTCACATTCCTTCATCATTTTAGTGAGGTGATCTTCTGATTAAAAATGCATTAAGGCAGCCAATGAATGAACATTATCTCCAACTTGCTCAGAGCTTTAGTGAATAACAATGATACTCATTCCTCACTTTGGTAGCAACTGTTTCAGAAAATAACAGACAGTGATCAGAAAGGCTGTTGAACTTGATGGCTAGCAAATGGAGTTTGTGATGGGATTGAAGGTAATGACTTTGGGCTTCCTAATGTCCAGTTGCAGGAAACTGTGGCTCACCTAGGATGGATATTGGGCTATCAAACAGTGTACAGAGATTGGAGGGGTTGAGAGAGTGGTGGTGGGACATAGCTGGGTTTTCTCACTGTGCTCGTGGAACTAAATGTTGATTGGGCTTCTGAGGTATATAACAAATAGTAGATGGGCAAGGAAAGGTTCTTGGAGGTTCCAGAGATAATGGCATGGTGGCAGGAGGAAACACCATTAATGAAGATTAAACTAAAATGAAGAACTGCAAATCTGATACAATCTGATTGCTGGAGAAACTCAGCAGGTCTGGCAGCATCCTTGGAGGGAAAGCAGAGTTAACGTTTCGAGTCCAGTGACCCTTCTTCAATGCTCCAGTTCTGAAATGATAACTCTAAACATTGGATCTGCT
This sequence comes from Ginglymostoma cirratum, assembly GCA_024137785.1. Taxonomy (NCBI): domain Eukaryota; kingdom Metazoa; phylum Chordata; class Chondrichthyes; order Orectolobiformes; family Ginglymostomatidae; genus Ginglymostoma; species Ginglymostoma cirratum. The sequence goes on along the minus strand of JAHRHZ010000267.1, from coordinate 7,691,853 downwards.
TTCTCTCTACAGATGCTGCCAGACCTGCTGAGTTTCTCCAGCAATTTTTGTCATTGCAAAAGATTATCTGGAGAGCTAAGAGTGGAATGAGGCAGTCCAATGCAGTAGGTCAATGCTTGCTGAGAGTTTGGTTTGCACTGTTATTATTTCTTCACTTAGTATGTGACAAATAAGCATTGAAAAATACGTCACACGGCTAGATCTTTGCTTCATTCTTTAAATAAAAAAAATCTAAAGCCACAGTCAATAATCCCTCCATTCCCCACCCCCCATATTTAATTTGCATGAATATCAAGGTAATAAGTGAATAGTCAGAGCTAATTTGCAGATAATCTTTACACCACAAGAAAACCTATACACAATGTACATTTTGGAAAGGTTACCATAGATATTAAAGAAGAAGAAAAAAAAAACCACTTTTCAGTCACTGACACTGTAACATATTAGTCTGCAAATTACCACATTTACGTTGAATTATATAATCATCCAGCACAGAAAAAATCCCTTTGTTTTGTTCAGTCCACACCGACAAAAAAACTACTCTAAAACTCCCAGCGGGTCTGGCAGCATCCATAGAGAGGCAGCATGCTAACATTTCGAGTCTAGAAGTTAGCTTGCTCTCTCTCTCTCCATGGATGTTGCCTGACCTGCAGGGATTTCCAGCATTTTCAATACAGATTCCAGCATCCACAGTAATTTGTTCCCACTCTAAATCTAAACCAGTTTCACTTTCCAACACTTGGCCTTGAATGTTATGACATTTCAAGTGCTTTTACCCAAGTACTTTTCAAAAATTGAGAGATTTCCTGACTCAGCTACCGTCCCAAGCAATGCCTTCTAGATTCCCACCACCCTCTGGGTGAAAAAGAATTTCCTCAAATGCTCTCGAAACCTCATGCCTTTCAGCTTATGATCATGTCCCACTGTTATTGACCATTCGACTAAGGGGGAAACATCTGCCTTCTGTCCATGCCCTTCACAATCTTATACACCTCAGACAATTTCCCTTCTCTGTTCCATCCAGTGCTCATCCAGACTTTCTTCATAGTTAAACTGCTCCATCCTATTTCAATTTCAATTTAATATTTTCTGTTTAAAAGCACAGGTAGGTATCTGAATGCACAACCTCTGTAAGTTCTGTACTGTAACATAGAATCCCTACAGTATGGGAACAGGCCCTTCAGCCCAACGAGTCCACACCAACCCTCAGAGCATCCCACCCAGGCCCCTTACCTGTAACCCACCTAATCAGCACATTCCTGAACACAATGGGCAATTTAGCATGGCCAATTCACCTAGCCTGCACATTTTTGGTTTGTGGGAGGAAACCGGAGCACCCGGAGGAAACCCACGCAGACACGGGGAGAACGAGCAAACTCCACACAGACAGTCGCCCGAGGGTAGAATTGAACCTGGGTCCCTGGCACTGTGAGGCAGCAGTGCTAACCACTGAGCCACCGTGTCGCCCTAAACACTTCACCACCATCCAAAAGAGAGGCACTTGTTAGTTTTGATTTTGAATCTTACATTTTCATCACTTGGCAGCAGAAAAATTGAATTGTTTGCAATGTCTCAAGACAAGATCTTTTGTGTCAATTGGACAAGCTGAAAAGAGAAAGAGCTGAGGCGGGGTGGTTGCCCTTTGAATCAAGGCAGAAAAGGTGGAACGGCAACTTTTACTTTTCAGCTTTTGACTGCTGTCTTTTACAGAAAAGTGCAAAGTATAGTGAGGAAAATAGCTCAGTCATTTCTTCACATCAACCGCCAGAATCAGGCAGAAGTAAAGTGACTGTGAATTTGCAGAAAGGGTAGCTCTTGTGAACCGGAGGCTTAAGGTCAGAGAGAAACGGTGTGTATGTAAATCAAGTGAATATTGAAAAGGGGGGGTAAATCATATCGCTGACCCAGGGAAAAGGTGCAGCGCCTCTGCCACAGAAATGGTCTTTGGTTATATTTACAGCCAAGACAGAATTAATTCCCAGAAAATCCCCTGTTAGTTTAATGCAAACAGCCAACATTGTAACGAAGCAAATGTGCATCAACGCCTGTGTTAAAACAGTTAACTTGTGAAAGTCACACAAACTTCATCCTGAGTCTCAAACAGCTCAAAGTATGATGTATCCAGAATAAGTTATGTAAACTCTTTGTAGTATGCCTCATGGCCCACAATTTTAACAAAATTTCTCTGATGCTGGTCTGTCATCAAGTCAAACCACTCTTCATTAACTCATTAAAACGACACGTGCACTTTTCTTTCAGCTTTGAATCACCATTTACACGGCTGAACATTGTTATGGAAGCTTTTTTTTACCTGTTCATTTCTTCCAAGCAGTCGGTTGCAAAGTAGAAGCTCTTAATTTTTGGATGGCAAGCCTTGAAGGCACTGCAGAGGAACAAACATGAAAGTCACATCACACACATACCGACTGAAAGAAATGCCATTATTCTTCAAAGTTTCAATGACACTGTGGCAGTCTGCGGGGCAGATTATGACTCTTTGTGTGCGAGTGTATAATGACTGATAGTGAGTGGGCAGCTCTGCTCACCTTCGTTCATGAAGATGGTTTTACGAAGGCAATGAGGAAAGATGGAAGATGAGCTGGTGGCTTATCGCACACTGTCGCACAGAGACAGTTCATGTTTAGAAACACGAAACACTTGCTCGTGGATTTTATTTAAACATGCAAATCAAAACGAAAATGAGCCTCTATTTGCACCTCAGAACCTTATGAACAGAAAGGCACATAATTAGCATCACATGGTAGTTGAAAGTAAATGTTCTGATCTGTGTGCAAAACCATTCATTCTCTATTGCCTAGAAACGTCCCTTCAGCGCCCCAGAAACTGGGAAAGCATGCAACCCCTGTCCCAAAGTCTGAGGTTCACTACTGGAAGCATGCAATTGGTAAATTTACTTTCAGATGCTCATAGCTCAGTGGATGCTTCCTTCTGTTTAGAAACCTTTACATTGATAAACTGCATTGTGGCATTGCCAGATTAACACTTACTATTTCCGTCTGCATTCAATAGCTCTGTCTATCCTGAACTCCGGCAAGCTGATGAATCCTTCAGCCTTTTCATCCTGTCAAGAAAGCACAGGGTTGGTGATGAGAAAAAAAAGTGCTCTGATATGAAAAATCAAGTTTTCTGGTCTTAAAGGCTCTTGTGATGCAAAACTATGTCAATTTACATTGACCAAATTTTAACCTATTCAGATTTTGACGAAAATGGGGATGAGAAAAGTTTCAATTCCTCACCTCAAGTATCCATTCATTCAGCATATCCCTAAAGTAGCTCCAATTAAACCCTGAATTTTTCCTCTCATGAGATTTTATTCAAACCCTGTGCTTCTGTACATCAAACCGTAATATCCAAAAACAATGATATCTGTTTTAAAAACAACATTCTTTTCTCAGGTCAAGCTGAAATCTCTCCATCAACAAGCTGTATGCAGGTTAACTCAGAATGAAGCTACACAAAATAGATGTACCGTTGCTGCTGAATAGCAGCATTAATGCTTTAATCCTTTCACATTAGCAGTTACCTGTCAGTCTACTCGTGCTTCTTCTACCCGATATCTCTGTTGTGAGAAGTATTAGAATTGCAATGAACTGCAAATGTGTGTATCCAAGTAAATTACACAGTCGTTTCACGTAATAGTCACAACTTAGAAATGGGACACCCAAGCCAAAGGGCCCATGCTTATCCTATCGATGTCCAGAATGAATCTTTGTCCACCCGTCTTCATGCAAACCCATCAGCATATCCCTTCTTCTTCTGTGCTTATTTAGTCTACTCTTAAATGCATCTACACTAACCAGTTTAGCTCTTCTTCATAGTCATAAGCTCCACATTCTAACCAGGTTCTGAATAGGGGCTGCTCCTGTTGGATTTATTCATGGCTACGTTACACTTCCAGTCCTTTGTCTGTCTTCCATCCAGTGGAAACATCTCTGCATCTATCTTATCACACTGCCTCCCAATTTTATAGACTTCCGTTAGTCATCCCTCCGTTTCCCCTCTTCTCTCATCCCAGTCTGGTCAATTGTTCCCGATTAGTATAAACTCTCAGTCCTGGTATCAGTGAAGATACATTGACTTCACATTCTCCCAAGTTCCTGTTGTTTTATGATACGGAGACTAGAATTGCACACAACACCCCAAGTGCAGTCTAATCAAGATCCTATACAAGTTTAACACAATAGGCTGAAAATTGATCCATGCTATTAATCGGTTGTAGGGGTGCCAATTCCAGATCTGTCTCTTCTGGTTCCAGTGAAGGTACAGGAAAATTTCATTCTCATTTCAATGATTTCTACATGTAAGTCAGCATGTCCCATGCTGCTAGCTGTCTGCATTCACAACCCTGTGGTGCAGAAACTGGGTGCCTCAGTTTGAGAAGTGAACATGTGTTCCAGCAAGCTCCTGGAAGAGCAGTCTGTTCCTATTAAAGGTAAGCCGCAATGGAACACACATGTCAAAAAACAATCGGAGCAGAAATATTCAAAGTCAAGGAAAATGGAACACCCATCCAGAGATAAGGCTCCAAGGTTCACTGATATTACTCCGGAAGAGGAGAAAGGAGAGGTTTCTTCACTCTGGTGGACCTATGGAATTCTCTGCCACAGAAATTGTTTGAGGCCAAGTCATTGAATGTTTTCAAGAAGGAGCTAGATATAGTTCTTAGGGATAAAGGAACCAAAAGGTACAGGGAGAGAGTTGCAATTGGGTTTTGAATTGCACAATCAGTCACGATAGTACTGAATGGTGTAGCAGACTTGAAGGGCTGAATGGCCTACTTCTATATTGATCTTCTATATTTTTATGTTAAACACAAGCGTAGGAGGTGGACAGAAGGAGAGAAACAAAACATGGAAGTCACATCATGCAGTCTAATAGGAAGGAACTTCATTATTCTTAGATTGCAATCTTTATGAAATCATGGTGAGACAGACTGTGTGTGTGTGTGCATGCGTGCGTGCTTGTGTGTGTCTCCACATCTTCGTCTCCACTGGCAGCAGATGTAAAATTAGTTGGTCATTTGTTTTGTACTGTTTACACAAAGTCAGCACCCCCTTCGCTGTGTTCAGTAACACAGAGCACTGCTGCTGGTTGATTTTGCTTAAATGAAGAGGAAATGTAAGCAAGCGACAAGGAAGGTCACTTTGAAAATTCTGATAGCAGTGTGAGAAAATGCTTAATAACCTCAGACACGTGGTCAAGGCCAGTGAATACACCTTCATATCATGCCTCATACCCACAAAACCACCATGGTCTCACTTTGTCCAGTGCACTGCACCTCTACCACTCAAGCAGCAGCACCTAGTATGTATCCCTAACGCTTATGTGCTGTGTCACACTAAACTTCCAAAGCTCCTGTCTTACTCTCGATTTTGTTGATTTCCAGCTATTCACCTATGGCAGACACATCACCGGGCACACTGCCACACAATCACCAATATGCTGCCATCTTGCTTGCATGAGAAGGGCACCCATAACTGGAGGGAGCAACATGAGGCCAGGGAAACACAGAGACACCACAATTACATGCACCCATCCCAATGACGAGCCACCCTAATCACAGTCCAGCAGCAAAGGAGTGTGGGCACCCGACACCGCGCAGAACATTCAGAATGATCCTCTGCTCACTGCTCACCCACATCCTGACTTCAACTATAAATCTGAAGTTGTAGTTTGGGTGACCTTCATAGAATCCCTACAGTGTGGAAGCAGGCCATTCGGCCTATTAAGTCCATATCAACCCGACCCAGCATCCTACCCGGACCCACTCCCCTACCCTGTACCTGTAACCCATCATTCCCCATGGCTAATTCACCCAGCCTACATATGCATGGATACTACGAGCAATTTAGCACAGCTAACCCACATGAGCTGTGCATCTTTGGACTGTGGGAGGAAACTGGAGCACCCAGAGAAACTCACTCAGACACTGGGAGCATGTGCAAACTCCACACAGACAGTCACTCAAGGCTGGAATTGAACCCATGTCCCTGGCACTGTGAGGCAGCAGTGCTAACCACTGAGCCACCTGTGCCACCCGGATCATCTCGGAGCTCTTGCTGTCCCACCCTTCCTCACCCTAACATTCCCCTCCTACTTTTATGCTTTCAGACACTGCCCAAGCTCTGGTACAAGGCCAACCTCAATGTAGCCATTTGGCAGAGAGAGAGAAAGCAAGCTCATGCCACAGATAAGTAAGTACCATCACTGGATCTCACGATCTCAGTCATCAGCTCAGATAGGAGTGCTCGGTGTGTAGCTTAGAGGCTGGATACAGTTAGAATCAGCCATGGGGAGGGCAGGCTCGAGTGTGCTGCACTCAGGTTTTACTGTTGCTGCTCATGATGCAACCTGACGCTGATTCCTCACAGCCTAGGGCTGCTCAAAGATAGCCTGTTCACTTCCCCAGTTACAGTCAGCAACCTTGCATGAGCCACTGGCTTTACCCTGCTACGGGGTCAAGAACAAGCAAAGACCCCAAGAGAACAGGCATTAAAGGTGAAGAGTTGATGGCACAATTCGACTTAATTTGATTCGCTTTGATTTATTAATGCAGTAAAAAGTATTGTTTTGCAGGTTATTCAGGCAACATAAGTACATCAGGGTAATAGAACAGAATGCAGAATATAGTGTTGGCGCTCCAGAGAAGCTGCAGAGAAAGATCAACTCTAACATATGTGAGGTTCATTCATAAGTCTGATAACAGCAGGGAAGAAGTTGTTCTTAAATCTGTTGGGTATAATAGGTACTGCAGATGCTGGAGAATCCGAGATAACAAGGTGTGGAGCTGGATGAACACAGCAGGCCAAGCAGCATCAGAGGAGCAGGAAGGCTTGACGTTTTGGGCCTAGGCATGTGTTTCCAAACTTTTGTACCTCCCAATGTTTTAACAAAGATCTACAGCTCAGGTTGTGGCTGGAGTTGTTGGTTGGTTCACCGAGCTGGCTGGTTTTCGTGCAAACATTTAGACAAAGAAGGACATCAGTTTAATTGGGACAACGTAGCAGTACTAGGACAAACAAAACAAAGACAAGCACAAGAATTCCTGGAAGCTTGGTTTTCCACTGCTGGTACCACGAACAAACATGATGAAATAGACCCCATTTACATACCACCTACAGAGCAAAACCAGAAACAGAATGACTCACCAAGACAAACCGGACCATATAAATTCAGAATGGAACAGAACAACAGCACTTCAACAGAGGCTGGTGAGCACTGAAGATGTCACCTCGAAGGGGGATGAAATGTTTGCACAGAAACCAGTCAGCTCAGCTAACCAACCAACAATTTTGTACCTATTGCCCGATGGAAGAAGGTAGAAGAAAGTATAACCAAGCTGGGAGGGTGTTTGATTATGAAAGATAGTAGGAACTGCAGATGCTGGAGAATCTGAGATAACCGGGTGTAGAGCTGGATGAACACAGCAGGCCAAGCAGCTTCAGAGGAGCAAGAAGGCTGACGTTTCGGGGCTAGATTATGTTGGCTGCTTTCCCAGCGCTGCAGGAAATGTAGACAGAGTCAAGGGAAGGAAGAGATAATACAGTGTGGAGCTGGAGAAGTACAGCAGGCCAGGCAGTATCCAAGGAAAGGAAAGTTGACATTTTGGGTCAATGAAGGAAGGGCAATATATTCCCATGTCAGGATGGTGAGTGGCTTGGAGGGGAACTTGAAGTTGGTGGTGTTCCCATGCATCTGCTGCCCTTGTCCTTCTAGATGGGAGTGGTCCTTCGGTGCTGTCTAAGGATCAAGCTGACTGGTTTTTGTGCAAACATTTCATCCCTCTTCGAGGTGACATCTTCAGTGCTCACCAGCCTCTGCTGAAGTGCTGTTGTTCTGTTCCATTCTGAATTTATATGGTCCGGTCTGTCTTGATGAATTTCTGTGGTGCATCTTGGAGGTCGTACACACTGTTGCTACTCAGCAGCGGTGGTGGAAGGAGTTGCTGCTTGTGGTTGCGGTGTCAACCAAGCGGGCTGCTTTGTCCTGGACGGTGTCAAACTTCTTGAGTGTTGTTGGAGCTGCACTCATCCAGACAAGTGGGGAGTATTCCATCACATTCCTGACTTGTGTTTTGTAGATGGTGGACAGGCTTTGGGGAGTCATGAGGTGAGTTACTCACTGTGTTATCCTTAGCCTCTGACCTGATCTTATGACCACTGTATTTATATGATGAATTAAGTTGAGTTTCTGATCAATAATAACCCCTAGGATGCTGACAGTGGGGGACTCAGTATCGTTAACACCATTGAATGTTTAGAGGCGGAGCTTAGATAGTCTCTCACTGGAGACGGTAAATGTCTGGCATTCTTGTGGCATGGATGTTATTTGTCACTTGTCAGCCCACATCTAGATATTGTCCAGGTCTTGTTGCATTTGAACATGGACTGCTTCAGTATCTGAGGAGTCAGGAATGATGCTGAACATTGTGCAATTATCAGCAAACATCCTCACTTCTGACCTTATGATGGAGGGAAGGTCATTGATGAAGCAGCTGAAGATGATTGGGCCTAGGACACTGCCCTGAGGAACTCCTGCAGTGATGTTCCGGAGCTGAGACGACTGACCTCTAACAAAAGCAACCATCTTCCGCTGTGCCAGGTTTGACTCCAACCAGCGGAGAGTTTGTCGCCTGATACCTAATGATTCCAGTTTTGTTAGGGATGCTTGATGCCACACTCGGTTGAACATAGCCCTTGACATCAAGGCTGTCACTCTCACCTCAGAATTCAGCTCTTTTATCCATGTTTCAGCCAAGGTTGTAATGAGGTCAGCAGCTGACCGGCCCTGACGGAACCCAAACTGGGTGTCACTGAGCAGGTTATTGCTGAGTAGGTACTGTGTGATAGCACTGTTGACGATACCTTTCATCAATTTACTGATGAGAGTAGACCGATGGGTGGTAATTAGCTAGGTTGGATTTGTCTTGCATTTTGTGTACAAGACATACCTGGGCTATTTTCCAGGTAAATGACAGTGCTGTAATTGTACTGGACATTTGCTGAGTTTCTGGATTAACAGTCCAGCGGTAATACTGTGCGGCCATCACCTCGTCATCCTTGAAACTATCCTCTCGACTCTTTTCTGCACTCTCTCTGCTAAAAGGCTGCCCAGAACAAGATATAATATTCTAGCCCAGGCTCAATCTCATTGATTTTGTACTCAATGCTCCAATGAATAAAGCCTAGATCCTGCGTGCTTTATTAATCACTCCTCAACCTGTCAGATCCCTTTTGATGATATACTGTAAAGAAAAATATGCACAAATACAGTCACGTCTTTTCTCCTGCACCAATTTTATGGCTGTGTCTTTATTTTAAATTGTCTCTCTGCATTCTTCTACCAAAATGAACCGCTTCATATTTCTCTGCACTAAATGTAACTAGTCACTAATCCATCCACTCCGCCAGCCAATGGTGGTGTAGGCTTATGTCCTTTCAAGCTCTTGAATATGTCCTACAGTGACTTGTACTGCCCTCAGATTTGAGCTTGTGCCCTGTATACTGAGGTCTAGGGCATCATTAGCTCTCAGGGGTCCGAACAAGGGAAGGGAAGAATAGGGATGCATTGTGATGTCTGAGGGATACTGATGTGCTTTTCAGGGTATGTTGCTGAAATTAATATCTTTTAATTGGAAGATCTGGGCCTTCATTTGACTTGATACTGGATGGTGCAGTAGTAACAAAAAACAACTCGAATTGAAAGTGTGGGTACAGCATGTCCGTGCAGGAACCCATCTTATTCTACGTGGCTTTTCAGACGGTTTGCTTCATAGCTGTACACTTACAAGGTGCAAGTTTAATGTCATGGTCAAACTGCAAACTCTCAGTGCAGGCATTGTCAAACAATCCTCAGTATTCTGGTAATTCATATTTTTATAATGGGGCTAACAAGGCTGTCAATTCATCATCACAAAATGTGCATGCTCCACTATTTTCAAAAATCATGAATTGTAATTTAAGATTTTTTTAAAAAGTGTGGTCTGAATCAAAAACACAGTCAGCACTTAAGAAAACCAATACCGTAACTATAAGGCTGAAACAATGCATAGATGTTGTTTTGATTAAAATAAAGGCAAGGAATGTAAGAAACAGCCTGGTTTCACTTCAATTCCAGTGAAGCATCTAGATTAAACAGAGGTTCTACAGAAATCAAACTGAGCAGTATGATGATACACACAGCAAGGACATCCCGTATACAAGTCTTTATCAATACATAAATGCAAGTAAAATTCATTCCTAAAATGCTATTTGCTCCATATTTGTTTGTTTCATTTGCTCCAACAGTCCCAAGGACAAACCTCAATATTGAAGCATTGTCGAAACTAATTGGAAATTAAATCAACAAGGTATTAGTGTACTGAGACAAATGAAGTCAATCTCAGTAAAACACAGCCAAGCAGTGTGTTCTAACCTTGTGAGTCATAACTTAGCATTTGCAGACAATCAGGGAGGTCAGCCCTTATACCTGCTAGTTGCCACCCTTACTGAGGCGCAAGAATATTACCCATTGAAGTGAATATCGTTACTGATGAAGCTGTCGTATAAACAACCCAATCTTGTCAATTACAATAGAGAAACTCACGCGGCCTTGTTCTGTCTATTGGCTCCTGGATGTAGGGAATTATTTTCTCAACAATAATAGGACAATAATAATAATAATAATGATGATTAAAGGCAATGATGAATATAAATGAGACATTGAAACAAATCTACAGGTAAGGCACTGTGTGTTGTTCAAGGTGCCGTACAACTGAGAGCCATATAAAAACACAACATAAATGCATTGGGAAGAGGGGTATGTTACAGGCATACAGAAGGAGTTTCAAAGGCCGCAATATAAACAAAGTGCTGGAGAAACTCAGGAGATCTGGCAGCACCTGTGGAGAGAGAAGCAGAGTTCTGTAGAAGTACTTACTAAACTCAAAATGTTACACCTGCTTCTCTCTCCACAAATGTTGCCACACTTGTTGAATTTCTCCAGAACTTTCATCTTGACTTCACATTTCCACCATCTGCGGTATTTTGCTCGTGTTTTTTTTTTAATCAACTTGCTCAGAAACGTAGTGACATATATCTGCAGCAGGTCAGACTTGAACCCTGCCCTCATAAAACATACCTTCAGGTCCCCTTTCTGGGCAATAATGAGAGGATACCAAGGCTGGTGAACCACATCATGTGGTATCCTTTCCATGACTGATTATTCTTTGAGTGGGTTGTGAACCTTCAACTTCTGGACTGGAGACAATCAGAGTGCCACAAGGAGTGGATAGGTGGGAGGAAGGACTTGAGGTGGGAGGAAGGAATCCACTCCTCCCACCTCAAGCCCCACCTCCACCTCCTACCTACCAGCCTCATCCCACCTCCTTGACCTGTCCGTCTTCCCTGGACTGACCTATCCCCACCCTCACTCCCCACCTACACTCACCTTTACTGGCCCCATCCCCGCCTCTTTGACTGGTCTGTCTCCTTTCCACCTACCTTCTCCTCTATCCATCTTCTATCCGCCTCCCACTCTCTCCCTATTTATTTCAGAATCCCCTTCCCCTCCCCCATTTCTGAAGAAGGGTCCAGACCCGAAATGTCAGCTTTCCTGCTCCTCTGATGCTGCTGGGCCTGCTGTGTTCATCCAGCTCTACACCATGTTATCTCAGATTCTCCAGCATCGGCAGTTCCCACTACCTCTGGGTCTTTAAGGTGTTGTTTTGATTACATTTTGAAGTTTACCTACTACCTGACATGTATGACACATTTTACGGAATTGTACAACATATTTGTGAAGTCTTGGCCAAGTAAAATTCCTGATTACTGATGCCTGAGTTTTCTGTATTCCTAAATGTCCTGCCATAAGAATTTCATGTGCTACTCAAAACATCTCCTTAGGGTTTCTGGACAGTGCCACTATCTGATGAACCAACTGTCCATTCTTCATCTGCAGGCCTGTTAGGGGTCTCCACTCCCTCATCAGACGTCCATTTTTAATATAACAACCATCTGGAACACCATCAGATTCAGCTTCAGCCTAAGTTATCTGTGATAACTTACTTATCTCTGGTTCTGCTTCCTGAGCGTCAATTAATGAAAAGATGTCAAATACTCCCTTTCAATTATCCTCTCCATTAAAGGAAAGTTTCAGCTAGTCTAACATCTGCCTATGATTTTACTTTGACTTCTGGCACTGAACTTTGTTTGGCCATTATTCTAGTCACCAGGCATGATGGAAATATACCTACAACCTGTTCTTGCAACTGTTCCTGTTTCTATAACCTCACTCAGAGTTTCTGAGCAAAACCTATAACCTTCACTCCAACGAAATCAGGTGTAAGTCTTTAACTACTCCTACTATCTCTGGTCTAACTAACAAGTCACACACTAAATGCATTTTGCACAGTGGAATCAGTAGACACTCTCCACTTATGGTGTTTCTTAACATTTTGGCTTTCAATGAAATTTCTCTGAAGGAAGAACTAAACCCATCTGCAGTGAAAGAGTTTGTGTAGTTCTATTGTCCGTTAACGTAGTTATGTGTTGAGCTGCATTGTTTGAGGACCAAAGGATTATCTTTCCTCTTGACAGAAAAGCCCTTTATTTCCCTTCCCCTGTACTTACAGCAGTGTTTTCCTCTGGTCTCTTCGTCATAGCTAAAACTACAATTTAATCCGCAACATTTCCTATTTAAGTTCCATTTTCACGCTCACTATCATCAAGCCAAACATGAGTTTTTCTCACAACTTCCAGCATTCTGAACAAATGTGTCTCATTTTATTACAACTGAAACACTTCAGATTTCACCCATAATCCTCAGCACTTCCCTTTCTACTCTGTGGCGCATTCCGAGATGTCCATTCCTTACGTTGGCTACTTGCCTCCATTTCACCCTCCTGCTTTCAATCTATTTTAAATCTGTGAGGGTGATGGAAAAAATGGTTTAGTTTTATGAACCAGCTCATAATGGTCAGCCGTTATTGCTGCCTGTCAAGCAGTTACAATCCAATGGTCTTCTAAAGGGTTCTTATCACAAAAGGTAGTGAATTTTGAAATTCTTCTGGGAAAATGCTATCGCCGAGAATGCCATTGGTGGTTCCTGCTCCTAATGCTTATACGCACATACTAAAATTACTTTGCTTAATCCTTTCAAATTCCATAAAAGTCGTGGTGGTTAAAGGTCAGTCATCTCAGCTCCAGGGCATCTCTGCAGGAGTTCCTCAAGGCAGTGTCCTAGGCCCAACCATCTTCAGCTGCTTCATCAATGACCTTCCGTCCATCACAAGATCAGAAGGGGAGATGCTGGGTGATGATTGCACAATGTTCAGCACCACTCGCAACTCTTCAGATACTGAAGCAGTCCATGTTCAAATGTAACGAAATCTGGGCAATATCCAGGCTTGGGCTGACAAGTGGCAAGTAACAGGTAACATTTGTGCCACACAAATGCCAGGCTAAGCACCATCACCAATAAGAGACAATCTAACCAAGGCCCCTTGACATTCAATGGTGTTACCATCACTGAATTCCCCCACTATCAACAACCTGGGAGTTATCATTGATCAGAAACTCATCTGGACTCAATACATAAATACAGTGGCTACAAGAGCAGGTCAGAGGCTAGAAATACTGTGGCAAGTAACACACCTCCTGAGTCCCCAAAGCCTGTCCACCATCTCCAAGGCTCAAGTCAGGAGTGTGACGGAATACTTCCCACTTGCCTGGATGAGTGCAGCTCTAACAACATTCAAGAAGTTGGACACCATCCAGGACAAAGCAGCCCACTTGATTGGCACCGCATCCACAAGCAGCAACTCCTTCCATCACCTATGCTCAGAAGCAGAAGTGTGTTCTATCTACAACATGCACTGCAGAAATTCACCAAAGATCCTCAGACAGCACCTTCCAAACACGCGACCACTTTCATCTAGGAGGACAAAGGCAACAGATTTTTTGAAACACCACCACCTTCAAGTTCCCCTCCAAGCCACTCACCATCCTGGCTTGGAAATATATTTCAATTCCTTCACTGTCGCTGGGTCAAAATCCTGGAAGACCCTCTCTAATGGCATTGTGAGTCAACCCACAGCAGGTGGACTGTAGCAGTTCAAGAAGGCAGCCCACCATCACCTTCTCAAGGGCAACTAGGGATGGGCAAGAAATAGTGGGGCCCAGCCAGTGGCGCCCACAATCCACAAATGAATGTAAAAGAAAACCTAGGCTGTTGACCTAAATTTCAAAACTTTTGCCTGTATGCCTCAGGAATGTAAACATCTGCTCCTGGAATGGCTGTTTTATTTATTATCATAATCCTCAGAAACCTCGTCTGACAGGGAAACGTAAATTTCCTTGAACTTGCTCAGCATGGGCACTGTCCACTTTTCCTTCGGCCAGCTCATTTAGCTTGTTATTTTCTCAAATGAACTGAAGAATATCTCTTCATCTTTCTTCTCAAATTTTAGCAAGGTTTTGCATTAACAAAACTTGCTAACAACGTTAGATTAGGCGGAGGGTTTTCCCCATCAAAGCCCTCTTTGTTTTGGGCTCTTAACTGTATTAATTTTAGTTTACGCTCTTTTCCTTTCCCTTGACAATTCAATTTCTAGACTTCTTGTTTCCATTTCCTGTATTTTTAAAGTAAGTTCCAATGCTCTTTCCTCCCGTCTCTCTGCTTTTTTCAAGCTTCTTCATTCATCCCATTTGCTTAACCTGCATTAATTGTAGCTCAATATCAACTGTATCTGGTATCTCACTACTTGCATTATTCGGTCTGTCCTCTATTTCTTATTAAACCGAAATGCTGTTCTAGAACTTCAATTATTTCTACTTTCCTAGCTCTGACAGGAAATGTGCTTTCCAGATAGCTTGCCAATTGAAACAACCTGACTTTCAGGATCTTGTATAAGTTCACAAGAAACATCTCTTCCATTTGCAGCAAGGGTCTTCACAATTTCTGCTAAAATTCCGCTACACATTTATCTTTTAATCCAGCAACTCCTACAGCCATTGAAGCTTTTTCCCAAAGTCTGATCCCAAAATAAGTCTTTTTCACTGAATCTAGTGAGCAGTAGTTTGGTGTTCTGAAGAAGAGTCATACTGGAATTGAAACATTATCCTTGCTTCTCTCTCCACAAATACTGCCAGACCTGCTGAGTTTCTCCTGCATTCTTTGTGGTTTCTTCCTGATTTACAGCATCCACAGTATTGTTCTTTCATTGTCATAGTATTGTGCTTGTCATTAAAGAGCCCACAACATATTATACGGCTGAGGATGCCGTATCCCTGTTGTACGTGATGGCCATCTTGTTTGTGTTTTTGTTCAAGAACAGGAACTTATAGACTAATGCAGCATTTTCTGTTTTGTTATCTCCATTATACCAGAGAACGAGACAATGCTGAAGAAATATCAAGAAACCCTTTTCTCAAAAAGAAACTAATAAACCAGAGCAGATCCACAAATTTGTGAATAATTGAGGAAAAAGAGCAGTCAGAGGATACTGAAGTGATGAGAAAGAATTTACACAAGAGCTGTTATTTACTGATGTTTGTTCTTGTACACATTACACTGCGATGAGGCGTGAACCAGTGAATAAACATAGCTGTTTCTGTCAAACTAACTAGAGCACAAACTTTAGAAAACAATTTTCAAATTGACTGGTTAACATTTAGTGCTTTTTAGCCAATCTCAGCCCCTACCTATTCAATAATTGTAAACTGAATTTAAAATCTTTGTTCTCACTTATAAATTCTTTCAAGAAACCATCCCACTTCTGCGATTTTCTGCATCCCATTATCACTTCCTAACTGCTTTGACAGGCTGTTTCAGCTGTTGGCAAAATTTTCGACTGCCTCAGTTCTTTCACACACCCTTCCTTCATCCCTCATCCATTACAGCACCCTCCGACTTTTTAAAACTGCCTCCTTTCTTACTTCTGGTGCTGACACTCAGTGCGGTGAAGTCTTCGTCACTTGGCATGCATGTGGGATGGGTAGAGCAGATTAATCAAAACGTTAATCATGAGAAGTCGCATTATTCTTGACCCGTGACAAAATACAGCTCTGTCTTTGAGGGGTGGAGGGTAGACAAAGTAGCAAGGAAGATGACGGTCCCAGTGCAGTAGGTGCCACAGTAAAAGCCACACAACTGAAGAGCAGGCCAAAATCACAACCTCCAGGTAGGTTTTTAAAAGCAATTGTACTGTCAGCTTTACTGATAATTGCTCTGAGCATGTATCTTTGCCCAGGCATAGCAACCAAGACAGCAATTCGATAATTCAAACGCATCGCACAAGGGCAACTTCTGCAGACTTATTAACTACCATTGTTGTCAGTTTTCTTTTAAAAAATACATTATCTGAACACTGAAGGCATTCAATTTTTTTTAAATCGAGCTGTCAGATGTTGCTGAAGAATTCTGTTGGTACACTGCTGGGTGACACAAAGCTTATAGCATTGCCTTGTCCTCTGTACAGCAGTCAGATGACAAAGCTAGCCATTGTTACTGAGAGTGAATTAAACTCCTAACTAAAAACGAAAAGGATTGCCATTTTCTTCTTACTCAGACTATCACAAAATCGGCAGCAAAACTTTAAATCGGAGGTAGGGGCTGTGAGCAACAAGTGGCTTGCGAATTAAAAAAGAAGCAAACTTGGCCGATGCTGAAAATATGAAATAAGGGCAGGAAATGCTCGAAATTTTTAGGCATCATTAGTAGAAAGAGAAACAGAGTTAATGGGAAGTATTTTCATCCTCCAGGCAGTGAATGTGAGTCAGGGGAATTCCTGGCTTTCCACATCCACTTCAAAATTGTCACCTTATGATGCTTGGAATTCCGGTATCTTTGGGAAAATCGGGAAATATTGGTAATTTGTCAAGACCCGTGCTCAAAGTGATACAGGGAGTTCAAAGCATTTGCTCAATATTTTCATTATTCTGTTTAAGAGTTAGAAAGCTGGGACAATACAGCCACCTTTGAATGCCAATGATAAAGGGCTTCTATGCACAGTGACATCCTTTAATTTCTTTCTCTCTCCCTGAGGCACTACAAAAGCAAAGAAAGATGCGTGTCCCTTACATTTTGATTTGTGTACCAATAGAGTGAAGCTTCTTTCAGAATAAACCAATATTTCTTCCATTTCTGAGTGAAGTATCCTTTGGCATCTTTCTTCTTCCACAGCCAGCCTTCACAGTCTCCATGTCCTAAGTCCTTGCAGGAAATACGCCTCCTGCTGCCACCAGTTAGAGAACCTGAGGGGGAGAAGCAGAAATTAAAGCACAACTAGAAGGAATGCCTCAAATATCCCTTCAATGCCTGCATTCATCCAGCAGTAACATCACTGAGGGACATAGTGAGGGACTAATGGAGCGCTGCCTAACCTCTCTTTGCTTGCTGTGTAAATTCTAGTGGGCTTGACGAATGCCGCTCGTCACAGAGTGCTCTGAGATGACAACTGGAGCCAACCCACGTTTGACTGACCTGTGCCGCAGAATTAAAGAGTCACAGCATTGTTACAATACAGACAGATGCCATTTGGCCCATCATGCTTTTTGAGCATTTTGTTCGAGTGCCCTTCTCCCGCTCCGTAACCCTGCACCTTGTTTTGATTTAAATAATCATCCAATGCTTGTACGAATGCCTCATTTCAACCGACCTCCACCACACTTCCAGGTATTACAATTCCATCCTCGAACCACTCACTGTGTGAAGAAGAAACGCTCACCTCACATTTCACAATACAACTTCAATCAGTGCCCTATGTTTCTCAATCCTTTTATGGGCAGCGGGGTTAGGGTCAAACTGATCGCAACATTCACTCACCATGTGAACAGGCGAGTAAGGTAAAGATGGGCAGCTGGTCAATGTATGAAGATATGTTTAATGGGATGGTGTACAGGCCAGAAATTAGGTTGGTGAATACTTAAAATACAAAAGAAAAGTCACAGAAAAAAAAACATTCAAGCACATTAAGCATTCGTCACGAATCTCAGCAACAAACCTTTCAAGGCAAATGTTGTTTCAGCTTATTAGGCTTGCTGGTTCTGCTTTCTGATGGTAAATTAAAGCTATTATGCCAGTATAACTCTTCTCTATATTTCTTCAGAAATGGTTGGGGTAAATGATAAACACATTCCAATTCGTGGCAATCCTTAAAAGGGATAATGTGGCCTAGCAAAACCTACAAAAAGTTAATGGAACAACATTCAGGATTGAAATAAATGAGCTCACAGGCAGTAAACTGGAGCAGACTTCAGATTCAAACATGGCTGCTGTGGAGCAGTGTTCTACATTTTGATGTTTACTGTCTGTATTTGTTGCTCCTTTCACATATCCCCATGAAATTTCATTGATTTTTGCACATCTAGAAGGTGATAATGAATTTTGGCTTTGAGAAAAAAAGAGAAAGAAAACAAAATGTGATAATTCCCTCCACACAAGTAATTAATTCTCATAAAGGATGTCAATAGTAATGTGGTCACTAAAAAAATGCGAGTAGACAAATACGAAAATCGATTAAAAAGGCAATGGGCACATTAGGATTTATCTCAAGTGGAGGCAGTTATGCTTCAGTTGTGCACATCTTTGATCAGACACCATCTGAAAGGCTGCATTTAGTTTGAAATCATCTCAGGAGAAGGTGTGACATGATTTCACCTGAATTAAGTTGGGGATTTCAAGGGTTGAATTGAGGTGAAGCTGCATCAACGTTGCTTGTATTCCCTTGAGTGCAGGCGATTGAGGAGTGGTCTGATTGAGGGTTTTTTAAATTGTTAGAACACCTTAATGGAGTAGATCCATGGAGAAGCGATCTCCCCCAGTGGTAATCAAGAACCAGGGGACACAAAATGGAGAACAGCCGATCAGGGGCAAGGTCAGAAAGTAATTTTTCACACAAAGGGTAGGAGAAATTTTGAATAAAGTGGCTCAAAAGGCTGTGGACATAGGTTCAATTGCAGCTTTACAAGACAGCAATCACCAGGCTGATGCTTTGTTTTAGGAATTTTCACTGCCCTTGGGAGAACACTGGATTATTTTGTATGAATGAAAATCAGTTTAACTTCTAGTCTGCTGTATGACCGCTAAATGTTGTGCAGTGGGACTAGCTATTGGCTGCCATCACTACTTAATTGGGAAATGTTGTACAGAATGGACTGTGACTCAGGGCAGGGGAAACAGAGCTCATTCATAAGGTTGGCATGATTGAAGTGGTGGGCTTGTCAGTAGGTTTTATAGATAAGCTAGTTTGCAGTATCATTGCACTGATTATTCCACTTGTATTTGGTGCAAGGAGAGATGATCAAAAATCACAATGATTTGACTAGTAGCAATCCCTAAATTGCATCCAAAACAACCTTTGCAAGAGGCAAACAAACTGCTAAAAGCAGATCTGGGTTCTAAAGCCAGAAAGATTACCAAATATACACTAATGTAACATGACATGAAGATGTGCTGTAAAATGACAGCTAGTTTAAAGAATGGAATGCCACAAAGACTCAGCTGTTCCTCTGAAACTGGATGACAATGCAAGAGATTTCAAGTTTAATGAATCATTGAATCATACAGGAGGCAATGAGCACATTTGCCCAATTGTGATGTGTGAAAGAACCATTCCCACTCCCCCATTTCTTTCACCATTTTCCTGTGTATTTTTCCCATTCAAGAATTATCTAATTCCCCTTCAACAGCTGTTAATGAATCTGCTTCTACAACAATTTCAGGCAGTCCATTGGACATCACAACAGCCCATTATGGACAATACATTCTATTTGTCGCCCCCGGTTAATGCGTCAATTATCTAAAATCCGTGCCCTCTGCTTACAGACCCTCTTTCTTGTTTCTCTCATCATGTTGAAGACATCTGCTAAGTATTCCTCTGATCTTTTGTGGCCTGATGAAAATAATCTGGACTTCTCTAGTCGCTCCACAAGCAACCCTGGTACCATTCTAGTAAATCTCTCCTGCATCCTCTTAAGTTTTGGTATTCTTTCCAACGCTTGAATTAGGTCCAGTGTTAGAGTTGTGGCCTAACCAATGATTTATAAAGCTACAGAATAACCTGTTCACAATAATACTTGATGCCTCTACTTATAAATCCCGGGACAGTGCATGTCTTTCACACAGTTTTGTCAACTTGATCTGTCACCTTCAATGAACGAAAATGACGTATTTTATGTTCCTTACCTTTCGGTTTCTTTTTGGTTTTCGATCTCAAAGAGGCATAATGAAAAGACTGTGAAAAGCAAGCAAACAGGATAAATCAACACTTCCAGCCAATGAACTGAAGCTTTGTACATAAAGTGTGACACAATGATGAAGAGTATTAATTGTCAAGTTTACAAAAGAAGCCATGAACTTTATTTCACGTCCCAGAATTCATCCGTTGTATGAATCCTTTTTCTCAGGTGTAAACTCACAGTTCAAATGCACATTACTCTGCAGCGAAGGGGTGCAGATACTTATAATGTTGCCTTTTAGTGCAGATATCACAGTGTCAACTTTTGAGAGCCAGAGGGGTTCAATAACTAAGCGTACTTTGGAGGGAGCTGTGTAAAAGCTGACAGTGGCATCTGGAAAACTTTCAAATAGCCAACATGAGAAATGTTCCTGGGAAATTCAGCACCCATCATCAACAGGAACAAACATCTTCTCTATGATAGTAAAAGTCAACAATCAGGAACAATACCACCTTTCAACATCACTCAGGAAAGAAAACAGACTCCACATTTTTACTGAAAATAATCACTTAAAGTTGCTACATGTGAGACAATTTTCCCCTGGGCTGGATTTTCCACTATTGACTCTAAATGTGAAACATTTATCTCCATTGTAAGTTTCTGTCAGGCTGACCTTAAGGAGCTACTCGGCTGAACTGGAGCACAGGAACTGGAGTAGTGGGCCTTTCAGCCCCTTGAGCCTGCTCTTTGTTCAATTAGATCATGAGCAGAGTTTTACCTTCCCCTGCCAGTGAATCTGGAGGCAGGGAGACCCATCAAATTACCCTTGAGGCCTTTGCACCGCCCTCCCACTCATAAAGACCTCAGTTTAGGATGGGCCAGGCCTAGGCTGATATACCTGTGTACCAAGTGATGCCCATGAGTGACCAAAACAAAGCCCATTTTCTGCATGGCTGGAAGTTCAGTAGTGGGTGAGGAGATGTGAGCCCAGAAAGTCCCCTAGCCTTGAGGCAGCAGGGTTTTTGGAGGGTTTGGAAGGGGGCGGTCAAGGTGTTGCCCGATTAACAAGCTCAGGCACCCACAATCTGCCATCAAGGTCCTCGCTCACCTCAGGCCTCACCTGCCCTGAGAGCCTCCACGTGTACACTCGGAGTACAGTTCAGAGATCTCTCACTGCCTAGTCCTGCCCACTGCGGCTTCTGGCACCAGTGGAAGAACAGAGTGTTGACCGTTCTCTGAGGCAGGACTCCCTGTCAGGTGAGGGTTGGCAGCCCCAGCTCGTGCCAAATGGACATGGGGCAGCTGGAATCGGCTGGGATGGGACCTCCACCAATTTGGCCAGAAAACCTCGGCACTGGAAAGATCTTGGCATTGGCTCCTCCCACCTTCAACTCCATTCAGCTGCTGTTGATCAATATTCCGCGATACCCTTTAACCTAATGAAAAACCATCAACTGCTCTCTTGTATGGTCCAGCTGACACGCAATATCCACTACCTCTTGGTTAGACAGCTCCTGATTTCCAGTTGCGGTTGCAAGAAAAAGTGCTTCCTCATTTTACCCCGAATGAGTTAGAACATGAGAACTAGGAGGAGGTCCATCAGTCTGCTCTGCCATTTAAAATGATCAAGACATTGGCTCCGTTTCGAAGATTGTCCCACCTCCCTCCAGGTTTCCTCTACCAGATTGGGCAACGTCCCAGGACCAGCCTTTTCTGTCACTTAAACACCACAATCCGATCACCTCGTGCTGATTTCAGTTGCTTATAAGAGTGCTGGCTGAGTGGTTCGCAGCTCGTTAACAGGAAACAGAAAAGCCTTGAATTTTACTTCCACTGCAAACCCGCCTGTGGAAAAATTGGCCTGGAAGCTCAGATGTCTTTTTTTTCCCGGGTGGGCAGCATTCCCTGGAAGGCAGATCGGGCAACTCTGGAGCAATACCAGACCCTGCAGGCCTTGGATGTCCAGCTGGGCAAAGATCCCCTTGCGAGCTGAGTACTGAAGCTCAAGTTTAGAAATCAAAGCAAAAATATCCCGCCAACCCTCACCACTCATACCACCTCCCGCCCATATATTCCTACGCCCCATCAATGCCCCCCCATAATGTGCCATGCCACCCCATTATAATCCTCCAAGCCCCTTATACCCTGTGTCATCTTATTCCCCTCTAACCATGCCACTCACGGCCCTCTCACTCCCCTGTGCCAACCTGTGCCTCTCTGCCAATTCCATCGTCCACACTGTGTCAACTTAGTGCCTACTCATGCTGACTCTTACTTCTATCCATCACCCTTTCCTCCTTGGCTAGGGAAATGGATCATGGCAAAAATCCCTGAAAATTGGAATTCCCACCCCCATATTTGTCTCGTCCAATTTTCACAGGCCCTGGATTTGTCATAGTGTGGGATTCATGGTGCATGAAACTAGTGGGTCGGCTAAGCAATGAGCCCTTTCCAGTTACATCCCAATTTGGTATTCCCATTGTCTTGAACCAGTGTGTACAAAACAAACAGAGACAGAGCGTATCGCGTATCGCGTATCTAGAATCCTCTAGCACCTGTGCACACAGGAGAAATAAAAATAGAGTTCTATCACCAGAAGTTTCAGATTGCAGACTTCACTCTATTGGGAAAAAAATCTCTGTAATTTACAAAAAGGCATTTTGAGGGATCTTGACAGTTCTTTGACAGGTTTGACAGTTTCCGGACGCATATATATCTTTTAGGTTGAATCTTCTGTGCTTTTAATAATCCCAAATGCTACTACATCCCCCCCAAACAAAACCTGAATCTGACTCTCCCCAAAGGTATCTTGCGGCCATATTCAGTTCTTCAAAGTGGACTCTGTCTTTCCAAAGGGAATGCTGTGAAAACAGACCCACTCTGACCCTGTTGTTCTGCACATTCTGGTTCCAGACAGTGCGAATACCAAATTGGGATTTATGTGGAAATAGCCTAAGTGGTCCACTGGCTTTGTCAAACAAATCTAGCTGCTGTGAATATCAGACATGACGAGTATAGGGATGGGACTTCCAATCCCTAGGGACTTTTGCCATGATTCACTAGCCTGGTGAAAATCTGGGCCAAAACCATGGCTCTGTAAATGGGATGCCCTCTTGAATTTTTAGTTCGTGGTTCTGGCTCAAAAAACTCCATTAGCTGTATTAAAGACTACCAATAACTGCATGATGTGTTTGACAATTAAATAAGGGAACTCAAACTGCATGTGGACATGTCATGAGAATGAGTGTATCACTTGCATGTGACACTAAATGGAACAGCAGATGACCCATCCTCTATTTACTGTTTCAGTGATGACAGTGCCTTTTTAAAGCAAACTGCTACTTTGCATAAAATGCAAATACAGCGGGTGAAATTAGATTTGGCTAAAATGGTCTCATGGTGAATTGGCAGCTGGTTTTACACTGCATCCAGTTCCATTTACTATTGGGCACTCTGTAAAATGGGCTGCCAATTTGCTAAAAGTCTTTTACACTCAACTGCCACAGATCAGTTCCAGCTCCATAACTCTAATAAGATAAAAATGCAGGAATGAAGTAAAGTAATTCCAGTATTTTATTTGTACTTTCCTCCTGCCGTGCCCATGCACTGGAATACATATTTAAAGTCAAGGAAGATGCAGTGTGTCGAGCAGAGGGATTAGCTTTGCTGCATCAAACAGCGAACCCAAACAGAACGTGGACATAATGGTACTGTCAATGGATTGGTAATTTAGAAGCTAAGGCTAATGCGTTGGAGACATGGGGTTCAGACCTCACCATGGTGGCTCCTGCAATTAAAATTAATGTAAAATCACAGGTGATGGTGACTAAGAAGCTATCATCAACCTTGTTCAAAAAAAAAATTATGATAGAACTGTGTAGGGAAAGAAATCAGCTCTCCTTTCCTGGTCTGACATTTACAGTCCCTCTGAAACAGCTCTAGCAAACCACTCAGATCACAGGCAATAAGCAATATGCACCAAAAGCTGACCTTGCCAATGACACTCATATCTCATGAAAAGAATAATGGGATTAAAAAAAAGAAAGCCCTCTGTCTGTGCTGCAAACACCAATGGAAAGTTTACAACATTTATAAAGAATTTCCATTTGTGGAGAGACCGTCTGGGGCCATAAGTATATTCACAAATAAATCCGACAAGAAATGCTGGAGAAACTTCCCATAGCTCGAAAGTGGTCACAACATGGAACTTATGGTTACTTATTGATAAGCAAAAATAAAGCCTTTCCTGATCTGAATTGGTTGAGGCAAATCCAACTTACCCTTAAATGTATCTAAGTGCACAAAGCAGATAGGAATAGAAAGATAGTGCTGATAGTGTTAGATGAGATAGGAAGGGAGGAGTACAAACAGATGCACTGATCTGCCAAGTCAAATGATCTGTGCTGTAAATTCCATATAAGTCTAGGTAACACTGCTATACTCAGCTACACTCACTGAATCTCTTTCGAGAATATGTATGTTGCAGTTTCCAAAGAACTGCTAACAATGGATTACTACAAGACAGTTTAAGAACAAATCCTAAAATGTACTCAGAGACAAAACTGAGGGAAGATTTACTCCACAAATAGTACATTCTCTGTGTTCTGAATGTATCACAAGGCAATAGATGGGACCTTTTAGAGCCATCGCCTGGCAATGTAGATCATCAATAAAAAATAAGGAGCTTGGGTGTGATGCATATCATCTCACAGCAGGTCTTCAATATTCCTTTGATCAAATGCTCTCCAGACAGCTTGAAATGCTTTCTGCCTTGTCACATAAAGCCCACCTAAAAATAATGTACTGTATTGACCGATTTTGAGTGGAATTCATGAATGTCAGAAAGGCCCACATAAGTCAAATGGTACCACAGGGAAGAGCAGTATTTAGCAATACTATTTACCACCACAGTATCGCCTGGACAAGAACACAGCAGCATTTTCCACATTTTATATCAGTGACTACATATCAGGAGTACCTCATTGGATGTACTTATTCTGGAGTGCCCGAGATTTTATTTCCTGTTAACCGGGCAGATAATGTGGAAATTACTGCATAATTCTTTGGAATGAGGTGCTGGACAGCTTACCATGTACATCCATTACTCTGTCAAGCTGAACTCCATCAATAATTGGTATCATTAGTTAGCAATATTATCTGTCCAAATATGTCACCGTGCATAAGAATATTTTTGCATCAGAAATTTCTCCCTTCAGATAAAATAAAGTTACTAAAAGAGATCAACGCTTGGTTATTCTAATTTGAGGTTTGACTCCTCAAATGAAGTTCACTGTCTAGAAAGCACAGGACAGGATTGTGAAGGAATACTCCACTTGCCCGGGTGAGTGCAGCTCCAATAGTTCTGAAGAAGGGCAGTTCAAACAAAGCTATCTGCTTGCTTGATATCAACACTCTTCATCACCAGGGCACTGTGCACTGCTCTGCGTGCTATGCACAGGGATGCACAGCAGCAATTGCTGTGGGTTCCTTCGATAGAACTTCCCAAACTTGTAACATCCATTACTGAGATGCCTATGCAGGGGAACAGAATCACCTTCAACATCTTCTGCAAGGCATACACCATCACAGTTTGGACACATAACACAATTCCTAAGTTGTCATTAGGTCAAAGTCCTGGCACTTGCTCTCAAATATAGCTGTCAGCGTACCTTAACCAAGTCAACTGCCATGATCGAAGTAAGACCGGGGAGGCATATTTTTAAGGTAAGAGGAGAAAGATTTTAAAAGACATGAAGGGAAACTCTTTTTTACACAGAGGGTGGTCTGTGTGTGGAATGAACTTCCAGAGGAAGTGTTGAGTGTGTGTACAGTTACAACGTTTAAAAGACATTTGGATAAGTCCATGAATAAGAAATGTTTGGAGGACAAGGGCAGGTAGGTGGAACTAGTTTAGTTTGGGATTATGGACTGCATGGATTGGTTGGACTGAAGGGTCTGTTTCCTTGCTGTATGAACACTTCCTCAACAATGAATGGACATTAAATGCCAGTCTTCCTGGTGCTGCCTGTATTATGAGCATGAATAAAAAGAAAACTTGTACCTGATATCATGTAACTTGATCTTTGAATTGTTCTTTCACCCACCAAATTGCAGACAGCAAGGAAGCCCAGATATTTAAATATCTGATATATAACCAGGAAATGGCTTTATTTTTGAGTTTGTGATGTGTGGCAGCAGAGCACAAACACATCAATGTAACAAATGGAGCTCCTGCAGGTTAGGGCAACACTTGCCATTACAGCCGCTGCCCACTGGGTTGGTCCTCTGCACACAAAAGCTGAAGTTATCATTAGGTTTCCTATTCAGTTGATAGTGGAGCAGTCAGAAATTGAATCTGACAATCTCAGGAAGGAGATGCAACACACCATAATTTATTGCGAAAGTCAAACAATAAATGTGTCTTTTACTTGTCATTCAATGAATTATTTGGAACGGATACCTTCATGTATAGGAGGCAAAACAAGGCATCAATCAAATGCACCATGGAAGCTTCCTAAATTCAAATGAACTGGGGTACATACTTAGTTGCCTTTTTACATTAACTTAGTAAACGTATCTCATTACACATCCAGTTGCTCCAGTCTCAGAGTTTACAAGATCTCTGAATGGTTAGCATAATTCATGAAAGTATTAGGGGCATCACCAGATATTTAGCAGGGAGGGACACAGCACTGAAAACACTTGCCAGAATTCATTAAAGTTGTCTTCACATCTTCAATTTTCTGTTGGAGACAAATGTACACAACACCCATGCAGAAAAAGAAATGTGGAACAAGGAACAATGTGGGAAATTGCCAAGGTTTGTCCTGTACACAAAAAGCAGGACAAATCCAACCCTGCCAATTACCGCCCCATCAGTCTACTCTCAACCATCAGTAAAGTGATGGAAGGTATCATCTACAGTGCTATCGAGCAGCACCCACTCAGCAATAACCTGCCCTGTTTGGGTTCCACTAGAGCCACTCAGCTTCTGACATAGTAGATAAGATGAACAGCAAAGATCTTTTCCCTAGAGTTGGGGAGTTCAAAACTAAAGGGGATAAATTTAAAGTGAGAGGAGAAAGGTTTAAAACGGACCTGAAGTGCAACCTCTTCACACAGAGGGTGGTTCGTATGTGGAACGAACTGCCAGAGGAAGTGGTAGATGCAGGTACAGTTACAACATTTAATACACATTTGGACAGGTTAATGAATAGGAAAGGTTTTAGATGGACATAGACCAAACACAGGCAAGTGGGACTAGTTTAGTTTGGGAAACTTGGTTGGCATGGATGAGTTGAACCGAAGGGTCCGTTTCAATGCTGTGATTCTATGATTCTCAGGGTCTACAGCCTTAGTTCAAACATGGACAAAAGTGCTGAATTCCAGAGGTGAGGTGAGAGTGACAGCCCTTGATATTAAGGCTGCGTTCTACCGAGTGTTACATCAAGGAAACCTAGCAAAACTGGGATCAGTGAATATCAAGGGACGAACTCTCTGCTGGTTGGAGTCATTCTTGGTGCATAAGAAGATGGTTTGAGATGTCAGAAGTCAGTCGTCCCAGCTCCAGGACATAACTTCAGGAGTTGAGCATTCTAGGCTCAATTATCTTCAGCAGCTTTATCATCAACCTTCTCTCCATCATAAGGTGAGAAGTGGGGATGTTCACTAATGATTACAAAATGTTCAGCATCGCTCATGTGTCCTCAGATACTGAAGCAGTCCATATTCAAGCGAAACAAGATCTGGACAATATCCAGTCTTAGGCTGACAAGTGGCAAGTAATGTTCATGCCACACAAATGCCAGGCAATGACTATCTCTAATAAGAGACAATCTCAACACCGCTCCTTGACTTTAATTGTGTTACCATCACTAAATCCTCCACTATCAGCATCCTTGGGATTGCCATTGACGAGAAACTCAACTGGAGTCACCATATAAACATAGTGGCTACAACAGCAGGTCAGAGGCTGGGAATACTGCAGTGAGTAACTCACCCCCTGACTCCTCAAAGCTTGTCTACCATTAACAAGGCACAATCCAGGAGTGTGATGGAATACTCCCCAGTTGCCTGTTTGAGTGAAGCCCTAACAACACTCAAGAAACTTGACCCATCTAGGACAAAGCAGCCCACTTGATTGGGCACTGCATCCACAAGCATCCACTCTGCCACCACCAATGCTCAATACAAACAGTGTGTACTATTACAGCACCTTCCAAATCCACAACCACTTCCATCTAGAAGGACAAGAGCAGCAGATTTATGGGAACATTGGCATCTGCATGCTCCCCTCCAAACCACTCACCATCCTGACTTGGAAATATGTTGCCGTTCCTTCACTGTCACAGGGTCAAAATTCCCTCCTTAATGGCATTGTGGATCAACTTACAGCAAGCGAACTGCAGCGGTTCAAGAAAGCAGCTCACCATCACCTTCTCAAGGGACTGTCAATAAATACTGGCCCAACCAGCAATGACCAGTTCCCAGGAATGAACAAAATACTGAGGGAGCTCACTGAGTCTTTAGGATATCAGCAAATTAAAAAGTTTCCTTTGCTTTGTCCCAAGGAACTTCTCTGAAGCTTCATCGTATGCTTCAATATCTAAGTTCTAAAATCAATGAATTTCCTCTTCAAAACCATTTCAATCCCAGGATTTAAAGTCAGATGATGGAATTTAAATAGTCATTGGATAAACATATGGATGATAAGTGGACAGTGTAGGTTAGATGGGCTTCAGATTGGTTTCACAGGGCCGAAGGGCCTGTACTGTGCTGTAATGTTCTATGTCCTACACTTTATCACTATTGAGACACTGATATTGAAATTATAAATGTTTGTTTCATTGAAACCTTTATGCATTTGTAGTAACAACAGTTATTTATGATTTGAAATAACTGTTCCAAGATGTTAACAGATCACTGAAACATCGTAGCTGTTACTGAACTGAAATTTGAGCTCAACGGGTGTGTGTTGAATATCGGAAGGCCTCACTGTTTGACCAGAGAGTGGGCTCTATGGCAGAAAGAAGAGACTGGAGCCCATAAATAAGGTGAGTACAGAGGTTTTGTGCTGACGATCTGGACCGGAGTTAACGTTACAGTCATTGGTCTTGGAGCAAAGCACTAGACGTGAAACATCACAGGCGCATACTCTGCGGATTGTTGGTGAGTGTCTCAGAAAACCGCGATTAAGAATTGGAGTAGGGTGATCTGTGAAAGTCTTTGACTCATGGACCATTAGTATGTGTTCTCAGTTCTTGACAGTGAGATACAGATTTCAGATAGACCATGCTGGCCAAGCAGGAACCAGACTGAACAGGGATATATCCTATCAGTCCTTGCTCTTCATGTTACTGAGGCTCCATTGAGGGACTGTTCTACAGAACGGCAAATAACATGCAGCTATTAGTGGAGATTAGAATGAGAATGGATGAATATCGAATGGAAATGAGTCTGATTTCATGGTGGCAAATCTACAGATCCAATCCTGGCCCTGACGCCTACGTTATGAACTTCTTAAGAACAATAAGGACTTAAGTGTCATTAGCTTTATACCACCGGGTCATAAGAACGAATCCTCAAATGGTCAGCAACTACTAACTGTTACCTTTTACACCTACCCCACAGCATCCTTATCAAAAATTAGATCTAAGGGTTGAATTTAATGCATTTCTAAGGGTCAGGGGCACATTCAATTGAGCAGGTGTCTGCCCACCTGGTCAATCTGTAATTATGCCACCGGTGAGAGGGGCCTTCCCACCAGTGACCACATTGATGCCCTTAAGTGGGCAGTAAGTGGTGTTACCTGCACAGCCACCTCTGATTAGTCAGAAGCTGGCTTTCCAGTGACTGTGTGGCAGCCATTCACCCATTGGGCACTGTCCCCTTCTGGCTTTTAGCCACACAACTTTCTGGTTCATTACAGAATCTAACTGGACAGTGTAAATTCTCAAAGAAGCTCATTGCACACCTTTTTTTGTCCTATGATCATGATAAGAAACTTCCATTGCATGTGGAACAAAGGGGGTCGGGGTGGGGGGGGAGGTGTTGGAATTTGTTTATTTTAGTGCCACTTCTAATGCCACCACGATGAGGTATGCCCTGGACAGCCTGTGGCATTTGTCGCTGATATCATTCAAGACACTGTGCAAGACATGCGGGTAAAGTCCACCGAGTCACCTGCCCCAAAGCAATTAATTGTGTACTACTGCTTTATCATCATCTTCCCTTCTGTATAAACCCCTCTCCCCCATCCCCATCCACATCTGTCACCCAGCTACTCCCCCAGCCTGGCTTCAAGTAAAGGAACGGCCAAACATAAGTCCGTGTAAAGTGAGTTAACTCCAGAACCTTGATTTCTGGACTTGGTCCAGAACTTGCCCCCTTTGTTGAAGTTTGACAACGATCCACTGGAACAGTTCCCCAAGATTTTGAACACAACTGAAGAAAAACATTCATGCAATTGACAGCCCTGTTATGTGCATTTATGCAGTCATAGAGCTCGAAAACAGGCCCTTTGATCTAACCAGTCCACGCTGGCTATGTTCCCAAAATAAACTAGTCCCACCTTTTTTTTAATTCATTCATGGGATGAGGGCATTGCTGGCTAGGCAGCATTTATTGCCCATCCCTAATTGCCCAGAGAGCAGTTATGAGTCAACCACATTGGTGTGGGTCTGGAGTCACGTGCAGGCCAGACTGGGTAAGGATGGCAGTTTCCTTCCCTAAAGGACATGAGTGAGCCAGGTGGGTTTTTCTGAGAATGGATTCATGGTCATGATTAGACTCTTAATTCCAAATATTTATTGAATTCAAACTCCACCAGCTGCTGTGGCAGGATTCAAACCCGGTCCCAGGAACATTACCTGGGTGTCTGGATTAACAGTCCGGTGATAATACCGCTAGGTCATTGCCTCCCCTCTGCATGCGCTTGGCCCATATCCCTCTCAACATTTCTTATTCATGTACTAATCCAAATGTCTTTTAAATGTTGCAACGGTACTCACATCCACCACTTCCTCTGGAAGGTTATTCTAGACATGAACCACTCCCTGTACAAAAAAAGTTGCCTCTCATGTCCTTTTCAAATCTTTCTCCTCTCACTTTAAACATATCTTCCCTAGTCTTGAAATCCCCCACCCTAGGGAAAAGACAACCACCATTCATCTTTTCTATAACTCTTATGATTTTATAAACCTCTATAAGGTCACTCCTCAACCTCCTACACTTCAGTGAGAAAAGTCCCAGCTTATCCAGCCTCTCCTTATAATGACGAGATGGAAATGTTAAATATCCCCACTCGCAAGGAGGATGAAAATCTGATTTGAGGAATTTGTTGTTAATGCAAGTTCAGCAACTCTGCTGTGCAAAGTACTTTTCCAAATGCATTGCCCAAAAGAAGCAGCAAAAATAAATGTACAGGAAGAAAAAAGTGTTTTGGCATATTTCTACTACCAAGTCAGTTATTTGTAAACAAAATGTAAACTACTGAGAGTACAGAAGTTGCAATAAACCAGATACGGCATCATTTCAGTGAGGTACACTGTCAGAAATGACGTGCAGAGAATGGCTTTTTTAGAAGTCTTACCTTCCTCATTGCTGTGCCGCCTTGTCCCCTGTCAATGCCAGCACTTGCATACCTGTGTGAATAAAAATGCCTGTGTACAGCATTATCTTCAGCAGAGCAAGGAGATCTTCCACTGTTTTTTCAATTGAAGGAATACAGCATTAAGTGAACTGAACATAGCCTTTTCATTACTTCAATACTGTGTTGACAATTTCAAATTAATTTCATGAAAATGATTCATGTTCTCAGTCCATGCCACATACTTCTGACAAACAGTAAGTGTTTTTGACAAGTAGGTAAATAACCCACAGTAATAATTCTTAAAATGTTGTTAGCACTTAATAAAAACAAGAGTCAAAGAATTTGCCAATCTCTTTAGTTACCACTTTAGTGCCTATTAGTCTCTTAACAACAACAAAGGTTTTTAAGTGAAAGGCCTTTCATGTAGTGGATGTGATCAAACCTGTCCTGAGCAAGGGTTTTAAGATCTCAAACATTAAATTTCTCTTGTTTTGCACAGATGTTGCTTGATCTGCTGAGCATTTCCAGCTTTCACTTGCTTATGAGTTATAATTAATCAGGCACACCAGTCCCTTAGAAACCATGAATGTATGGTCACTTCCTTCAAAGCTGCAGCGCCTCAAATGACAACCTGTTCATACAAAATCATGGCACACTGAGGCCAAAAGTAAGAAATTATTCCTTTCTGATACGCCAGTGGACATTAACGAGTGCCATTGTGGCAGCAACCTCATCAAGAAATTCAAACAATACAAAGCTGCAGAGTTCCAGGGAGCACAGCCACTATCTGAAACCCAAGATAATTTCCTTTGCAAAAAAATTCAATATTTGCAGTTTCATGTGATGGGATAGTTTTACTTATTAACCTGAAAATTGAATGTAATAAAAGGTGATCATTCCTGACTATTGGCCATGGCATGCCAGGAAATGAAAATAAAAAAGAAAGCTCATGAAAGGCAAAATAATCAAAATGTTTTCTGTTATAACATTGATACATTATAGTAACATGAAAAATAGGAACTGCAGTAGGCCATTTGGCTCTTCAAGCCTGCTTCACTATTCAGTATGATCATCTGACTCAATACCCTGTTCCCACTTTGTCCACTTATAAGGACCAAATGTATGTCTTGCTATGGAGATACCGCTGATGCAAACTATTCTGAGCAATGAAACATAGGGTGGAATTTAACATAGGGTCTCTTAAACAGGGGTCTCAGCTGCACATGCCTCAAGAGAAGGTCTGGGGCACAAGTACAATAGATAAAATTGTTCTGGGAGTTAACATTCTGTAACTCTATCATTAAGTGCCAATTGGGAGCTTAACTGGACAACCTTGGGCCTTTGCTGCAATCAAACATCCAAGGAGTGGACGTCTCGCCCACAAAGAGCTACCAGCCAATGAGAGGCCAAGGTAGCATGGTGGCTCAGTGGCTGCCTCTCAGTGCCAGGGACCCAGGTTCAATTCCACCCACTGGTGACTGTGTGGAGTTTGCACATTTTCCCGTGTCTATGCGGGTTTCGGCCGGGTGCTCCATTTTTCTCCCACAGTCCAAAGATGTGCAGGTTAGCTGGGTTAGTCATGGGTAATGCAGGCCCACCAGGATGGGATGGGTCTGGGTGCGATGCTCTTCAGTGGGGCCCGATGGGTTAAACGGCCGGCTTCCACATCGCAGGGATTCTGTGATTCAAACTCTTCATTGCTCAGCAGCATCGCAGGACAGGTTGTGGCTGCTACTGGTATTGCACCCTCCTGAGACCCGAGATGGATGAGGGACCCAGGCTGCAGATGAGTTATGATGGGACGGTGGTGGGATGGGGGGGGGTGGAGAGTCAGAAACGGGGGTGGTAGTAGAGGATTGCTAGGTGTTGAGTTTGGGCTGCTTTTTATTGGCGACACCAAATGTAGACTGGTTGACTACTTTGCACAACACCTCCACTCTGTCCATAGGAATGACCCTAAGCTCGCAGCTGCTTGCCAATTCAAGAAACCACCTTGCTGCCATGCCATCATTTCTGGACCCGGCCTACTGTAATTTTCCAATGATTCACAACACAAACTCAAGGAACAACACCTTATTTTCTACTTAAGGACTTTACAACCTCGAGTTCTCAATATCAAATGCAATAAGTTCATTAGCAGACTGCATTTGTCTAATGTCCAGTTTTCTTCCATTTCCCTCCACCTGAGCTATGTTGAGTTTGTGTCTTGTTTACTTTACATTTCATAGAAAGGAATAATTTTCTCCCATTTCTCCTTAATTTACATCCTTTTTACATTTCTTTTTTCTTTCGCCAAGAATAACAACCCCTTTTGCTTTGTGCTATGCCTCTAGATCATCTGCTTTCTTGGTCTTCCTCTGTATCTGTCACAAGTACAACAAAGAGCCGACTTCCCAACACCTTTCACTTCTGAAGGAGCATTGTGATAACGGGCTCAAAATGTTAACTCTATTTCTCTCTACAATGCTGCCAAACATGATAAAGTTAGGAAGGTCTTGATAGAAATATACAAGGTATCAAACAGACCACCTCTCAAATACTGTGAACAGTTTTGGCCCCTATATCTAAGGAAACATGCACTGGCATTGGAAGCAGTCCAGAGAAGGTTCATCAGATTGATTTTGGAAGAGACTGTCTCATGAGGAGAGGTTGAGTGGGTTGAGTTTAGAAAAACCTCCTTGAAACATTTAAGATTCTTAAGGGACTTCACGAGGCAGATGTGGAGAGGTTGTTTCCCCTTGTGGGCTAGTTGAGGACTAGCCCACAACTAGCTACCTCAGAGTAACAGGATACCTAGTTAGGACATGTGAGGCAGAATTATTTTCTCTCAGAGGGTAATCAATCTGTGGAATTCTTTATTGCTGTCAAAGCTGCTTTGTTAAGTATATTCAAGGCTGAGATAGACAGGTTTTTAGTCCTTAAAGGAATCAAGGGTTATGAGAAATGGGCGGGAAAGTGTAACTGAGAATTATCAGATCAGCCATGGGTTGATGACTTGATGGGTTGAATAGCCTATTCTGTTCCTGTGTCCTAAGGTCTTGTTTACTGAAAGTCATTTTTGAATTTTCTTTCGCTACCCTTTCCAGACATGCATTCAAAACTTGCTATGCTGAACAACGTCTCATCTCCTCCAGGTCATTGCTTTAAATCTGCATCTTCTGGTGAACCACTCTCCTGCCTGCTGAGATAGTAAAAACTGCCGATGCTGGAGTCAACCTGAATTTGTTCTGGTCTCTGATTCCCAGCAACAGTGTTTTTTTAGCTTCTACTTTACAATGTCTCCTTTTCTCTTGCTGCTCCTTTCCCACTTAAACCATTTAAATTAATCTGGATTTGCTTTTCCACTAAACTGATGGAGAGAAATTTTATGCACCTTTGTTGTGTTTATGTAATCAGAACACAACTGGACCAATTCCTGTCTGACAGCAACACAGTCCAATAAGGTAATACATTGCAGCCCAATAAAATAGGTTTTTTTTCATGTCTCTGTGCAAGTTGCTCCCAGAATTTAAGAACAGCACTCATCCTTCTTGGTGGCAGGACAAGTTGATAAGTCTGTCAAAAAACAGATTAAA
>JAHRHZ010000267.1:7607166-7651511 GCA_024137785.1 Ginglymostoma cirratum | reverse complement strand
TTTTTTGACAGACTTATCAACTTGTCCTGCCACCAAGATGGATGAGTGCTGTTCTTAAATTCTGGGAGCAACCTGCACAGAGACATGAAAAAAAACCTATTTTATTGGGCTGCAATGTATTACCTTATTGGACTGTGTTGCTGTCAGACAGAAATTTGGTCCAGTTGTGTTCTGATTACATGAACACAACAAAGGTGCATAAAATTTCTCTCCATCAGTTTAGTGGAAACGCAAATCCAGGTTAATGTAACTGGTTTAAGGGGGAAAGGAGCAGCAAGAGAAAAGGGGAAGTTGTAAAGTAGAAGCTAAAAAAAACGCTGTCACTGGGAATCAGAGGCCAAAACAAATTTAGGTATCCTCAGCAAGTAAACAGTTCAGATAAGACGCATGGGTAACAAGTCCAATAAATAAAGCTAGCCTGGCATTAGATGCGAAGATGTACTGAAATGGGTGATATTGCAATAAATATAATTCACTTGTAGGTCAATGTTCTGTGACACAACTCTACAATACTGATATGTGAGGTGGAAGCAGTGGTTGGATCTCCCTCAGATTTGCCTCAGCAGTTTGATAAAATCCCACCTTTCACAAATCCATTATAAAAGTGCATCAAACAGATCAATATCCAATTTCATACAGACTCTTGTTGGTAGAAAGAAAGATGAGCTGTAAGATATAGGTGTTAAATCACTGAAATTCAGGGCTATGGAAATATTTCAGGCTATTTTTATGACTTGTGGTAGATTTTACTCATCAGGACCGAATATACTCTTCTTAATCAACATCATAACATTATAAACTTTCTCTTAATCCCATTTCGCTCCAGGTAGGATTTAGAGGTGTGTTTCCATCTGACACTTATTTAGCCTGTTTTCAACATATTATATATTTCATTGACACTGTGCAATATTAAGAGGAGATTCCTTTTGAATTTGCGGGGTAAGTATTTTGAAAGTCAAACCTATTCAAAATGAACCTGATGTTAGAAGCTTCCAGATCAGGGATGGAACCTTGATCTCCTCTGATAACGTTATGTAGCAACCCTGCTGGTTGGCTTCTCTCTGTCGCCACCTTATGAGAGGTGGCCAATTGAGAGGCAACCTCCTTTCTTCCCTTCAAGAAAGCACGGCAGGAGTCTCAGTTAGAAGGCCTGAGGTTTTGGGCAGGTAGTTGCTCAACTGGAAAGGTTTACCCTGCTGAGGCAGATAAGAGAATGCCAGGGTGGCTCAAAACAACGACAACAACAACAAAAATCAAATCAAGACGACGGCCATCAGGCCACCATTGTAGAGGGCTTGTGGGGCCTGCTCATTCCGTACTAGAGTGATTAACAAGGAAGTGCCATGTCTTCCCAGCCTGTCACTGGGTTGACCAGCTCTATTTGCCTATGGACGAACACGGGAATCAGGGTGAGGCTCTTCGGCCTCTTCAAGCCGCTGCTCCATAAAAGTCATAGCTGATCTGATTGTGGCCTTAGCTCCATTTTCGTACCTAACCCTTGCAAGTAAAAGAAAAACCTAGTTCACCCTTCAACATGTGCACTGACCTAATCTCCTCAGGACGGAATTCCACAATTCAATAACCCTCTGAAAGAAAAATAAATCTGCTTACCTCAATTTTAAATGGAGAGCGCACCATTTTTAAACTGTGTTACCTAGTACTAGATTGCTCCACAAGTGGAAACACCCTCTCAGCACCCACACTGTCAAGTCCCCTCAGCATCTTATGTTTTTCAACACAACCTCTCATTCTTCTAAACTCCAACATAGGCCCAACCTGGACTACCTCAACTCATAAGATAACCTGCTCATTCGGAAATCAACTGAGTGCACCTTGTCTGAAATGCCTCTAATGCAATTATATCCTTTCTTTAATAAGGACAGCAAAACCGTACATAGTACTCCAGATGCAGACTCATCAACACTTCTCTGTTGAACTGTAGCATAACTTCCCCATTTTTATACTCATTCCATTTGCCTTTCTAATCACTTGCTGCATCCTGCCTATCAACCTTTTGTGATTCACGGACCACAATTCACGCACCCAGATTTCTCCTCATGTAACAGGTGACCCGGAGTTCAGCAGTCACCCTTCATTCAAATAATATTCTGCTTTTCCACTGTTCCTACTGAAGTGGACAGTTTAATCGTTTCCCGTATTATACTCCATGTGCCAATTATTTTTGCCAACTTACTTAACCTACGTAAGTTCCTCTATGGACTCACTGGGATGGATTTTCTGAGGAATGGAAATCTCACGCAGGTTGTCGCTCTGTTACTTTCTTTTCTTGAGAGAAGAGGGCTATGCATTTCTGAGAGCGGAATCTGCTCAGTGCTCCTCCCGAAACACAGAGACGTACTTCCGTCCTGTCAGCCCTCTCAGAGGAAGGCACACCATGCTGCTCTTTCGCAGCAGTCAGAACTTGAATGTCCAGAATCACAGACAGCCACTTGAACAGCTGTTGTCAAACATCAAGTCTGTAAGATAAGATAAGTGTAGGTGCTCTCGCGGTGCAGTGGCACTGTCCCTACCTCTGATCCGGGAGGTCCAGGTTCAAATTTCCCTTGTTCCAGAGATGTGTAATAATATCATTGAATAGGTTGATTTGGAAATATCTATGAGGTAAGTGTGATGTTAGGGAGCATATGCAGCGGGGTAAATACGGTGCCAGGTACATTGGGTGACATGT
The DNA here is from genome assembly GCA_024137785.1 of Ginglymostoma cirratum. Taxonomy (NCBI): domain Eukaryota; kingdom Metazoa; phylum Chordata; class Chondrichthyes; order Orectolobiformes; family Ginglymostomatidae; genus Ginglymostoma; species Ginglymostoma cirratum. The sequence goes on along the minus strand of JAHRHZ010000267.1, from coordinate 7,648,822 downwards.
AGGTCGGTTGCCAGTTGGGCACAGGGTTAGATTCCAGCACGGGGGGTGAAAGATGGGTAAGGGTGCCAGGGCACAAGTTAGCAAGGGGGTCAGATAAGTGATGGAGCGTTCAGAGTGGGTTGGGGTGTGAGGGAAATCAGGTCTAACAAAGGAGGGTTCTTACTGGTTCAAGTGGGGGAGTGTGCTGGTGGAGGTCTGTCAAGTCCAGAGCAGGGAAAGGAGGAGATGGAGCAAGAAAAAGGAAGGGTGCAGGCAAAGTGGGTCCGATCGAGAGCAGGTCAGAATGGGTCAGTTCGGGTTCAAAGTGGGTGAAGAAGGGTCAGGTCCTGGGGCTGTGCGGGCAGGGTCTGGGAGTTTTCTGGGGTCGAAGCTCGGTGAAGTCAGAGTGGGATTCTTCCCGGTCTACAAGCAGAGCTGTAGAAGTATCCAGCTCCTCCACAAAGATGTCCTCACCTCCGTTCAGAGACCAGGCTTGTGAGGGTTGCACGCCTTACCATCCATTGACAAACCTGCTGCACCAAGTCCAATCAAAGTCTGCCATCTTCATTAACATACATAGATATGTTTGTGCACTTATTTACATATAATGCCAATCTCCCTCCAGAGAGTAGGCGGGCCACAAACTCCCTCTCCCACCAGTGGCACCTCACCCATCTATTCAATCTTCACAATATGGCCAAGGAGGCACTGGTTATAGAAGACTGCTTGCTCCTGCTCTCAGCTGATTTCCCCCCTGAGTTGCGGTCAGCAGAGGCAGGGGTGTCATGGCAGCGCACGGACGTGCAAAAATCCCTGATCGACCTTCCACCTCTCTGCCTGTGTAGCGCTCAGTTGTCCCAGCCTGACTGCTGACTTAGCTTAAAGCCACATGGTATCACCTTTGGCACTGCCTGCTGTTGGCGTGTTTATGTTGTCCACTTCAATTTAATGGAGAGTGCCCCTAGGCAGCAGAGCTCAGGACACACGCATGCTTTGAGGTCTTGCCAACCTTTCTGCCAGGGCACTTTCACCTTGCTTAGACTTCAGTGCAACCCCTCACTGAAACAGAAACCTTCAAACAATAAAATGGTCAGGTTTTACTTAATTTACTATCTCTTCCGTGGCATACATTCACTGTCCACATCGAGGTAATTCTTTTACACTTTGAACAATCAATCATATTTCAAGAAACATAATCAGAAAGAAAAGATTTACCTTTCAGTCTCCCCAACAATAGAATCTCCTGCTCGCTGCAAACAACAAAAGATGGAAAGAGGAAAGAAAAAGCTGTGTTAAAGTCTTTAACAGAAATGAAACAAGCCCCATTTCCCATTATTAAAACATTCAGCAAGTGGCTCCAACATACCTGAAATGTGAGATCATAAACTCCAACAGGTATGAACAGCGGTTACTGTACAGGAGCAAGCTGAAACAACTCAGTAATGTGATAAATACTTTTCTGCAAGATCTAAAGGCTTAGGTTTGCCTCACTGCCACTGATGACACTCAGACCCACAGAGAGCAGGTTTCATCTGCTTTTAGTCAGAGGTTCATGCGTTGGAGGCTTGTAGTGTTTTCCCCACCCACAATTTTGTTTTTCAAACTTGTGAGACACAGATATTACCAGATGCTCATGTTTTTGGTTCTACATCCAGGCTAGCTGATATGCCACTTGTAGAAACTAAAAGAAAATGTACTAATGGACGTACAGATTACACTTTCACAACAGGATGTTTGGACTCTCTAGTACAGTCCCTCCATTTCCTCATTGTCAAGAGAACTGGTCACTCTTTCTTGTTGACACAAAAGTTCTCTCTCTCCCTCTCCAGTCTTACAATTACCCAATGGATGAATGTCCTGCTCATGAGAATCCAAAATAGACTCTAGGAGCTGTCTGTCTAATCTTGTTTCTTGGGTAGAAGAATGTCTTTGCTCTGACTTCTTTTGTGACTGTTACCTCTCTTAATGCTTATTCCTGGGAAGTTTCTTGTAAGAATGTTCCTGTAACCAAGTAAAGATGGAAAGCTAACTGAACAGTTACTTAGCACCAATCATGCAAATTTTGAGCTAACAAGTTAGTTAGAACCAGTACAACTGAATGTATAAAACAAAAAAAGCTTACTGAACCAAATGGTAGAAATATGTTTCAATTCATACAGAAGGCTGATCTGAGAGTATTTTGTCCAAGATATTTAAGAGATCCAAATGAGGGACTACCTTGGAGATAGCAAGAACTGCAACTGCTGGAGTCAGAGTCAATACAATGTGGAGCTGGAGAAACACAGCAGGCCAGGCAGTATCAGAGGAACAGGAAAGACATTTTTAAAAAGGCCATCCAACCTGCAGACAGGTTAATCTTCTCCTGTTAAAATTATGGACTGAAAAATTGACCATTTGTATGACATTAGTAGTTTCTAGGCTACTAATGTGTTTTTTATATAACAAATATGAAAATATTAAGGAGAGGCAAAGGGCCATTGGACATGCTGAACCTCATTCCTTTTTGACGGGATGTTATGGATACTTCCATGATCTCCGCGTCCACATTGGAGCCATGTCCTTGGAGAGGGAGGATGGGAGACTTGAGGCTGTGGTACAGTCTTACCTCAAGATACCTTCCCTTTGAGCACAACCTCTACAGCTGGCAGCTCAGGATTATGCCATGAGATCATTTCTCGCTTGAGCATAAACCACAATTTCTGCAAATCGCTAACAAGTTTGCGGCATTTTATGTAATCCCGACAAGATCTTCTTGATGACTTGTCAGTATAAAACTGCTAATGGCTGGACACAGCGAAAAGAGTGAGAAAGCTAAAGTGAATTTCATGAGCTGAATGTGACATAACATATATGATGGAACAGTGAGTAAAATTCTAGATGCAGTAAACACAATAATTATAGATGCTTAAATCTTTGCGCGCCATGTGGTAAAGAGTCAATTCTGCACAAAGTGTATACAAAAAAACTTGAGGAGTAATTTCCACATTTTTTGACTATTTGTTAAAAGAGAGGTATGAGACATTTTTCATTCCTTCTGAAAATGTCTGTTTATTTCTCTTGATTAAGGTCTGTTAGGGGCAGCTTCTTTTTTTATTGTTTCATGGATTGTGGGCATTGCTGACTGGGACAACATTTATTGACCCCCACTCCCCTTCACTGCCCTCAAAGAGTATGGCGGTGAGCTGCCTTCTTGAACCACTGAAGTCCTTTTTGGTGAGGGTAGGTCCACAATGTTGTTGGGGATGGAGGTCCAGGATTTTGACCCAGCAACACTGAAGGAACGGCGATATATTTCCAAGTCAGGATGGAGAGTGGCTTGTAGGGGAACTTGGAGATGTCGCGTTTCCATGTATCTGCTGCCCTTATTCTTCTAGATGGAAGTGGTTATGGCGCTGTCTCAGGAGCCTTGGTGCATTCCTGCACTACAACTTCCAGATGGTATGCATTGCTGCTACTGTGCATCAGTGGTGGAGGGAGTGAATGTTCGTCGTTGTGATGCTGATCAAACAGTCAACAATGGTGTCAAGGTTTTTGAGTGTCATTGGAGCTACACTCATCCAGGCAGGTGGGGAGTAGTCCATCATGCTGCTGACTTTGCCTTGTTGACGACACGGCTTTAGGGAGTCAGTAGGAGATTTACTCAGTACAGGATTCCTAGCCTCTGAACTGCTCTTGTAGCCACAGTTCATACAGTTAGCCCAGTTCAGTTTCTAGGTAAATTGGACAGATTTGCTGCACAGATGTTTGAATGGCATATTACAACCACCTCAATAACACAACCCTCATACTTTCGGACATTCTTAACACTGCCAAGATGATTAACCAAATCCTCATTAATAAACAGATCATTTTCATCTTTAACTTGAAACTTGAATTGATTTCAAAATAACAGTTCAGACTACAAAAGGATAGTTCCTTCGCCTCAATAATTATATCGTGAGATATTAGCATCTGTAATTATCCATAATGCACTACATCAGTGGGTGCCATTTCCAACTAGGCGAAAGAGAGGAGAGAGAGATTCCAAACACATTAAGAACACAATGATGTCATTTTAATGACATGGTCATTAAATGATCATTTAATGGTCTTGAAGTTGTACCAAGAGTTTTTAGCATAGTTTCCTTATGTAGAATGTGATTTAAGAACACGTTATCAGTTAATAAATAACCCCACAATTATTAGTAATGCTCTATTTGTGAATATATATTCCTGGAACAGAGTAAACAGCGAACTGAAGCACAGGTCTTGTCACAAAGCCGCAACAGAAGTTGATCAATATATCTACCCTAGCTCTTACAACAGATCAGAACTGGATGTTCCCCATTAGAAACAATGTTTTACACTTACAGAGTCTTAATGTAACAGAACATCATACGACACCTTGAAGTGTTACAAGATGGAAATTTGGCAACCAGCAACATTAGGAGGTCTGAGGCTACATGACCAAAAGCTTGGTCTAAAGAGACAGCTTTTAAGATGTCTTAAAGAAAGGTAGAAAGTTGGAAAGATTTCAGGAGGACAGCTTGCAATTTAGGGAACAGTTTTCCGTAATGGAGTGATGGAAGTTGATCCAGAATTGGCAGGACACAGAGATCATTGGAGGTGATCACAGAGCTAGGTAGGTGCTAAGTCATGGACAGATTTGAAATCAAGAGCAAGGATCTTAAAATCAAGGGTGAGGATCTTAAAATCAAGGGTAAGGATCTTAAAATCAAGGGCGAGGGTTTTAAAATCAAGGCCTTGCTTAAACAGGAGCCAATGTAAGTCAGCAGGTGCAGAGGTGAATGGCTTTTGGTGCAAGTTGGTACATATTTTCAAAATTTTGAATGAGTCCAGGTTTTCCAGGGAATAGAATAAGCACACTGGCAAAGAATACACTCGAATAGTCAAGTTTAGAGATAACGAAACAAAGAGGTAGAGATAACAAAAGAATGAGGTCAGGCTGAAGTTGGGCGATACTAAAGAGGTGGAAGCCAGTGTTCTTAGTGGATGTGGCGGGAAACTCACTTTGGAGTCAAATGTAGCACATACAAGCAGTCTGTAAATGTAGTGTAATTTCTTAGATTCTAAACAAAAACCGCAACATTCACACTCTAGAAGATGGCAATTGCCCTGCTCACTATGGTCAACTATCAATGGGTTGATCCAAAACCTTTTAGTGCAACAGATGGTTCCACACCCATGATTTTCAGTTTGACAGACAGACAGGAGCAGACTCCCACTCTTTCAGCATGAGATTGACAAGCTGACATGCGAGTTATAGAAGGATAGAACTGAAATGAAACATGCTGATGGGCTTGCAGTTCACTCATTCAGAAGGGTCGCCTGATAGTGGTGACCAGATATCCCACTTTGGCCTGGACAGTCCAAGCTCTCCACAAGGGCCCCGACAGTTTCCTCCAGACACTGTTAATAGGGGGTTTTGTGATGGTGATGCCATTGAATGTCAAGGGGGCGGTGTTTAGATTCTGTCTTGTTGGAGACGGTCTTTGCCTGACACAGACTCACAATTAACACGCCAAATGGTCATCTGGGTGAAAGAGTGAGAGGAAACAATCTCTGGAGTCATTGCAGTGCAATTGGATATTGTACTGGGGTGGGACTGGGAAACGGTGGTGATAGTAGAGTGAATCTGATTGGCTGAATAGCCTCCTTCACCTCTGTGATCCCTGTAATAAAAGTGCTCAAAAATCAATCGCCACGGTAACCACAGTGAAATGAAGCTACAATTTTTCGTTAACTGATTATATACTGAACAATAATTTAAATGTGCTTTGTTTGCTGTAATAATGGACAAGTTAACAAATTTCACACCAACAGTTTCTGCACAGCAGTGCAGCTCACACTTAACTACCTACCAAATGCAGGTGAATTTTTAATTTACTTCCTTTCATGAATGATATTTCTCTCAAGGTACAAAACCTTACAAAGGTAAATAGCTGCTTCACACATTTGGGAAAATAACTACCTTTTCCAAGCATTGAACTGAATGTTGCTTCTGTGTCAAATTAAACGGATGAGAAATCATTCGGGTCCCAAAGGGGAAGGGAAACGTTGATCCCTGTGCCTGGATGTATACTCTGTGTTCTTCATAGAATCCCTACAGTGTTGAAGCAGGCCATTCAGCCCTTCAAGTCCACAATGACCCACTCCTCTACCCTCTCCGTAATCCTGCATTTCCCTTAGCCAACCCACCTAACCTGCACATCTTTGGAATGTGGGACAAATCACAAACACCCTGAGGAAACGCACATAGACATGGGGAGAATGTGTAAACTCCATCGAAGCCAGGTCCCCAGCAGTGCTTGTGTTGTCTTTCCCTGATTTAAATGTCAGCTCTGCAGAGGTTTGAATCAAAACACTTGCACAAATTCATGACAGAATTAGAAACCTGATGGAAGAAAGGAATGACCCTTTTGTGTTTGTGTGTACAAAACAAAATGTTCAATTCATGAGAAAAGAATTGGGTTACTCAATACCTTGTTTTTGCTGCAATTCTACTTACAATTACTGATATCATGGACAGGAACTGAAACCCCTCCTTGTTATGAATGGAATTAATGACGCCATAGTTCAACCTCTTTTAAGTAAAGGTTACACTTCATGAGTTTTCCACTTAGACCAACTTCATCAATTGTTTCTGAACTCCCCCATCTCGCCTAATAGCTTGCACTTGCACATCCTCATCATTCAGTCCATCGTGTCTGTCATGAAATTCCGTGATAAACCTTGAATGTAGAGCTCAATGTCACTTTATTTTGCAAGTACAGTGGAGGGAGTTGAATGCAGGTTGGTGTGACGAACCTGAATCTGGCTAGGGTGTTAAATCCCCCAAAAAATCAGCTCCAGTTCTAGATTTATGCATTTAAACCCAGCGTGCTAGGCTATGGATGGACAATACCCTCGGGAGATTGGGGTGTGGGTGGGCGGAGGTGGTGTCATCAATTTCAAACAGCCATTCACTCAATTACAGCAACCCTGTGATGGCTTTTGGAATCTAAGTTTGGGTCCAAAAGGTTTTCCGCGACACAGCAGTGCAACCCAGGTGAAACCTGTGGTGCTTTTGATGTGACAGAGAATAAGCACAGGTATCCTCTAACTGCTTGGTACCTGTTGTTTAAAAGGTTTGATCACAGTGCTCGCACGAGCTTTACAACCCCGGGGGTGTTGTTTTGAGCTTTGCATGTCTCATCTGCATCCTGCAGCTTGGATCTATCAGAACAGCGTTGACGGCCATTTATGCTGGATGCCATCAGGACCTCCTGTGGCAGAGACAGGCAACAGTTTACTAACTCTACAAGAGCTGGGTGAGGGGCTGGTGGGAATCAGCAGCAAGTGAGCTTTAACCCAGACACAGCACCTACAGGGAGAGGACAGGCTTCCCTTGACCTGACAGAACAGCAGTCTCTTGCGAGGTACCGGCCAGCAGGAGAAAGGCCTGCTGCAGTGAACCTAGTAACCATGCCACCAACAGTGGTCAATGTGTTTCCAGCATCCTTCTCACCCTTTTCCCTCCGACTCCTTCCAGTGCTCTGAATGAAACTAGTAATCAACTGCGTGCAAAATGCATTAGGTACAAACAGCTTGTTTGCTGGGTCGGCAATAATGCCGCCCTTTCTACCCTCAGTTCTACCCATCTGGCGGCTACAGGCCAAAAGACACCGTCCATCCCCCCAACTCCTTCCCCCCATCCCCACAAAAACTCCTCTACAAACAACGATCACAAAGGTGTCCTGCAAACTACCAAGCATCCCTTTTACAACCCCACATTACTCAGGACTTGAAGCAAGTTACAAAGCCACTTCCCAGGCCGATAATTAAAAAAAATACGGGCACTGCAGAAAAGTAGCAGAAGGAAATTGTATTTAAGTTGCTCAGAAATAAAATGCGAACTAGCTGATTTAAGATGGGGAATGCGAGGGAATGCAAATGCAGACTGGGATGGGTATATTTACATGCTAAGGTATGGGGAATGGTATGCCAAGGTAGGCCTGAGAAAGAAAAGTGAGGAGATGGGTGGTAGATGGGCATCGAAATGTAATTGCTTTTACCTTTCTTACATTGGTTTGGTCATTAACACTTTGTGCGAATACACAAGCATGGCATCTCTGCTCCTGGCCACCTTAGTAACCAGTAGCAACACACTTTACGTGCATCCAACTCAGATCTGCTTAGGCAACCTCTGCATTCTTTGTCCTATCACGCACAGCCCCACCTTCAGTTGTCCAGACTCTAAGTTTTAGAAAACCCTCTGAAACCTCGTGTACCTCTCCACCTCACTCTTATAACGGCATTTTTTAAAATTTAACTACTTGACTGAGCTTTTTATCATCAATCCTAAAGCTACATGCTGATCGTCAGTTTATACTCCTGCAAAACACCTTGGACAACCTTTCGTTTAGGTAACAATGCTTTCTGAATACAAATTGCTTCATGAAATGTACATAATGTGTGTCACTTGCTGTCACTTACTTAGAGTCATAGAGTCATTCAGCATGGAAACAGGCCCTTGACGGTCCAACCAGTCCATGCTGACCATAATCCCAAACTAAACTAGACCCACTTTCCTGCGTTTGGCCCACATCCCCCCAAACATTTCTTATTAATGAACTCATCTAAATGTCTTCTAAATGTTGTAACTGTACCTGCATCTACCACTTCCTCTGAAAGGGCATGAAAGCAAACACAAGAAGGGAGTGAGCACATTAACTGAGTGTTAGCAGTATAGGCAGAGTCTGTGGTATAGGAGAGTTGGTTTGGGGAGGGGGTGGGGTTAGTGCTCAGACTGAGGAGCTGGATGACTGCAGAGATTTCAAGTTAAGGCTGCATCTGCAGGAGCTCAGAGTGAGGGAACAGACAGCAACAAAGACAAGGGGACTCAATGTGAGAGCCTGGAGTGTGTCAGTATCGGGGCTAAGTGAGACACGAAGAGAAGAACAGAGCAGATAGCAGAGAAACATGGGCATCAGCTTTAAAAGGACACAAGTAGAGATTAAGATGGCATGTCAGGTGCTATGTGGAATAGAAAAAGTTAATCCTGTGTCACTACTTGAAGCTTAATCGTGACTGCAAGACATGGAGACAAATTGGTGCTTCCAAGTTCCACAACAGACATCAGGATCAGGAATCATGCCTTCACACAGAATGACTTGTAGAAGAGGGCAGTGGAGGGCAAAACTGGATTCATGCAAGGGGCAATTAGATACCGAGATGAAAGGGTTACAGATTTCACAGGAAAGATGAGCCAAAGGAATAGTGTGCTTCCTCAACTGAACGTAACTTTGTGAAAGCACCCGAAAAAAAAAGGCTTGTTTAAAACTCCTGGGAGTGTCATGGCGCAGCCTTCTCGCAGGATTAAAAGTATTTACTAAAATCTGATCTCCTGCCTTTCTTGCAGCCTTGGATTGAATACAGGGGAAATCAATGTGGCCTCACTCTGCAAAGACTGCTTGCAGCATCGAGGCCGATTCCAATTACCTGCAAGTTGCTAAGCAACCCGGCATGGTGAAAGTGTAGCCACCCTTGACTTTGCTACGTTGATGCGACTAGCACAATCCTCCCACATGTTTAAATCTCCGCTTTACATAATCAAACGTGGCTCGCAATTTGAAATTGACGACCAATTTGAGGCTGCTGAGTAAACATGTGACTGGGAATACAAGGCTTGAATACTGCTGTTTCCAGGACTAACAGCTCAGCCTTTGATCCACTTGTGTCACAGCCCTCTCTTTTTCTCCGAGATTGGCACAGGTTTCAATCCTTTTATAACAGCCGAAGAAAATTGGATGAATTCACCAAATGCTTGCTTGCTCAAAATGCAGCAACAGTAAGCTTCAGTCAACGGACGGGTACATTGCATAGAATCCCTACAGTGCAGAAAGAGGCCATTTGATCCATCAAGTCCCCACTGGCCCTCCAACGAACATCCCACCCCGACTCAGCATCCATCCATCCTACCCCTGTAACCCTGCTTTGAACATAGTTCACCCACCTAACCTGCACACTACAGACAATGTTAGCTTGGCTAATCCACGCAACCTGCACATCTTTGCAATGTGGGAAGAAACCAGAGCACCCGGAGGAAACCCACGCAGACATGGGGAGAACATGCAAACTCTACGCAGACAGTCACCTGACGCTGGAACCGAACGCGGGTCCCTGGTGCTGTGAGGCAGCAGTGCTAACCACTGAGCCAATGTGCCGCTGAACAAAACAAAAGGAAGGACATTTCAGATGTTGAACTCCCTGAGTGCAGCCTCACTTACCGTGAGCAATTATTAGAAGTTCAGTTGTGCAGAGCGTAAATTTCCTTGTGGCTCACGTTGGGCTTCTTCGGATGGCACAAGGTCAGAAAATTGCCCCAAAAGTCTTGCTGAGTCACTTAATAACAGACTATTGAGTCACGCAGCTACAGCTGGCCTCAGTATCTCTGATCAAACCTAAAGTTAGAGCTATCTGACTGTCTTCTTGCTCCTGATCACTATCCAATGAACTACCCCTCCACCGGCCCCCACCCACCACCACCCCTCTTGGATGGTGATTGACAGGAATGATTGACAGGATTGACAGGGAAGGTCAAGAGGAAAGGAAAACTGACAGAGGTGACTGGTTGGAAAAGAAGAAAACAGTCCAGCTGCTGTGAGCATTGCGACTCTCTGCTATCTCAGGGGTGAGCAGCTATTGAAATACAAGCCAATTAAAGTGAAACACAGAAATTAGGAATAAGGGGTGGGCCAATTGCTGCTGCAAGTCTGCTCTGCCATTCAATACGATAATGGATAAGCTTCTATCTCAAAGTCATTTTCCATCTTCGCCCCATCACCCTTGATGCCTTTAAAATCTAGAAGCTGATCTCTCTCGTTCTTGAATATAATCAGTGACTTGGTCACCGCACCCTTCAGGGGTCAAGAATTCTATAGATTCACAACCCTTTTAATGAAGAAATTTTCTCCCATCTCAGTCCTAAATGGTCTACCCTGCATCCTGATACAGATTGTGTCCCCTGATTCGCGACTCCCCACCTAGGGAACATATCCCACCTGCATTAAGTCTGTCTAGACTTGCTGCAATTTTATACATTTCAATCAGATTCCCTCTCATCCTTCCAAACTCAAGTGAACGCAGGCCCAGTTAAACAAATTGCTCCTTGTAGGATAGTCTGCTATCCCCAGCATCAGTTTAATGAACTGTGCTGCACTTCGTCTATGCCAAGTGCATCCTTCCTTAGGTGTGGAGACCAAAACAGCACACAATACTCCAGCTGTGGTCTCACCATGGCTCCGTATATCTGCAGCAAGACATGCCTACTTCTGAACTCAAATCCTCTTGCGATGAAGGCCAATATACCATTTACCTTCCTGATTGCTTGCTGCACCTGACTGGCTACTTTCCTTGGCTGCTGTACATCGTCTCAGAAAATTAAACCTTAAACCATTTTAGAAAGATCAGTTTAAAAATTTTGTTGGAAAAGCTCAGCAGGTCCGACAGCATCTGTGGAGAGAAATCAGAGTTAACGTTTTGGAGCGAGTGACCCTTCCTCAGAACTCAAACCAAAATTCTAACTCTAATTTCTCTCCGAACATGCTGCCGGACCTGCTGAGCTTTTCCAGCAATTTCTGTTTATGTTTCTGATTTACAACATCCGCAGTTCTTTCAGTTTCTACAAACTTCAATGTTGACTAGATTTAATATATTAAAGGAGATAATTATTTAAATAGAAAACAAATACAGGAAATGTCGGTGGAACTCAGCAGGTCTGGCAGCATCTGTGGGGAGAGAAATGTTTTCTCATTGTACCAGAAATGTTAACTCTGTTTATCGCTCTCCACAGATGCTGCCACAGTTTCTCCAGCATTTTATACCTTCATTTCGAACTTCCAGCATCTGCAGTATTTTATTTTTATTTGATTGTTAAAATATACAGTACTTGCTGGTAGCTATTTTAAAATACAATGCCATGATTCTGAATACTGAGAGGCTGAATTACTGTAATAGTTAATTATTTAACTGTTAAGTGTCAGACACAAACCAATACTACAATTTTAGATAACAAGCGTGGGGCTGGATGAACACAGCAGGCCAAGCAGCATCATAGGAGCAGGAAAACTTGATGTTTCGGGCCTAAACCCTTCATCAGAAATGGGGGAGGGGAAGAGGGTTCTGAAATAAATAGGGAGAGAGGGGGAGGCGGATAGAGGATGGATAGAGGAGAGGATAGGTGGAGAGGAGGCAGACAAGTGAGTAGTGTACCTCACTTAATGTACTGTAAAATGGCATATAATTAGTTTATGTGGGGCGGCACGGTGGCTCAGTAATTAATTCCAGGTTTAATTCCACCCTCAGGCGACTGTCTGCGTGGAGTCTGCACATTCTCCCTGAGTCCTCCGGGTGCTCCGGTTTCCTCCCACAGTCCAAAGGTGCACAGCCTGGGTGGATTGGCTGTGCTAAATTGCCTGCAGTGTTCAGGGTTGTGTAGGTTAGGTGGGTTATGGGGGGGATGTGTCTGGGTGGGATGCTCTGAGGGTTGGTCTGGACTTGTTGGGCCGAAGGGCCTGTTTCCACACTGTAGGGATTCTATTCTATTTACTCCTCAATGCTTCATGCAAAGCCTTCTTCAACAACAACATGGAAAACTGCCCCAAGGTGCTTTTACTTCGTAGTGTCAATCCATCAACCAGCAGCTGTTAACAGTTTGTTGCAGATGCTCCACAGTTTTTGAAGGGGGCTTTAGCTAATGGGTAAAAATACTCATGGCGAGTATTTTTGACCTGGTGCCAACAACAGATAACCTAGTTTACGTTGCCCTCTGATTGAGCTTGGGGATTCACAAGTTGCTACAAACAACCAGATTTACATTTCCAAATCACTTCTTGCTGGCATTTATTCATACAACACCTGAGGACATCCTTCACAACCAATGAGATCCCATCACAGGGTAGTTCCTGTCGTAATGAAATCAAGACAGAGCAAGCAACTGGTGCTCAGTTAGTCTCACAAACAGCAAATGACCAGATCATATCTGTAATTAGTTGAGGAATTAAATACAGGCTAAGACTCTCTGTGGGTAAATCCCTTGTTCTTTAAATAGTCCTGCGAGATTTTTTATGTTTACCTGGAAAGGTAGACAGGTCCTCAACTTAACGTCACATTTCACACAACCTGTCAATAAAGCAATGCTCCTTCAGTACTGCACTGGCAAGTTGGCCTCGATTTCATGCTCAAGTTATTGGAGTGCAATTTTTTTTTACACAGAAAGTGGTTGATGTGTGGGAATGAACTTCTAGAGGAAGTGATGGATGTGGGCACAGTTACAATGTTTAAAAGGCATTTGGATAAATACGTCAATAAGAAATATTTGAAGGGATATGGGCCATGCACAGGCAGGTGGGACTAGTTTAGTTTGGAATTATGGTTGGCATGGACTGGTTGGGCTGAAAGGTCTGTTACTGTGGTCTATGACTTCATGATTCTCTGGCAATCGAGTGGGATTACCCCTACTTGCCATTCAGCCGTGACTGGTTACTGGCACCAAACTAGTTGTGTGGAGAACTGGAATACTGTCACTCATCATTGTTCTTCAAATGTCTTGGGCATCCAATTTGAGGGGATTCCCCAACTTAAATTGGTAAAAGATTGCAAATAATTAAGCATGTTTTGTCATATTTCCACTGAGGGTTGCAGGGAAAATAAAACAGCTGGCAAAATGCAAAGGGAGACTGTGAGAAACAGGAAGGGGAGCTTGCGGGTAAGTCATGAAATTGGGCCAAATTTTTGTGGCTTTTGGAGGTGTTAGCAGGGCCTGCATTCCAAAGACACCTTCCACAGCTACAGCACAGCAGCAATGCTTGGCAGGGGGCAGGAGGCGGCTCCTATGCAGTGGAAATGGCCACAGGATGTGGGATCAGACACAGAGGAAAATGACACACATTAAGAAGGAGTCCATCTCAGTCTATAAAACCATACTACTTGTCAAGGAGAAATAGCCTAAACATGTTGTAGCTTCATTGCGATTCACGTTAAATCCTGACTCAATTTTAAGGGCTGCCATTGGCCGTGAGTTCCAACACGCCAGCTGGATACACACTTAACGCAATTTACAGATGAAGGCTTCAACAGAACAAGGGAAATGATGCTCTATCCGTGAGACTTTCAAGATAATGTCACATCCATTCCTTAGAAATCTGTCAGAGGATTGGACACAATATAAAGAACAGCAAAGAATGATTTTAAAAAAACGTGTATCTGCTGCAAATGCCCTTGAGCAGGAAGTTGATAACGTTGACTATTATCATGTTCTTACTCCTCAAAGCAACCAGAACCGGAAAGGGTGAGTCTTTTGATGCTGCCTCTCTCTTGACACCTTGCTGACTGTTCCCCGTTCTGCTGCTGAAACCCTGATTGTCCCTGTGGCAACCCCAACTCTGCGCCAGTTGGAGAGGGCACCGGGGAGACCACATTTGGCATACTGCGAATAGTTTCGATGTCCTTACTTAAAAACAAAGGATATCAATTCATTAGAAGTACTTGACAGAAGTTTCTGATTCCTGTGATGGGGAGGTTATTTTCTGAGGAAAGTTGGGACGAACATCAGCTTTGGAGTTTAGAAAAACAGAAGGTTTTCTTATTGAAACATACAAAACCCTGAAGGGGTATGACAGGGTGGAAACGGAAAGGATGTTTCCTCTCCTGGGAGGGAATAGAACTAGGAAATATAATTTACACATAAACGGTGGACCATGTAAGATGGAAATGAGGGCAACTTTTCTCCGAGAGTGGAGGAGGCAAGGTTCGTGAATATAATTAATTATCATGAATATAAATAATTTTCTTGCCCAGCGTGGGAGTCAAAGGGTACCAGGAGTAGGCAGGAATGTGGAGTTATGGATTGGCCATGATGCTATTGAATACTGGGCTAGACACAAAGGGCCAAATGGCTTATTCTGACTCCTACTTTGTAAGCTCATGTCACACCATCAAAGGTCTTTACATCTAAAACCACTGTAACACACAGGATACACAGTCATAGCATGAAACACAGGGTCAGTCATTATATAGACGTATCTGTCACTATGTATATGTTTCTTGAACTTATACCTCAAGATCACTTCTCAGCTTGCTTAATAAATGGTTCAGAAAGATGTGAACTGTGGGAAAGAGTCAAAACTGTTAAGGAAGGACAGTGTGCTTACCATCACATTTATACTGGAAGTGGAAGGAGTGTGGATATGTCGGGTTATAGAACCTACACAAACTCTGTATCAAATCCATCCAGCTCTTACACTTCACTACCTTTCTCACGCACTTCAACACAGGTTTACAGACGACCATTTTGCATCTAATTACCACTGTCCTGTTCACTCATCATCCTAGATGTTTGCTAACTTGAATGAGCTCCTGGTCTCCAGAACAGTTCAATTGTCGAATTCTTATCCCAACATTGAACCCTCTCCATGACAATGCCCAGCCCTATCTCTGTGACTTCTGTCAACTTTACAATCCTCTCCAACAACTGTGTTGCTCCCAATCTGGCCACTTGTGCATCCCCCATTTCTACTTATCATTTACATAATCCATGCCTTCAACTGGCTAGGTAGGAAGTTATGCAAATCCCTCCTTAAACCATTCCACCTCGCTCTCTCTCTCTCTCTCTCTCTCATCTCCTCTATGGCCTGCTTTGACCACACTTTGCTCAGCTTTCCAAAATATCTCCTTCTTTACTCAGTGTCAATTTTTGGCTGATTGCGCCCTTTAACCGCAATGTTTAACCATGTGAAAGTTGCAATGATGAAGTGAACACAAGTTGTTGCTGCTAGTCTGCTGCATGAGAATACGATTGGAAAGGTGTGCCATACAGCTGGCACTTTTACATGAGTTTCTTCTCTGCCTTTGTCAGAGTGGAAGAAAACCCATTCAGGGTAAATGGCACATCACTCCATCCTATGGTGTATTTCACCATTGCCTATAAGCCTGAGAATCCTGGAGGATGAAGTTGATGAACATGGGGAGGCAGAAGCTGCTGAGTGAGAACTTGGGGGGTACAAATGGCACTGCCATAAGAGGAACAGGAATCTGTTTCCCAGATCGCCACCTGGTATGCCATTAATGACTCTTTATTTTGGGAAGTAGAGCAGTGTAATTCATCAGAGGGCTTTGTCAGAATGTCAGAGCAGCTGGCCAGCTTGGTAAAAGCAATAGGCATCAATAAGGGTCTTGAAGAACAACAATGAGGTAAAAAGTTGAAGAGCTTATGACGGGAATTCCAAAATGTTGGCTACGTTAATCAACAAGGTAGCTACTTATTTAATTAGCAGGGGTAAACACATCAGCTGACATTGCGATTCATTCCATATCAGTCAGGATGGAGCCAGGGCAGAATAGTTGAGAAAGTGAGTGAGGTGTCAGCTGGCAATGCTGTCTCTATGATGCAGATGCTTTCAGCCTTCTAACTGGCTCACTACTGATAGACAACACCAAAGACGTCAGTTGTGTTAATTATTACCAGATATCAGATGTGTTAAAGGCCTGAAAATAAGGTCACAGGCATAGTGGTAAGCTTGGGGAGACTGACTAGGATTACTGGCTATTTCCTTGGCATGCCTTCTTTCATCTCCTGTTCCAATAAGCTTCAGCCACTTCTTTGAACGTTTTAAGATCAATTCTCCTCTTGCACTTAAATTTGACTTTTTAACTAATGTAGCGTTTTGTATTGGAGTGTATGACTGTTAGATTTTCTCTGTCTGCCAGAACAAACTATGAAAGCTTACATTGTGTGAGTTCCCTTTTCATGTTGTCTTTTTCTCAGTTTCAGTTTTTGTAAGTGTTTCACTTAAAGTTAGCCTTCCTGCAAAGTGGGAGACAGCATTTGCTATTTTAAGTTGCACTGTCATTGTGCAATAATAGATGAAAGTTCACCAACAAATAAGCCCTTTCAAAAAAAAGGATCAAAGCATTTCATAATGATGATCCCAAAACAGAACATAACAGTAAACATTTACTATCAAACTTTAAATTCAAAAGGCCATGCAAACTAGTAAGGGATTGACAAGTGGTATATTTTCCTTTGAAGGAACAAGGTGAACAGGACATGACAGAGGTGTTTAAAAATATTACAGATTTTGATAGAATAAATGTTCTTAATTGGAGGAAGAACATAACTAGATAGTTGCCAAGAGATCCAATAAGAACTCTGAAAAAAATTCTTTATCTAAAGAATGGTGAATCATGTGGAACTTGCTACCACAGGGTATGGTTTAAGAGAATAGTATTGATGTGTTTTGGGAGGATATCAGTTGAGTGGGTGAGGGAAAAAGGAATGGAGCATCACAATAGTGGGTTTAGCTGAAGAAAGATGAAAGCAACTTCAAGTGCTACGCTGCACAGACTGGTTGGGCCAAATGACCTGTTTCTGTGACTTCTATCCTATTCCTAAATTACAACTCTGCCCTTTAAAAGTTCCAACTAAGTTCATACTTAGAGCCACACTTCTCAGCTGGAGAATAGAGCACTGTGTGATATCATGCTAAATGGACAGGGAATCAAGCATGCTCTTCTTAATTTGCCCACTGTTTTACTTATTTGACATTATTGACGAGGCAAGGGTATTTTAGACTAACCGAATTGTAGTGAGGAATTGGCACAGATCCAGAAAATGGGCCATTGCCAAGAATTCTGGATGTCCCTTAGCACTGCACTAGAGTTTTGTACTCAAGTCTTTGAAGTGGTTCTTGAATTCACAACTTTCTGATTCCAGAGCCAACTCTGTTTCAGAGCTGTGCTACCCACTGAGCTACAGGTGATCCAATGGATGTAGCCTACACTGAGGCTGGTTGCCCTGCAATATCAGTAAAGATGACCTCCTTCAATATTTTCCTTTTTTTTTAGTAGCTCCACATTTTAAGGGCACCAGTGAATTGCTGAGAACTGAATCAAATTGCTTTGAATGTGATCATCAATTGTCTCCAACTTGCCTATTCTTAAAAAGGCTTGACCACACTCTCAAGAAGCACAGTCTTGGTTCTTTCCAAAACAAAAACTCAACTTTTTCATAAGCAAAGCAGCTATGGTGATCCTAAACTAGAGATTTGAGCCAACGTGTATCCTTGCCCCATGTGCAGGCTAAGGCATAAATACACCACTATGGTAAGTAAGAATATTTTATTAATTTGCACGATGTGGAAAATAACGAGCAAACTGGCTTTCATTGCTTATACAGAACTCTCCTGAGAAATTGATGGCAAGCAACCATCTTAAACCATCGCCAGTGATTCAATACAACTATCAATGAATGCTGGGCAACCTCAGAGGGTGGTAAGTGCCAATCATTGATTTCAGACTGGAGTCATATATGGGTCAGACCAGGTGAGGGAAGGTCAGTGGGTTGAGTCTTTATTGCAATCCACCGCCTCATGATCACCTCACGGTCAGCCCCATCATCCATTCCAGTTGCCTGCCACTTCAACGCACCACCATGTTCCCTGGCCAACATCTCCGTCTCAGGCTTGCTGCAGTGTTCCAGCGAAGCTCAGCGCAAGCCAGAAGAACAACACCTCATTTTCCACTTGGGAACCCTCCAGCCTTCTAGGCTCAATATTGAGTTCAACAACTTTAGGGTTTGATGCACTTTCTCCCATGTCTTTACCCCAACTTCCATATTCCAGGCCTTGGTATCACATGGTCCACTACTACACACAACCTATTGTTAGCCACTAATAGTCCCCATTAGTAGCTATTCATTCTCCTAGACTGACCATTATCCACTCCTTTTACTGATCAACTGTTCTTCTTTCTCTTGGGCTTTATCCCCACCGATCGTTTACTCCTTATTCCCTCCCCCTACTCTATCTTCTGCATGAAAACCAATTTTTTTCCAGCTACCATCAGTTCAGAAGAAGGGTCACTGGGCCTAAACCATTAATTCTGATTTCTCTCCACAGATGCTGCAAGACCTGCTGAACTTTTCCAGCACTTTGTTTTTGTTCAACTTTAATAGCTTTATAAATATAACCACTCTGTGAATAAACTCCAGCCTCTACTGGTAGACTAGTAAAATACAGCCTCAGTTTATAACAAATTGGCATGAAGAACAGTAGAATTTATTATACTCGTGGGCTTTACTTTTTGGCAGAATTAATTTGGGAGACAAAATGCTGTTGTTGCTGTTACCTTGGAACAGTCAGTGATTACCAGGCCCAAATCCTGCCCATGAGAAGGCTGAAGGCATCACTCAGTTATCAGTCTGACATCTCAGCTGACTCCCTGACAATGAAACAGGTTTTTAACAGGAGAAAAAAAGCAAGGTGCCCTTCATCGCACAGAATTTATGCTGAAGGGTAAGTCAACCAAAACTTCTGACTGCATCCATCCTGACATTTTGTTCAATTCAGCACAGGACTGGAGTGCTCTCATTCCCTTTGGAGTTCATTTTCTCTGACACAGTGAAGAAATATCAACATTGGCAAGAACCGCGTTACTGCTGCATTGTTAAGAAGTTGAAATTTTGCCTCTCGAATCAGGGTTAACCTGGAGTTATGATGAATGGCTAAAATGGAAGGGCATGGGACTAGAAATTCTGATTTTTGCCAACTATTCCTACCACCCACCATTTTTGTTTTTGGAACTCAGGGTGAAGAATATACATGTGGTGGAACATATTGGACAATTACTGAAGCACGTAGAAAGGGACACTTACTGACACTGATGCCAGGTAGTAAAATTAAGGTGTCCTTTCTCTTCTGAATAAATATGAAGGTGAATAAAGATTGACTTGCGGACCCAGATTTGTCAAACAGGAATGGACACCCCATTTTTATCCTGATCCAACAATGAGTGGTTTTAATCCTCAAACATTTCCACGTAGCCTATGTGAGTTCAAACACCAGCTAACTTCCCCAAGAAAATTTCTACGTGGGTAATTTGTGCAGAGGCCTTTGCAATGGAGCACGCAAGTCCAGGCAAAACTACTGCAACAGCTGACTTCCTATCAGAAAATCTGGACTCTGGAATTTGCCTGCATCGACGGATTGTCAGGTGTCTAAAAGCTATTTGTTTTCATTTTCCTTCATGTCCCACTCATCCCACCCCATGACCTCCCCGACTTCTCCTTCATATCTCATATGATCCTGTTGTTTTTTCCCCAAATGGTTTTATGAATACTGGGCTGAGCTCCAAGAAAGGACGACACACAGCTCAACAGGGGACTGCTGAAGCAGCTTGCAGAGGACCAACGTTTCTATTACCTTGTAAAAAGTTATCCTTTCACAGAGGTAGCTTTGCAAACGTTTTTGTTTATTTGAATAAGGATAAGAAGTGTGAAGTGGATGAAAATGTTTAACTTTGATATGATAAATATCTGTGGCTTCACATCCCATGAATAAAAAAAGACCAAGCTTTCCTGTGGAAAAAATCTAACTACTCATTGTTAAGTATGATTACTGAAGAAGGGTCACCGGACTCAAAACATTAACTCTGATTTCCCTCCACAGCTACTACCAGGTCTGCTGAGCTTTCCTGGCAAATTAGAATCATAGAATCCCTACAGTGAGGAAGCAGGCCATTTGGCCCATCAAGTGCACACTGTCCCTCTGAACAGCACCACACCCAGACCCACCCCCTGAAGCTAACCCTGTAATGCTACATTTTCTATGGGCAATCTGCCTAACCTGCACATCTGTGGGAGGAAACTGGCGTACCCTACAGGAAAATCCACGCACACATGGGGAGAACATGTAAACTCCAAACAGCCAGTCACCTGAGGGTGGAATTGAAGCCAGGACCCTGGCGCCGTGAGGCAGCATGCTAGGCACTGAGCCACTGTACTCCCCAGCTTCTCTTCTTGTTTTTGTTAAATCATTATTAAGGCTTCTTTTGACTGCTTAATTACATTTATTAATTGCTGTGTTATAATTATGGTTCATAACCATGTCATTTACTTAGCGGGTACCTGAGAGGCAGAGATTAATACAATGTCAATACAGAGCAAGACTTAACAGACCACTGTTCAAGCACGAAATTTAGTTTAATTACAATGAACTGATAGTGATCTCCAAGATTATGATATGACTCAATAGAGATGTAGAAGTTGTTTCCACTTGCAAGCAAAAATTATGAATCATAAGTCATGAACCATAAATGTAAGATGATATTACTAGAATAGGGCATTCAGAAGAAATTTCAGAGCATTTTCATTCGTAAGAATTAATTTTTAATTCCAGCTCAGAACATCAGAGATTATGCAATCCATCCTCTGAATCAGGAAGCTCACATCCCACTTCAGAATTTAAACTAACACTCCACTGCCACTACTGAAGGAATGAAGCATTTTTCAGTGTGCTACCTCTTTGACTGAGACTTTAAACAGAGCCCATTCTACCCTATCAGGTGGACATAGAAAGTCATATTGTATTGTTCAGAAAATGAACAGATCTCCCTGAGAATATTTATCCTTCAGTTAACAGCTAAAGAACAGATGATCTGATCAATACTTCACTGTTCTGTATGTTACTTGCTGTGCACAACTGGTTCTGTTCGTACAAAAGTGGTACATTTTACATATGACTGTTGCGGAAGACATGACGGAAATACACATGAATCTTTTCTTTCTTCCACCATACGGGGGACGAAACCTTTGATTTTGTCACATTAAACCTGGAGGCAGTACCTGCTGTCACAAACGGGTCATGTTTGCTCTCTTGGAAAAGGGCCTTGACTGTTGACCATATGGACTGGAAACTTTCCACCATAAATGTCATCCAACTTATTTTTCTAACATTGAACAGACAGAATCTTCTACCCCAAGGAGAAGAATGGTCTTTATACTGTTTTTTTTAATGTTTCTTAATACCCCTCTAATTGCCAGAATGGCCCCTTTAACCGGAAATATGATCCATCCCTTCGCAGAACTCTTTTGTATTCAGTTAAGTATTTATTTACAGCGGCTAAAGAGCTTCAGCCATTGAACATTCAACTTGAACAGCACGATAGTTAGGAACATACCTAAAGTCAGTTTCGATGTTTATAACATGAACGCAATAATTTTGCAGTTCTATTAAAGAAAGGCTGCAAAGCTCATTGCCTGTGATTAATTAATGTTGATCTTGTATATTAAAATTAAATGGACCAATTGAACTGTTTCAATGGAATCAATTTTCATGCTGGCAGTAAGTTGGGTTGGACAGTGTTTACTGCTAGGAGCTGACACCATATCAGGCTGAGCTGACAGTATGAAAGCCTGTTGTCCTCAAGAGCCTCTGAGAAGCTCTGCATAAATAATGGACAGCGTCAATTTAATTCAGGGGCGTCATGTGCCTATCACATGAAACTGTGCATAATTCCGGGATTAGCAGCAGTCAATAAAATCAATTTGCATCTGTTCAATGCCTTCAAAGTGATCAAATGACCCAAGAGGTCCCAGTTTTATGAAGTGAAACACAGGGGGAGATATTTGGGGGTGGGAGAGAAGTGGAGAATGACTTATGCCGTGGTCATAGATACAGGGTTTTATAACCACTTTAAAGGAGCAATTAGAACCAGAGACTTAGACAGGTCATGGGAATTCAGATCATAAAATGGTTACAACACAGAATGAGGCAATTCAGCCTGACATATTTGTGCTGATTCTGTGCACCAGCAACGCAGCTGCTTTCAATTCCGCCTGTACCGCACACCCCTGAAATAACTGCACAGAGGCTGGTATCCCATCACCAAGTCACCCTTTATTTACATGTGCATAGCACACTGGCTGTGGTTAGCCAGCTCACAATTAGTCCCTGAATTCAGGAGACTCTCTGAATCCCCTGTCAGCCAGGGTTCCCTGATTGTCCCAGGTTAGCAACCCTGATCAAGGACCTCATAGTCAATAAGATCCACCTGGTTCCAATCACTTCACCCTTATAACCAGCTCTTCAAATTATTACCAAAATTCCCTTTTGGAAACCCATAAACAAATCTTTATCCACCACACTGGGCAGAATCACAGAATTACTAAAACACAGATGGAGACTGATTGGCCCATCGTGGCTGCACTGGTTCTCCACTGAAGCAATTGATGTTTAGCCACTCTCCCAACCTTCTTGCCATAGGCCAGCACATCGCTCCTTTTCAGAGAATGATCCAATTCTCTCTTGAATGTGTCACTGAACTGTCTCCACTACTTTCTCAGACAGTGCTTTCTAGAACCTAAGCACTCACGACATGAAAGTGTTTTTCTTAATGTTGCTTTTGCTTCTTTTGTTCAGTAGACACTAGCTGACCTTAGGCAGCTGAAGGTGCGGTAAATAATGGCGCAGCAATTGACACTGAAGATATTTGAAAAGCTAAATTAATAAAGCATAGGAATCCCAGATTGGAGGACTAGAAGAAACAACAGCGTTAGCGAAGAGCAAAACCAAAGAGGGGTTTGAAAACAGGGAAGATAATTTTGAAATTGTGAGCCAATGTAGAACAGATAGAATATTAATATGAACATTAATTAGAACAATTAAGGGGAGGAGCAACAGAGTTTTGGATAACTTCAAATGTTACAAGCAATGAGTGAGGATGTGAGGGGGAGATACAGGACAGGCTCCTCAGATTCTGTGCAGTGGAACCAGTGACGAGGCAAGAGCAGAAAGATGGACGTTGTTAGAACTCAGGGAGAAGTTCTAAGGATTAGTAAGCAGCTAAGCGTTGGAGTCAAGACACAAAACAAGGTCGGAGGAGTGGCAAAAGTAGGAACGTTGCTGGCTATGTGTTGGGAGAAGCTCTGAGATGCTGAAGATGTCTGTGAGAATTACAACTACTGTACAGCTTAGTTGGTAGCTAGATCCTTGGCACATCTGTAAGGCAGACCACCTTGCCATAATTGCGACAGCAGGTTGCTGGTCAGGTTTTCCAGGGCTCTGGAGCATGGCAGTGAAATGAACACAGAAATACAAGGGGCAAGTTCCTTTGACAGCACTCCTGGCCTCTCAAGGAATTGTCAACTCATGCCTCCCACCGAGCAACAAGCCCAAAACTTGAGATTCAAGTCTGAAATAACTCAGCAGGTCTAGCAGTGTCTGAAGGGAGAGAAAACAGAGTTAACGTTTTGAGTTCACACTGACTCTTCTTTAGAATTGTGACTGATCGACACCGCCCCTTGCCTCTGCACCACCACACTCTCAACCTCCAGCCCCAATGTTTATGATCTGCCCACCTCCTGAACCCGAACCGCAATCTTACTCGATTGCAGAGGAATGTCCTCAGTAGTCCTGACTGGCACTCAGTAATCCCGGGTGGCACACAGACTCAGCGGTTAGCACTGCTGGCTCACAGTGCCAGGGACCTGAGGTCGATTCCAGCCTCAGGTGACTGTCGGTGTGGAGTTTGCAAGTTCTCGCCACGTCTGCGTAGGTTTTCGCCGGGTACTCTGGTTTCATCCCACAGTCCAAAGGTGTACAGGTTAGGGGGATTGGCCATGCTAAATTGCCCCTCGTGTCCAGGGATGTGCAGGCTAGGTGGGTTAGCCATGGGAAATGCAGGGTTACAGGGATAGGGGGAGGGAGGATTGGGGTGGGATGCTCTTTGAAGAGACAGTGTTGTCTCAAAGGGATTCTTTGACTGTCACTCTCTTTCCCTGAATTTTCCAGTAGCCAGACAGGCTATACAATTGCCAGACATAAAACACACTGAAAAGTGATAACGGGGTCCTGCCATTAAATTCAGCAGGATTTCCACATCCCTGAGACGATACCCTAGATACACTCCGTCACACTTTCCATTTCACCTCTCTGGAAACAACAGGCCATTGGTTCCGTAGACACGGTGGCTCAGTGGTTAGCACTGCTGCCTCACAGCACCAGGGACCCTAGTTTGATTCCACCTTTGGGTAACTATCTGTGTGGAGTTTGCACATTCTCCCTGTGTCTGCGTGGGTTTCCTCCCACAGTCCAAAGATGGGCAGGTTAGGTGAATTGGCTATACTACGTTGCCCATAGTGTTCAGGGATGTGTAGATTACGTGGGTTACAGGGGGATTGGTCTGGGTGGGATGGTCTGAGGTTTGGTGTGGACTTGTTGGGCAGAAGGGCCTGTTTCCACACTGTAGGGATTCTATGAATACACTCTTTGCCCTCGGTTTCATTATTCCGGATGAGGTGATAGTTTATCATGGTCAATATTATCAATTTTCTATTAGCTAGAAAACTAAAAATAGCACCACATCATCTCTCAATGCTCCGCTTTTACATGAGAACTTGCTCAATTTACATAATTACTCCTCTCAATCCAATCCCTCTATCCCCACAATCATTTTGTTTGTTCTCTACCGTATTAACTTTCAAAACTAGCAAGTCTGCAATTCCCCAGCAGGACATTCTTCACAAAAATCCATTGCCTTTCTAAAAATACACCCTCATTTATGAATAAAAAATGATCCCTTCTTGGCTCCTTACATCCGATGAGCTCTCACATTTTTCAAAGACTTCAACTCTGGGTCCAAATACATCAACTCCTACAAATAATTCATTGGAAGTACCATTATCTGGAAATTGAATGCCAGAAATTTCCTCAGGGATCTTTCTGAAAATGGATACTGTAATTTCAGCAAAGCCCAAGGAAACAGGCTACTGCTGGTGTGACAGCAAAATATCGGAGGAATTTCCAAGGAGCTTCCTGGCTGTAGCATGCAGAGGATGCTGAACTTGCAGTTCAAAAGTGAAGTAACTTAAGAGGGAAAAACAGGTACTCTGGTCATTATGCAAAGAGGTTTTGAGAACACAATATCAGAATTGTTGGGTGCAGCACTATGGTGTAGACTTTGAATTCAGATTAAAAATCAGGAAACAATATGAACTGGGATAGTATTGGAAGAAGAAGAGTTTCTCAAGTATTTTCAAGAGAATTTTCTTCTTCAGTACACTTTCATCTGAATGGGAAAGGAGGCATTGCAACGTCTAGTCCTCAGAAATGAGATGATCATGTGGACCAAATGTCAGTGGGATAACATTAAATTAACAGTGACTATTGAATCATAAGATTGAGATTAACTCTGAAAAAAAATACAATGAACAATCTCAAATTAAAATAAGAGCAGGGCCAATTTCGATCGGGTTAAAGACCTGTACTGTACAAATTGGAACAGATTATTCCAGGCAAAATTGGAATTGAATGCAAGGGGAGATTGTTCAGGTATAATTAACGTACATTTCTACTAGGAAGAAAGGGGAAGCAACCAAAACCAGAGCTTCCTGGATGACAAAAAAGACAGAGTGTAAGATGAAGTAGAAAAGGGGGCTCATGTGTCAAATGTCAGGCTGAGTAACATGGCTTGGAAGATAATGTTCAGAAGAGAAGTGAAAAAGGAAATAGAATTGCAAATACAGTACAGAACACGAAAGACTGGCAAAGAATGTACGAGGGAATTGAAAAGTTTACCGTAAGTATATAAATAGTAACTAGGTAGTAAAGGAGGCATGGGAGCAATTAGGGATCAAAAAGGAAAATTCCCCATGGAAGCAGAAGGCACTATCAAGTAACAGGTACTAAATGAACATTTAACAAGGATGGCAACGTTACTGAAACCACAAAGAAGGCGGCTGAAATACCAACGTTGATAAATTGGGTGTATAGGAGAGACAGGCTGCATGTGGAGCTGACAAATCATTAGGATTGGATGGGATGATCCGGAAGATCCCGAGGGAAGTGAAATGTGGGAACTTTGGCGGCTACTGACCATAATCTTCTAATCATCCTTGGATTATGGTTGGTTCTAGAGAATCCCTGGTTCAAATAGGATGCAAGTCTAAACCTAGTTAGCTTAACCTCGGTGATGGGAGAACTTTTAGAAATAATAGTCCAGGAAGAAAATCAGTCACTTGGACCGAGGGGAATGGTTGAGGAAATTCAGCATGAAGTCGTTAAAAGCAAAGCTTGTTTAATTAAATCGATGTGGATTGACGAGGGTAATGAGGTTGATGCTATCTATTTGGACTTCCGAGACATTTTAGGTCAATTGCCACATAATAGTCTTGTCAGAAAAATTGTAACACATGGAATGAAAGGAACAGCATGGAGTGAAGTCAGCTCAACCACAGGAACCACGGAATCATGGTAAATGCTGAGGAAAGTAAAGAAATGGATTCACCAGCGGTCAGCACTAGGTATGCTATCATTTCTGATCCAGATTGATGATTGAGAATCGGCTGTACATGGCTTAATTTCAAAATGTGAAGTTGACACAAAGCTTCAAAGTGTAGTGAACTGTGAGGGGGATGGTGTATTTAAGAAGACACACCTAGGCTGATGGGTTGGGCTGTTGTGTGGTAAATGTAATTTATCATAGAGCAATCACTAGTATTACATTCTGATAGGAACAATAAGAAGAACCAAATTAATTTAAAGGGTGCTAATCTAAAAGGTTTGTAAAAATAGACACACTTGTTGGTACGTGTACACAAATAATTGCAGGTGGCAGGGCAGGTAGAGAAAATGATTAAAAAAAAAGAGGATTCGAGCTTTATTAACAATTGCATAAATTACAAAAGCAAAACATTGGTGTTGAATTTTATCATAAAATATTGTACAAGCTCAAATGGAGCACTGTGTTCAGTTCTGTGCACTGACTTGTGAAGAATGTGAAGACTTGAGACAGGATACAGAAAGGATTCACAATTCATAGAATCTCTACGGTGTGGAAACGGGCCACTCGGCCCATCGAGTCCATACTAGCCCCCTGAAGAGCATCCCACCCAGACACACCATATCCCTGTAACCCAATATTTCCCATGGCTAATCCACCTAACTTACACACCCCTGAACACTATGGACAATTTAACATGGCGAATCCACCTAACCTGCACCTCTTTGTACTGTGGGAGGAAACCGGAGCACCCAGAGGAAAGCCACGCAGACACAGGGCGAATGAGCAAATTCTACACAGACAGTCGCTGGGATTGAATCTGGGCCACTGGCGCTGTGAGGCAGCAATGCTAACCACTGAGCCTCCGTGCTGCCCCGAATGCTTCCTGGAACAAGGGACTTCATTTGCACGGATAGATTGAAGGAGCTGTTCTCCTCCGAAGAGGTTGAAAAGAGATTTGACAAAACTGTCCAAAATTGTCAGAGGCGGACAGACTATGCAGAGAAAGTATTTTCCTATTTGCAGGAGGGTTGAGAAGCAAAAACCGTGGGGCATGGTGGATGTGGGAGTTCAGGCAGAATTTCAATGTTACTGATGATTACGTCTGCAGGAAGTGTGTTTGGTTGCAAATCATATTGGACCAGATGGAGAAATGAGAACAGCAGTTAGAGGCAATGAGGAATTTACAGGAGCCGGGGGTGTGATGGATCGTATTTGTGGGAAGCTAGTAAAAACGGACACAGTCAGGTAGATGGGTCACCTCTAAGAAAGGTAGGAGAGGTAGGCAGATAGTGCAGGAGTCTTCTGTGGCTATCCCATCTCAAATAAGTATGCTGTTTTGGAAAATGTACGGGGTGATGGACTCTCAGGGGAATGTAGCACTGGCAGCCAGGTTTCTGGTACCGAGAATGGCTCTAACGTAATGAGGGGGACGCCAGGTTCCAAGCGAGCGGTTGTGATAGGGCACCCTCTAGTCAGAGGCACAGACAGATGTTTCTGTGGCTGGCACCGAGACATCAGAATGGTGTGTGGCCTTCTCGGTGCCAGGGTCAATGATGTCTCGGAAAGGGTGCAGAATATTCTCAAAAGGCAGAGAGAGCAGCAGGACGTCGTCATACACATTTGAACCAAGATACCGGAAGAGAGAAAAATGAGATTCTCAGGAGAGAAAATGGGAAATTGGGCAAGAGTTTAAAGATAAGGTCCTCGAGGGTAGTAATATCTAGATTACTCCTGGTGTTAGGTGCCAGTGAGAGCAGGAATAGGAGGTTAGAGCAGATGAATGCGTGGCTGAAAAGCTGGTGCAGGGGAAGAGGATTCACATTTTTGGATCATTAGAATCTCTTCTTGGGTAGAGGTGACATGTATAAGAAGGATGGGTTGCATCATGAATCGGAAGGGGACTAATATACTCACTGGAAAATTTGCTACAGCCACATGGGAGAATTTAAATAGTTGGATGGGGGTGAATCCAGAGAGATAGTGAGAAAAGGGATTAGTTTGAGGTTGGTGCAGTTGGGAAAAGGAGCAAGTCAAATTGTCAAGGCAGGCAGGAACAAAGCAGAGAACGAGGTGGGACTGATAAATTGCACGTATTGCAATGCAAAAGGCCTGACAGGTTAGGCAGACGAGCTCAGGGCATGGTCAGGAACATGGGACTGGGACATCATAGGTATTACAGAGGCGTGGCTCAGGGACAGCGGATTAGCAGCTTAATGCTCCAGATATAGATGCTATAGGAAGGATAGAATGGGGGCGCAAGAGAGGGGGGTGAATGCTGTTTTCGATTAGGGATAACATTACAGCTGTACTTAGGGAGGATATTCTGACGAGTACGGCCAGTGAAGTTATTTGGGTGGAACTGAGAAATAAGAAAGAGATGATGGCCTTACTGGGATTGCACTACAGACCACCCCAAATAGTCTGTGGGAAATTGAGAAACAAATTTTTAAGAAGATCTCAGTTATCTGGAAGAATAATGGAGTGGCTATGGTCGGGGATTTGTAACTTTCCAAACATAGATGGGGACTGCCAAAGTGTTAAGGGCTTGGATGGAGGGGATTTTGTTAAGTGTTTACAAGAAAATTTTCTGATTCAGTATGTAGATGTACCTACTAGAGAAGGCGTAAACTTGACCTACTCTTGGGCAAGAAGGCAGGGCAAGTGACTGAGGTGTCAGTACAGGGGCACACTGGGGCAAGTGATCGTAATTTGATTAGTTTTAAAATAGTGATGGAAAAGGATCGACCGAATATAAAAGCTCAGTTCTAAACTGGAGGAAGGCCAATTTTGATGGTGTCAGGCAAGAACTTTCAAAAGTTCATTGGGGCTGGATATTCACAGGTAAAGGGACACTATGTCCCTATTCGGGTGAAGGGCAAGGCTGGTAGATGTAGGGATTGCTGGATAACTAGAGAAATTGAGGCTCTGGTCAAGAAAAAGAAGGAAGCATACGCTGGGTATGGACAGCAGGGATGAAGTGAATCACTAGAGGAGTATAACAGCAGTAGAAGTACGCTTAGGAGGGAAATCAAGAGGGCAAAAAGGGGACATGAGATAGCTTTGGCAAATAGTGTTAAGGAGAATCCAAAGGGATTCTACAAATACATTAAGGACAAAACAATAACTAAGGAGAGAAGAGGGCCCCTTAAAGATCAACAAGGCGCCCATGTGTGGAACCAGAGGAGATGTATTATGCATCAGTGTTTATTGCAGGAAAGGATATGGAACCTACAGAACTTGGGAAAATAAATAGGGACATCTTGAAAACCGTCCATATTACAGAAGAGGTGGTGCTGGACGTCTTTAAACATATAAAGGTGGATAAATCCCTGGGACCTGATCAGGTGTACCCTAGAACATTGTGGGAAGCTAGGGAAGTGGTTGCTGGGCCCTTTGCTGAGGTACTTGTGTCATCGATAGTTACAGGTGAGGTGCCGGAAGACTGGAGGTTGGCTAACATGGTGCCATTAGTTAAGAAAGGCTGTAAGTAAAAACCAGGGAACTAAAGACCAGTGAGCCTGGCATCAGTGGTGGACAAGTTGTTGGAGGGGATTCTGAGGAACAGGATTTCACGTATTTGGAAAGGCAAGGGCTGATTAGTGATAGTCAACATGGCTTCATGCGTGGGAAATCATGCCTCACTGACTTGAGTTTTTTGAAGAAGTAATGAAAGCAATGGATGTTGCCTATATGGACTTCAGTAAGGCATTTGATGAGGTTCTGCATGGTAGACTGGTGAACAAGTTAGAAAACACGGAATACAGGAAGAACGATGCCATTTGGATACAAAATTGGCTCGAAGGTACGAGACAGAGGGTAGCGGTGGAGGATTGCTTTTCAGACTGGAGGCCTGTGACCAGCAGTGTGCTGCAGGGATTGGTGCTGGTTTCACTCTTTTTTGTCATTTACATCATGATTTGGAAGTGGAAACAGGAGGAATGGTTACTAAATTTGCAGATAACACTAACATTGGAGGTGGAGTGGATAGTGAAGAAGGTCACCTCGGAATGCAACGGGAACTTGATCAGATGAGCAGATGGACAGAGGAGTAGCAGATGGAGTTTAATCTCGATAAATGTGAGGTGCTGCATTTTGGTAAGGCAGGACGTATACTCTTGATGGTAAGGCCCTGGGGAGTGTTGCTGAACAAAGAGATCTTGGAGTGTAGGTTTGTGGTTCCTTGAAAGTGGAGTTACAGGTAGACAGGATAGTGAAGAAGGCGCATGGTATGTTTGCCTTTTTTAGTCAGGTATTGAGGATAGGAATTGCGGCTGTATGGGACATTGGTTAGGCCACTTTTGGGATACTTCATACAGTTTTGGTCTCCCTGCTATTGGAAAGACGTTGTGAAACTTGAAAGGATTCAGAAAAGATTAACAAGGATGTTTCCGGGGTTGGAGGGTTTGAGCTATAGGGGGAGGCTGAATAGGCTGGGGCTATTTTCCCTGCAGCGTTGGAGGCTGAGGGGTGACCTTATAGAGGTTTATAAAATCATTTATGAGGGGCATGGACAGGGTGAATAATCAATGTCCTTTCCCCATGGTGGACTAGAGGGCATAGGTTTAAGGTGAGAGGGGAAAGATTTAAAAGGGGCCTAAAGGGCAACATTTTCACACAGAGAGCGGTGCGTATACTGAATGAGCTGCCAGACGAAGTGGTGGAGGCGGGTACAATTACAACATTTGAAAAACGTTTGGATGGATACATGAATTGGAATGGTTTAGAGGAATATGGGCCAAATGCTGGCAAATATGACTAGATTAATTTAGGATATGTGGTCAGCATGGACTAGTTGGACGGAAGGGTCTGTTTGTGTGCTGTGTATGATGGCAAAGCAGTTGATGTGGTGTATATGGATTTCAGTAAAGCGTTTGATAAGGTTCCCCATGGTAGGCTATTGCAGAAAATTCAGAGGCATGGGATTGAGGGTGATTTAGCGGTTTGGATCAGAAATTGGCTAGCTGTAAGAAGACAGAGGGTGGTAGTTGATGGGAAATGTTCATCCTGGAGTTCAGTTACTCGTGGTGTACTGCAAGGATCTGTTTTGGGGCCACTGCTGTTTGTCATTTTTATAAATGACCTGGACTAGGGCGTAGAAGGATGGGTTAGTAAATTTGCGGATGACACTAAAGTCAGTGGAGTTGCGGATAGTGCGGAAGGATGTTGCAGGTTACAGAGGGACATAGATAAGCTGCAGAGCTGGGCTGAGAGGTGGCAAATGGAGTTTAATGCGGAAAAGTGTGAGGTGATTCACTTTGGAAGGAGTAACAGGCATACAGAGTACAGGGCTAAAGGTAAGATTCTTGGTAGTGTGGACGAGCAGAGAGATCTCGGTGTCCATGTGCATAAATCCCTGAAAGTTGCCACCCAGGTTGATAGGGTTGTTAAGAAGGCGTATGGCGTGTTAGGTTTTATTGGTAGAGGGATTGAGTTTCGGAGCCGTGAGGTCATGTTGCAGCTGTACAAAACTCTGGTGCGGCCACACTTGGAGTATTGCGTACAGTTCTGGTCACCGCATTAAAGGAAGGATGTGGAAGCATTGGAAAGGGTGCAGAGGAGATTTACCAGGATGTTGCCTGGTATGGAGGGAAGGTCTTATGAGGAAAGGCTGAGGGACTTGAGGCTGTTTTCGTTCGAGAGAAGAAGGTTAAGAGGTGACTTAATAGAGACATACAAGATGATCAGAGGATTGGATAGGGTGGACTGTGAGAACCTTTTTCCTCGGATGGTGACGGCTAGCACGAGGGGACATAGCTTTAAATTGAGGGGTGACAGATATAGGACAGATGTCAGAGGTAGATTCTTTACTCAGAGAGTAGTAAGGGCACGGAATACCTTGCCTGCAGCAGTTGTAGACTCGCCAACTTTAAGGGCATTTAAATGGTCGTTGGATAAACATTTGGATGATAATGGAATAGTGTAGGTTAGGTGGGCTTCAGATTGGTTTCACAGGTCGGCGCAACATCGAGGGCCGAAGGGCCTGTACTGCGCTGTAATGTTCTATGTTCTACGTACCTCTCTGTGATTGTATAATTGGTTAAAGAACTAAAGAAATGGTGAGCAAACACCTTTCATGTTACAAGTTGTTATATCTTGGAAAACACCCCCTGAAGGATACTGAAGGCAGATTTAATTGCTGTTTTCCAAAAGGAATGGATAAGCACCTGAAGAGAAAGAACTCCCAGGGATATAGGGCTGTGGAAAAAAAATCTTGCCGTGGGCTGGAGACCCCCAGTGGACCAAATGACCTTGTCTTGTGCTGTAGGTTTTCTTTGATTCCAAATTTAAAGCACCCCCTCATCTTAGATCCGCAATCAAATGAAATAGCTTTCCTCCACCTGCCTTACCAGTTCCCCTTCATCTCTCGAGACCTTCAATCGAATTGCTCCTTAATCTACAGCAGAATAATGCAGATGTTAGAAATCTGAGGTGAAGAGAACATGCTGGAAATATTCGGCAAGTTATGGAGAGAGAAATGGAGTTAAGGTTTCAGATTTGTGACTTCGCTTGGCAAAAATTAGAGATGTAAAAGGTTTTGTGCAAGAGGTGGGTGGGACAAGGACAAAAAGAAGGTCAGTGTGATTGAATGACAGAAGATTTAGTCCTCCAGGGCTAAAAGACTTAGACATGGGACAAGAAAAGCAACAAAGAATTATAAGATGTATCTAGAGGTGGTATGCTGCCGATTGAAAGAGCAAAACAAAATGAGATTGGCAAAGAAGAAGAAACAAAATGGAGAATAAATACTATGATCTGAAACTGCTGAACTAAATGGTCAGTCCAGAAAGCTGTAAAGTGCCTCACTGAAAGACGTTGTTCTTCAAGCTTGCATGGAACGCAACTGAAACAGGCAGCAGGCCAAGGGCAGAGGTGTCAGCATGACGGCAAGCTGGAGAATTAAAATGAAAGGACACCAAGAGCTCAGGATCATGCTTCTGAACCGAGCAAAGGTGTTCCAAAAACTGATCCCCAACCTGCCTTCGGTCTCCCCAATGCAAAGGAGATCACATTTTGTGAATCAAATGCAGTAGACTAGTTTGATAAAAAAAAGTACATGAAAACTACTGCACCAAGGACTGTTTGGGGCCTCAAAAGAACAGAAGGTAGATGATAGGGTTTCCCTTTGTCCTTACATTCCACTTCAAGTCTTCATGTTCAATGGATCATTTTCTGTCACCTCCACCAACTCCAGCATAATGTCGTCACTAAGCTCACCTTCTCCACACCCTGTTTCACACTCTGAAGGGGCCATTCCCTCTGTGATACCCTGATCCACTCCTCAGTCATCCATAATACCCTGTCTCTTTCCCACACGACCATTCCATGAAGTGTAGGAGATGTAGCATCTGCCTTACCTCCTCTCTCTGTGGTTCCATTTTGACCATTTTCATTGCTTGTTTGCTGACTTACTGCTCTTCTATCAAACAGTAACACAAATATAGGCAAATCTTTCATTCCTTTGTTCCTTTTCCTACCCCATCCTCATGTCCTTCGGCCTTGGAAGACTAATGTTTCTGATGAAGCATCAATGATCTGAAACATTCACACTCTCTCTCCACAGGTGTTGCCATAGCCTGCGAATACTTCTAGCACTTTCGGTTCTTATCCCAGTTTCAGTAATCTCCATTTGTAATTTCATTCACCCAGATATAAATTCCGGTAAATCTATGTTGCACTCTCTCCAAAATCAATATATTCTTCTTAAGGTGTGATACTTGTTGCAGCTCACACTTCTCCAGGCGTGGTTTAACCAGTGCCTTATAAAGCTGAACCATGTCCCCTATCCCTTTTCAATTAGAGATCTCTCTACTTAAAGGCCTGCATTTAGAGTCATAGAGTCACAGAGCTGTACTGCATGGAAACAGACCCTTCAGTCCAACTTGTCCATGCTGACCAGATATTCTAAACTAATCTAGTGTCATTTGCCACCATTTGGCCCATTTCCTATTCATATACCTATCCTGGTAGGTTTTATATGTTGTAATTGTACCAGCCTCCACCACTTCCTTTGGCAGCTCATTCCATACACACGTATATACTCTATGTGAAAAGGTTGCCCCTTAGATCCCCTTTAAATCTTTCCCTTCTCACCTTAAACCTATACCATCTAGTTTTGGACTCCCCCACCCCAGAGAGTTTTATAAACTCATCATTTTATAAACCTCTATCAGGTCATCCCCAGCCTCCGACGCTCCAAGGAAAATAGCCCCAGCCTATTCAGCCTCTCCTTACTGCACAAAACTCTTCAACCCTGGCAACATCCTTGTAAATCTTTTCTGAACCCTTCCAAGTTCCACAACATCTTTTCAGTACCAGGGATAAATTACCAGAATAAAATGCAGTATTCCAAAAGTGGCCTAACCAAAGTCTTGTACAGCCACAACATGACCTCACAACTCCTACACTCAATGCACTGACCAATAAAAGCAAACATGCTAAATGCTTTCTTCACTACCCGGTCTACCTGGGATTCCACTTTCATGGAAGTATGAACCTGCACTCCAAGGTCTCTTTGTTCAGCAACACTCCTCAGAACCTTGAGTGTATAAGTCCTGCCCTGATCTGCCTTTCCAAAATGCAGCATCTCACATTTATCTAAATTAAACTCCATCTGCCACACCTCAGCCCATTGCCCCATCTGATCTAGTTCCCATTGTACTCTGAGATAACCTTCTTCGTTGTCCACTACACTTCCAATTTTAGTGTCATTTGCAAACTTACTAACCACATCTCCTATGTTCACATCCAAATCATTTTGTATAAATAACAAAAAGCAGTGGGAGCTAGCACTGATCTTTGTGGCACACCACTGGTCATGGGCCTCCAGTCTGAAAAGCTCATTAGGCTTTCTCATTATTTTCTAGACCTACTCATGATACTGTATCAACCTGGTACTTGGATCCTGAAGTCCGTTATTAACTCCCACTGCTTCTAGCTTTTCGTCATTTAGAAGTTCTATCCCTTTTTGAGGCCCATGTCAATTAGCTCATATATGCCCAGATTGAAATCCATTTCTCACAGTGTTGCTCATCACTAAATTTGTCAATATCTTTTTGTAACTTTACACAATGATCTACACTGCTTACAATACTCTAACTATGCGTCATTGGCAAAGTTGGATACTTGGCTTTCTACAGCTCCTTCTCAGTTATGACAAAATATCTTGAATAGTAGAGGTCCTTTTGAGATGCCATGGTCACATCTTGCCAATTTGAGTGCTTGCTTCTTATCCCTGTGGTGTTCCCTGCCACTCTGCCCTATTTTGCAAGAATTAGAAGCAGTGGTCAGTCACAAGGCTCTTTGGCAATCGTTTACCATTCAATGCAGTCATACCGTATTTGTCACAGGAGAATAATTTGTCTTCAATTCCATGGGCATCAAATTTAGTTACTGGTTTCTTTCAAGAGACTTCTGGAAATACGGGTCGTAATTCAGCCTTTATAAGTTCAAGCAGCTTATAGGATTCAAGATGTTAACCTCATGTTTCACGTCCAGGTGAATCTTTCAGTGCAGTGGCAGTTTCCTTACCTCTGAGCCAAGAGGCTTGGATTCAAGTCCCACTTCCTCCAGAAGAGTGTCATTATGTCTCTGGAGCAGTGGGATTGATTGGTTCAGGTCCATGACCTTTCATCATTTCTGGCGGAATGTCACAAACCTGGAATGCTAATTCTGTTTCTTTCTCCCCAGCAACTCACCCCAGTTCCTCCCACAGCACCTTCCAAAACACAGATTCTATCATCAAGAAGAACACGGCCAGCAAATGCATGGTAACACCACCACCTGCAAGTTCTCTTCCTGATGTTTAACTCTTATCGCCATTCTCTCACTGTCACTGAAGGGGTGAAGAGTGCAGTGTAGCAATGGAATTTGTTCCAGTAGATGTGGGGGGATGAGTTTAGAAAATGCCAGGGTTGGGAGTACAGGATTTGGAAGTGCAATATGGGAGTGGAGAAGGAATGAGAAAGCCTTAGTTTGGTTATGGGTAAATTCAGTGCGTCATTTCAGTCACAGGTGATGAGGGATGCATTGGGAAAGGGAAGTGAAGCGGGTGTATTATTTCTGAGAAGCATTTCAGTGGTTTGGGTAGGAGATATCTCAGATGTAACAGAAGATATGCTAGGAGATTAAATGATGTGCAGTAAGGTCCAGGGAAGATTGATGAGGGAGACTGACAGCAGATTTCAGCTGCAGTCAACCAATTATTGACACAAGGTATGCAGCTCCTATACAGCTTTATAGTGCAATCCAAAACGTTGACGTGGTTTCTCTCTATACAAATGCTGAGTTCCTCCAGCACCTTCTGTTTTCATCTCAGACCTCCAGTACCCTCTGCATTTTGCTTTTAAGTATGGTCATTTGTTTTATGTTAAGCTTACAGGTGCGTTATTTCAACATTGCAGCCCATATTTACGTTTTTACTTCTGGAGAATGTTATTGGGTTAGCCTATTGGAATGACCATTTCTTGAAATCACAGTATGCCTTATATTAAATGACAAAGGAAGGAACGGCCTGCTCTGGGCTGAAATTCGATACTTCACACTGTTTTCTCGAATGAGCGTCACCCACTGCCGTAAGGAAATGTCAAAGCAATGGATGGTAAAGTATGAAGGCACGTTATTTGTTGGAAGGACCAGTAGAAAGCAATGGGTCAACATATGATGTTAACTGAGCCTCACCATTTTATTAAGTACACAGATGGTCACCTGAAGCTGGAATCGAACCCAGGTCCCTGCCTCTGTGAGGCATCAGTGCAAATCACTGAGCTGACGTGCTGCCCCCTACTGTTAATGTACTGGGCCCTAACAATTTTAATTTATAATAAATAACACCTTGAAATTAAATTTACGAAGGAAATAGTTTTGTTTCGATTATCGTGCAGCAGTCCAAGGGTTAATGTATCCTAGAAATATCATGAAACTGTTGCGTCACTATGCCTCTGTATTTGGGCAGAAACTGTAGAGCATGGCTCTTGCCCTGTAATTCCCCACATCAAATACACTTTCTCATGTGGAAGAATCTTCACAGGAGCTTGATTTAAGTTTGTCTGTGCGTTTACCTTTCCAAGGTGTATACAAAATCTGACAGTGAAGAGAAAATGGAAATCATGGAAAATAACGAATTGATTCTGAAGGCACTGTTTAGCTTTTAAGAAAACTGGAAATATTTCAGTACTGAAATTACATTAAATATCTTCACATTGAGAATTACATATCTTTTTCTTGTTTTTCAAGCCACTGTTCCATAGCTCCATTCTACTAACAGCAGGATATCTCATGTCATTCTATGCCAATTTCTACTTCAAATTATCAAACTGCCTTTCTACTAATCCCAGGATGCAGGAGCTGGTTAGATTTCACTGGGGAATTACTGCATAGCCAATCTGCAGCTGCTATACCCAAAGCTCTACTCATCAGTCTATTTCAGCAACCTGGCCATACGGCACTTGCAGATTTATTACATTAAGGCTAAAAATAGCTGCAACCAGTGAACCGAGTCTGATGCCTTGGCTTCTTTCTCCTTAGGATATTTCGAGAATCGGGGAAGCAAGCTTCAAATCACACGTCACAGAGACAGTGCGGGAGCTGCTTAATGTAAATTATTCACTATACCCTCTCTAACTGTTTTATTTCCAAACTGCTACTTTCTGAATCACTTTGATCTTTCCAACGGTTATGTTGACAATGAGTCTGTGCAGCAAAATATGACTTGTTCCTTTGTGCATTTGCTTGATACCGTCATCATTGTGTCAACAGAAATGAACAGGAGCATACAGAGAGCAGAACAAACACTTTGATTTCCAAAATAGCCAAGATCACCTGTTTGCACTGTCAGTCTGGGGGTGACGGGGCTATTTATATAATGTAACTGTTAAAAACACTTTTTGCCAGCTTGACAATACTTGGTGTTCTAGGATTCCTTATGACTTGTGGTGTTCACATTGCAAACAACATCACGTCATTCTTTTATTTATAGGGAATAGAAACCCAACTGCAAAACTACAAAAGTACATTTATTACTTGAACACTTATTTGGAATACTAGAATTTTTAAGCAAAGACTGACCACAGTCCATCTAGTTTAATTTTTTTTTTACCTTCCTGGTAGTCAGTGATACAATTTTAATGGAATTTGTCACAACTAATGATAACTAAAATTTTAATTGGAATACAGTAAAACCCATCAATTGAACTGTACTTGACAGAATCCTTTTACCTACACATGCAATGTTTATAATATTCCTCTCCTCTCTACTGCAATACCAACGCTAGGCATTCTCAGAACCATTGCCAACAATCTTTGCTGCAATATAGACATAATAGATCAGAACTTTGTTAAGGTTAAAATAGTCCATTGTGATTTTGAGTCTATTCTCTCTCTCTTTAATTCCACCTTCTTAGTTTAGCTTTCTTGCATGTAACTCGCTCTTTCTTTCTCTCTCCTCACCCCTTTACTGAACATGAAATCTCTGCTTAGAGGAAGAAAACGAAACTGGACAGAACTATGTTGTAAATGATGGGGAATTAACAACATGGGCTGTCAGTGCTTGAACAGAGAAAAGATACACCATCTAAAGAGTAGTGTGTGAAGCACTGAAGGTCCTTTGTCTTTCTGAGATGCTGATGGATCTGTTTGCGTCTAGCATTTTCTGTTTCTGTTTCTTGTCTGCTGGTTGTACCATCTAACAAAACAAAAACTGAATCCAATCTACAGTTTAAGCTGTCACGAAGCCTGTTTCCCTTTGTAGCCGAACTCTACTGTAGCACAAATCAGTGCAAAAATTTCATTGAATTTTTTTTTCATAGAATCCTCACAGTGTGGAAACAGGCCCTTCGGCCCAACAAATTCACACCGACCCACAGGGTATACCACCCAGACCTATCCCTGTATAACCCACCTAATCTACACACCCCTGAGCACTACCGGCAATTTAGCATGGCCAATCCACATAACCTGCACATCTTTAGACTGTGAGTGGGAAGGGGAGCACCCGGAGGAAACCTACGCAGACACGGGGAGAATGTACAAACTCCACACAGACAGTCACTCAAGGGTGGAATCAAACCCAGGCTCCTGGGACTATGAGGCAGCAATGCTAATCAATGAGCCATGATGCCTCCCAAAATGAATATCTGTCTATATTAAGTTTAAAATTAAAATTAGTCACATAGGTGAGGAATTATCCTACAATTAAGAACCATGAACAAATGAAGGAAGGTAAGAATTGTAGTCTACTTTATAATGATGGTATAATTTTCATTTGTAAAGTCTTTTTTTGTCTTAAGTAAATGAGGACAGCCCAAGATGACACCAACTGCTGTCTATTTCCATTTTTGATTTCCATCCTGGAATCATAGAATTCCTAGTGTGTGGAAGCAGACCACTTGGTCCATCGAGACCACACGGACCTCTCTCGCTGTAATCCTGCATTCCCCACGGCCGATCCAGGTGCATTTTGGCTCGCGAGAATCCTACACTATTACGCATGATGCATATGCACTTGACAGCTTTTCACCACTTAAAGCGTATTAAGGTAGGTTAACCAATTTATAAATAACTAAATATAAACAGAAGTGATTCCGGACCAATACTTCAGCACAAAATAAACTGCTTTCTAGTTTGTTTTGCCACAGCAAACGGCAATGGTTCACTACTGTGACAACTAAAGGACTCAATATGAGAAGAAGATTTCTGAAGTGTGCCTGTATCATGTGGGCACAAAGTTTCCTCATATTTGCTCATAGTTTAAACCTATTAGGAATGTGATAGGTCTCTAAGCATCAGGAACGCGTTAGCACCAGTGCTCTAAAAAGCAGGATGCTTGTACTGCCCGATACATGCAAGCTACAAAAAAAAAAGATACAAATGAGTCTGATATATCCCAAAACACATCTCTGGGCTAGGTTACCATTTTTGGTGGTTCATGGTGAAACCAACACATGTGAAGCCAATTTGGATTCAGTGGCTTTTTTTTCATTAATTTCTATGCTCCGCTTACACCAATTTGAATAATATTGAAATTCTAATGATAATATTGAAAACCTAATCAACAGGAGAAAGAGGAGACTTTTAATCAATTTATCTGGGTTAAATTTAATTTCCTTACCTATTGTAATTTCAGAATACACACAGCTTTTTACAGTATAACATCAGTATTGCTGGGAAAAAAAGAGACATACTGTTCAACCTTTTCAGTTGGTGAATTGTCAGGACAAATGCAAGAATGCCAAAATTCAACGGAAGCAACAATTCA
Source organism: Ginglymostoma cirratum (assembly GCA_024137785.1). NCBI lineage: Eukaryota > Metazoa > Chordata > Chondrichthyes > Orectolobiformes > Ginglymostomatidae > Ginglymostoma > Ginglymostoma cirratum. The sequence goes on along the minus strand of JAHRHZ010000267.1, from coordinate 7,607,496 downwards.
TTCTGAATGAGAAAGGGCTTCTGGTTGCTTTGCAAGTTGACTCTGATTGGTTGAGGTGTCACGATGGAGAATGCATGGCGGGGGAGGGTGGGTGGAACTGTCGTTCTTTTGTTCAATTCAAAAAGACACACTGCTTTTTATGCTAATAGAAATTAGGTCCCTGCAGGGGTGGGGCTGGGAAAGACTTCTTGACATTACCTTTCAAAAGACTACCTCACAACACCGCTGAGCTGCTGTGTACCTTAACTATAAAAGCGAGCCCAATTCCAATTGAATTAGACATTTAACTTATCTGCACAATGCAGATAACAAGGTGTAGAGCTGGATGAA
>JAHRHZ010000267.1:7560154-7606766 GCA_024137785.1 Ginglymostoma cirratum | reverse complement strand
ATGAACACAGCAGGCCAAGCAGCATCAGAGGAGCAGGAAAGCTGACGCTTCAGGTTTTCTGAAGAAGGGTCTAGGCCCAAAACGTCAGCTTTCCTGCTCCTCTGATGCTGCTTGGCCTGCTGTGTCCATCTAGCTCTACACCTTGTTATCTCAGATTCTCCAGCGTCTATAGTTCCTACTAACTCTCTACAATGCAGACAGTCAGGTTGGGGGTGAAAACTGTTTGCTGGGTAAGACAGTGTCTAAATCTTTAATTTGTGCAAATCTGCAGGTTTTAAAAAATTCAGTGGTTGTCATGTTTGAGCGGGTTTATTTCCAAGACGTAAATTCAAAGATCAGCCAAATTATGAACCATTGAAACCAGATCCTCGTGAATTGAATCAGCTAGGCTCATCTGGTTGGAAACTCACAGCCTTTATTCTGTTTATTTTTCAATAAAGTGTCCTGAAATCTGCTTACATGTACCAGTTGTTTATCCCCCATGAAGCACATCACTTAACTACTCCTCTAGAGAAATGAACAAATGGCAGAAAGCTCAGGAGATTGTCTCTTCGACCTTTCATCCATCATGCTAAAACATTCAGTTGTGTGGGCCTTGACTGTAGTTTTAAAGGCCAACCCCATTTTAATTATAGTTGTGAAGCTTGAGCTGAAAGGTCACTCTGGGCCCAGCTGGGGAAGTAGTGATCGTCATATATATATGGCCAGTGACAGCTTAACCTCACTCAAAAGGTACAAGTGGGTTTATTTTTGATAGTGGCTATTTGAGTGGTTAAAACCACTGAGGGGAAAGCAACACAATAATATGTTTAGAGATAACGAGGTGTACAGCTGGATGAACACTGCAGGCCAAGCAGCATCAGAGGAGCAGGAAGGGTTCAGACCCGAAATGTCAGCTTTCCTGCTCCTATGATGCTGCTTGGCCTGCTGTGTTCATCCAGCTCTACACCTTGTTATCTTCAGATTCTTCAGCATCGGCAGTTCCTACTATCTCTACAATAATATATTTGGAGTATTTTTAAAAAGAAGTCAATTCCTCATTTAGCACGTACTTTTAAAATTTACTTTTTTCTCTCTTTATGCTGACATATGCCTTTGCATCAGGACCGACCTCTTGAGTGAATGATGCGCATGGCATTGGGGCACTGATCTAAAGGGTCACACTGTCATTTGCTTCCGCTACACCACCCACCCTCTATTAAGAGCCAGAAGACACAGTGTAGGGTCAATTCCAAGTCTCTGGCACGTTAACTCCACCATAAATAAAGAACAGGACAGCATAGGAACAGGCCCTCCTTCCCATCAAACTTTGACTTAAATCCACCTGTCTCCCTCCCTGTAAGCTCTAAGTCAAATTTGAATGAGCTTATAAAATACTGTTAAACTATCTCTTTAATCAGTTTATCAAGCTCTCAATTGCCAGTTTTGAACAAGCATGTGCCATTCAAATTGAACTGTTCCCACCGCCGGTAGATTACAGGTATGATGGGGTCCCTCCTCTTCCCAATGCCTCCAAGAAAAACCTCTGTGGAACTACAAATTCCCTGTTTTCAATACATACAAAGTGGCATTAGCTGAAAGCAACCAGTAAATGCAATCAAATGTCCAAATGAAATTTAAACTGAACAAATTGTGAAAAAAAGAGAGACTTTATGTACACAGAAATGTAGTGGGGAGAAAAAAGCCAATTAACCCACAGAGCCTATTCATCCGTGGGCCATGTAGTATTTGCTTTATCAATATCCTACCCATGTTCTGTGAAATTTCTTCCTGTTTTCTAAAGATAAATAGATACATGCTGAGCAACCAATTAACAAACAATGCCTGCTCTTCGACCTTGTCCAATTGCATTCCACAGATGGCATACCACAGCCTTGACAGAATGGGAACCATTCTGTCCCGTTCAACGCTTCATCTCCGTCTACCTCCATCATTACTGTTAATCTTGCTCTTCAGCAATAAAGTTCCCCGTTCATTTCAAACAGATAATCCCACTTTGTACACTTTCTCTTTGAAATAAACAGCAAACTCATCCCATTCACATTTCCGCTGCGTTTGCACATCCATTCTGAGGAACTCACTGGAAACACAGTCTTCAAAAAATCTACACTCATAAGACTTAAATGGTTGTAATTTGGAATTGCTCATTGCAGTAAATTTTACAGTTGTGAAAGATGACTTTCAATGATGCGTGAATTTCAGTAAAATAAAACAGTGCTACGGTATATATAACAGCTGCTGAATTTTATCAAACATGCACACAGAAGCTCTTCAGTCTGAAAATTCACAATTATATGTTTGTACTGTGGATCCCCTATTGCTTTTGCAAACTGAAAATGAAGCAGGAGGACTGAAAAATGGTAAGGCTATATATTTGGTTCATAAATTGAGGCATTCTCCATCATGTGGTTAATAATTACCATTTAAACTACCATTTAAAACATTTCAAACAAAATTTAAAAAACAAGAGAAAATAATATTTGCAGTGCAAACGAAAATTCCCTTATCCCTATTCACCTGATCTTTCCACGATCTTTGTGTAATTTATTTATCATGGTCTTTACCAAATGGATCCAGTCTTCTTACAGAAAGCTCTACAAAACTCATTGCGTCAAAAGTAAGGACAAGGGAAGCCATTCATTGCATGTTTAACATAGCCATCCAGATTTTACAAAATTCATTTATATTTATCCATCAGCAGTTTCTGACTAACAGTTTTCCTAATGTATTTTCCAATGTATTTTTACTGTAGCATGTCTATGACAATTTTATGCTTTGCATCAAAGGACTGGAATGTACAACTTATGTAAAATCCGGTCAAGATTTTCACCTTGACAGAGACTGTCTCTGCAGTGGTAAAAGTATTGGAAGCACTCGGGAGTCTCAAGGCCTGCCCCTAAACATGCCATCTCTCATTTTTGCAGAGGAAGGATGAGGGCCAGTCCGTAGTTCATGCATGCAAGCCTTCTGGAGGCATTTGAATGACCAATCGTCTCCATCGAAATGGGAATTTGCAGTCCCTAGTTCTGGGACTCAGAACGTGGCAATTAGACCAGGTAAGAACATGTCCTTCTCAGTGTGTTTCATTTGGATAACCTTTTGGAGAGGTAAGGTCTCCCCATTGGTCTGATCCCAGAACACCTTGAGGCGGGATAAGCCACCCCTGGGATTATGAAAAGCAGGCATGCTTGTGTGTACGAAGTGCAGGAACTCAGTTGTTTATTCTTTCATAGGATGTGGGTGTCGCTGCCAAGGCTAATATTTATCTTCCATCCTTAATTACCATGGGAGACGTTGGTGGGAAGTTGCCTCATCAACATACTGCAGTTCTTGAGAGGTGTGAGTATACCAACAGGAATGTCAGGAAGGGACTTCCAGGATTTTAATGCAGTGACAGGAACAGCAATCTTTTTGCAATAGTAGTGCAGGGTTTGGAGGGGAACTTGAAAGCAGTGGTGTTCTCATCCATCTTCTGCCCTTGTCGTTCGTGGTGGTACAGGTCTCGGGTTTGGAAGGTGCTGCTGCTGGAGCCTTGGTGAGTTGCTGCAGTACATTTTATAGATGACATATACTGCTACCACTGTGCATCAGTGGTGAAGGAAGAGAATATTGAAGGTGTTCGATGTGGTGCCAATCAAATGGGTTGCTTTGTCTTTGATAGTACTGACCTTCCTGAGTGTTATTGGAGATGACCCCATCCAGGAAAGTGGGAAGTATTCCAACACACTCCTGACTAATGTCTCGTACGTTGGATAATCATTGGGAGACAGGAGGCAACTTTTGTATGTCAATGAATGCTTTTATAGTCTGTTTCTAAGTTTGTTTATTGTTTACTTTCACATCCTGTTTTTACTTCTGTTATCTCTTTATTGGTTCCCCTTGGGTAAATTCTAAAATGCTCCCAATCTTCAGATTGACTACTTTTTATCTGGTAATGTTATATGCTTCTTCCTTTGATGTAATTCCAGCTTGGAGTTCTCTTAATAACTATATCTTTCCTGTTAGGGTTTTGTGCCTCCAACGAATGTAATAATGTTGTTTACATGTATTTGTTTTTTTTAAATGCTTACCACTGTCGATCTACTCCAACACCACTTAATGTAGTTTCCCAATCTACCATAACCAATTTGCCCTTTGTATGTTCATAGCTTCCCTTGTCAGATTTAAGATCCTAGTTTCAGACTAAACTGTATCCCATCAAATGTAATGTAAAATTTCACCGTAACATGCACACTCTCACCTAACAGCTTCTTGGGGTAGCACGGTGGTTAGTAGTGCTGCCTCACAGCACTACTGTGATTCTACCCTCGGGCGACTGTCTATGTGGAGTTTGCACAATCTTCCCGTGTCTGCATGGCTTTCTGCTGGGTGGTCCGGTTTCCTCCCACAGTCCAAAGATGTGCCGGTTAGGTGGATTTGCCGTGCTAAGTTGCCCATAGTGTCCAGGGATGTGCAGGCTAGGTGGGTTAGCCATAGGAAATGCAGGGTTAAGGTGGGAGGGTGGATCTGGGTGGGATTCTCTTCAGAGGGTTGGTATGGACCTGATGGGTCGAATAGCTTCCTTCCACACTGTAGGACTATGATATTTTGCAATGTGACATTGATCTTTCCCTTCTGAGTGCACAATACTAGTTCTAACATATCCCATTCTCTTGTTTATTCCTCAAACATACTGTGCTTAAAGAAAAACATCTTCCATACACTCCGGAACTTAATTCTCCACACATTGGTACTAATTAGGTTCACCCAGTCTACACATAGTTTGAAATCCATTGTAATGACTAAATATGCATATTCAAACATCTTTTTATTTATCACTTATGGCACGTATCTATAATAATAATTGGTGCTTAGTTCTGAGGTAGAAGAATGATTTAAAATATGTGGCAGAAGCTGACTGCACCACAGGATCAAACAACAGAGAAATCCTGGTCAGAGGTCTATCACAGATTTTGAAATGCTCTTGAAGTGGTGTATTTATAATGGCTGTATACCTTAAAGTATGTGTGAACAGAATGAGATTTGGCTCTTAGGTATGCACGCAGTTCTATTTTACCCACTTGGGGTACAACACCTGGTTCAAAAGGTTTTTAATTAATATCAAAGGTAAATTCTTCATTGTGACCCGAATTCTAAGGAATACATAACCACATACAACCGACCAACTGTGTCTTACAGAAGCTTTAAGCAGTGAAATGTAATTCTACATATTAATTAATTAACCGACATGAACATTATACATGCGGACAAGCTAATACTACACGGAAAATGATGCAATTGTGCAGGATCCTATAGCATCAGAGTCGTCATTTTTACAGTAGTGACATAAGCCTAACCTTTTCTGCTGTAATTGTGATTAGCACATGATATGAGAAGACACAACTCATGCCGGTGGGTTTGCTATTCTCTCTCAGTGCGTGGTGAAATGGATTCTATATCTTCAGTAATGAGCCCAGCTCTGGCCACAATGATACAGGAAGCAATTCAGAAAAAAAGGCTGAGCCCTAATATCATGACTTGACATATGAGGAAAGACCACAACAACTGAACCTACTGAGCCTTGTAAGTCATTGATTGAGTAATTGCACAGAGGTATGGGAAATGATAAATGGAAGAGAAAAATAGGGTAACTAATTGTGCCAAATTAAACTGTCAGTGTAGGTCAAGGGAATACTGGCCCAAATTAGTGAAATATACATTTAAAGACTGACTTTAGGAAGTTGATTAATAATTGCAACATGCAAATGTCAATAAAACTCTTGGAACAATTTAAGAAACAACTGCACGCATGTTAAATTTCTTACATATTATTGGTGAAGGAGGAGATCAGAAGCTAATCTAACTCAGTATTTGATTTATTCATAAAATCAGATATTACAAGTATTCGGTTCTTCAATCCACAACAGACTGCCAATGTCAGCAAGTGTCTGTTTATATCTTTACACGTAATTGGCAAGCAGTGCTGTAGGGCACTCCTCATGGGTGACAACAGCACATGGTCTGCCATAATGAGCTACTAGGTGAGGTGAAGCAGGAGAGATGTTACAAAGGAGAATATGAAACTTTTCAAAAACTGTATGAATTTAGACAGTACCAGACAGAGGCCCAAAAGACCAGGACACATTTCAGTCTTGTCTCTTTATTTGAGGAACGTTGCACACACACTGAACTGAAACAAAGCCCTGTCATTGTGATTTCCTGTTTTCTTGGCTGCCAGATTGAAGACGCTACTAGGAGGAATCAATGGGACCAACAGATTTTGCAAGCACAAAATATTCTCACCGGATCTATTGATACACACAGTTGAGACTCCCAGCAAATTACTTGCAAATTACCAGCTGTATTTTGTTCCCAGCATCTGTTGTCAATAGACAATGCAAGGGGATGTGCCCGTTATGCTTAACAACAGTACACTGTAAACATCACTTCAGATTTAACCATGCTCCATAGAGTCTACTATAGAGGCACTTCAAGTATTCCTGAGTGTCGCAGATTATCTCTGAATTTTCAAAACTCTCTGCATCATGTCACAGATTAGTTTTACCTAAATGTGACAAAGCATAGAACTAAATGACTTAAAATATGTAGCAGAAACCATTGAATCAAACAACAGAAAGATCCTGGTGAGAAGTCTATCACTGACCCTGAAATATTCTCGAAATGGTGCATTAATTATGATTGCACACTTTAAAAATAAATGTGAAGACAGTGCAATTTGACTCTTAGGTATTCACCCAGTTCTATTGTTCTTCCCACTTGGGGTACAACACTTGGTTCAAAAGGTTTTTAATTAATCTTAAAGATAAATTTTTCACTTTCAGCCAAAATCTAATGAATGCATAACCACACGCAACTGACCAACTGTGTCTTACAGAAGCTTTAAGCAGTGAAATGTAATTCAACATATAATTTAATTAACCTACATGATTATTATACATGCAGGCAAGCTAATAGTAGAAACAGCAAGTTTAGCAACAGGTTTAGTTTGTTGTAAATTATTTCACAAACTTCTAAATAAATGCATTCAGTTGGGTCAGCTGACAGCACTTATACCTCTGAATTAAATGACAACAGAACTTGCTGGCAGAATTCAGCAGGTCTGGCAGCATCTGTAGGGAGGAAGCAGAGACCTTTGTCCCTACAGATACTGCCAGACCTGCTGAGTTTCTCGTGCAGTTTCGGTTTCGTTTCTGATTTTGACTGTCCGCAGTCTTTTGTTTTACCTCTGAATTGCTGGGTTCTAGGTTCAAGTTTCACTCCAGAAAGAGACTGAGCACAAAATAAAACAGGCACTGCCTGCCAGTGCTGCACTGTTGAAGGTGCCAACTTTCTGATGAACTGTTAAACACATCTGTCTGCTAGTTGGATAGGGGAGTTTTCTTTTATTCACTTATAGAATGTGCGCATCTCTGGTTGGCCAGCATTTATTGCCTGTCCCTAGTTACCCGTGAGAAGGTGGTGGTGAGCTGCCTTCTTGAACTGCTGCAGTCCGTGTGCTGTAGGTTGACCCACAATGCCCTTAGGGAGGAAACTCCAGGACTTTGGCCCAATGAAAGTGAAGGCTCAAGGAGGACTTTGCAGGATTGACGAGACAGTTTTCACTTTTGGCAGAACCGACCAAATCTACGAACTTTACTACCCAGGAGGTCAAGAACAGGGGGTACATAGATACACTATTACCTTTAGGTTTCTTGACTTGGCCATGTACCACCATTCCCTCCTCTTGATTAAGGTAAAATTCTGGAACTCTTTATTGACCAAGCACCATGCCACTCTGTGACAGAATGGTTCACAAAGGAGGCTCACCACAGTGAAGACTGAAGATGAGTTTCATGGGAAAGACAAAGAATGAAATCCTCAAAACCACCAAACACTAAGCAATTTCTTTTCTGAGAAACACAGAGGATCGGAGCAGGAGGAGGTCATTCAACCCTTTGAGCCTGCTCTGCCATTCTTCACCATCAAGGCTGATCGTCCAACTCAACAGCCTAATCCTGCTGTCTCCCCATAACCGTTGATCCCATTTGCCCCAAACACTGTATCTTGTCTCCGCTTGAATACATTCAATGTTTTGGCATCAACTACTTCCTGTGGTAATGAATTCCACAGGCTGACCTCTCTTTGGGCAAGAAAATGTCTCCTCATCTCTGTCCTAAATGGTCTACCCCAAATCCTCATACTGTGACCCCTGGTTCTGGACACACCTACCATCGGGAACATCCTCCCTGTATCTACCCTGTCCAGTCCTGTTGGAATTTTATAAGTCTCTATGAGATCCCCGCCCCTCATGCATCTCAACTCTAGCAAAAACAATCCTAACTTAGTCAATCTCTCCTCATATGTCAGCCCCACCATCCGCGGAATCAGTCTGGTAAACCTTCACTGCATTCCCTCGAGAGCAAGAACATCCTTCCTCAGAAAAGGAGACAAAAATTTCATGCAATATGCTAGAAGATAATGATGCAGAAGCCACAGTAGTCCCACCCAGGTCTATCAATTGGGTCCTACTTGAGGAAATATTTTGATCTTGCTCCAATAAAAAAAGCACCTCAGTGTCAAGCCAGTCTTCCTGTCTCCCTGAAGACTCATTATAATCATGTAAATGTTCCTCAATTCCCAAAGATAATCAACTGAGAGGGCAGGATTTTGTGCACAATATAAATTTTGGATGGTAAGCAATAAATGGAACAAAATAGAAGCAACAAGATTTCCTCTGATGCCACATATACTCCAGGCAGCAGATTGACAAGGTGAGGCTGAGCAGTGATTTAGGTTTCAGCTTAAAAATCTCACTGCACTCAAAAGAAAACTGAGTACAATACAGTACCTGAGATAACAAGGCGTGGGGCTGGATGAACACAGCATCATAGGAGCAGGAAAACTTGACGTTTCGGGCCTAGACCCTTCATCAGAAATGGGGAAGGGTAAGAGGGTTCTGAAATAAATAGGGAGAGAGGGGGAGGAGGATAGAGGATGGATAGAGGAGAGGATAGGTGGAGAGGAGGCAGACAAGTCGAATAGGCGGGGATGGAGCCAGTAAAGGTGAGTGTAGGTGGGGGGGTAGGGAGGAGATAGGTCAGTCCAGGGAGGACGGACAGGTCAAGGGGGCGGGATGATGTTAGTAGATAGATGGGGGTGGGGCTTGAGGTGGGAGGAGGGGATAGGTGAGAGGAAAAACAGGTTAGGGAGGTGCAGATGAGCTGGGCTGGTTTTATCCATCCTCTATCCGCCTCCCCCTCTCTCCCTATTTATTTCAGAACCCTCTTACCCTCCCCCATTTCTGATGAAGGGTCTAGGCCCGAAACATCAAGTTTTCCTGCTCCTATGATGCTGCTTGGCCTGCTGTGTTCATCCAGCCCCACACCTTGTTATCTCGGATTCTCCAGCATCTGCAGTACCTTTTATCTCTGATACAATACCTGTCCTGCATTCCAGTGCTCAGTGGGACTGCTACCTGTTGACCTATTCATTATTTTGAGACGTTGGTGCGATGAGTCCAAAAGGACTTTTTACTATTTTCCTCAGTTCCGTCCTTGGTAGATAATTGGAAGCATAGAGCTAAATAAGGGCAACCATCAAATGCTAGAGACAGATTTCCTGCCAGAATTTTCTTTCTTAAATGTCCAAGACTGTATATGCTGTCACAGCCATTCTGTTGCTGTATGTTTGAATAGAGAGCAGCGAACAACTTATGTACGTGCATAGCCGAGTTTCCTGCCATACTTCCATTGATGTTACAGCAATAGAGCAGATTCAGTTGCATGGAGAATGATGGCCCAAATCTTCAGCCATCGTTAGAAGTGAACCTCAGTGCATTTATCTAACAACTTTTTTGTTAGTAAAGTAATACAACTAACCACAGAAATCAATGGATGGCAACCAAAAAAAAAATTCCATTGCGGAGGTGCACAGGATCTATGCGAGTCAGGAAAGCAATGTGAAAGCAAATTAATGGAGAGCACTACTCACCAGAATCTAACTTTTAGTAAGAAGAAGAATACTTTGTCAGTGTTTCCCTTCTAAAGTTAAAGCAATTCATGGGATGTAGGAGTCCATAGGGAACACTGGCACTCAATGTCACTCTTCAGTGCCTTTGAGCAATTGATGGGCCTTTTCGAAATGCTACCTCTCGTGCAGCAATGGAGATGCTACAAGAGGGTTAAGATTAGGAACGGAACCCCAGGATATTGGTCTCTCGACATTGAAGGAGCAATGATACAGATCAAAACATTAACATTGCTCAAAAGTGACATGAACTTGAAGGCTGAACTCATCAGGACTGAAATGTAGAAGATTTTAGAAATAAACCAACAATGTGTGTAGCATGTGAAGAGGATGTTGGTTGGTTTTATTATGGTTTGCGTGAAAATCTTCTTCACTGACTGATTAATTTCAAACCAGACAAGTCCACTCTGATGTATCAGGGTATTGACATGGGCCTGGAAGAGAGATTGACTTTCTCTGTTGCCCTTTCCGTTCTGATAAAGGTGCAGTGTTCTGGACGTATTCTGAACACCACAAATGCTGGCGATTACAGCAGCTCAGGTAGCATCCATGGAGTGAGAGCAAGCTAATGTTTCAAGTCTAGATGACACTTCATCAGAGCTGACATGAACTCCTTCCTTTTGCCTTCAAAAATCAGTGTTATTAAATATAGCTTCTAACTCAACCCTATCACAAAATAAATCACCCTCCATATCCAATTGATAATCTTAAATTGCTTTCCAGTGTAACTGTTAGCACAGTCAGAATTATTTTAAAAATGCTGTCCAATAGTAGAATCACATCCAATGTTCGACACTACATTCTGAGTTTTGTAAGTCCAGGCTGGTGAAACACAGGCAGCAGAGTGCCCTTTGTGAACAGTAAGAGGAATGTGGCTTCTGATATAGCCTGCCAACTCAGCATCAGATCCAAAACCTTTTATTTCGAGGAAGTGAAATAGCAGGAGAAGTTATTCTTAAGATGAGACAAAGTCAGCCTTGGAGACGAGGGTGGTGGTGGATGGGAACCGGTTCAACCTCAAACCCACCCTCAGGTATCACCAGCGATGAGGTAGTTCAGTCACAAAGAGGGATGGAGATAACTTTTTTGACTGGATCGGAGAAGGCTGAAGGTGGCCTAATTGAGATCTTCAACAGTCAGAGTGCTAGGATAGGGTAAATATTCCACTGGTCTATGAAATCATGACAAGTGGGTACAGATTCAAGACAATTGCAAGAGTTAAGAGGGAGATTGCAAAAATATATTTCCACAATATATTTGAATGTGGAATTCTCACTGTCACAAACTGCTGTGGAAGCAGGTCCCAAATAGTTTGTTCTTCTTCCAATAAAATGGAATTAGTTTGTTGAAAAGAGGAACATTGAAGGATATGGGAAACAATCAGGAGCATTTATTGGATTAGGTGGATCATGTGCCATGCTGGAAAATGTGGACTACAATAGTTCTGATAAAGTCGATGATCTATTCTTATGATTTGATGATGAAAATAGTCAAACTTAACCTTACGTGCACGAGTCAGAATTTCAGAAGAACAGCTAAGAAAGTGGTTGACTGAAGTAATTGGAAACAGGATCTAGTAGATCTTTTGTTCTTGAACTCCCATGTATTAGTCTAGAGTTGTGTCAAAGCTATTGCCATTCAGAACACTTGCAAATGACCATCTTAAAGGGAAATAACTGAATACACTTCATGCTGAACTTTGTTGCTGTGCATTCTTACTGTAAATACTGCATCCTTGGAATGAATCATGGCAATAATAGTAGATGAATGCTTAACGTGGTGTGTGATATTCTCTGTCCAGATGCATAACCCATTTAAAATTTTAAATAGTCTTATAAATGCAGAAATGTATGAATGTGCCATGATTAGCTGAACAGCATCCCTCTGTGATTCTTTGAAGATAACTACAGTAATTCTGAGGCTTATGTGTCATGATAGCTGTGATTTAGATGAATGATTTTGCACCAAATACTTAAATATTCTAGTAGATTGAATTTTTTAAAATTGATTTTGTGCTGCAAAATCTAAATTCTGGTTTTCTCTTACAGTTTGCACTATGAAGTAACAAAACTTTCACAGCCCTGTACGTAAGAACATTAAAGGGTTTCAATAAATCAAGACAGCTTAAATAACATAGAGTGTAAAAGAGGTGAGAAATTAAACACAAAGAAACATATCTGACAGGAGCAATCTAATTCAAATCTGTGACTTTTTTAAAGCTAAGAAAATTTTTATTTACAGTTTGGCTGTTTTCTGACGCTGTAATTTGCAATTGCTATATAAAACTACTGCAACTTAAAGCATAAAGCTTACTCCTGATCTCTCTGTTTCACTCAGCTAGCAAGGGCCCTCATCTACAACATTCATTTCTCGTGGATTTCTCTCCTCAGGCATTTTCAGTCCTGCAACTGATGTGATTGATAACAAAACAATAGTCTGATTTGACTGATGACGTCTTCTCCGCATTCATCAGTCTCGAGCTTCACTGCACAGTTTGTAATAATCTCACTGATTCGCAAAACGGCAACTTTAAACATTCCCTACTGAATGGGTTTCTGCATTGCTGATGAATCACTTCAACTTCAAAATACAAGTGTTTTTTAAAAATAATTTCACCTTGACTGAGTGTAGACAATAGACTGACATATATAAGAAGGATATTTGCGGCAAACTATCAAAAGACAGAAGAGGTACAGAGAAGTGACAATGAGGGACCTCAATTATTCTAACGTCGATTGGCTGCAGTAACAGAGTAAAGGGCAAAAAATTCCTAAAAGATGCACAATGTAGCTTCCAGTTAAATGAAGAATGAAGCAGTACTGGATTGAGTTCTGGGCATGAAATGGGGTGTGTGAAGCATGTTTCAATGAGAAACTATTTGAGGAACAATGATCACAATATCATCAGGTTTAGAATCAAAAAGGAGAAAGCACAGTCAAGTATAAAGAATACTTTGCTGGATGGGGCTCAATTCATTGAGCTGGAAAAGAATCTCACTGAGTTGGACTGAAATCAGACATTAGTCGTCAAAATAGTAAGTGAGCAATAAGACAGGCCCTCAAAGAAGAGGTGATTTGGTTACAGACTAGACACTTGCTCGAGAGATGGAAGGAAACAACGCTGCTAGATTTCTCGGATGATTAAAGATATAGCGATTAAAGTAAAACCATAAAAAGGAGGTTTATGAAAAATTTAATAACTGAGCTGAATATAGAAAGTGCAGACATCATCTAAAAAAAGGAACGAAAAGGAGTAAAAATAGTGTCTGAGAATAGATCAGTGACAGATGTAAAAGGAAACCAATGTCCTTCAGAAATCCATAAATAGGAAAATGATGATCAAAAGGAAGATTATACACCAGGAAAGATACATTATTGTGAGAGCCGGAGGAATTAGATGCAGTAAGTCTATTTTCACAAGGTTAAGAAATGTTGCTGTTGTGTACAAGAGTGAAACTGGGCTCACTGCAGGGATAAAAGCTTTCATTTACAGGGAGAGACTAGATAAAGTGGCGTTCTCGCCCTCCAATATTTGAGCAGAAATTGTTTCCAGTGGCAGGAGGGTTGGTAAAAGGAGGAAACAGACTTAAGGTGACTGCCAAACAAATCAGCTAGGCATGAAGAAACATGTTTTAGACAGCAAGCAGTTGTATCTCGAAGACATTGCCTGAATGAGTGACAGAAGCACGTTCACTGGTAACATTCAATGAATGAATTAGATAAATTCCTGAAGGGAAAACCTACACCAAAACACAAGGGTTGTGAGATTAATTGGCCTTCTCCAGCAAAGTGCCAGTTTAGGCATGATGGGTTGATTGGTCACATTCTGTGCCATATCATTCTAGAAATCTACTTTCAATGAGATTTGATTAACAAAATTTGAGTGGACTATTTGTCCACATGTGCTGTCATTAGTACAGAGTTGTACCAATAGATATTTGAATATACAGTTCCAATTCTTTTCTGAATGAATGGAATATAAACCTGTCATTTACATGAACTGTTAATCAACTTTCTAGCAACCATGCTGGTTAATTCCAAGTACATCCATAAACCATGGCTGGTGGGATAAAGGCTGACTATTGGAATATTTAGAAGAGCTTGAAGAATTCTCAATGTTTATTGTTATGTTTTATATTTTTGTGTTTGAACTAACTCTGTAAAGTATGGTATCCCATCACCAAGTCACCAATCCAGCTCCCTCAGAGCCAGTGTGTCTGGATGTTTGACATGCCTATTCTTATCTGTTAGCCAGGGCCCCTTAATTGGTCCAGATTAACAACCCCAACCAGGGAACTCATATTCTATGAGGTCCATCTGGCTGTCCTCATTACAATCACTACATCCCTCCCCTCTAAGTTTGATGATATAGACTGATTTTTTTTTTGTAGCTCCTTCTGGGGCCTTTTAGCACTAGGTCAGGTTCCTCCAACTCTGCCTCTGGTACAGGCAGCGAGTAATGCACAGCAGCTTGCCTCTCGAGTCCAGAGTGTCTCGGAAGGAACTCATTCTCCTCTTCAGGCAGCAAAGGCATCGAGGAGGCAACATCCACCATGTCTATTTCAAATTCCAAGGTGTCATCAATACTTGACGGAGAGGGGAGAACCTATAGTTTCTGAAACAGTCAGAAAGGCAGTCAAGGAGCAGGACACATTTTGCTCCTACACCGTTTGTGGGTTTACAGTTTTCACATGGTCCATGTGCTTGTTCCAGATGGGCGCATCTACTCGAACTTCACATGTCATTGGACCTGACCTCGAGTAGCCCATGCCTCTTACCCATGTGAGGCTATTCCCGTGGTTCCTCTCCCAAACCTTGTCAGCAAATAAACCGTCTCTCTCACTTTGCTGAGCCTTGTGTCCAGCGTTGGCGTTCTTGATGCCATTTCACACCTCCCCCCTACCCCGCCACCACCAAGGTCAGGGAAGATCAGATTTAACTCTGCTGTAGTTGCATAGCGGGTGGTCCTATAATCAAATTGGGAACCGGGTCAGTTTGGTATCTACTGAAGCTGTAGGCTGTTTCTTTAAGTCTGCCTTGGAAGTCTGCTCCTTCTTCCAGACCTTTGGATGATGGATGGTATGGAGCTGTCCTTAAATCTTGAACGCCATTCGATTTTAGGAAATACTCACATTTTCTGCTGGTAAATGACCTTCCTGAAAAACTTTCAGGTATTTAATTAGGACTTCACTCAGGCATCCATTTCCTAACTGAAAAGTGTTGAGCCAATCTAGGTGAATCTTTCTCAACCAATTTCACCCCATCAAGTTTGGACCATAGTCTTTTACTACAATCAGCACAATAGGCTGTTTCTCAGAATAAACTGGAACTGAAGTTGTACCCTTAATCTGTAAAGGTTTCCCAGTAGAGGTTCTCAGTCTAGCTGAGGTCTTGCGCGAACCTAAGGGCGAAATTCGTTAAAGACTGGTTCTGCAGTCACTGAAACGCCCACATTGGTATTGACCTCCATTAAAACCGGTTGATCATTTAAGCATTTCAGATCATTTCCAATTTGGATGTTGCTAAGCTATTCAACTGTTCCAAACCAGATGTAGGTGGGCTTTCCAGGTGCGCACTCTCCTGGGTACCGACTTCTCTAACTCAATTTAGGTCTAGTGAGACTCTTTTGCTGTCTTGAGTCTGCATACCGGTAGCAACTACAGTGGCTTGGCAGCCCAGATCCTGAAGAATATTTTGACCATTTGGCCAAGGCTTGACTTTGTTTTGGGGTTTTGTTGTGGGCTGACCTGGAGTCGCTCTGTTCAGCGTGTGTCCTAAGTGAGGCTATGCGATTATCTTCGCTCATGTGGTGTTCCCCAAGCTCAGTCTGACTGGTGAGGGTGTCCGCTTCTATCAGAATTCCCTGTAACTCACAAGCTCCGCTTGCTGAATTTTCCAATGATAAAGCCAGTTGTGGTCCCAGTCTGAAGTCCACTTGGGTTTCAGCTAGTTGGTACTTTTCATGTGTACATCATTAATCTCACTTACCAAAGGATCTTTTAGCATCTCTTTAAAGCTATAAACAAAAGTCACATTCCTCTGCCAGTCATTTTAACCTAGTCAAAAATCCTGATACGATGCCGCTGGTTCTTATATTGTCAAGTAAAACCAATCGAGTCTCAGAATTACAGGAGGTTTAGGGGGGGTCATAATATTCCTTTACTAAATCCATCAGCTCTTGAAAGGTTTTAGTGTCTGGTGCCTCAGGGAAAGTAAGGCTCCTAATAACCGAAAAAGCTGCAGGTCTACAAGCTGTCGGAAGAATTGCTCATTGATTTTTGTCTGCCCCAATGACAATTACCCAGAAAAAAAACACATTCTTTCTACATACTGGGCCCTGTCTACAACAGCTGGATCGAATGAGTCAAGCTTCCCCAATAAAGGCATGATGTCAGCAATGCTTATCCCAACTCAAGGATGACTGTTGTGAGCACATTTCTTCAGAAGCATGTGTTTGTCACCACTGTAATGACTGCATAGAAGCTGGTAACCCATCACCAAGTCACTCTTTATTTTCATGCGGAGAGTCCTTGACTCCGACCTAGCTCCCTCACAGCCAGCTCTCAGAGTGAACAGAATCTCTGACAATCCTGTTCTTATCTGTCAGTCAGGGCTCCCTGATCGGACCAGATTAACAGCCCCATATTCTATGAGTTCCAACTGGCTGACCTCATTACAATCACCAGTGTTAACCCATGTTGTTTTTTTCCTTCGATGACCCGGCAGCCAGCACCCTTTATGGGCAGAGGGCAATCTCATCCTGTACATACAAAATTACAGCACAAATGCAGCTAATTCAGCCCAGAAATACTATGCTGGTGTCAACACCCCACAGCGGTAATTATCCTAACTGCATTTCATTCCATTGCCCTATCCTTTTGTGTCTCTTTCCTTTAGTTATCTATCCAACAAATTCTTAAACATCAGGACAATCTCTCCAGGCAACTGTGAAGTATCTTCCTTGCAGTTTGGCAGTCACCAAACTCCTGGTCTTTCCCAGCTCAACACAGTCCTCAAACTAGGGCAGTCAACTGATTCTGGTGGGAGGGGATGATGGGTGAAAGGCCCCTGTCTTCCTGGTATATATACTGTGGTTCGTTGAGACTATAAGAGGTTATAGCTCCAAGCTTCCCACATGCCTCAGGTTGCCTATTGCTGTAAAAACAGGGTCAAGCAGCTGGTTCTTAGCATCACACACTCAGGGAACCTACAGGAGACTTGCTACTCTCAATCCTCAGATATGCACACACACCGACACATACGACATTTTGTTTTGAGGATTCACTGTCAACCTGTCAGGCCATAAGTGTTAGAAACGCCCAGCCATTCAACCTGGTTCCAGCACATGATTTGAAATTTCATGTGCCCACTGTTGCTGCTCATTTCAAGGCATAGCTAAAGACGAACGAGGCTGAATGCATTATGTTCAGCTTACAACAGAAAATGCTGGAGGCATGAATTGCATTCTAAATGAGGCAGTGAGACTGAATTGCACTGAAAGAAATGTTTTGAAAACCTGGTTATGTCCAGTCCAAGAAAGAGAAGGTTTATTCCTGGAGTTGAATCAAAGTCAAAATTGGGGTAGAATATCCTGGCCGCAAATTAATGCTTGGAGTTGTAAACAAATACTCCACAATGATTATTTCTTGCACATGAATTTTAAGGAGTTATCGCATAAATTTATTAATATAAGAATTTACAAAGAAAGAAAAGAAGTCCAACCACCAACATCACTAAATAATCAGAACATCTGGTCAGTGAATATTGCTGAAAAGAGAGACAAGTTGGCAAGGAAACACGAGAAATAAATATCAAGCCTCGAGTCTTTATTGAATTACCTGAAAGCTTGGTCAGCCTGTTTTCTCCTTGACAATGGCTCAGCCTATCAAGGTCAACTTGCCAGTCAAACAGCACACTTTTCTCCCAAAAGTAGAAACTTGTCCTGTTGAAATGAAAAGCTTCGGCAAAATGTCTCCTTTGTCAGCAACATTTGCATTCTGTACTTTAAAACGATTGTTTGTCTCCTTGTTGTGCAAGGGACTTTTCTGTATGCAAACTGACTGCTATGTTTCTTACAATGCAAAAGTGACTACACTTCAAAAGTACTTATTTGGCTTTGGACATTCTGTAGTTATGTAAGGCACTATATAAATGAAAGCTCTTTGTTTAAATTCAAAGCTATAACTGTATCCAAATTGGAATTGGGGGGACTGAGGCTTCTCTATACAGCCTTGTCAATCCAAGGAATAACATAATTCTACGTTACTCAGGATATATCATCACACCTGTTGAATAAAGGATTCAAAGTGCTGTTTCTGTTATCTCTCTCAGAGATTTGCAACAAAAATAGCCATTTTACAAATGTTCAGCAAGGACAATCCATGAAGAGAGAAGACCAGCCACAGCTCGAGCAAGAATCCCCGGTTAAATTGCTGAAAAATAGCAATGACTGGCTCTTTTTTAACAATTGCTCTTCTTAACATTTAAAATAAATATAGGTTTCCAAGATGGACCTAATAGAAAATGGTGCTTGTTACCTTGTGACAAGTGCTGATCAGTGCTGTGCGGCAGGAGCCAAGCCTAATACCTTGTCAAGAGGCCAGCACAAGAGTAGACACAAAGGCGTGTTGCTGTGTGAGTCCTTACTCCCAGCACAGAGCCATAATAATGTTACATGAGGACTCCTGGAGTTAAATTCTATTCTCAAACTCCAAACTCCCTTTACTCCCTACTTCAATGGAGTGCAAAATTACTTTCTGGTGTCAAGATGATTACAAGAGGCAACAGTAATGTTTATTGTTATAATAATATTACTTCGATCATGAGTAATTCAAACTTTCCTAGTGCCTTTCTAAGTATCAGTGAGGGCTGCAACACTCCGTCAACCGTTCATCACTCGGAAGGCTTCCTGGCAGTCCCAGAGTGAAATGAAATTAGATTCACATTATATCCCCTTCGACAGCTAAATTATCTCATCCTATTTGTGAATAGCTGATGTAAATTATTTTCAAGTTGAACTCCTTTCTGTTCTCAGGTAAATAATTAAAGGGTTGTCAAAGGAAGAGTGTAGCCAAATAAAGGCCAAAAAGTTGGATTTTTTTGTGTAGGCAGAGGGTTTGACAACCATTTTTACATGAATACATTGCAACTGTTTCACTAAAGGATGCTTCTGGTGTCATTATGGGAAGGTGGAGACAGCAGAAAAACCATACGAGTTAACGGGCAATTAGATCATTAGTCTGATTTGATGGTATTGATGTTAATGGGGAACATTCAGAAGCATTAAACTGAGATAAAATTAACTGGCTTTTGGAAAAATCGAAGTTAACAAATGAAAGTCAATGCAATGTGATGGAATCAAAGTCCAGAAAGGGCTATCGGTATCTATCTACATTAGAGAAAGACAAATGGTTAGCTAAAGCTTGAGTGTCACCACTCTACAAGCTTGGGGTAAGGTGAGGAGTCAGGCATGAAAGTCGAGAGAGAGTTATTAAAGAGAAATTCTACTTGATGGTGTTGGCTGAGGTCTTTGATGAAATACTGGAGATGGGTGATTGAAGGTGATGCAGTTTGCACAATTAAAGCCCATTGAACTTAAAGGTTACGTGGCAGCAAGGATGAAATTGGACAGGAGACAGAAGGCTGAGTATATTTGTGAGTGATTGTTGTTCAAAGTGGAGTAATATGTTCGGTGTAGTTCATAGTGATTGTTATTAGAATCCCTTCTCTTACGTGATATGGACATGAACTTGGGTAGACAGGGAGAAGCTTCAAACTTATTGAATGATATGAAATTTTGTGAAGTGGCAAACAATGGGGAATACAGTAAAGGACTTCTGGAGGACATAGTCTGGTGAAATAGAAGGCATGTGATATTTAACTCAGAGAAATATAGAATGAAATCTTTTGGTAGGAAGAATGAGTACAAACAATATAAACTAGAAGGAGCAACTTTTTAAGTGTAAGAACACAGAGACAGTAACTTTCAAAAAGCAACTGGAGAGATTGAGATTAATTAGAGAGCTGTTTTAAAGTGCTGGTACAGACATGATTGGCTGAATGATCTCCTGTATTGTCACATCTGTGATTCCGTTATTGGAGCAGTGACTGTTGTAGACGTGTTGCAAGATGGCACAAACAGTAATGAGGCATATGACCCCAAATTATCTGATTTGGCTGTTGTTTGAGGATAAATATTTATCTGTGATTAAGAAGCCACAAAAACAGACAAGAATGAACATCAGTGCTCAAAGCGATGCCGAAAATCACACAAAACAGGAACTGGAATAGAAATGGCTAAAAATAATTGCACTTCAGCCAAAATAAAGTTCTGTGCTGTGATATTAACAGCAAGAAAATCTCAAGCTGCTGACAAAGGTAGAAACTCATAGAGACGAGCATCTAAGAATTGTTTCAATTATTCTTTAATTCACTCTATAAAACTGAGTTGATCAATATCTTGATAGTTTTGTTTCTCGGGCAGACATGTTAACTTATATTCTTTGAATAGTGCATGAATTTTACTTTAGAACTTTGTTAGAATAGAGACTAGGGATTAACATTCGTAATATAAACGTTAATACCATTGCAATGCCATTGCTGATCCATTTAAATTGATTAATACTTCACTGAAAACAATGGAGGAAGAGGAAAGTTGTGTGAATACTTGTCCATTACAATGATAATTCCTACCCTTTCATGTTTGAGTTCTTTAAGATTCACTTACTATAATAATTTGTATATTCTTGATCTCTCCCCATGCAAAGAACTGAACATTGAGCAAATTAGATAAAACACATGAACATAGTCAGAGTTTGACATATTGGGAATGCAATGCTTCACACAAATCTCTTCACAGTTTAAATAACCCAGGTTTTAAAATTGCAATTAAACTACAGGCAGACAATAAAGGTACTGAATCGTCATTAAAATTCCAGTTTAGATGCACTGGATACAGATGACACCGATCACTACTGATTGATGCTCTTGAGGATTTGGTCGCAGTCCAGTTATAAAAAGGCATTAACTTAAATTTGGCCATCTTATCTGTAACGTGATACAGAAGTTAGGCTGGAACCTAATATTCCTTGAGGGCACTTCAGTGGGATTGAAAATGTAAAACTGCTCCAAATTCAAACAACTTCTGATTGAAAGTGCCAAATTGTGTTCTGTAAGTGTAAGTGTACTCACCAACCATTGCTATTAAATCTACCCTCGTACTTTAAAAGGTAAATTATCTTACTTAGGCTGTATATAGGTGCTTCAGAATATTATTTTAAAAAGCATGGCCCATGCATGCTTTGCTACACTTAGTTAATCAAGATGCAAATGCATATGCCTGACTTGAGCCAGAGAAACGGATCAGCTGAATAATAGTAATGAAAGGAATGGAATAGAATGTAATAACTTACGTGATAGAGGGGTACTGTGTTGCTTTCAGGCAGTGGAAAATTCAAGATATCCTGAGAGGTGGGGTCAAGTCTCACAGGGGCTGTCAATACAGAGGGACTAATAGGGTAGCTGGGACTTCCTGGATTCTTCTTTCTCCTTGAACTTCTGCCTGTATCTCTCTTGCTCTCTCTCTGTGTCATAGGCTCCTCTTGAATGATCAGAATCTTATCATCATTCAGATACCGTAGAAGCGAATCCTCTGAGTCAAAGGAGGGAAAAAAAAAGTGTGGTAAGTTCATTTGCAAGCGCATCGGAATGCACACGCTTGTAAAAGTCACAACTGAAGCATCACTTCCTTTAAATGTTCAGTCAACCACAAAGCAACATCACTGCAGCCCACAACCGTCTACTTTGAGCTGCTTTAGCTGCCACCCAACCAAGAAACATTCCGTTACAACCAGAAAAAAAAGTTATTTTGGAGACACTGGTAAAGCCTTCTCAAAGTCAAATGTAGCTTCAAACCTTGTCGAGTTGTTCACGAGAAAGCAAACTGTGGTGCAGTTTGTGGTATATATTAGTTATAGTCGCAGTTTTATAACCATTTCTGGTGCCGTGATCAGATGAAATGTTCTAATTTAGGCACAAATTTAACAGTAATGCAGAAAATCAGTCGCAAGGAAGAAAATCCTCAATAATTTTATAAACTGTGCTCACTTCCAGATTTCCAAGGAAATTCTCACCCATGATGAAGTTTCTACACAGTTCAAAAGCAATGAAGGTATCACCCTCTACTGGACTACCTAATGCATGTTTTCAGCCTTACATTGACCCCAGTCAGTCCAAACCATTCAAAACAATAACGTGAAAGGCAATCTTGGGTACCTCATACAATAAAAACAAAACAAACAAAAAAATGAATGCTGGAACCACCATCAGGTCAGGCAGCATCCGTGGTGGGAAACAGAGTTAATGCTTTAGTTTCATGACCTCTCGTCAGAACAGTAATTGTATCTCTGTCTATGCATGACAAATTTTCCCAGCTCCTTGCTCTCATTGTTTCAGATTTCTATTATCCATGGTATTCATGCTTTTGGGATTGGACATCTCATCCTTATCTGACACTCAGCGGACTTGTACCTATGAATCTTCGGATGAGTGACAAACCTTGGTTCAGACACACGGGAAAACTCTTGAGGACAACAATTCTGCTCTGTTTCTCACATACCACCTGAGTACGACAGCACCAGCTAAGGTATGCAACGTGCTCAAAGCCTATCCAGTCAAACAGTGAGCACTATATACAGCGCTGAGAAGGTCTGTCTTTGTCTTACTTTCCTTGTTGTACTGTTTTGGCTGGACTCAATGCAATTCTTACCATGAAAGTTAAAGACATCCATTCATATTGTGCCTTTCACAACCTCTGGATGCCCTGAAGTGTTTGACAGCCAATGAATTACTTTCGAAGACTGAGTGCTATTGTGATGGTGAGTAACATGGCACAAAAGGTCACACAAATAGTAATGAGATACAGAGCCAAATAACGTGATCTGACAATAGTCGAAATAAATGATGAATATTGACCAGGAGGACACCGAGAAGAATGCCCCTGCTCTTAAATAGAACACAGAAAAGTCTGGCATGGGATGAGATCTTCTAAGTAAAGCTGAGAAGGCAGGTGGGCCTTCACTGAAGGTCTCAACTGAAAGACAGCATTGTTATTACTGCAGCACTCCCTCAGTGTCAAACTGAAGCGATAGCTGAGATTATAGACTCAAGCCTCTAAAGTGGGACTTGAACCCACAAGCTCTGACTCAAAGACGAGAGTGCTACACACTCAACCACTGTCAATACAAGAGTGACAAAAATTCGAACAAGTGCAGGATTATTGATTTCTACATTTAATTAATATAAAATAGACAATCCACTCCTATACATTTGAAATTTTTAATGGTTATATGTGTTGTACACATATTGCTTAGTCATTTATATTAAAATATTGCATCTTAGTGCAATTCCTGCTAAGAATGTGTTTCTTCCTGTTTCGTGTTTTCCAGTTTTTTGGCTTTAGAATCATATGTTGCAATGTACAACGTACTTACAGATAATTCATAATATTGGTGCTGCACACTTCAAAGGGTATAACTACGCTTCCTTTTCAGTGGACGTGCAGCAGAATCTCACATTCATATTTGCAAGTCTCCCAGTTTATATACCAGAGAAACACCTTTGCTCTGGCTAAGTCTACTCGTGTACTTTGTTATTTCTCTCTGCCAGGAGCCATCAGTATTTCCAGGTTCATCGCAAAAGTTAAAGACTTTACATATTACAGAAGTATATCAACTTCCCTAATTTGCTTGTCTTTGAGACTCAGATGGGCAGAAAGTATGGATCACATTTCTATACTTAAGAAGAATTATTTATTACAGATAACTAATTATGAACTGTCAACATATAATGCCACTAGTTAAATCCAAGCCAGTTTACACACACACACACACACACACACACACACACACACACAGTGTTATGGGTAGAGGAAAAGGCAGTGAAGGCAGTTCAGTGGTCGTGTAACATATGGTTTGCAGAATACTTTTGACTTGTCTGGACTTGCTGCTCCTTGATCTTCCTTCTCCAGGTACTTTCACTTGCTTGCAGAAGGCACGGAGAAACTAGATCACACTTATAAACGTCTCTAACATATTACAGCAACTGATGAGGTAAAATAAACTAGCTATCTTTAGGCTTGAGGTGTATTTCATTACAGATAAAAAGGAGAGCACTTACTTTTCAGCAGTCCGATAGCTTCTAACCAAACATTCAGACCCACAAGCTGTTCAGCTACCTGGGAGCCAATGACATAGTTGTGAGCAGGCAAGATGCCTTTACTATTGAGAATTGCTCACTACTGCAGACCTTTCAGCTACTTGCTGCTGTCAAAATCACCCTTCATACACAGCTCTGGCTCCAGCTTGCCTGCAGTAACCTTCCCAACTGTTCATGCAATCAGCCCTGGTAACGGCGCTTACAATGAGTGTCAGGTAAATGAGTTTACAAAATGTAGCAACCCTTTCCACAGTCCTTCGTTCTTACAACAATCCTTTTCCTATTTCAGTCCGCAATCAAAGACGCAGAAAAATAAAAAGGTGCAGCCTTTACAGCTTCCTAAACTAGGCCTGGTTAATAATAACATCAAATCAAAGTCTCGTTTTGCAATGGAACATGTTGTTTGACCTTTGTATATGGGGGATGGGAGGTGTGGGTGCAAACATTGGACAGGTTGGGCTTGTAGCTGCTGGAGTTTAGAAGAATGACAGACAATTTGACTGAACCATTTCCTGAGGGATTTTGACAAGGGAGATATGGGTAGGATGTTTCCTCTTATTGGAGAACCTAGAACTAAGGATCACTGCTGAAAAATCAGGGTTGCCCACATTGATCAGATGAAATATTTTGTTTGAGAACATTCTGAGTCTTTGGAACTCTCCCCCTGAAAACGTGGAGGACACAGAATCCTTGAATATTTTTGGAACAAAGGTGGGTAGATTCCTGTGAAACACGAGGCTAAAAGGTTGTCAAAGCAAGGTAGGAATGGGGATTTGACATTACAATCAGCACTGCTGAATGGTGGCACAGGGCTGAAGGGCCAAATGGCCTCCTCCTATACCTTGCTCACAACGTTTGTATGAATTACATTGAGAGGTCACATTCCCTGACTGAGAGATGGTACCTGTGCTTCACTCTCCAAGAGTAACAGCATGAGATAGAATCACAGAATCTCGACGTTGCAGATAGAGGCCATTCAACCTTTTGATCTGCACCTCTGAAGAGCATCCCACCTTATCCTCGTAACCTCACATTTACCATATTTAACCCAGCTAGCCTGTACACTACAGGCAATTTAGCATGGCCAATCCATCTAGCCTGCACATCTTTGGATTGTGGGAAGAAACCGGAACACCCTGAGGAAACCCACGCAGACACGGGGAGAATGTGCAGACTCCACACAGACGGTCGCCCAAGGGTGAAACTGAACCCAGGTACCGGCGTTGTGAGGCAGCGGTGCTAACCACTGAGCCACCGTGCCGCCCAATTATTAACCAGTTCACCGTAACAATGGGCTAGATTTTCCTTATGAGCCTCTACACTCAACATTAGACTCAAATTAGGGTCAGAATCCTGTACTTTCTGGGTAACAGTCCGTCAATGTTATTTTCCAAGTGTCGCCAATTAAGGGTCAGAGGGGAGACTGAAAGATTAAACGGCAGGCTTTCAAAGCCACATCGGAAATCATTTTCAAAGGAGCAGGACACTCTGGCTGGTAGAAGTGAAGAAGGGCTCCCCGAGATTACCTCTCCAACTTTCTCAAACTTTGTATTCAACGTGGTCTTTGTGACTGGTCCACGGCTGTAGGACATAATTCCACGTACAGCGTGACTTACAGCCACTCAGGCAAACCGGGAGAATTGCTGGCCTCTCGACCTTCTGTCTCCAAAACTGGCTCTGGCCTGAAGAAACTTGGCAGTCAAATGGGGAAACCTTGTCGAGCTCCTTTAATTGGCCTTCACCGAATTTTAACAAGGGTGGCGTTGACACACCCTTCACCCCCTTGTCCCGTGTTCCAAAATCTCTTGTGGGAAATTAGGCTCAGGGCAAGGCCTAGCTTGTGAAGCATCCTGGAGGCCACAAGCCCTACCTTTAGTACCCTCCTGCCTCCAATGCACAAGACTCAAACATCCAGATTGTGTAATTGTAGGATCTGTAGCTCAGCAATGAATTCAGCAGAAGACAAGTCAATTCAGATAAAGGACAGGTAGTGGCTTCGTGCAACAGGATAAAGCAGATGAACAGTAAGTTTCCAGCCTCTCCCAATTTGGGCTAAGAGAAATAGAAACGAGGAGAGACGTAAAGTGAATTCCTAATTCATTAAGAACTATATTAGACCTGGAGCACAAGGCCACAATTGATATATAATGGTATATAATTTTTCCTCTGTGACCCTCCTCCTCTTGTTTTCAAGTTCCCTTCTTGAGGCATGGAGAAAGATTGAACACAATACTTCCTGCCAAGGACGTGAAACACAGATTTGGGCCTGTTTCTGCGTGTGGACCCCCTCTCCATCACGGGAGGTGGTAGAACAGGTCACTGAATGTGATTTTACACAGCGAGGGGAGTGCCCTGAGCTGGCACGGAGGCAGGTTCCTTGTCCAATCAAGAATGGAGGGCAGGCTTTCGAAGCTGGAGGGACCATCAGAGGCCTCAAACTTGAAAGCTTGCTATGGCAGGTAAGAGAGAGGGGCACTTCTACATCGAGCCACCCTCTCTCTCTGGCATCTTTAAATTTGGAATAGAAACAAGACTTTCAGTGCCAGACTACCACCATGAGGATGGTAGTGCTGCTGCCTCCAATCACATAAGATGGGCCCTGCCCCCAGTGGTGAAGTTACAGGCCTCTTTGGAGGCTTAGGTCAGCTCTTCATGATTCAGGAAAGCTACCTGCACGTGTCTGTGTAGCCTCTCCAACTCTTCCTCCTGTTTCTTCAAAACCAACCCGAAGGCAGGGTGGAGCTGGGCTATTTTTAGCTCCTGTTTGCCTCCAATATTGGCCCTCGGGATCGGGCTGAAAATCTAGTCCTTTGCGTTTCTGGTCTTTGTCCAGCTTTTTACTGTTTTTAGAAATGTAAAGATGACTCAGCAGCACATTCCGTATGAAGCGAGCAATTGTCAAAACATACCATGAAAGGGCAGAAATCCCCAGCAGCGTTATAGAAGCATCTGCCACTAAAAGTCAGTCAGATGGCATTACTATTTTCAAGGGATTGATTCTAGTGTAAAGAGTCGCTGAAAATATAAAGAGGTAATAGGTACTGCAGATGCTGGAGAATCCGAGATAACAAGGTGTGGAGCTGGATGAACAGAGCAGGCTCCTATGATACTGCTTGGCCTGCTGTGTTCATCCAGCTCCACACCTTGTTATCGCTGAAAATATAAACCTGTTTTCTCAATCTTCATATACTATCTCACCTTTCAAATTTAAAAACATGTAGAAACATTCATTTATGTAATGCATTTCATAACAACAGGACATTAGAAAGCACTTGACAGCCAATGAAGTACAGTGTAGTCCCTCTTGCAATGTGGGAAATATGGCACTCTGTACAACAAACACCCATAAGCAGTTATGGGATACTAACCAAACAATCTGATATAGGGGTTAAAATGTTTCAGAGATAGTAGGGACTGCAGATGCTGGAGAATCTGAGATATACAAAGTGTACAGCTGGATGAACACAGCAGGCCAAGCAGCATCAGAGGAGCAGGAAGGCTGACCTTTCGGGCCTATACCCTTCTTCAGAAATGGGGGAGGGGAAAGGGATTCTGAAATAAATAGGGAGAGAGGGGGAGGTGGATAGAAGATGGATAGAGAAGATAGGTGGAGAGGAGACAGACAGGTCAAAGAGGCGGGGATAGAGCCAGTAAAGGTGAGTGTAGGTGGGGAGTTAGGGAGGAGGTAGGTCAGTCCAGTTAGGATGGACAGGTCAAGGGGGCGGGATGAGGTTAGTAGGTAGGAGATGGGGGTGGGGCTTGAGGTGGGAGGGAGGACAGGTTAGGGAGGCGGGGACGAGCTGGGCTGGTTTTGGGATGCGGTAGTGGGAGGGGAGATTTTGAAGCTTGTGAAGTCCACATTGATACCATTGGGCTGCAGGGTTCCCAAGCAGAATATGAGTTGCTGTTCCTGCAACCTTCGGGTAGCATCGTTGTGGCACTGCAGGAGGCCCAAGATGGACATATCGTCTGAGGAATGGGAGGAGGAGTTGAAATGGTTCGCGACTGGGAGGTGCAGTTGTTTAGTGCGAACCGAGCGTAGGTGTTCTGCAAAGCGGTCCCCAAGCCTCTGCTTGGTTTCCCCGATGTAGAGGAGGCCACAACGGGTACAGCGGATGCAGTATACCACATTGGCAGATGTGCAGGTGAACATCTGCTTGATGTGGAAAGTCTTCTTGGGGCCTGGGATGGAGGTGAGGGGGGAGGTGTACGGGCAGGTGTAGCACTTCCTGCGGTTGCAGGGAATAGTGCCGGGTGTGGTGGGGCTGGAGGGGAGTGTGGAGTGGAGAAGGGAGTCACGGAGAGAGTGGTCCCTCCAGAAAGCAGATAAGGGTGGGGAGGGAAAAATGTCTTTGGACTGCAACCGCACCCCCTCAGTGGTCGAGAATGCCCTCGACCGTGTCTCCCACATTTCCCGCAACTCATCCCTCACACGGCCTCCCCGCAATAACAACCACAACAGAATCCCCCTCGTCTTCACGTACCACCCCACCAACCTCCGGATCCAATGCATCATCCTCCGACACTTTCGCCATCTGCAATCCGACCCCACCACCAAAGACAGCAGATGTACAGCACGGAAACAGACCTTTCAGTCCAACCCGTCCACGCTGATAAGATAACCTAAATAAATTGTGTCGTTTTGCCTGCATTTGGCCCATATCCCTCTAAACCCTTCCTATTCATGTATCCATCCAGATGCCTTTTAAATGTTGTAATTGTACTAGCTTCCACCACTTCCTCTGGCAGCTCATTTGATACACACACCACCTTCTGTGTGAAAAAGCTGCCCCTTAGGTCCCTTTTAAATCTTTCCCCTCTCACCTCAAACCTATGCCATCTAGTTTTGGACTCCCCCACCCTGGGGAAAAGACTTTGTCTATTTATCCTATCCAGGCCCCTCATAAATGATTTTATTAGCCTCTATGAGGTCACCCCTCAGCCTCCAATGCTCCAGACAAAATAGCCCCAGCCTGTTCAGCCTCTCCCTATAGCTCAAACCCTCCAGCCCTGGCAACATCCTTGTAAATCTTTTCTGAATCCTTTCAAGTTTCACACATCCTTCCGCTAGCAGGGAGATCCGAATTGCGCAGAGAATTGACTGGTAAACAAAAAGTTGCGTCACCAATGTCCTGTACAGCCGCAACATGACCTCCCAACTCCTATACTCAATGCACTGACCAATAAATGCAAGCATACCAAATGCCTTCTTTACTACCCTGTCTACCTGTGACTCCACTTTCAAGGAACTGTGAACCTGCACTCCAAGATCTCCTTGTTCAGGAACACTCCCCAGGACCTTACCATTAAGTGTATCAGCCCTGCCTTGATTTGCCTTTCCAAAATGCAGCACCTCACATTTATCTAAATTAAACTCTGGCTGCCACTCCTTGGCCCATTGGCCCATCTGATCAAGATCCCACTGTACTCTGAGGTAACCTTCTTCGTTGTCCACTACATTTCCAATTTTGCTGTCATCTGCAAACTTACTAACCATACCTCCTATGATCACAGCCAAATCATTTAGATAAATGACAAAAAGCAGTGGGCCCAGCACCGATCCTTGTGGCACACCACTGGTCACAGGCTTCCAGTCTGAAAAGCAACCCTTCACCACCACCCTCTGTTTTCTACCTTTGAGCCAGTTCTGTATCCAAATGGCTAGTTCTCCCTGTGTTCCGTGAGATCTACCATGAGGAACCTTGTCGAATGCCTTACTGAAATCCATATAGATCACGTCCACTGCTCTGCCCTCATCAATCCTCTTCGTTACTTCTTGAAAAAACTCAACTGAGGATCATCAGGCATGATTTTATTGAATAGCACAGCAGAACCAATGTGCCAAATGGCCTACTTCTGCTCTTATGCCCTATGGTCTTAACATTTTATTGGAAAGACCCTGAAAGTGCAGTGCACCAATATTAATATTGAAGGACTGTGAAATGAGAGAGAAATTCAAAATTAAATTGATATCCCAGCCTCCCTTCTGATCCAAATATCATAAATGGCTCAAAATCATTGCACTTACATTGGGTTTTTTGTTTCAAATTCTTTCGAGGGATTGTTGGGCAATGTTGACATTTGAACCACATTGATGTGTGTCCGGAGTCACATGTAGGCCAGACCAGACAAGGGCAGCAGACTTCCTTTCCCAAAAGCTCTTTAGAACTCTCAATGATAGCTGTCACAGTCACTATTGCTGAGACTGGCTTCATATTCCAGACCCACTGAGAGTGTGAGGGACTTGAACCCATGTCCCTAAAGAATGAGCCCTATTGTTCAGTTGAATAACCATTACATTAATATCTCCCAGAGACTGAGCTCGCAGGAAGCAGAATTGCAGCATTCATGAGCTGCTGACTTTACCCGACTGCAGAGAAGGATAATGGGAGATCCTATGAAGTAAGTAAGATGATACCACTTAAAGTTTCCTTCTGAGTAATTCTTACATACTACATGCTCAAAGTTTTGGCAAAGATATAACACCGCTTCATCGGAGGCTCCTCTGACGATGTCACCTAGCATGGTGACGAAAAGTCTGAACAAGAATGAACCAGCTCGGCGAGCAGGTCAACAACCTCATACCACGTGTTCTTAGTTTAAATGATAACAGGATGGAGATGCTATTCATGAATGAGCAGAGATTGCCTGCTCAGTAAGAAAATTTTAACTCAAAACAGGCCCCCATATAGGTGTGAGGATTTCTAGCTTCATGGAAATGACGCTGAGGAGAACGGCCCACTAAAAAGTTGAAGCGAATATCGGTTCCATCATTGACACGGGGACCAAGTGGTTAGGCCTTCTAGAATTACCAGCCATCTGACCATATGAGCATCCAGATTGACCAATCACCTCAACAGCTTTTGCTGACCCCCAGCAGTGGGTTCCCCTCAGGTCATTGCTCGTCTGACAGTGGCACAGGAAGGAATTTTTACCTCCTCCATAAGGATGCCTCAAAATGAAGGCAACCCTCCTCGCACATGTGGGGGGGCGGGCCCCCTTATTGTCCTTGTAGCCTCAGCAGAGGTCACCTCTCTCACCAATGCCGCTGAGGGTACAGAGCTAAAAGCTCACTGGCCGGACTAGCAGTGTGAAGAATGAGCCTGGTGTCCTTAACTACACTTGGGCCTGGAATTGGCCACTGCTGGGAATGCTGGGAATTCACTCATTGACTGCGTAGGCTTGAGACCTGCCTGCCAAAAGGAGATACCCCGACCCAGGAAAACCCAAGCACATGTCTTTGGCATCAGTATTTGGATAGTGTCAGCTTTTTTTTCTGAATGCTTCAATAGATTTATTTTCTTGGCCACGAAACCCAAATTCTTGCCAGAGGTTTCAGACAGGCTCAGGTCAAAACGAACAAGAAGAACCAGTCTGAGGAACTATACAGCCTACTTGTTTGATGAGGCTTTAACTTCAAACTGTTTTGAGACAGTTTGATCAGGACTGAGGGTATTTGGTGGTTCCCAGCAACCATGCATGTTTCTAACACGCGTACTCAGGTTAAGTACTGGTAAGGATCACTGCAGGTTTGGGAAGCAAACTATGTGTCTATGGACCGTGAAAAGAAAGCACATTGAGGTAAGTCCTGGTGTATTTTAAACAGGCTTCATTTCCCAGAAGGGTTGGAGCCATGCAAGATTAGCGGTAAGCAGCTTGAGATCTTACTGATCCTTTTTAATCCTGTCAGACTTGAAAAGGTTCTCCATCAGCTGATTACCAGCTTTTTAAAAAAATCCTCAATGACAAATTACAGAATTACAGTCTCAGGCACACCATCTTCAGCTGAAATCTCTTCTACAACTTGTACACACTAAGATTGAGGGAAAAATCCCTAGAGACCTTGCGGCTATTGCTTGTACGGGATAATTGCGTACTTGACACAAAACCTGGGGCTGATTAAAACTTGACTTTAAATAATGATATACTATAAAATTACAGCGTGAATCTTTTATACCTAGGTGAAAAGACCTGGGTTCATTGAAATCTTGCACTGGGGTAATGACATACATACTGCACTTGTTAGTATTTTGGTGCTGAAGTTATAGCCTGAGTTAGTTATGCTGTTACATACCTGATCGGGGATCGGTTATTACAGTTAGCTGGTTTGCAATGCAGATTAACACCAACAGCGTGGGTTCAATTCCTGCATTTGCTGAGGTTACTACGAAGAACTCTCCTTCTCAACCTCACCCCTTGCCTGAGGTGTGGCGACCCTCAGGTTAAACCACTCCCAGTCACCTCCCTAAAGACACAGCAGCCCTATGGTCTATTGGCACTATGGAACTTTACCTAAGTACCTGATGCTATCATTTGCTGGAATACCTGAACTGCCTGACTAGAGACTTTGCTAAATAGTTAATTATTGTAATTGTACCCTCATTCCCAAATTAGAATCAATGTCGACATTGAATTTCAGGTTCTTGATTGGTAAGAGGATCAAAGGTTATGGGAAGAAGGCAGGAGACGGGGGTTGAGAAACATATCAGCCATGATCGAATGGCCTAATTCTGCTCCTACATCTTACAGTTGCCAACTATTGCCACAGCTATTTAGAACATTGCAAATTGGGGTATTGGGGTACGCTGCAATCACTGGAATCATAGTCTACTGTTTGACAGAGAAGTATTAACGCTATGCTGGTGCTTTTCTTTATTCTTCTGTGGTGTTGTTATGGGCCTTTGGCATAAAGTGCATAAATAGGGGTGGGCTCCTGGTTCTGGCCTTCAAATACAATCGAAATATAAACTTCTCAGGAACTCCAATTGCTGTCAGAAACCTCGGTTCTGACTCTGACTGGATTAAAAATGACCCACTTACTCTCGATGACTGCTACTCTGGAGGTTCCTATCAGGGCCTCCAAATACAAATCTGTCCAAGAATATACAAATCTAGCAGCAAAGTAAATCTTTGTAGAAAGCATGCCGCCTTTTACAGCACTGAAAGGAAAAGCCACTCTCAATGGAATGAATTATTCCCATTACTGAGTGGAATAACAAGGTGTAGAGCTGGATGAACACAGCAGGCCAAGCAGCATCAGAGGAGCAGGAAGGCTGACGTTCCGGGCCTAGACCCTTCCCCATATCTGAAGAAGGGACTAGGCCCGCAACGTCAGACTTCCTGCTCCTCTGATGCTGCTTGGCCTGCTGTGCTCATCCAGCTCTACACCTTGTTATCTCAGATTCTCCAGCATCTGCAGTTCCTACCATCTCTGAAACAATTTTAACCCCACTGCGAAGCCTCTTCTAAGGATGCCTACCCTGAAGAAGTTACCCTCCTCCCTCAGGAAAAACATCAGTGAATCTCCCACTCACTGCAACTCTCTCGTAATCTCATCGGCCTTGAAACTGCTCAACCAAGTCCTGAAGCAAAGCAGGTACTACAGCCACATCACCTTTCTTAGTACCTGCCTATGGAACCAGATCATCCCCAATGGACTACAGTCCACACTCAGGCCTTCACAATTTGTCCCCAACCTTGACAATCTCTACATTCAGAACCCATTTCTGAAGAATGGTCCAGGCCCAAAAGGTCAGCTTTCCTGCTCCTCTGATGCTGCTTGGCCTGCTGTGTTCATCCAGCTCTACACCTTGTTATCTCAGATTCTCCAGCATCTGCAGTTCCTACTATCACTGAGTGGAATAAAGCAGGTCGTGTTCGATTATCAACGTGTTTTGTTCTCCTCTTGTACACTTTCCAAGATAAAGATTTTAGAAAGGGGTTTTTTCTCTGCATGTGTTCAATTGGAAGACAGCTCAACCTGGTCCAGTTTCATTGTTTTGTCTGCTGATTGTTGTTCACAGGGTGTGGGCATCGTTGCCTAGACCAGCATTAATTGTCCATGCCTGACCTCTCTGGAGACATTGGTGATGAGTTGCCTTTTTGAACTGCTGCCAGGACAGCCACAGTGCTGTTAGACAGGAGCTCTGGGATTTTGGCCCAGTGATAATGAAGAAACAGTAATGCATTTCTGAGTCGAGATGATGGGTGGCTTGGAGAGGAACTTGCCTGTGGTATTCCATGTGACCACTGTCCTTGACCTTCTAGTTGGTAGAGGTTATGAGATAGTAGGAACTGCAGATGCTGGAGAATCTGAGATAACAAGGTGTAGACCTGGACGAACACAGCAGGCCAAGTAGAATCAGAGAAACAGGAAAGCCGACGATTCGGGCCTAGACCCTTCTTCAGAAAACCTGAAGCGTCAGCTTTCCTGCTCCTCTGATGCTGCTTGGCCTGCTGTGTTCATCCAGCTCTACACCTAGTTATCTCATGGTAGAGGTTAGGAGTTTGGATAGTGCTATGGATAAGTTTGGTGAGTAGCTGCAGGTATCCTACAAATGATATACACTGTGGAATCCTGTTCTTTTGTCCCTGTTTGAACTAAATCTATGATCAGGTCAAGTGCAGAGTGGGCCTAATGAATCTGAACTGAACATCAGTGAGTAGGTTATTCCCTGTTGTTATTAGATTTTTGAATGGACGTCTCAAATCTCAAGTCTAATATCCGCCCTGCTTTTTGTGCACCTTCTTTGGAACCAATAACTTGGTGTTCCTCGCTCTGTTCAATCACCCTACAATGTTTGTACAGTACGATCTGTCTCTACTGCACACAAAACAAAACTTTTCACTGTAGCTAGGCACATGTGACAATAATAAATCAAATCAAATGATTAAGCAAGTGCTGCTTGACAGCGCTGCCAGTAGCCTCTCCCATGACTTTACTGATTATTGAGAGCAGTAATTGATCAGTTTGGATTTATCCTGCTTTGTGAGTACAGGACATACCTGAATAATTTACTACACTGTGATGTTGTAGCTGTCCTGGAAGAGTTTGGCTCGGGTGCAGCACTGGATTCTGGAGTACATGTGTTCAGTAATCTTGCCAGAATGTTAGCGGGGTCCATTGCCATTTGCAAAGTCCACTGTATTCGCTGATTGTTAATATCATCTTGAGTGAGTCGGATTGGTTAAAGGCTGCCGTCTGTGATGGCGGAGATGTTAGAGATGGATGATACACTCAGCATTTCACTCCTGGCTGAAAACGCATGCCATTGAAGAGGCAAGTTATATCAAAGGTAGAACGGATGAAGCAGACCATCAGAGGGTGAATAAATGGTATTGAAGTGTTTGATGAGCCATGATCAGGTGAAATGGCAGGGTTGACTCAATGGACTGAATGGCCTTCTCCTTTCCCAGCTTCCCATCATTCTCTCATTCAGAAAGAGACAGCAGCAAAGAGACACAAGTCAAGT
The DNA here is from genome assembly GCA_024137785.1 of Ginglymostoma cirratum. Lineage (NCBI taxonomy): Eukaryota > Metazoa > Chordata > Chondrichthyes > Orectolobiformes > Ginglymostomatidae > Ginglymostoma > Ginglymostoma cirratum. Next base: position 7,571,296 of record JAHRHZ010000267.1, on the reverse strand, counting down.
TGCAGCTTTGGAAATAAGGTCTAGCATTGCCTTTGACTCTAACCATCACGGCAACATTAGTAAAGTCAGCAGCAATGAAGCCAGAATGTGAAGTGAGAGCCAGAATGGGAATATGGTGCAAAGAGAGAGAGAGAGAGGGAGGAGGCCCTGCCTAATCAACACACACATCAAAAACGATAAAAAGATTAAGTAGCAGAGACTGCTGGTATCACCTTTAAATTTTAAATAAGCTTCATTACTACTACTAAAGTAGATAAACTATTAGCAGGATTTGTTCGTAATAGTTAGGTTTATTTGTATTGGAAGCAATGTTGACGAATAAAGAAATGACAGTGCGGCATGCCCTGCGCTTTGTGGGAACTCCAGGAAGCTACCCACGCCCTAGATAAACATTTGTGCCATGCAGTTGCTTGAGCCCTAGGGTTTTGGAGTGAGAGCAGCAGCTGACATCACTGTGGTGCATCCCTGAGGATGAAAGCTACATAGATAGCATGCTTATCAATGCGGTCACCCCATCTGCTTCACAGTGTGCCGGGATACAGGGGATGGGGGAACACCAGCGCAGTCAAAAATCACAAGGCAGGTAGATCAGAAATTCCCAGGGTGCATCCTACTCTCCAGGCAGCACTCCGTTGTGAGTGCTGAGTGCGATGGCATACCTGGGAGTTGAAAGAGAGTTAAATCCTTGGTGAGATGTATGACTCAACTGTGCAGGAAGTGGAACAGCAATAGTGATAGTGGATTCATACCCACACAACAGAAGCAGAAGTACACCACTCAGCCTCATGCCTGCTTCACCATTCAATAAAGTTCACGGCTGATCTGTATGCGTATAGACTTCCACATTCCCATCTCCTCACGATTACTTTTGATTCCCTTGCCGAACAAGAATTTATCTACCTCAGCCTTAAAAAAAATGTTTAATGATCCTGCCTCCGCTGCCTTCTGAAGCAGTGAGTTCCATAGTCACAAAACCCTCTGGCAGAAGAAAAAGTCACGCCTCATCAGTGTCCTAAAAAGGGACTCTTAAATTCAATATCGTGCATTCCTACTTCTGGAATTACCCAAAAGAGGAAACGTTCTTCCCATATCCACCTTTTCAAGATCATTCAGGGTCCCACATGCTTCAATCAAGTCACCCCTCACTCTTCTAAACTCCAGTGGGAACAAGCCCAGTCTGTTCACCCTTTCCTCAAAAGACAACCCACTTAGTCCAGCTATCAATCTGACCTTCCTCTGAACTGTCTCCAATGCATTTATATCCTTTCTTTAAATAAGCAGACCAAAGCAGCACACAGTATTTGACATGTGGCCTTACCAATGCACTGCATAACTGAAACATAACATTTCTACTTTTATTTTCAACTCCTCTCCTAATAAAGGACAGTATTCTATTAGCCTCCTTGACTTTGGGCCGTACCTGCCGACTAACATTTCTGGATCACGCACTTAAATCCCTCTGTACCTCAGATTTCTACAGTTGTTCTCTGTTTAAATAATGCTCTGCTTTTTGATAATTTAGTGGAATAGATAAGTGTTTCTGCAGTGCTGCAATGAAGCCAGGATGCTATACTGTCATTCTTGGAATTATTCTTAGAATGTTGCAACCAGCTCTGGGGCAGAAGTACCTGCATGGGGCAGAAATTTGCATCTTATCAAAGCTGGCATTGAGTTCCGTGCAGTGCATTTTATACAAAAGCAGGGATATAATTTTGGAACTGTATAAAACACTGGTTAGGTCACTGGCAGGATTTTATGTAAAGTTCTGGTCACCACATTACATGTAGAACATAATCATTCAGAAGAGTACAGGGGAGATTTACCAGAATATTACTAGGGCTTGAAAATAAGGGATATTTGAATAAGCTAGGGTTGGTTTCTTTAGAACAGAGGAGATTGAGTAGTGTCTTGATTGAGATGTACAAAATTGAGTGGCTTGGATGGAAAAGACAACAAAGATCTGTCTCCACTTGTGGAGTAGATAATTACCAGACGTTACAGATTTAAGATTATTGGTAGAAGCATTAGAGGGAACATGTGAAAAAGTTTTTTTTTGTGTCTGGAATTCACTGCCCAGTTCGGTGAGGGGGTAAAGTCTTTGACCTTCTTTAGAATATACCTAGATCTGCACCTGAAGAGCTGTAACCTGTGAATCTATGGGCCAGGTTCTGGAAGGTAAGGTTAGAATGCACAGCTAGTTCACTTTTTTTGGCCCATGCCAATCCAATGGACATTATCATAATGTTTCTGTGGTTCTATGATTTTGCCAGTGACGTTTCAGACAAAATGGTAAAAAGGGACAGGACAAACTTTGAGGTTAAACTGATAAGTGAGATCAAGCCAGACAACAAGAGTTTCTTTGAATTATGTAGAATGGAAGAGAGAAGCCAAAGTGAACACAGACCCCTCAGAGAGGGAGTCTGGGAAAATAGTGATGGGGAAGTAGAAAGAGGAGTTGAATAAACACTTGCATCAGTCTTCACAGAAGAATTAACAGATTGCTTTCCTAAAATTACCAAGTATTCCAGGGGCAAAGTGGGACAGGAAATAAATACAATTACTATCAGCACAGAAATAGTGCTAGGGAAATTAATGAACCTCGAGCCTAGTACCCTCCTACCCTCCCTCGACCCCTTCATCTCCAACTGCCGTCGAGACATCAATCGCATCAACCTCTCCACCCCTCTCACCCACTCTAACCTCTCCCCCCACAGAGCGTGCAGCCCTCTGCTCCCTCCGCTCCAATCCCAAACTCAACATAAAACCCACGGACAAGGGAGGCGCAGTTGTAGTATGGCGCACTGACCTCTACATCGTCGAGGCCAGGCGCCAACTCTCCGACACCTCCTCCTACCGCCCCCTTGATCACGACCCCACCCCCGACCACCAGAACGTGATCTCCCAAATCAACCACAACCTCATCACCTCAGGTGACCTCCCACCAACAGCCTCCAACCTCATCGTTCCCCAACCCCGCACCGCCCGCTTCTATCTCCTTCCCAAAATCCACAAACCTGACTGCCCTGGTCGACCCATTGTCTCCGCCTGCTCCTGCCCCACGGAACTTATCTCCACCTATCTCGACTCCATTTTCTCCCCCTTGGTCCAGGAACTCCCTACCTACGTCCGTGACACCACCCACGCCCTCCACCACCTCCAAAACTCCCAATTCACTGGCCCCAACACCTCATCTTTACCATGAACATCCAGTCCCTATACACCTGCATTGCCCATATAGATGGCCTAAAGGCCCTCCGCTTCTTCCTGTCCTGCAGGCCCGACCAGTCCCCCTCCACTGACACCCTCATCCGCTTAGCCGAACTCGTCCTCACCCTCAACAACTTCTCTTTCAATTCCTCCCACTTCCTACAGACAAAGGGGGTGGCCATGGGTACCTGCACGGGCCCAAGTTATGCCTGCCTCTTTGTAGGTTACGTGGAACAATCCCTCTTCCGTACCTACACTGGCCCTAAACCCCACCTCTTCCTCCGTTACATTGATGACTGCATCGGCGCCGCCTCGTCCTCCCATGAGGAGTTCGAACAATTCATTCACTTCACCAACACCTTCCACCCCAACCTTAAGTTCAGCTGGACCATCTCTGATACCTCGCTCTCCTTCCTGTACCTCTCTGTCTCCACCTCTGGCAACCACCTAGAAACCAATATCCATTTCAAGCCCACCGACTCCCACAGCTACCTAGAATACACCTCCTCCACCCACCTTCCTGCAAAAATGCCAACACCTATTCTCAATTCCTTCGTCTCCACTGCATCTGCTCCCAGGATGAGGCATTCCACTCGCGAACATCTCAGATGTCCTTGTTTTTCAAGGACCGCGACTTCCCCCCCTCAGTGGTTGAGAATGCCCTTGACCGTGTCTCCCACGTTTCCCGCAACTCATCCCTCACACCCCCTCCCCGTAATAACAACCAAACCAGAATCTCCCTCATCCTCACGTACCACCCCACCAACCTCCGGATTCAATGCATCATCCTCCGACACTTCCGCCATCTACAATCCAACCCCACCACCAAAGACATTTTTCCCTCCCCACTCTTATCGGCCTTCCGGAGGGACCACTCTCTCCAAGACTCCCTTGTCCGCTCCACACTCCCCTCCAGCCCAACCACACCCGGCACTATTCCCTGCTACACCTGCCCCTACACCTCCCCCCTCATCCCCATCCCAGGCCCCAAGAAGATTTTCCACATCAAGTAGATGTTCACCTGCACATCTGCTAATCTGGTATACTACATCCGCTGTACCCGTTGTGGCCTCTTCTACATCGGGGAAACCAAGCGGAGGCTTGGGGACCGCTTTGCAGAACACCTACGCTCGGTTCGCACTAAACAACTGCACCTCCCGGTCGCGAACCATTTCAACTCCCCCTCCCATTCCTCAGACGACATGTCCATCCTGGGCCTCCTGCAGTGCCACAATGATGCCACCGAAGGTTGCAGGAACAGCAACTCATATGCCGCTTGGGAACTCTGCAGCCCAATGGTATCAATGTGGACTTCACAAGCTTCAAAATCTCCCCTCCCCCTACAGCATCCCAAAACCAGCCCAGTTCATCCCCGCCTCCCTAACCTGTCCTCCCTCCCACCTATCCCCTCCTCTCACCTCAAGCCCCACCCCCATCTCCTACCCACTAACCTCATCCCACCCCCTTGACCTGCCCGTCCTCCCTGGACTGACCTACCTCCTCCCTAACTCCCCACCTATACTCACTTTTACTGGCTCCATCCCCGCCTCTTTGACCTGTCTGTCTCCTCTCCACCTATCTTCTCTATCCATCTTCTATCCGCCTCCCCCTCTCTCCCTATTTATTTCAGAATCCCTTTCCCCTCCCCCATTTCTGAAGAAGGGTATAGGCCTGAAAGGTCAGCTTTCCTGCTCCTCTGATGCTGCTTGGCCTGCTGTGTTCATCCAGCTCTACACCTTGTCATCTTACATTCCCTGACCTAATGGAATGCATCCTTGAATATTTAAGAAATTAGCTAACTGCCAACATACCACTCTTATTTAAAAAGGGGAAGGAGAGAGAAAACAGGTGATGACAGTTCAATTAACTTAATAGTTATTCTTGGGAAAATGTTACAGTCTATTATAAAGGATGTAATTGAAATATATAATATGATCAAACACAGTCAACACGGTTTCATAAAGGAGAAATCATACCTAACAAAGTGATAAGAATTATTTTGAGGAGATAACAAGTAGGATAGATGAAGGGGAATCAGTGGATGTCAGACACGTGGATTTCCAGAAGGCCTTTGTTAAGGTTCTACATGTTAGGCTGCTCCATGAGATAACAGCCTACGATGTTGGAGGTAATATGTTAGTATGGATAAAAGATTGGCTAACTAATAGATGAAGCATTGGGGTAAGGGGGAGTAATTTTAGGATGGTGACCTATAATTAGTAGAGTGATATATGGGGGATCAGTGCTGGGACCACAATTATCTACAAAATATATCAATGATTTGGAGGAGGAAAGTGAATGTATGTTAGCCAAGTTTGCAGATGACACAAAAATAGATGGGAAAGCAATGGTGAATTTGACAAAAAGTCTGCAGACAGTAAGGGGGCAGAAACTTGACAGATGGAATATAGTGTGAGAAAATGTGACATAATACTTTGGCAGAAGGAAAAGAGGAACTGAATATTATTTAAATGGAGAAAGACTGCAGAAAGCTGTAGCATAGTGGGATGTGGGGTCCTTATACATGAATCAAAAATAGCTACCATCAAGTTTAGTGTGTAAAAGGAAAGCATGTGGAATTTTGCCCTTTATTTCAAAGGGAATGCAGAATACAAATAGAGAGGTGCTTCTTAAATTATACAAGGTACTAATCAGACCACACTTGGAATACTGTGAATGGATTTGGTCCTCGTATCTGAGGAAAAAAATATTGGCATTGGAAACAGTACAGGCAAAGTTCACAAGTTTGATCCCAGGCATGAATTAATTTTCCTTTGAGGAGAAGTTGAGTCATTTGGATCTGTAATTGTAATGAATGGGATGAGGTCAGCTAGGTGGACCTCACAGAACATGAGTTCCCCGATTTTTGCGGCTGTTAATCCGGTACTATCAGGGAGCTTTGGCTGACAGATATAAACAGAAGTGTCAGGGGTTCTGTTCACCATAAGAGCCGACTCCAAGCTAGCTGGGTCAGTGTCATGTACTATGCACATGTAAATAAGGGGTGACTTGGTGACAGGATACCAGCCTTTGTGGAGTTATTTCAGTAATCACTGGAGTTTAGAAAAATGAGAGGTGACGTTATTGAAACACATAAGATTCCTAATGTCTTGACAGGATAGTTGCTGAGAGGTTGTTTCCCCTTGTAGGAGAGACTAGTACCAGATTTCATAATCTGAGTAAAGAGTAACAGGAAGAATTTCTCTCTGAGACTGCAGTGAATCTGTGCTGTAGAGGCTGGGTCATCAAATATATTCAAGAATCAGACAGACAGATTTTTAATTGGTAAGGATATTGAGACTTACGTGGATTAGACAGGAAAACAGTGTTGAGGATTATTAGAACAGCCATGATCTCATCGAATGGTAGACCAGACTCAGGCCAAAATGTACAATTCCACAAAAGAGAATTAAATATTGCTGATAAAACCTTTTTGTCTTTTACTCATCAGAGAATTCGCAATGTTATTAATTCAAGGGGGAAACCTACTATAATCCTGCATGGGAAAAGACTGTTGATGCATTGGCAAACAGACTCCGGTAGAGGTATTGCTAGAGAGAATGCATCCATACATACTAATTGACAGTTCACTGCCAGGCATTTTAAAATTTTTGAACCAGTACAATGGCTTGCAGGTAGAGCTACTGCACTCAAGATGAACAAAAAGGACAGTAACAACATGGATGAAAAAACCGTTTGAGTACAGGAAATGATTGTGGTTAATAGATGCTTTTTTTCAGATGGAAGAGGGGGGTTAAATAGGTGGCAGACGAGGTTTAACTTGGAACAATGTGAAATGATTAATTTAGGTAGGGAGAACATGGAGAAACAAAATAAAAAAGGCATGATTCTAAAGAGGGTGCAAGAGCAAAGAGATCTGGATTTATATTCATGTCAGTCATTGATGTTGCCACGACAGGTTGAAAACATGGTTAAGAAAGCATACAGTACCCTATAATAGGGACATAGAGTATAAGCAGGGAGGTTATGTTGAACATGTATAGGATAATGTTTTGACCTTAATTGAAGTATTATGCCCAATTCTAGCACTGACGTTTGGAAAGTTATGAAGGCTTTTAATTTATTTAATTTGAATTAATTTATTATTGTCACTTGTACCTAGGTACGGTGAAAAGTTTTGTTTTGCATGCAGTACACACAGATCATACCATTAATAAGTGCATCAGGGCAAAGAATACAATGTTAAGGCTGCAGAGAAGGTGCGCAGAGAGCGAGATCAACAATCAATTTAAAATTTCAGAGATCCATTCAGAAGTCTGATAACAGTGGGGAAGAAGCTGTTCTTGAATCTACTGATACATGTGTTTAAGTTTTTGCATCTTCTGCTTGATGGAAGAGGTTGGAAGACATTATAATCAAGGTGGAAGGTGTTTTTGAATATGTTTGCTGTCTTCCCAAGGCAGTGAGAAGAATAGATGGAATCAATGGATGGAACATCCTGCGTGATGGACTGGGCAGTGATCACAACTCTCTGTAGTTTCTTATAGTTCTAGACACAGCAGTTGCCATACCAAGCCATGATACATCCAGATAGAACGTTTTCTATGGTACATCTATAAAAATTGGTAAGAGCCTTTAAGGACATGCTGAATTTCCTTAGCTTCCTGAGAAAGTAGAAAGATTGGGCTTTCCTGACTGTAGCATCAACATCAGTGCAGAAAAGATTCACAAGAATGGTTCTACAGACAAGGAACTTCAGTTATGAAAATAGATCTGAGAAGTTACAACTGATTCCCTTCAGGGGGAGAAAGAAGCCTGAGTGGAGATTTGATAGAGGCATTCAAAATCATGAGAAGACTGGACGAAATAGAGAGGGATAAACTGTTGGCACTCATGAAAGAACTGAAAACAAGAGGGCTCAGATTTCAAGTAGCTGGTAAAAAAAAAGCAAACGTGGCAATCAGAGCTTTCTCGTGCAGTGAATGGTTAAAGTCTGTAATGCACTGCCGGACATGGTTCTATTGAAACATTCAAGAGGGAGTTAAATGGTTATCTGACAAGGGAGAGTGAACCGGGTTATGGGGAGAAGATGGGAAAATGGCATTAAGTTAATTGATCAGTAAGAGCACCAGAGTTGGTGCAGACACAATAGGCTGAATGGACCCCTTCTGTACTGCACCAACTCTGCGATCTAAGTAAGAAACAAGCCATGCTGTCTAATGATCTGGCGGGGAGTTGTTCCTATCTGGAACAAGTGAAACATGTTTCACTATGTTGTGCACTATTGTCTCAGGATTGGTGGCAGCTGCTGCAAAGTCATTCTGCAGAAGTGGGGATACAGCCAAACAAATTCTGCTGAGTATGCTGAGTGAAGGTGCATCCTAAATAATGAAACATTTCCTCGATTGTATCCTATCAGCAGAGACTTGCAGCCCAGGACTTGATATTCTATCAATTTCTCAAGCCACAGCCTGTGGGGAACAGTGATGAGCCAGGAGCGAGATGACAAGAAAATTACAGCCTTTTTTATCCCAAGATGTATCTTCCTTTTTCTTGCACTGTAAGGTCTAAATTAAAGAAAAATTAAAACGTGGAAACGTATTAAATCTTGTCAGTGTGCCCAGATACTGCTGCTCACATTGCAGGCATTTTCACTTATTTGAGCAATAAAAGACTGTCATTTCTACTCCGCTGTTCTGGGAAATCAAGGACATGAGAACACATTCATCGAACTCACAGAAATCTCAGGACAGATGTTTCATGACTATCGAGTCTAATTCCATTTTACTGCTCTGTTCCTCAATCCTTTAATATTCTCAATACTGAAGTGTTTATCCAAGTTCTATTTATACACTTAACTTCAAGGTCCACTTAAGATAAAGTGTTCCATATTCTAAAAAGCCTACGTACAACAAATTCCTTCCAAACACCCACTTCAATATTGAGTTTTTTGCCTACTTAGTAGCACGTGGAGAAGTGTGGGAGAGGAAGAGGGAAAGGGAATCCTTCACTGTTTATACTCAAAAGCATTTTTGTTTTGTATTTGTTCTGAACCATCTCTGCCATACAGTCTTATCGTAGCAATATCTGTTAATCAGCTCAGTGAATGTATGACGAATAACTTTTATGTCCCCAGCATCGCTGACAAACAAGTGCAGAGGAACGTAATGGGCTGAAAATTAAAAAAATGCTGTCAATCACTATAAGTAAGGGAGCATCCATGGAGAGAGAGCAAGCTAATGATTTGAGTCCAGCTGGCTCTCCATCAGAACTGAAGTGAAGTGTGGAGGGGACAGCATTTATGCAACAGTTGGTAGGGCAGTTGGAGTGCTGGGGGAAGAAAGGATGTTGATAGTTCAGATTAAGTTATCAGAATGTGAGAATGGCAGAAGAATGGTGTGTCTAACTGCCAGACTGGAAAGAACAGCATCTCCACTGGGGTGGGGGCATTAGAGACAGAGGGTGACCGAAAGTATAACAAGCAAAGCTAAACGAAAGGGAAGGAATGGGTTCACAATCTGAAGGTGTTGAGCTCAATATTAAGTCCAGAAGGCTGTAAAGTGCCTAATCTGGTGATAAGATGTTGTTCCTACAGTTTGAGCGCGGTTCACTGGAGGACTGCGGCACGCCGAGGACAGACACGTGGGCATGTCAGCAGGATGCTGTGTTAAAATGACCGGCCATGAGAAGGTCAGGGTCATGCTTGCGCACAGACCGGAGGTGTTTTGCAAAGCAGTCACCCAGTCTGTGTTTGGTTTCTCCAAGGTAGAGTAGGCCACATTGGGTGTAGCGAATATAATACATAGGATTGGAGGAGGTAGAGGTAAAATGCTACTTCACCTTGAAAGACTCGTTTAGGCCCACGGATGGTCAGAAGGGAGAACGTGAAGAGGCAGGCGTTACACCTTCTGTGGTTACATAGGAAGGCGCCGTGGGAAGGGGGTGTAGGAAGAGGGGTTGGTGTTGGTGGTCGAGGAATGGACTAGTGAGTTTTGGAGGGAACAATCCCTGAGAAATGTAGACAGGGGAGTGAGGGGAACATGGGAAGGTGCTGACTCACACTTGGTAATTCAGAATGCAAAGCATGCAGAAAACCTGTCACCATTAAGTCCCATTAGTTCTGTTCATACCATTTCCCATTTAATACTTATACATATTAGCTGCCGTTTGACATGCTCCACTGGTAATCCAGGAGCCTTTCCTTCTATAAATATTAGGTGAAATAGTCATTAAACATCATTCATTTATCCTCTCCTCTAAGATTTTGTCTCTCAGTAGATTTCACACCTTTAATTATCTCATTGTTCTTGATTTGTGCACAGTAGGGAAGTCTTTAAACTGATGACCAGTCTTTTATCATCCATATATTTAACTTTCCTAACCTTTGTCTTTTCCTTCTTCTCCAGGCTTTCGCTATTTCTCTCAGTTTTCTTCCTTATAACCAACATTCAATTTATAAAATGTGACTTCTTTAAATGCCCTTTTGTCCTAATCTCTTCATTTAGTTCTGTAACTTCACTTCTGACACAATCCCTTTGCTTCTCTGTAAAGTATTTGTAGTTTGAACCTTAACCATCTTATACCAGAATAGGTATTACTTATTGCAGTCCAGTCCTTTATGTTAGTGATAGTAGGAACTACCGATGCTGGAGTCTGAGATAATAAGGTGTAGAGCTGGATGAACACAGCAGGCCAGGCAGCACCAGAGGAGCAGGAAAGCTGACATTTCGGGTCTGGACCCTTCTTCAGAAATGGGGGAGGGGAAGGGGACTCAGAAATAGAGAGAGGGGGAGGCGATGATGGAAGGTGGATAGTGGAGCAGATAAGTGGAGAGAAGACGGACAGGTCAAGGAAGCGGGGATGAAGAGAGTACAGGTGAGTGTAGGTAGCGAGTTGGGATGGGAGTTGGTCAGTGAGGAGGGAGGGGCGGGTGGGTGGGGGGAAGACGTACAGGTCAAGGAGGTGGGGATGTGG
>JAHRHZ010000267.1:7434797-7559754 GCA_024137785.1 Ginglymostoma cirratum | reverse complement strand
TACCTACTAGTCTCATCCCCGCCTCCTTGACCTGTCCGTCATCCCTTCCACCTACCTGCCCCTCCCTCCCTACTGACCAACCCCCATCCTAACTCCCTACCTTCGCTCACCTGTACTGGCTTCATCCCCGCCTCCTTGAACTGTATGTCTTCTCTTCACCTATCTCCTCCTCTATCCACCTTCTATCATGGCCTCCCCATCTCTTTATTTATTTCAGAGCCTCCTTCCCCTCCCTCATTTCTGAAGAAGGATCCAGACCCAAAACATTGGCTTTCCTGCTCCTCTGATGCTGCCTGGCCTGCTGTGTTCCTCCAGTCTACACCATGTTATCCCAGTCCTTTATGTACAAGTTTTTCCAATTGAATACATTAAGATGTGGCCCTCTTAAGGTTCAGCTGTTTTTTTGCAATCAGTGTTTCTTCACATATACTACAAGTTTCTTCCTCATCCTAAGTACACCTTGAGAGGCCATCAGCAAATCTCAATGTAAAATGTTACAAGTTCTTCACTCAACATTTTTCTGTAATTTTTGACTCACTGGTAAAACATTTGTTTCTAAGTTTACCAACGAGAACTTGTGTTTCTTTCAGAATAGTTGAGGTAGGGTTTGTAAGTTTGTCGATATACCTCATTATGTTTCCAAGTTGTTCAACTGAAAATGTCAGGCATGAAATAAAATCAGAAAATGCTGGAGAAATTGAACAGGTCTGGCAGCATCTGTGGATAGTTAACTCTTCCTCAGATTTCAGTTTTTACATCGTAGTTCTATCATCTGCAATAATTTGCCTTTATGATGTTCTAAAGCTTGGCTGGTATGTTAATGCAGTACCAGGTTGAATAAATACGGACTGTCAAGTGCATTTCCCTATTTTAACACATTGGTATGATTATAATCTTTCTCCAAATAGTCATTAGTCCTTATGCAACTTGTGTAAACCTTGTTGAAGTATCTGTGGTTCTTTCCCTCTATTTAGATGTCTCTTACGTCTATAATATCGGTGCTAATTAATTGTGACAGGTTAATAACATGAGGTTGAGTGTTCAAAGACCACGAAAAATTTGAGATGGAGTTTCACTCTATGGAACTTGCACACAACCTTAAGATTTATTCAAATGAAAGATTTATCCCACACCCAGTGATTAATAGATGTGGTGGATTGAGAGCCTGTAATGAAACTGATGCTGCTGATGAGAACTGTTGCTGTCTTTAGGATAAAAATCCATTGCTGTTAGCATAGTACTGGATCAGATCTAAGCTTCTGCAGTGCTGCTACATTTGGTTGTGCATGGAAATGGACAACTAAACAACTGACTGGAGAAAGAAGTTGCACAAACAATTACATCCTTAATGATGGGGGAGCGCAGCACATCAATGCAAAAGATAAGGTTTAAGAGCTTGCTTCCGTCTTCAGTGTGAAGTGCCATATGAATGATTGATTTTGCCCCATCATCCCCCACCAAGGTCCTCAGCATCAGAAGATTGCATCTTCAACTAGTTTGATTCACTGCACGTGAGATCAAAAAAAATGGCTGAGACAACAGAGGGAATGGGCTCTGATAACATTCCAGCAATAGTCCTGAAAACTTGTGCTCCGGAACTAACTGCATCTCCAGCCAAGCTGTTGTAGTTCAGGGTATCTCCTGATTGCAAGAAGCAGGACAATTGATCCCAGTGAACCATCATCCAATCAATCCACTCTTCATAACACACAAAGTGACGGGAGGGGTTGCCAATCATGCTATAAAATGACATTTGCTTGATGCTCAGTTTGGGTTCTGACAAAGCCACTCAGGACTTGATCTTATTACAGCCTTGTACCAAACATGTATAAAAGAGACAAATTTCAGAGGTGAGGTAAGAGTGGCTGCCCATTGCATTAAAGTTGCATTTGACCTTGTGTGGCATCAAAGAGCCTGAGCAAAACTGGAGTCAAACAATACCTAAATTAGAGGAATGTGGTCATTGTCGTTGGAGGTCTATCATCAGGTGGGACAGTGGTTAGCACTGCTGCCTCACAGTGCCAAGGACCTGGGTTCAATTCCAGCCTTGGGCGACTGTCTGTGTGGAGTTTGGACATTCTCCCTATGTCTCTGTGGGTTTCCTCCGGGTGCTCTGGTTTCCTCCCACAGTCCAAAGATGTGCAGGTTGGGTGGATTGGCCATGGGAAATACAGGGATAGGGTAGGGAAGCTCTTCAGAGTTGGTGTTGGACCGAATGACCAGTTTGCACACTGGAGGGATTCTAAGATCTCAGTTCCAGGACATCTCTGCAGTGGTTCCTCAGGATAGTGTCCTTGGTCCAACCATCTTTAGCTGCTTTATCAATGACCTTCTCTCCTCCATAAGGCCAAAAGTGGGGAGATTCGATGATGATTGCATAACGCTGTTTACCATCCACAAACACTCAGTTACTGAAGCAGTCCATGCCCAAATGCAACATGACCTTGACAATATTCAGGCTTGGGCTGACAACTGGCAAGTAACATTCACATTACACAATGACTATTTCCAACAATAGAGAGCCTAACCATTGCCCTTTGACATATGTTGGTACTACCATTGCTGAATCCCCCACTACAAACATCTTGGGGGTTAATACTGACCAAAACCTGAACTGAACCAGCTTTATAAATACAGCGGCTACACAGCAGGCCAGAAGTTAGGAATTCTACAGTGAGCCCTCCTGTTCCTCATTTTCATCCACTGTTTGCAACACGCAAGTGCACGGCATATTTGGATGAGGGTAATTCTGAAAGTACATAAGAAGCCTGACACTATCCATGACAAAGTAACTCACTTGACAGGCACCCCATCTATCAATAGCATTAGTACGCACGATCCACAAGATGCACTCCAGCAACTCACCACATTTCCTCCAACAGCCTTCCAAACCTGTGATCGCGACCCTCTAAAAAGTCAAAGTCAAACTGAATAATGCCACCTGCACATTCACCTCTGAGCTACACACTATCATAACTTAAAACTGTATCACTGTTCCTCCACTGTCACTCGTCAAACACCTAAAGCTCCGTTCCGAAAAGCACTGTGGGTGTTCCTACACGCTAAGAACTGGTGCAGTTTAAGAAAGCAACTCACAACCACCTTTCTCAGGGAAATTAGGGATGAGAATTTATGCTGGCCTAGTTAGCAATGCTTAAGACACCTGGAGGAATACAAAAATTATTTGGTGATTATTTATTTTGGCTCTGTTTTGATCTTGTGCAGAGGAAGAGTTTAAAACTCACCGAGTGTTTCTAATAATGATTATGATTTCACCGTGTCTTCTGTCATCGATTGTACATCTGCAATTGTTCCGACGTTCACTGCTATCTGGACACAAATATTCCTTGAGGTATACATACATCTATTTGAAAGCTCCTGCAGGATAGTTAGTAAGTTTGCCGATGACAACAAAATTGGTGGTACATTGGACAGTGAAGAAGGTTACCTAAGATTACAAAGAGATCTTGATGAATTGGGTCAATGGGCTGAAAAGTGGCAGATGGAGACTACAGAAACAAAGTTGCTGGAAAAGCTCAGCGGGTCTGGCAGCATCAGTGAAGGAAAAAACAGAGTTAATGTTTTGGGTCCGTTGACCCATCCTCAGAACCACAGATGGAGTTTAATTTGGATAAATGCAAGATATTGCAATTTTGTAAAACAAACAAGGGCAAGACTTATACAATTAAAAGTAAACCCTTGGGTAGTGCTGTAGAATAGGTAGACCTGAAGTTTGCATCACAGGTACACAGTGTGGTTAGGAAGGTCTTTAGCAAGCTTGCTTCATTGCTCAGACCTTTGATTTTGGAGTTGGGACGTTGTGTTGAGCTTGAACAGTATGTTGGTGAGGCCTCTTCTGGAGTACTGTGTCTCGTTCCGGTCATCCTGTTATAGGAAGGATATTATTAAGCTGGAGAGGGTTCAGAAAAGATTTACCAGGATATGGCCCAGAATGGAGGGTTTGAGACATAAGGAAAGGCTGAATGGACTGGGACCTTTTTCACTGCAGCATAGGAGATTGAGGGGTCACCATATAGATGTTTATAAAATCATGAGGAGTCTAGATAAGGTGAATGGCAGACGTTTTCTTTTTCCCTAGGGTGGGGAATTCAAGACTAGGGGGCGATATTTTCAGGTGAGATGTGAAAGATTAAAAACAAAACACGAGGGACAGCTTTTTTTACACAGAGTGATTTGTGTGTGGAATGAACTTCCAGAGGAAGTGGTGGATGCAGATACTGTTACAACGTTTAAGAGACATTTGGATAAGTACATGAATAAGAAATGTTTTTAGGGATATGGGCCAAGCGCAGACAGGTGGGACTATGATTGTTTGGGATTATGGTCAGCATGGGCTGGTTGGACTGAAGAGTCTCTTTCCATGCTCTATGACTTGATGATGAGGATATATGCCAGACAGGTGAGATTTAGCACTGCACTTGGACACTTACTCATTAACACTCATATATTGGTCTTGTCTGGGTGTGTTTTAAAATTCTTGCTGATGTTAACTTAGATTCTCAAAAAATGCAACCTACAAACTCCATACAATTCTACAGCCACAACTGCAGACACCTCTGCCAATGTCTGTCAAGATTTCCCTAAACAGTTGTCCACAATTGGCAAAGACATAGCATATTCATTGCACCACATCTGGCTCTGCTGCCTGGGAGAGGAAGAATGAGTGCAGAAATGATTTAGTAATAGGGGAACCAATTGTAAGAGGAACAGTTAGATGGTTCTGTGGCTACAAACACGAATCAAGGATGGTATGTTGTCTCCCCCGGGCAAGGATCAAGAATGCCATTGAGCAACTACAGGACATCTTGAAGCAGGAGGGTGAATGGCCAGTTACTGTGGCACACATTGGTACCATTGATATAAGTAATAGAAAGGGATTAGGTCCTGAAAGCAAAACATGGGAATTAGGCAGCAAGTTACAAAAGAGGATGTCGAAATTAGTGATCTCAGGATTGCTACCAGTACCACTTGCTAGTCAGAGTAGAAATAGCAGGATATATGAGATTAATACAAGGCTGGAGAGGTGGTGCAAGGGGGTGGGTTTCGGATTCCTGGGGCTTAAAATCGATTCTGCCGGAGATGATATCATTACAGACTGGGTAGAACTCATATCCGAGGGCATGTATTTGCGTGCGTGGGCAGGGAATGTTTAAACTAAAATGGCTGGTGGATGGAAACCTATAGGGAGTCAGTACAGAGGGAAACAAGGGCAAAAACAAAATACAGAATCAAAAATAAGAAAAGTGATTGGCAGAAAATTCAAGCCATTCAAACACAATAATGTGAACAAGGCTAAAAAAATTAAGAAAAAAAGACTCAAGACATTGTCAAATAATGCATGGAGCATTCAATTAGTTGCACACATAGGTACAAATGGATACAGTATACTTGGGATTATGGGGGCATGGCTAGAGGATGACCAGGGACGGAAACTAAATATCCAGAGGTATTCAGTTTTAATGAAGAAAAAGAAGGGGGTGTACTGCTGGTTAAAGAGGACATTAACACAATGGTGAAGAAGGCCATTCGCTCCAGTGAAGTGGAATCCGTACGGTCAAGCTTAGAAACACCAAGAGGCAAAAACAAGTGTGGGCAATGTGTATAGAACATTAAACTTCTGTGGTCAAGTTGGGGGAAGGCAATAAATACAAAACTACAGTTGAAAGCAATAAGAATACTTTGTAAATTTTACCTTCATTCACTTGTGTACATGAGCATCGCTGACTGGCCAACATTTATTGCTGCCATCGAGAAGCTGTACACAAGTCACTGCAAGTTGGCATACAAAATCAAAGCGAATAGAATTAATCTTCTTTCTCCACATTCCAAAGGAAGGGAATTCTAGACCACATCAGAAGTACTACTTCTTGCACTTCAAATCTCAGGGACTGACTGACTGAAAGTGTTACAATTATAAGACCATGCAAAAGAAACTTGGATTGCTGTGCAGGGCATTTGTCAGACAGCAACTTTATAAGAACTTGCTCACATTGGAAGTAGTTCAGAGAAAGTTAACTGGGTGAATCCTGAGAAAAAGAGGGGCTTGTATTATGAGGGAGGGTTGAGTCAGTTGGACCTACAGTTTTGGGAATCTGGAAGACTGAATGGTGATGTATTGAAACACTTAAGGTTCTGAGGCAACATGCCCAGATAGATGCTGGGAGGATATTTCCCTTCATAGGGAAATCTAAAACAAGGGAGCAAAGTTTAAATATAAGAAATGAGGAGAAACTTGCCCTCTGAGAGAAGAAGGTCAGTAGCTTTTGGAGTTTAGGCCAATATTCAAGTCCGAGTTGGACATATTTTTGACTGACAAGGGAATCAAAGGAGAGGCATGGAGGGAAATGAAGGGTAAGGCAAATTCAGAGCCCTGGTCTGACTGAATAGCAGAGCAGGCTCAAAGGGTAAATGAATTCTGTTCCTATTTTTTCATGTTGTTTTGTTTAGATGTTGAGAAAATGCCGTCACTTTCAAATGTGTTTAAAGTCATTGAAGAGGATTAAAACTCATCAATTTAGTGGAGAATATTGCATTTGAAATTTTGTCAGGGGATAAAGAACGATCAAAGTCTATTGGAGCTATTGTAAGATTCTGAAAGGTGAATTAGGGTGAAGAACCAAGATAATACCACTTGTATTTGCTACCGACAATGATATTGCCCACGGTCACAAATAGAGAAGCTACCAATGATGAGTCCTCATGATGATAATACTGAAATAGTCCTGCTGGACATATTTGGTTAAATGAATCAGAAAATGCAAATAACATTAAACTAAAGCTATTTAATTATCTGTAGATTCACCATTAAAAGTCACAGCCAAGACAGATGGGTATTGAAGACTGACTGTATCATATGCCAAGATTTATTTTAGAGACTGGTGTTATTTACCTTTCAATTAAAAGTGTGTAAGGAAAACACTATTTATTTTCAGGAACAAATTTTTAAAAAAGGTCATGCTTCTTCAATAGAAAAATCTTCTCTGTCCGGAGAGTACACCACTCCACCAAAACGTTCTGCTGGCCCATCGTCAACCCACTTGTATCAGCGTAAGCTTCCAAATCACCATGAGCAATACCACAGAGTCATACAGCATGGCAACAGGCCCTTTGCCCCGACCAGTCCATGCTGACCATAATCCCAAACTAAACTAGTCCCACTTGCCTGCGCTTGGCCCATATCCCTCCAAATTTTTCCTACTCATGAGCTTATCCAAATGTCTTTTAAACATTGTAACCGTACATACATCGACCACTTTCTCTGCCAGTTCATTCTACCCACGAACCACTCTCTGTATAAAAAAAGTTGCCCACATGTCCTTTTTGAATATGTTTTCTGTCACCTTAAAATATGTCTGCTAGTTTTGATCTCTCCCATCCTAGGGAAAAACCCATGTCGTTCACCTTATCTATGTCCCTCATGATTTTCAGAGCATCAATAAGGTCATCCCTCAACTTCCTAGTGAAAAAGTCCCAGCTTTTCCAGTCTATTTTTATATCTCAAACTCTTCATTCCCTGCAACCTCCTAGTAAATCTTTTCTGAACCCTCTCCAGTTTAATACTATCCTTCCTATATCAGGGCGACCAAAACTGCTCGCAGTACTCCAGAAGAGGACTGACCAACTTGATGTTCAACCTCAATATGACATCCCAACACCTATACCATATGGGATCACCTAGCATATTAGATCATTCTAATTTGCAACATCTTACAAAAAGATGCTGTTGAGATTGTGAATGAGATTGAATTCCTATGAGATCTGTGCTTTGGTATAATCTTAATATCACCCTTACAATTTGCAGAAGTTTCATCAAAGTCCACAATTATTGATGAAAAATGAAATTAGGTTGTATTGAGATAGCAGGAACTGCAGATGCTGGAGAATCTGAGATAACAAAGTGTAGAACTGGATGAACACAGCAGGCCAAGCTGCATCAGAGGAGCAGAAAGGCTCCTCTGATGCTGCTAGGCCTGCCGTGTTCATCCAGCTCTACACCTTGTTATCTGAGGTTGTATTGAGCTGCTGTATAAGGTGATGAAGCTACGGTAAATCATTGACAAGTTACCAACATGCCTGGAAAAGAAAAAAAAGGCTTTCATTATTTATGGGCAGCTGTGGCCATTAACTTCCACTGATAACCCCATGAAACACACTCGATCTAAGACAAACTTTGGATAGGAATCTTC
Source organism: Ginglymostoma cirratum (assembly GCA_024137785.1). Classification (NCBI taxonomy): domain Eukaryota; kingdom Metazoa; phylum Chordata; class Chondrichthyes; order Orectolobiformes; family Ginglymostomatidae; genus Ginglymostoma; species Ginglymostoma cirratum. The sequence continues at coordinate 7,551,547 of JAHRHZ010000267.1, read as the reverse complement.
AATATTAATGAGTTCATTACCTTTAATGCCTTGTATAGGGTTTTACAATCTGATACAGCAGGGAGACTAAAATAGTTATGCTCCAATGCCACTTCCAACCAAAGAAAGGAAGGTGGAGGGTTAAACCTATGGGTTCACAAATTATTGAGCAACACAAAACATTTTTTTAAACAGCCCTGAAAGCCAAATTAGACTTGTTTTTAAGAGAAATTGCACAGATGTCACACCTTAGCAGTGTGAATGGAACGTGAGGATGCAGGGGAGGGGAGAGGGTCATACTCAGAGCTGATTACTTCTCAGATAATGTCAAAGATTGGTCACATAAAAATAAAAAGTGATGAATCAGGCCCCAGCCCTAAGTTTTCTAAGTGATATTTGAATTCTAATAGCGTGCAAAATTTACAGGGTGAGGAGAAGAAGGTATCTGTGCTACACTATGTGGATTTGGTACGAGTTGAAGTTGCTTCAAGGCAGATTTGACAACTCTAAGATATAGGTTAATAACATCTATGCTTTTAATATTTCTGCTTAAGATGAAAAATACTGGCAAGGCCACAACTATTGCTCACCTTTAAATGCCCTGAGGATCAGGTGATGGGCCTACAGAATCGATGTTTCCAGGATTGTTTTCCTCATGAAATTTCAGGATGTTGATTTAATGATGATGAAGCAATGGTGGAACATAAAAACCAAAAGAAATGGTGGAACATGCCCAGCACATGAAACAGTATATGTTCCCAACTTCCCTTGATATTTTTAACAATCCAACTATCTCATTCTTTCCTTCACACATAAATCTCCTTTTTGCTAGCCTACAGTATTACTGACAGACAGAATTTCATGGCCCCATCAATATTACTGCCTCCCCTACCTTCAGTATCAAATTACTGATTAACTCGAACATAACTATTCACTGTTCAATCATATACACCTACCACCTACAAGAAGATGTCTCTCAGACAGTGACACCTTCTCCATTACAGATTCCCTCTGTCCAATCTGTCATAGCAGCACTCATTGCCAAAATATATCTTGCTCACTTCCACAGCTCTTCTGTCAATCATTAATCCTCACTCCTCTCATTCCCAACCCTTGTCGTTTGCCACCCTCCAAAGTTCCGACACTGAGCTCCTCACTCAGATGCTGGGCTGAATTTTCTCAGCCCCTGAACTGTAAGAATACGTGGTTAGAAATAGACGTTTGATTGTTAAATAAATATAATTAATGAGGCTGGATAGACATCAATATTAAAACGTTTAAAAGATACAGATTAAAGGAGTAGTTAACCGTTAAAGACATCATTGCAGCCAGAATGGTATACTTTAAAATTAGAATCGATCTTGAATCGTTGATAGCCGTCCACAACATCTCAGGGAATGTTCCATGGGCTGTAACCGTTTGCAATCCTCCAATCCACAGAATTTGACAGCAGACATGAGCCACATCATCATCATCATACCAACCTGACCCACTTCCAATACTCCTCTCCACTTTAACGTTGCACGCTGAAGTGCCCCAATACTTTAATTTACAATTGTAATATTACTGCTTGGATGGTTTACGCACATCTCATGGATCAGATCAGGATGCATCTGCAGGCTCCTTGCTTGCTCTCTTGGCACTCATTCACTCAGTTCAGAGGGAGCTGGCACCAGTAGTGGAGTAAAAGAGAGGGAGCAGGCTTCACTTGAACTCTGCAGGGACCAGTGTACTGGCTCAGCGAATAACTTCGGCTGCAGAGAGGTCTTTAAACTGAACCAGGGAAAAGAACGTGCAGACAAAAGAGACAAAACGTAGGCTTACAAAGCAAAAGGATACAGTGGCATTGCCAGGCAACTCTTTAGACAATGATAACCATGGTGGAACAGGAAGTGTCAGACTTTATAAGCGTAGAGTCGTGGAGCACAGAAACAGACCCTTCTGTCCAACTAGTCTGCACTGACTATAATCCCAAACTAAACTAATTCCGCCTGCCTGTGCATGGCCCATCTCCCTCCAAACATTTCTTATTCATAAACTTATTCAAATGGCTTTTAAATGTTGCAACTTTACCTGCATCCACCACTTCCACACATGAAACACTCCCTGTGTAAAAAAATTACCCCTCATGTCTTTTTTAAATCATTCTCATCTCACCTTAAAAATATGGATGCTTGTCTTGAAAAATCCCCCATGCTAGGGAAAAACACCTGTCATTCACCTTATCTATATCCTCATGAATTTATAAGCTTCTAGTGTGTCACTCCAAAGTGGAAAAAAGGCAAATGGTCCTTCAATTAAATATGCAGAACAGATTAAAACAATTAATGGCACAAATATAAGTTAATGGATATGATTTATGGACATACGGTTACATGGCCATCTTTAACTAAATATTCAGGGCATATGTATGATTCAAAGTCTTCCGCCTTACCATCTCTAGCCAAATGAAAAAATGAACACCCACTGGCAAAGCATTTCCTGGAAGGCAATACCTTTTAAAGTGTTCCATCCTCTTGTCGCAAACCACTGAATCCATGAAGGGGCTGAATGCCTACAGGACAGGTCATTGTTCTGTTTGATCAGGAATGAACTCCAACTAGCAGCAATACGTTGCTGGGCCAAAAGGTGCAAGTGGAAGAAGATTAACAACCATAAAGCATCCTGAATGAAGACAGGAATTTGAAGTGGAGCTCATGACCAATCAGGGAAATCCTCACGTTTCCTCCTCTAACCAAAAAAAAGGTTATGAGCGCCGATTTGATTACTAGTTTTGTTTTCTCTCAATAGTCTGTTTGGGAATTCAGAATAGTGGGAATGGATGTTAGGGCAGTTGCATCTCCTCCTGTAGAATGTGGGCGGTAAGGGTTACCACTAGTGTCCCCACTACTTCATCTGCAGGAAGTGCACCCAACTCCAGCTCCTTGGAAAATGCATTAGGGAACTGGAGCTGGAACTGGATGAACTTCGGATCATTCGGGAGGCCGAGGGGTAATTGAGAGGAGTTACTGGGAGGTAGTCACCCCTCAGGTACAGGAGAAAGGTAGATGGGTTACAGTCAGGGGACGGAAAGGGAACAGGCAGATAGTGCAGGGATCCCCTGTGGCCGTTCCCCTCAATAACAAGTATACCGTTTTGGATACTGTTGGGGGGACTTACCAGGGGTAAGCTATGGGGTACAGGTCTCTGGCACAGAGTCTGTCCCTGTTGCTCAGAAGGGAAGGGGGGAGAGGAGGAGACCATTAGTCATTGGGGACTCCATAGTTAGGGGGACAGATAGGAGGTTCTGTGGGAATGAGAGAGACTCGCAGTTGGTGTGTTGCCTCCCAGGTGCCAGGGTTCGTGATGTCTCAGATCGTGTTTTCGGGATCCTTAAAGGGGAGGGGGAGCAGTCCCAAGTCGTGGTCCACACAGGCACCAACGACACAGGTAGGAAAAGGGATGGGGATGTAAGGCAGAAATTCAAGGAGCTAGGGTCAAAGCTTAGAGCTAGAACAAGCAGAGTTGTTATCTCTGGTTTATTACCATGCCACATGCTAGCGAGGCGAGGAATAGGGAGAGAGAGCAGTTGAACAAGTGGCTACACGGATGGTGCAGGAGGGACGGATTCAGATACCTGGATAATTGGAGCTCATTCTGGGGTAGGTGGGACCTCTACAAACAGGATGGTCCACACCTGAACCAGAGGGGTACCAATATCCTGAGGGGGAAATTTGCTAATGCTCTTCGGGAGGGTTTAAACTAATTCATCAGGAGGGTGGGAACCTGAATTGTAGCTCCAGTGAACAGGAGGTTGAGAGTAGTGAGGTCACGAGTATGGTTTCAAGATCGCAAGAGTGTACCGGCAGGCAGGAAGGTGGTTTGAAGTGTGTCTACTTCAACGCCAGGAGCATCCGGAATAAGGTGGGTGAACTTGCAGCATGGGTTGGTACCTGGGGCTTTGATGTTGTGGCCATTTCGGAGACATGGATAAAGCAGGGACAGGAATGGTTGTTGCAGGTTCCGGGATTTAGATGTTTCAGTGAGATCAGGGAAGGTGGTAAAAGAAGTGGAGGTGTGGCATTGTTAGTAAAGGACAGTATTACGGTGACAGAAAGGACATTTGATGAGGACTCGTCTACTGAGGTAGTATGGGCTGAGGTTAGAAACAGAAAAGGAGAGGTCACCCTGTTGGGAGTTTTCTATAGGCCTCTGAAAAGTTCCAGAGATGTAGAGGAAAGGATTGCAAAGATGATTCTGGATAGGAACAAAAGGAACAGGGTAGTTGTTATGGGGGACTTCAACTTTCCAAATATTAACTGGAAACGCTATAGTTCAAGTACTTTAGATGGGTCAGTTTTTGTCCAATGTGTGCAGGAGGGTTTCCTGACACAGTATGTAGATAGGCCAACAAGAGGCGATGCCACATTGGATTTGGTACTGGGTAATGAACCAGGCCAGGTGTAATTGGAGGTAGGTGAGCACTTTGGTGATAGTGACCACAATTTGGTTATGTTTACTTTAGCGATGGAAAGGGACGGGTGTATACCGCAGGGCAAGAGTTATAACTGGGGGAAAGGCAATTATGAGGCGTTTAGGCAAGATTTAAGATGCATAGGATGAGGAAGGAAACTGCAAGGGCTGGGCACAATTGAAATGTGTGACTTGTTCAAGGAACAGCTACTGCGTGTCCTTGATAAATATGTACCTGTCAGGCAGGGAGGAAGTGGTCGAGCGAGGGAACCGTGGTTTACTAAAGAAGTTGAATCTCTTGTCAAGAGGAAGAAGGAGGCTTATGTAAAGTTGAGGTGTGAAGGCTCAGTTAGGGCGCTTGAGAGTTACAAGTTAGCCAGGAAGGAGATCAAGAGAGAGCTAAGAATAGCCAGGAGGGGACATGAGAAGTCTTTGGCAGGTAGGTTCAAGGAAAACCCTAAAGCTTTCCATAGGTATGTCAGGAATAAAAGAATGACTAGAGTAAGTTTAGGGCCAGTCAAGGACAGTAGTTGTAAGTTGTTGTGGAGTCCAAAGAGATAGGAGAGGCGCTAAATGAATATTTTTCGTCAGTATGCACAAAAGAAAAAGACAATGTTGTCGAGGAGGATGCTGAGATACAGGCTAGTAGACTAGACGGGATTGAGGTTCATAAGGAGGAGGTGTTAGCAATTCTGGAAAGTGTGAAAATAGATAAGTCCCCTAGGCCGGTTAGGATTTATCCTAGGATTCTCTGGGAAGCTAGGGAGGAGATTGCAGAGCCTTTGGCTTTGATCTTTATGTCGTCATTGTCTGCAGGAATAGTGCCAGAAGACTGGAGGATAGCAAATGTTGTCCCCTTGTTCAAGAAGTGGAGTAGAGACAACCCTGGTAATTATAGTGAGCCTTACTTCGGTTGTGGGTAAAGTGTTGGAAAGGATTATAAGAGATAGGATTTATAACCGTCTAGAAAGGAATAATTTGATTAGGGATAGTCAACACAGTTTTGTGAAGGGTAGGTCATGCCTCACAAATCTTATTGAGTTCTTTGAGAAGGTGACCAAACAGGTGGATGAGGGTAAAGCGGTTGATGTGGTGTATACGGATTTCAGTACAGCATTTGATAAGGTTCCCCACAGCAGGCTATTGCAGAAAATACGGAGGCATGGGATTGAGGGTGATTTAGCGGTTTTGATCAGAAATTGGCTAGTTATGAGAAGACAGAGGGTGGTGGTTGATGGGAAATATTCATCCTGGAGTTCAGTTACTCGTGGTGTACCGCAAGGATCTGTTCTGGGGCCACTGCTGTTTGTCATTTTTATAAATGACCTGGTTGAGGGTGTGGAAGGATGGGTTAGTAAATTTGCGGATGACACTAAAATCGGTGGAGTTGTGGACAGTGTGGAAAGATGTTGCAGGTTACAGAGGGACATAGATAAGCTGCAGAGCTGGGCTGAGAGGTGGCAAATGGAGTTTAATGCAGAAAAGTGTGAGGTGATTCACTTTGGAAGGAGTAACAGGCATACAGAGTACAGGGCTAAAGGTAAGATTCTTGGTAGTGTGGACGAGCAGAGAGATCTCGGTGTCCATGTGCATAGATCCCTGAAAGTTGCCACCCAGGTTGATAGGGTTGTTAGGAAGGCTTATGGTGTGTTAGGTCTTATTGGTAGAGGGATTGAGTTTCGGAGCCGTGAAGTCATGTTGCAGCTGTAAAAACTCTGGTGCGGCCGCACTTGGAGTATTGCGCACAGTTCTGGTCACCGCATTATAGGAAGGATGTGGAAGCATTGGAAAGGGTGCAGAGGAGATTTACCAGGATATTGCCTGGTATGGAGGGAAGGTCTTATGAGGAAAGGTTGAGGGACTTGAGGCTGTTTTCGTTAGAGAGAAGAAGGTTAAGAGGTGACTTAACAGAGACATACAAGATGATCAGAGGATTGGATAGGGTGGACAGCGAGAGACTTTTTCCTCGGATGGTGACGGCTAGCACGAGGGGTCATAGCTCTAAATTGATGGGTGATAGATATAGGACAAATGTCAGAGGTAGGTTCTTTACTCAGAGAGTAGTAAAGGCGTGGAATTCCCTGCCTGCAGCAGTAGTAGACGCGCCAACTTTAAGGGCATTTAAATGGTCATTGGATAAACATATGGGTGATAATGGAATAGTGTAGGTTAGATGGGCTTCAGATTGGTTTCACAGGTCGGCGCAACATCGAGGGCCGAAGGGATTGTACTGCGCTGCAATGTTCTATGTTCTATCTATATTTGACTGAATTTTAGAACAGTGGAACGAAATAAAGTCACCTGTGTTAAACTCTGTATTCAGTCCACTGTGTTTGAGCATTGTTGTCACCAGAATTGGTTCAAAAAGTACAATGCTGAAACCCTGTGCCCTTGAAGAATAAAAACGAGCAGCCGGATCTCCTGGCACAACATCCCAAGGTCATAAGTCAAGAAGGCAGCATCCCAACAAAGGAATGTCGCCCTGAGAGAAATCCAAAAGGTGAAGCATGATGGAAAGTGAAAGCCCAAGAGATCCAATAATATGTGGACCATGATATGCAAAGCTTATCAAATGAACAAATTCCCTTCTGGCTGCAGTATGGTATTTGACTCCTTAAGAGTGACAATGCCATTTATCAAGTCTGGAAAGGGTGTTTTCAACAAACGTTGAGCTATGAATCCGCCCGCTGACAGCTGATACTCTCCAGGCTGTTCCCAGTATCCTGTACAATTCAAGAGCGGGCCCCACCTTTGGTGGAAGAGCTGCCCCAGGCAGTCACAACAACCAACAAAGCCAGGGGCCCTGACGTTGTTCTAGGTGTAGTCTTCAAAGCTTTTGTTCACATTGAGATTCTGTGCACTGATCCTTAGGAATTTGGGTGGAAAAAGATCCTCATCTTGAATTCAGGAATGCGACAAATGTAAGTACGTGTCAGAAGGGAGATAAATCATAATTGTGGAAACTATCGAGTTAGGGCCAGCAAAACCTTACTATGCATTTTCCCGAATCTTCATGTACCTGAGGGAATGCTAGAGACACAATATAACCTCAGAACTACCAGGAGAAGCTCCGGCAAGGTCTTTGTTGTCAGACAAATCCAAGAGAAATGTTGAGAACAATCTCGGGATCTTTCCATTGCTGGCCTGACTAATATGTGTGATTCTGTAAATCATGAGGCTCTGTGATGGTGCTCTCCAATATTTAGACATTTAAGAAGCTATATTGTAATCCTGCAATTGCTTTGTGATGTTACGACTTCAGTTGTCTTGAGTGGGAGTTCTGAAACTGAAGCCTTCAAAATCCAATTTGGAGTGCAAGGCTGTTTGATAGCCCCCAGGATATTACCAAGCTTCCTGACAGTCAACTGCTCTCTTGCGTCAGTATTCAGTACTGCCTAAATCGACAACTCAGTTGTCATCTTAGTCCTGAATGGTTCAGCTCTTCCCCTGCAAATGTGGCCCTTCGTTCCAGACTGTTCAAGATCGCAAAGCATTTTATACGTTTCAATGAGATTACCATTCATTTTTCTAAACTCCAGGTAACAGAGGCCCATTCTGCACAATCACTCGTCATTGGAATCCCCTACCATCCCAGGAATCAACCCCTGAGAGAAGTTATGATTAATGCAAGATATGAAGCCCATCATAATTATGGAAACTTCTGGTCTTGTTTTGGGGATATATTAACAATCATGTTACATCACTTAAAAGTGATATACAACAATACCTGATCAGGATTATCACTTTCTGATTAGGAATGTAACACTTGTGTAGATGGAGATCAACACAATTTTAACCAATCTTATCGGGAATTCTACAGGTTGCCGGGCGAGTTCATTCCTGACTCACAACCAAAAGATACCAGCATGAGATGACCACCTTGATATTTTTTACAGTAGGTTTTTGCCACATAGGGCTTGATTATCCCAAGGGGCTTCCAGACACTGTATTCAGGACTAAATGTGGGTCCTGGGTCTGGGCTTGTAGAATCCTCCATAAGGTGGCTTATTATTTGGTTGTTTACACATTTGTCATCCTTTTAATGAGAGTGAGCAGGCGGGCGGGCTCCCTACGCCAATGATCCAGTTATGAGGATGGTCAGCATCCCTGAAGCCCCACCAGGAGAGGTCAGGGACTGAGAAGGTATATCAAAGAGAAGGCTTCTCAACCTGGAGAGTGGCCTTGGCTGCCTCAGGCCTCATTACTGAGATATGGAGCCTCCAACTCCTGGTCTGGGCCATCAGGTTGGCAACCTCTGCACATGAGGGGTGATTCGAGTTTTTGATTTGATTTGATTTATTATTGTCACATGAACCTACATGCAGTGAACAGTTTTGTTTTGCGTGCAGTACAGGCAGATCACACCATATAAAGTGCATTAGGATAACGGAACAGAGCTAAGAACACAGTGTTACGGCTGGAGAGAAGATGCACAAGGAATGACACCAACATTGAATTTAAAATGTGACAGGTCCATTCAGAAGTCTAATAACATCGGGGAAAATGTTGTTCTTGAATCTGTTGGTACGTGAGTTTAACTTTTGTATCTCCTGCCCGACAGAAGAAGTAGGAACTGGGGATGGGATAGATCTTTGGTTTTTTTGGCTGCCTTCCCAAGGTGGCGAGAAGTGTAGATGGAGTCAGTGGATGCAAGGTTGGCTTACGTGACGGACTAGGCTGTGTTCCCAACTCTCTGTAGTTTCTTACGGTACTGGGCACAGCAATTGCCACACCACGCCATGGTATCTTCAGATAGAACGCTTTCTTTGGTGCATCGATAAAAATTGGTAAGTGTCTTTACGGACATGCTGAATTTCCTTAGCCCCCGGGGGAAGTAGAGGCGTTGTTGTGCCTTCTTGACCATTGCATCATTGTAGGAGGACCAGGACAGACTGTTGATGATCATCACTCCTAGGAACTTGACATTCTCGACCATCTCCACCTCAGCTCCATTGACGTAGACAGGGGCATGACTTCTACCTTGCTTCCTGAAATCAATGACCAGCTCTCTTGTTTTGCTGACATTGAGGGAGAGATCGTTATCTCTACACCATGCCACCAAGCACCTATCTCTTTCCTGTACTCTGTCTCAGCATTATTTGAGATCCAGCCTAGAATGGTTGACATCATCAGCAAACTTGTAGACAGAGTTAGGACAAAAATTGGCCACACAGTCATGAGTGTATTGGAAATGCAGTAAGGTATTGAGTACACAGCCTTGCAGGGTGCTGGTGCTGAGGATTATTGCGGAGGAGGTATCCTCACAGAATGTGGCTATGGGTGAGGGGAAGGGATTGTGAAGGGGACAGGTGGGGATCACTCCTCCTCTGAGAGAATGCAGGAAAGATTTGTTAGGATGTTACCGAGACTGGAGAGTTTGAGCGAATGGGGAGAGGCTGGCTAGGCTTGGACTTTTCTCCCCCAGAGCATCGGAGGCTGAGGCTTTTAAACCTTCTAGAGGTTTAAAAAATCATGAGGGACTTCGTTAGGGTGACCAGCCAAAGTCTCTTTCCCAGGGTAGGTGAGTCCAAAACTAGAGAGCATGGATTTAAGGTAAGAGGGCAAAGATTTAACAGGGACCTAAGGGGCAACATTTTCACACAGAGGGTGGTGCGTATATGGAATGAGCTGCCAGAGGAAGTGGTAGAGGCGAGTAGAAATTACAACATTTAAAAAAACATTTGGACAGGTACTTGGATAGGAAAGGTTTAGAGGGATATGGGTCTAAAGTAGGTAAATGAGACTAGTTCAGTTTTGAAAACCTGGTCAGCATAGACAAGTTGGGCTGTTTCCGCACTGTATGACTCTCTGAGTCTATTTCCCAGCTGAGCCCTCACCCAGGAGTTAGCTTGATTGACAGTTTTGGTTTCCTCTCAGATGGGTTCTGGTGAAGACCACAGTCCAGGAAGCCTACAGTTTGGTAAACGGCAGTGTTCCTTGAGAGACTGGATTGGAAATCTATCGTTCTGAAGGATCTAATGACAGAGGGGTGGGATTCTGATGGATAGGTGGGATGTCTGCTCATCGAAGTGCTAACGGGCGACAGAATGGGCAGGAGGTAAGAGGGACGACGTGACAGAAAACAGGCAAGTTTGGAAGGCATTTACGTCTTCCACAATGCAATTTATACCTCCCTTTGGCTGCCAGGTTTCCTGAAGTGTATAAATTCCAGCTGGGCAGGGTTAAGACTGGGGTGATGTGCCTGTTAAAGATTAAAGGGAAGTTGAAAGGTGCTCCCACTTGCACACAATAACATTGACAGCATCCGTGTTCACAGTGATTCATCTGCCAGTAAGGTGTTGAAAATGTTGGATTAAAAATGGTCATACTTTAAATCCTACACTTACTTCTAAAACAGAATAAAGTTGGGGTCTAAAGCACAGCTAATCAGCATTTCTATTTGGATGCAAGGCCCGTGAAATTCATGCTGCCACGGTGATAGGCTATGCGAAGAGAAGGGTTTCTAAGGTTTACTGAAAAGTCACAGGCATAGGCGGTCTGCCAGGATTTGGGGCAAAAGTGGGGTGGGTTTGGGGGAGAGAGAAAGATATATGTATGTAGAGAGAGAGGGAGAAACACCTGGCAGATGGAAATTGTGACAGTTCACTGTGTGGGAATGCAGACGGGAGCCTGTGCTCAGATTGAAAAGACCAAGCTCATGAAGTTTTTCAAATGAGTCAGGAGGATTAAATTGTATTTCACAAATAATCCCCTGAAAAGAAACCTCACTGAGATGTACAGTTCTGTGGTTAAAAATTACTTGCCTGGTTCCAGGAAAACTGAATGTCTAAATGATTGACATAAAATACATGTGTGTAGCAGTATTTTTTGATTGCTGGAAGTAGAAAGGGAAAGTTCTGTCCAGTCATTTAATATACAAGTTAATTTTTAAAAATTGCTCAGTCAGTGCTGTTTATTGTGGCAGAGAAAGATGGTAGACTTTTCCTGCTCCAGTGAAAAAAGTCCCAGCCTATTCAGTCTCTCCTTATAACTCAAACCCTCCAGTCCTGGCAATACATCCTGGTAAATCTTTTCTGAACCCTCTACATCTTAATGATATCCTTCCCATAAGAAACCGTTAAAACTTAAAATCTTGCTGTGTCTGGAAGTTTGAATTTCTTTTGCCGCAGTTATCAGTCTCGACAGGGATCTCAATCCTGTTCTTTTAAATCAATCCGTTCAGGCATAGAATCTCTACAGTGTGGAAACAGGCCATTCGGCCTAACAAGTTCACATCGACCCTCCGAAGAGCATCCCACCCAGAACCATCCCCCTACCCTTTCTCTGTAACCCTGCACTTCCCATAGGTAACACATCTAATCTACGCATCCCTGAACACTATGGGCAATTTAGCATGGCCAATCCACCTCGCCCGCACATTATAGGGCTGTGGGAGGAAACTGGGACTCCTAGAGGAAACCCAAACAGACACGGTTAGAACGTGCACACTCCACGCTGACAGTAGCCTGAAGTTGGAATTGAACCTTGGTGCCTGGCGCTGTGAGGCAGCATTGGTAACCACTGAGCCACAAATCAGCTTCACAGCAGGTCAGACTTGAATCCAAACATTCTGGTTCACTGCACAATGAAGCCCTTTTGATTACTACTGAAATACTCACTTTAAATCTGTAGGCTTTATCTGTAGTCAACTATTACTGTCTCACCTTTTGGTTTTGAAAACTAATGATTTTGCAGAAAGTCCAATTTGATAGACTACAGAAACTGTCTGAAGTCTTGTCATAGGGACTACAGGTTTGGTCCCAAGGGTCTAGGGTAGGTGTTGGGATGTGCAAGCATGGCAGATATAGGAATATTTGAGACAGGAGCTGGTTCTTTGGTGACACTGTCAAAGTATGTCCAACAGTGAATGTAAGAAACAGGAGCAGGGCCATCTGGCCCCTCAAGCCTGCTCCGCCATTCAATAAGATCCTGGCTGTTCTTTTTGTGGACTCAGCTCCACTTACCCTCCTGCTCACCATAACCCTTAATTCTTTTATCGTTCAAAAATCTATTTTTGCCCGAAAAACATTCAATGAGGTAATGTTAATTGCTTCATTAAGCAGGAAATTCCACAGATTCACAACCCTTTGGCTGAAGAAGTTCCTTCTCATTTCAGTCCCAAATCTAGTCCCCCACATTTTGAGGCTGTGCCCCCTAATTCTAGCTTCACCCACCAATGGAAACAACCCTCCTGCTCCTTTTTTATCTATTCATAATTTTATATGTTTCTGTAAGATGCCCCCTCATTCTTCTAAATTCCAATGAGTGTAGTCCCAGTTTACTCATTCTCTCTTCAATAGCCAACCCTCTCAACTCTGGAATCGACCTAGTACACCCCCTTTCCACTGCCAGCACATCCCTTCTCAAGTAAGGAGACCAAAACTGTAGACTGTACTCCTGGTGTGGCCTCACCAGTATCCTATACAGCTGGAGCACAACCTCCCTATTCTCAACTCTGTCTTCTTAATCACCTGCTGAACTTGCAAATCGACTTTTTGGCAGCAGAGGAAAGTAGTTACACAGGTTCTGAGGGTAAGGGTGTAACTATGGGAGTAATAAGATGGGGGAATAAAGCTGGAGAGAATTAACATACACTCACTGGGATGAGCTGACAGAAATCATTCCATTCACTCCACATAATGGAGAGGAGTATTAAACACAGCAGTAAACCTAATGAACCAGCACTCTTGATAAACTGGCAAAAATATTACCTGAAATACCAGAAGTTTATTGCCTTATCGCGATTGCCGAGTAGTCAGCTGAGGGTGTGACTGAGAAGGCTCTCTGTCGGTATGATTTATTTGTTAGTACTTAAGTGATTTATGCTGTAAATGAGGTATAACAGTGATGCGTATGCCCTCTGCATTCATTTCTAATAATTAGTGTGAGTTTCTAGATTGGTTACATGGACCTCTTGATTAACCACTATATTTGATCAACTGGTACATTCCTGGTCCCAGAGGTGCAGGCCAATAAACAGTTTGCTATGTTCATGTTAGATATTAAGAAACACAACTATAATAAACACAGATCATTGTTGGGGGGGATGTCATTCCCATGTTACTGGCATACAAAACTACCAAAACTTGAGTCATGAGTGTACCTTCCCGAAACTTAAGAATATGTGCCATTAAATCAGAAGATGTTACAGCAAAGAAAGGCAAAGTTTACAGTCAGTTGCATACGTATGCAAAGTGTTTAATATATTGTTAATGAAAAGTTAATCATCAGCATTGCTAGTATGCAGATCACTTAATAACACTCATATGGTCACATAAATACAACTAGTTCCCAAAGACAAAATGTATTATAGTCTGATTTATTCTATTCAAAGGTGACAATAGAAGATATACTCATCTCTGCAACCTTATTTATAGATATTGGACTCCTTCAATTCTCCCAGCCAACGGTATTCGGTTGGCATGGATACAGGGCTCAAGTCACCTGGAAACAACCCAATAAGTAGTCGAAAATTGACTGGCTTTGCAGTGCAAATTATGTCAGACTATTTTAAAGGGATGACTCTGTGATTCAGCACGTTGGAGGAAAATCACAGGTGCTTAGTGTGCTATTTTCCTTTCCTTAATTTTAACAAACAGAACATTCTGCGATATCTTCCTTTAAATCTCTGACTTGCACTTATCGTCAGAACAAATTCCCGGGAAACAGCACAAGGTTACAGAGTCACACCCGAAGAATCCTCAGGTAGCAAAAGTTGCTGTTCACTAAATCACTATTGCGATCTTTGCAAGTGAACTTGTGCGCCATTCCCCTCAACAAAATATGGTGTGCATCAATCCTTTTATTTTAAATGGGTTAAATTGGGTGATAGACAGATGTTACAGCCTCTGTCTACTAATGTCACTTACAGTGGTCTCTAATGTTATATTCCTTTTTTTTATAACAGAGGAGATAAATTTAAAACATTTTCTGTACAGTACTTTTTAATCACAGTGTGATCTTCTTTCCAAACCCATATCTAAGCCAAACATAAAGCTCACCTGTATGACGCAGTGCTTGTACCTGGATATATAACAATGAAATCCTTTTTAAAGAAACATTTACACCATGCCACCAGCATGCCCTATATGGGAAACGTGAGTCTGAATTTCATCCTTTGAGCTAATGTGAATGATACAGCAATAGATATACAATGTATTACAGTTACTGTTATACTGAGGTTAAACCTGCAAACTTAGAAAGGCTCAAAGTATACGGGAAGAGCCAACTTGGTTTTGTGAAAGGGAAATCATGTTTAATTAATTTTTGAGACTTTTTGAAGGAATAATATAAGCTAAGAATTAAGAGGGTCCTGGAGATACATTTCCAAAAGACATTTCAGCAATTTCACAATTCATGGATCAGACCTAAGCTCTGCATCCCTCCCACATCTAGTCATGAATGGGGGTGGACAACTAGACAACTTGACAACTCACTGGAGCAGGAGGCTCCACTAATATCCCTATCCTCAAAGCTAAGCCTGTGGGAATTTCAACAATATTCAGCCAGAAGAGCCAAGTGGCTGAATCATCTCACATCTTTCTGATGGCTACCATATAATGCCAGTCTCCAGCCAATTCCATTCAAGAAATGGCGACAGACACTGCAAAGTCTATCGGGCCCATTAAACGTTCTAGCAGAAGTACTTAAGATGCATGTCCCAGAACCTGCTGCTGTCCTAACCAAGCTATTTCAATACAGCAACAATATTAGCATCTATCCCACAATGTGCAAAATTGCCCAGGTATGTCCTGTACTCAAAAAGCAGGACACATCTAACCTGGCCAACTACTTCCCCCATCGGTCTACTCTTGATCATCAGTAAAGTGATGGAAGGTGTCATCAACAGTGCTATCAAGCAGCACCTGCTCAGCAATAACCTGCTCAGTGACTCCCAGTTTGAGTTCCGCCAGGGCCACTCAGCTCCTGACCTCATTACAGCCTTGGTTGTAATGGACAAAACATGGACAAAAGAGCTGAATTCCAGAGGTGATGTCAGAGTGACAGCCCTTGACATCAAGGCTGCATTCAACCAAGTGTGGCATCAAAGAGCCCTAGCAAAACTGGAATCAATGAGAACTGGGGGACACACTCTGCTGGTTGGAGTCATATCTGGCACAAAGGAAGATTGTTTTGGTTTTTGGAGGTCAGTCAACTCAGCCTCCAGGACATCTCTGCTGGAGTTCCTCAGGGTGGTGTCCTAGGCCTAGCCACCTTCAGCTGCTTCATCAGTGACCTTCCTTCCACCATAAAATCAGAAGGGGAATTGTGAGACAGGAGAGAAATAATCGGTCATGTTTCATCAAAATCAGTAGTGAGATCATCTCTTTCTCACTGCAAACAGGGTTGTTGGGGCACAGAATGTCCTTAAATATTGGAATAATATTGGATAAATAAAATGATAAAAGAGTACAGGGAAATGGAAGAGGGAGACAATTCCACAGTAATAATAGAAACTAGAAGCCCAAGCTAATGCTGTAGAGGCATGGGTTCAAATCCCACAATGGTATTAGGAAAATAAAGCCAGTCTCTGTGATAGTGACCCAGAAACTATTACTGAATGTCATAAAATCCATCTGGCTTACTAAAATCTTTCAGAGAAATTAGTTTGCTGTTCTTACACAATCTGGCCGAAATGTGACAGACCCACAGAAATGTGGTCAACTCTTAATTTCTTAACTGTCCACTGCAGTGCCCTTGCAATGCCCTATCAGTTCAAGGGAAAATATGTAACAAATTGCCTGGTCAGCAATGCCCCCATCCCATGTAAGAATAAAGGGGAGAAAATTAGACAGTGAGTAGATGGCTCTTTTAGTGTGTTTGCATAAATGGAAAAGGCTTACTGAGCTTTCTGGGAAATTCTACAATTTTATAATAAACAAGGTTACACGGTGAGCAATGGAAAAATGGAGAATTAAGGTACAAATAGAGGAGATCCTGAAGAAGTCTTAATCAATCAATTTTGCAATAGCAAAAATGGAACAGAAAATCATTAAAATGATCCAAAGTGCACAACAATTTTACAAAAGGCTCAGAGCGACTGAGAGAAGCTCTTCTAAGAGGGAAGTCAATGTGTTCAAACAAGAGAAAAATATTGCAAACTGGATTCAATAGGATAATATGCTTAAATTGTGTACATGGGAGCAATGTGGCAGAGATTGCATCTGGCTAGTGAAAGTTAATGGAATTAAAAACATTTGAAAAGAAGGAAAAAGTCGACCCTGGGGACGTAAACTCATAGAAAAATAACATGAAGCTCAAAATAATCAAAAAGAGATGACGAAGCTTTAAAAATCAAGCTATGGACAAGTATGCAACAAGAGACAATTTAAGGGAAATGGTTGAATAAGTCAGGACACAGAAAGGTCATGAGCCGTACTTGGGAGAAAAGATAATCTTGAATAAATGAAAATACTCAACTGACAGGCTCTGTACAACAACAGAACATGCCACAAGCAGAAACAAATGGCTTAACAAAAACCCCTGAAGGCTGAGTTGAAGAGGAGTGATGAAATCTCAATGACAATCTAAACTGCGGGTTAGGATATTGAACAACTGTGAACTGAAATTACTCAGCAGGTCAGGCAACACAGAGGAACAGAGCTCACAGGCAGAATCTTCTGTTCCTGGAGACGGTGAGCTTGCAGGTGGAGAGGGTACTTAAGTAGGTGGAGTGGGGGAGTATATCAACTCTGCTGCCTTCACGTCTCCACCAGAATTAAGTTCTACAAAGGAAATGTTAACCATCTTTCTCTGCTGCTAAATGAGGCTTTTAAGTGTTCAATTCAGGACCACTTAATGACCTTAACCAAGCAGCAATGTGGCCCATCACCACATTCTGCATTTAACAAGAATCATTAATTGTTACAGGTAGTTAGATTCTAGCTACAGGTGAATAAATAAATTAAGTAAACTCTACAAATTAATGCTCCTAACTCCTGATAAACCCACGCCCCTTACACAGAGATAGACAGAAAACAAACACAAATAGGAAAAAGAAAACATATAGGTGGAAGGAAATTGGACAAGGCAGTTCCATAGTCCTTGTTCACAAGATCTGTTGGGTTGGTTCTTGCCGATCCAAGCTTTCCCCTTGACTTTCTTTTCTTTGGCGTCTTTCACTGGTTTGCAAGCGGCATAGGGTGGCTGACTTACAAATGGTCTCTGGCTTATCAAATCTGAAGTCACAGCTTGCAATAATTGCTGAATGAAAGATAAGCTTGGATTATAAACACCAGCACAGACTGGTTGGGCTGAGTGGCCTGACGTGTGTTGAATATTTGATACAATTCTAGCTGTAAGAAATGGAGAACGCCAATTTTCAAGGTGCACGATACAGAGCTATGCTTCACATTACTGAAAAAATTTCCCATGGGAGAATTACTATTGCCTGAAACAGATTTGAAACAAGTAATGATGATTTATCTCTTGGCTACTACTCTTGTTAAATCTTGGAAAAGGTATATATGCTTGTACTGTAACTCTTTTGACATATCTGGATTAACTAGTCCCCTGACGAATAGTAAACATCTCAAAGGTTATCAGTTGCAGGTATCTGTTCTAATGGTGGTGATTCCGAGATTTGACCAACCATTCAAAGGGCAGCCAGTAGAAGACATGATTGGGACAGAGATGATCCCACTACAGATTTTGATGAAACATGATGGAAGTCCTTTGAGTGCTAATTTTCTCTCCATAGTTGGAAAAGGGATGATTTGAAGAGGCTTTGTAAATAGGCATTTGGTCCTGTTCACAGCCAACACTCTGATGTGGGCTTTGGGACCTGGGTTGCTGCTGTTCTGAACCTTTTTTGAGCAATTGTGAAATGTTGGAGTGACTCGAGAAGGAGGATGCTTTTCAATGGGGTTGATAACAGTTTCAGAGGTTTATGAAAATGGGGAACACCCAAAAAGAGTCCTTACAAACAGCTTCTGAATCAAACAGGTAAGGTCAAAGACTACAGTTCACAAAAATGTAGAGAGCACGAAGCTGTACTTATATGCAATGAGACAGTTCAGGTTTAGTTTATGTGCAGCTTTTTTTCATTTTAATTCAGGGATGGGAACTGTGTTGTTCAACATACCTTCCCATGAAGTGAGATTTATCATGCTCTCAAATCTAGGACAAATAAACAGATAGCACTCAAAGGACTTCCATCATGTTTCATCAAAATCTGTAGTGGGATCATCACTGTCCCAATCATGTCTTCTACTGGCTGCCCTTTGACTGGTTGGTCAAATCTCAGAATCACCACCAGTAGAACAGATACCTGCTCCTGATAACATTTAAGAGGTTTCCTATTCCTCAGGGGACTAGTTAATCCAGAAGAGTCAAAAAAGTTACAGTGCAAAGGGAGGTGATTCAACTCATAACAGTCAGTACAGGTTGTTCATGGGCTGTTGTTCTCTGGGAGGGTGTCAATCTCCTCTGACCCTCCGGCGAAAGTTGAAATCAAAACATACATGCAGGCTCAAAAGTGATGTTGTGTGATTGTGAACAGTGTACACATTTCTACCTTTCATATGTGTGCTACAATGCAGTGCAACTTGTAACAGGCCTAAGTTTCTGACAGTTATCCTACCCACACTATGTTGTTTTATCTTGATATGGTGTTCCTTCTGCCGCTTCAGCCATGTTACCCAATTGATATGACAACAATGCTTCCTCTTGCGCAAAATCAACATATGTTCATTAGCAGAGACAGGTCCTATCTCTTCTGACACATCTGGATTAACTAGTTTCCTTAAGAATGTCTTGGAAATCTTCTCCAATTCAGGGACCTTTTCGTGGGACAGCTATCTTTTCTACAGATGGTGAGCATTCTACTGTGTAGACCCCTTTGTGCATGTGACCACCAGTACTTCTGCTATAACGAAACTGTGTCTTATATCTGCACAACTTCTGGAAGTATTTTGCAAACTTGTAGTTTTACAAATGCAGCATTCCTTAGAAATGGTTTGCCACTGTTTGTCTGTGAGTTCTTGATATGCAACATCTTGATATACAACATGTGTAGGCTTTCATATGCCTCTCTAAAATGTCAACACCACATATCATTATTCGGCTTTGTTGTCCTCTCTAGTTAATCTCTTTTCAAGATCTGTTGAGGAGTCTTTCTGGTTTCTCCTTCCAGCATAATGTAAATAATTTTCTCCAAAGTTAAATCTTCTTTGGTCCAGTAAGAAAGCTGACAAAGTTTCATCAAGAATTCCAACACAAATACTGTTGCTGATTTCCACTAATCTGGAGAGAGCATTAATGAAATTGACTATGGATTCTTCTAGGAACTGAAGTCTTCTATTAAGTTTTGTTCATTCAAGATTTTATTTGTTCTTAAATTGAAGTCATTACCAAACTGTTTTTGGCCATCTTCAAAAAATGTCAGTACTTTCTTTGATGCTCTATCTGTTGACAACATCATTTGAATACAGACCCATTGAAAATAGATCATAGAATCCCTACAGTGAGGAAATAGGCCAGTTAGTCCATACCAACCCTCCAAAGAGCATTCCACCACCTACCCTATAACCTTGCATTTCCTGTAGCTAACGCACCTAGCCTGCACATCCTTGGACACTACGCACAATATAGCATGGTCAATCCACCTAACTTACACACCTTTGGGCTGTGGAGGAAACCAGAGCACTCTGAGTAAACCCATACAGACACAGGGAGAGTGTGCAAACTCCACACAGACAGTCACCCTAGGCTAGAATCGAACCCAGATCCTGAGCACTGTGAGGCAGCAATGCTAACCGCTGAGCCACCACACCACTCTGCTTCAGGCTTAGTGTTTAATTTTTTGGTATTGCTGGATCTTAATAACTGATGCCTTCATGAATTCCAGTATTGTGTCCTGTATGGTCCTTTTGCGACCTTGAATTTGTGATGAAATAGCATGTCTTCATCCATTTATGCTCAATGATCTAACTAATTTTATTACTGAAAGCATATTTTAAATCTGTCTTCTTTCAATGTTGCTCTACATCTACCATTCTGTAAACTTGAATTCTTGTATTCATCAATGGTGTTTCAAATTGGATGACTGTTGAGCCTGATAAACCCTGGACTCTAGAAATGATGCAATAATTCATTTATTTGCAAAAATTTTTCAGCTACTTCTGTAATACTGCATTGAATCTTTCATCAAAGCTTTGGGTAACATATTACAAGCTATTCTGCAGTAATTTGCTGCTTTCACGTGTAGTAAATCGGTTTCTTTGTAATACAGTATCTCTGAACTGCTTACTAGGTTTTCCTGCATTTTGTCAGGGTTTCCCCATCATTCTTTAACTTTCAAAATAGTGGCTACTAGCTTCTTCTAGAATTTCCCACCTTTTGTAGTAAAGATGAGTTTTCTTCCACCTGCA
The DNA here is from genome assembly GCA_024137785.1 of Ginglymostoma cirratum. NCBI lineage: Eukaryota > Metazoa > Chordata > Chondrichthyes > Orectolobiformes > Ginglymostomatidae > Ginglymostoma > Ginglymostoma cirratum. The sequence goes on along the minus strand of JAHRHZ010000267.1, from coordinate 7,530,746 downwards.
CAAGCAAGATCAATGTTTTGCTATTTTTCACATCTAAAACACCAAGCGCTTCCTTTAAAATAACTTTTAAATAAAGTTCTCTGGCTTCCGCCTTCAATTTGTCCTTCTACCAAAATTGTGGCTGAATTGGTGGAGTTCCAATTACCTTAAATCTTTAATTTCTCCTGACTTTTATTCTTCTGCTAGACTCGTTGACTGGGTTACTTTAAATTTGCTTGTTTTCAAAGTAAAGAAATTCTGAAGGTTTCCCTATCCTAAAGTTCTGGTCTAAATCTTTTTTTCTGGCCTTTTCAGTGTTCTGCTCTGCTTGGCTTCTAATGTCATTAGTGGCAATGCTCGTTTTGAAATATGAGAACATTCGATGGACAGTCCCTTGTTTCTTAGCTGGTCTTTGTGGATTTTTCTAACGCTATTTCTTTTATCTATAGAGATGTCTAACTTTACTGCCTGGAGCCTTCTCTTGCTCCCTGCACATCCTTCTCCCAGTTCACACACTTGCCCCAGCATTTCTTACCAGCTTCTGAATCAAGTTTTACCTTTAGAGGGCTCAGCTTGCCTGTTTGTTGCGATCTCTCCCTGTTGATTGTGTTTCAGCTGTTGATTTACTGTCCTTGTCTTCCTCAAGTAGTCATGCTCTTAAAGCGGTAAATACACTTGCTTCAATTTTTTTTTATTTTCTTCTGCATCTTCCACATTTTCTCTCCTTTTTAGAGGAGGTTAGGTCCACATCACTGCAACCATATTGTATTTTCCCAGATGACCACTCCTGGTAATGTGTAGCATTTCCCAACTTTACCACTATGTAGCACTGGGTAAAGGTTGATTGAGGTAGTTCACTATAATGAATCCTCCTTTTTCTCCAGTCTATCTACTGAATACTGGTAGAGGACACACTACCACAGATTATCTACACAGGGGCACTTTTCTTAGATAGCAAGAAGGTTTATTACACAATAGCATTAAATACAACTACATTGGTTAGGCATAATTCCTAGCACTGTAGGGAGCTGATTTAGATATGTCTACTACCTCTGAAAGCAAGATTATGACTCCTCATCTCCATCCATTGACTGTTGTCTAACAGTAGAACGGTTTGGTCAATATAAAATGAACATTAGGCCCTTCATTACCTTAGGCACCAGTCACAGCAGTAACAATGACAAGACATTGCCTATGAATGAATAATTGGCTGACATTGAAAGCATATCATACAAAGAACTTAGCAGAGCGTAGTGGTGACTAGGAAGATGCTTTTTCAACAGGTTTACCGTCACTGCTCTGTGATATAAACAAATCTACAAAAGTGTACAGTGCAGGAAGTGGCCATTCATCACATTGTGTATGTACAAATACTCAGAGAGAGAGCTCTCGACCCAATTCCATACTGTGTCCGTTTAATTTTATCCCCTGAAGATTCTACCTTCTTTGCCCTTGAACATGCAATAGTCTATATTGTTCCCTATGGCAAAGACTTCTTTACTTAAGCAAAAGGAGATTTTCCTTCATCTCTCTTCTCACTCTTGTTGGGAGAATCGTTCATTGATGTTCACTTGCCATTGTCTCCCCAGCAGGAGGAATTTGTCCTTCTTTATTGATTCCAGCAAAGCCCTTCATCCCTTTAAAATATCTGTTGATTTTTCTCATAACCTTCTCTGGTTCAGTGGAAATAACCCAGAATCACCCCACAAGTTGCTTTTCAACAGTGGCAACAGCCAGTTGACTGTGCATTTCTACTCTATGTAGTTTTAATGCTGTCTAAATATCAGTGCGCAGAACGAGAAAACCTAACCTACCTATTGCCTTGTATTAGGTTACCTGTCCTGCTTTCCGCAATCTACACTGGTAATGTAAGTCAGTGACCAAACTGGACCTTATTCAATATTAATTCATGGGCATATGGGTGCCACTGGTTCAACCAGCATTTATTGCTCATCCGCGTTGTCCTTGAGAAAGTGGTGGTAAGTTGCTTTCTCGTCCTGTTGCAGTCCTTGGAATGTAGAAAAGCCACAATGCTGTTAGGGAGGGAGTTCCAGGTGTTCCAAAGCCTTGTCCTTCATGGCTTCGGTGTTTGTTTGAATGGTGTTAGAGGTTCCCCCATCGGGGCAAGTGGGGAGTATTCCATCACACTCCTAACTAGTGCTCTGAAGATCAAGGACAGGCTTTGGGGAATCAGGAAGTGAGTTACTCACTGTAGTGTTCATAGACTTTGACTTGCTCTTGTAGCCATATTATTTATATGGTTAGTGTTATTTAATTTCTGGTCAATGACAATCTCCACATCATTGATAGCCACTGAACATCAGGGGAAATGTTTAGATTCTATCTTGTTGGAGATGGTCATTGCCTGGCATTTGAATGGCACGAATGTAACTTGCCCACACCTGGATGATAACCAGAGCTTGCTACATTTGGATATGGATTGCTTCAGTATCCGAGGAGTCGTGAATAGTGCCGAACATTGTGCTGTCACCGGGGAACATCCCCGCTTCTGACCTTAGGATGGAGGGAAGATCATCGATGAAGCAGCTGAGGACAGTTGGGTCTTGGCCACTATCCTGAGGAACTCCTGCACAGATGTCCTGGAGCTGAGGTAACTGAGCTCCAAAAACCTCAACTATTGTCTTTTTCATTAAGTATGACTCCCACCAGCAGAATGCTTTCACCCTGATTTCCATTGACTTTAGTTTTGCTAAGTCCCTTTGATAACACTTTGACATCAAGGGCAGTCATTCTCACTCTAAGAGTTCAGCTGTTTCACCTGTGTTTGGACTAAGGCTGTAACAAGTTTGGGAGTTGAATGGCCCTTGAGTGAACCAATGTAACACTCTATGGAGAGAGTGGTGCCACACCATTTTGGCAAACACCACACAGAGTAAATAATGTAGTACTGAAACTGATTTTCAGTCAACTCAGTGCATGCTTTGGGGTCAGTGAACCCAGTTTAGAAAGTAGAGTTTCTCCATTCCCTGTCCTGTAATTATTTGCATTGCAAACTATTGGGAGCCAGCTCTGGGCCCTGTATGCCTCAGAGAGCATACACAGCTCGCCTCTAAAATTTAGGTTCCAAACATGCAAAAGACAACCAACATAAATACTGCAATGACTCTGAATGATTGGTAGTGTACCAACGCACCCTAGGAATAATTACTAGGTTTGAGCCCAAGCATCTAATTCAGAGATCATTACAATCTGCTGCAGTGAGATGTGTGCAAATTGTTTTTGTTAAAGAGCAAGGTTAGAATGTGACAATGAAATTAAACCATTGAATTGTTGGAAGATGTGCAATTTATTTGTAAACAAAGAGGGATCGAATGTGTTTTCTTTCTTTGTTCTGCTGTTCTCACAATATGCATTCTCATTGCCAGTATAGAAGCATAGAGTCATACAGTGTGGAAACTGGCCTCTGGCCCAACTTGTTCATGTCAACTAGGTTCCCTAAACTATTCTATATCTTTGATAAGTGACGATATTCAGAGTTTTGAAAATATTTGGAAAGGATAGGAAACTGAGAAGAGCATTTCATTACGAAACTATGACAATCCATCAAATAAAATGACTTAACCTCAGATGAGGTTACTTGGGTGGAATTCTGTCACACAAAATGCTTGAAATTAATGACTGAGAATTAATGATCAGTGAGCCAAGAGCAGAAATCAACCTAATTAATCAAGCAAGGAACAAAGAGTACCTTAGGAATGAAGAGAAATAATTAGGAATAATTTCAATGACCTTTAGATTAAGTTAAACGATGGGAATCAACTTCGAAAATGAAAGATAAATTTATAGGCCTTGACATGAGAGGTGCATTTTACGAAGATCAGCAAAAGCGAGTTATGTTAATTTAACGTTTGAATGGAAACAGAAATGCAAGCTAGAGAACAGGATGAGTTCAGGACGTGCTGGAAGCCCTCATATACAAACTGAAAAAAAAGCTGATGCTAAGTACAAGTTATAGCAAGGTGTTGGTGTATTGGGAATGTCACTGAACTGGTAAGCCAAGACTCTAGGCTGATATTCAGGAGACATGGGTTTGAATCCTACAAAAAAAAAGTAATAAAACGTTAGCCTAGTGGCAACTTTGCAACTACTGTTGATTGTCGTAAGAAAGAAAATCATCATTCAATAAAGTCCTTTAGAGAAGGAAATTGGTCTACAGTGACTCCAGGCCCACAGCAATATGACTGATTCTTAACTGCCTTCTAGGCACATAGAGATGGGCAATACATGCTGGCCCATGAACAAATAAAACAGAGTGTATAATCACTTGTTGTAACTTGTATTAAATGTTTCTATTCACCGTGAGAGGGGAATTGAATCCTTTCATACCCTGTAACAGTCAATGGCACAGAAAATGATATCTTGTTGATGGGATTTTCCATTGGAATTTGAGGCTCAAGTGGGCATCTGCATGATGGAAACCAGGTGAGGGGGATCTATTTTCTTGAAGGCTATCTACATGGGTGGCACAGTAGCATTGTGGCTAGCTCTGGTGTCTCACAGCACCAGGGGCCCAAGTTCAAATCCAGCCTTGGGTGGCTATTTGCATGGTTTGCATGTTCTCCCTGTGACTATAGGCATTTCCTCCCACTGTCCAAAGATTTGTAGATTAGGTGGATTGGCCATGTTGAATTACCCATAGTGTGTAGGGTAGGTGGGTCAGCAGGTCTGGGTGGGATACTGTTTGCAGGGTCGCTGCATATTCAGTGGGTCAAATGGCCTGTTCCTGCACTATAGGATTATATACTTTTATACTATGCTCAAAGTCTTGTATCAGGAATATTAGCTAAGAGTGCTGCTGGACGTTTAGTTTAGATTATGGTTTTTCTAAGAGCTTAGAGAACTCTATGAGAGCCAGTGATTCTTTCTTTTATAGCTGAGAGCTGTTTTCTTGGCAGATTACAGTTGATTCTCACAGTGAATTTCAAATGCCCTCTTCTTTTGTACCCTTGATGACCTATTCATTTCTTACAACAGGATTGGTCCCAGGCTGTCAAAACTATCACATTTACATTTAATTGGGTTTTGATATCGAGGACCTGGTTTAAATTAATTGGCTAAATTCAAAAACCTGTTGTCTTGGTAAAAATGCTGCTTTTCTTGCTAACAGTAAAGCCTTTTGATACAACGTTTCAATTCCAAGAATTCTCTGTGCTTCTGCTGCTGCCTGCATACATTGTTTTTAATCTCCGTGTTTAACAAAACACATCACCTTTTAAAAGGACCACACACTCTTTCCTCTATCATTTTACAAACTTGAAATACTCCACCCAACTTCACGACAGTTAATCAGTTGAGAAGTTACCCAAAGCTGACATTAGAAAATAATGTCTTGAATAAACTCTCATTTTAATGCATGAAGCAATGGCAATTCTATTTAAAACGCAATTCACTGGGCCATGCTGAGGATGTCAATAGTGCTACAGAAATGCATGCTGTTTGTGTACTTGTCTTATTTTCCAGAAAATGGGGGAGGAGATATATATTTTTTACAGTACCCTCACATGTTTCTGAGAGACGGTACAGCAGGATATGACAGCTCTACATCCAACAGAATCAGAAAATGTCATGCAGAAAATATTAACATGACTTTTTTTTTGAAATAAATGTTCTGTAATCAAAAGTACGTTAAGGCTGTGTTTTCTGTTCAAAGTTAAAATACTAGACAATAATCCTAGCAATTTAATAATTTATGACAGCAAAACATTTATGCCAATAGGCAGAATCATTAGATATTACACCACAGGAAGATCATATTTCACCCACCGTGACTGCGCTAGTTCTCTGCCTTTCCAATTTTCATTCTGGAATGGATATTACATATCACAACAACCCCTTACATTCAAAATTCAGCTCTTCCTTTGTGCTTTACATTTTTGAACTTACTGATGCATGGATCAATAAAAATAACATTTCCCAAGTTGCCTTGCCAAAGTTCCCCACCCTTTTCAAACTTTCTAGTTTCTCTCCTCTTTAGCCATGTCCATCCTTGTCAAAAGAGGCCCAATTTCAACAACCTCTGGCGAAATAACTGAACCCTAAGATTTCTAGTGTAGTTAGTAATGGGTAAAGTCACCACAGTTCCACCAGACCATACAGCTGCTCTCTCATTAGAAAGAGGTGACTGGTGATGGCTTAACCTGAGGGTCACTACACTTGAGGCATGGGAAGCAGCTCAGAAGGAGAGGCCTTCATGCTAACCTCAGCTGCTGTGGTAATTGAACCCACACTGTTGGCATCACTCGGCATTGCAAAGCAGCCATCCAGCCAATTGAGATAGCCAACCCTGATTAGTAAATACATCTATGCCTTTTTCATCAACCCAATATCCTTCCTCAAATAGCATGTGAAAATTCAACATGACCCAGCCAACAATGTGCTGTTTTTCGTGATCCTCCCGATGTTATTTGCAATTTTCCTGACCAATTTTAAAAACTTTTAGTCACTTTCCTTTAAAATAAGATTTCCCCTGCTGTTCCATGTCTTTTAAATGTACTCTTTCACTTTTTTGGTAATGCCTTGAAATTAAAGGCTACGTTAAAGAGAATTTCTGAATCAGAAGACTTGGAAATGCAACACAGAAACATAAAAGATAGGAGAAGGAGGAGGTCCTTCAGTCCTTCGAACCTGCTCCGCCATTCACCACGATCATGGCTGATCGTCCAACTCAATAGCCTAATCCTGCTTTCTCCCCATAGCCTTTGATCCCATTTGCCCCAACTTCTATATCTAGTCGCCGCTTGAATACATTCAATGTTTTGGCATCAACTACTTTCTGTGGTAATGAATTCCACAGGCTCACCACTCTTTGGGTGCAAAGATGTCTCCTCATCTCCGTCTGAAATGGTCTACCCCGAATCCTCAGCCTGTGACCCCTGGTTCTGGACACACTCACCATCGGGAACATCCTCCCTGCATCCACCCTGTCTAATCCTGTTAGAATTTTATAAGTCTCTGTGAGATCCCCCCTCATTCATCTAAACTCCAGGGAAAACAATTCCAAACTAGTCAATCTCTCCTCATACATCAGACCTGCCATTCCTGGAATCAGCCTATGTGCATAAAACATTTCCCTTAAGGACGGTATCTAGAAGTTATTTCTCATTCAATACGATGATTGAGAAGTAGCAAACAATTATCAGTAAAACATGTAAACTGGATGTCGGCATCAAAAATTGGCTGATTTATTATTTCAAAATTATGATATTTCTTTTTCAGTGAAACCATGGAAAAAATTGTGACAGAACTTATTGTGTGGCACAGTGAGGTAGACTGCAAACAAAACATTCCAAAAATGTCTGCAACTTTATCCATATATTCATTTTAGATTGAAGTATTTTGAACAAACATTTCAAATCAAACAAATCTGTATTTAAAGTCTTATCTCAGTCATGGAACAAACAAGCATGTAAAGTGAAAAATATAATAATTCATGTTTACATAGTACCTTTAATGGAATAAAACAAGGGCATTCGAAGTGAAGTTTTGACACTGAGCCACATAAAGACATATTACAATAGACAACAAAAAGCTTGATGAAAGAGGGAAGTTTTAAGGAGCACTATAAAGGAGAAAAGTGAGATGGAGCGAGCTAGACAGGACTGGGGAGGGAATTTGAGGGCAGAAGCAGCTGAAGGCACACCTAACAGAGGAGGAGTAATTAAAATCAAGGATTTTTGAGCAGCCATAATTAGAGAATGATGGACTGAAGAAAGTTACAGTGGTAGAAAGGGGTGGCTATGGAGTGATTTGAAAACAAAGACGAGGATTTTGAAAACACAACATTTTTAAAAGTTTTTTTTTAATTTAGGTTGTGGACCAAAATGGGAAAAGGGCTGTTTGAAACCAAGGACTGCAGAAGGAGTTGTTGCACATTTAAAAAATAAATTACCGGAACTGATTGTGAGTTGTGTTTACACTGCTGCTTTGATTAAGAAGTGGAAGATGAGGTCTAAGATGACACAGCACAAGTGTTTTTTTGCAGACTAAGCTCCATGCAAAGACAAATTGCTGTTTTGTTGTGACAGACGTCATCAACATGAGAACAATCTCAGACTGGCAGCTGGGAAAGAAAAGTTTGAGAGTGTGTGTATGCGTTTGTTTGTGTGTGTGTGTGAGAGTGTGTGTGAGTGAGAGTATGAGAGCGTGTGAATGTGCGAAACAGTGTGTGTGAGAGTGTGTGAATGTGAGTGTGTGCGTGTGTGGGAGTGAAAGATTGTTTGTGTGTGTTTGTACAGAAACAGAAAGCTCCAGATGGCAAAAGAGAAACTCTCTCTCAATGAAGTTAAATAACTACAACCTAAAAATAGCTCACTATTTTCTCCCAGCTTTTGTGACAAGCTGATGCCCATATCCAAAGGCAATTACATACCCTTTCAAGTCAAGAGAATTATCTTTATATTCAATTAGCATTCCAATTTTAAAATTTTTCAAAGAAGGCCATTGGATTATGACCAGCGTAAATTAGCATTTCCTTGTTTCATGTTGGATATAGACTTCAAAGTGCTGAAGGGCCAACAACAGTCCCAAATTTTCTTTTCCTACAGGAGAGTGCTTCCTCTGATACTGATTTAGTATCCTGGAGAAGCACCTCTTTGACCTCTCTATTTCTGGCTCCTCATTCTGTAACAAGAGACGACCTACCCCACATCACTATCAACAAGTGTCATTTTGAAATATTCAGAAAAATCAAAGGTGGTCAACACTGGCCCACTTATTAGTTTTCCAAAGGCTGCTTGGCATTCTGGTAAGTATAGCATTTCTGCATATCTCTTTAACAAATTTGTTAAAGGTACACCAATCACACTGGAATTGTGTGCAAATTTTAGGTAAAATACACACATCCTTAAAAACCTTGAATTCTCATTTTGTTGTTGGAATAGGGAATTCTCACACAGCCACTGTCTTCTCTGTCCTTGGCAACACTTGTCCTTGTACAACAATACGGCCTAAGTAAATTACTCGTGCTTTCACAAAATTACTTTCAGATAAATTTATTATTAAACTAGCCAACTGTAATTGCTTAAATAGATCTTTGACTCATCTTCCCAAGCGCCACTATCACCCTACTACATTACACAGGTTCACTCTGCTCTTTATGAAACTGCTGTGCTGATTCCATGACACACTGTTTCAGAAGCTTCTGTCCCTGCCCTCTCTCTATTCTTTATGAAGCTGCTGTCACTGCTCTCTCTAAGGCTGTTTCACAAGCTGCTGTCGCTATTCCTCCCACTACTCACTCTCCAAGGACAAACACAGAGAGGATGGGCTCGAATGCCTCCTGTTTTTGTTGTAAATCATCGTGGTTCCTCTTGCTAACTTGCACACTATCTTGGAGAGTCGTCTACATTGTGTGGAGATATCCATCATTCATCTGAACGGGAGCAGGCCATTCAGCTCATGGAGCCTGCCCCCACCATTCTAGATCACTGCTCATCATGTCCTCAAGGCCACTTTCCCACAACGCCTTCATGTCCCTCAAAGTAATTTATTTCCAGAAACCTAATGATTTTTGTCTTGGCCCTATTCAATGACTGACCTTCTAAAGATCTCTCTGGTAGAGAATTCCAAAATTTCGCCTTTCTCTGAATGAAGAACTTCTTTTTCATTCCAGTCTTAAAGGCCGTGCCTCTTGCAATGAAACCATGTCTCCTGGTTCTAGACACCCCAACCTGGGGAAACATTCCACCTACAACCACCCTGTCACCCCAGGAATAATTTCATATGTTTAAATGAGACTATCTGTCATTCTGCGTAACTCCAGGGAACACAGACCCAGTTGCCTCAATCTCTCTTTGTTAATCACAGAGATAATCCAGTAAACCTTCACTGAAATCCCTCTATGGCACATATATCATTCCTTAGACAGGGAAAACAAAATTTTACACAATACTCCAAGTGAAGTCTCACCATGCCTCTGTACAAATATAGCGAGGCACCTTTACTTCCGAACTTAGATCATCTTTAAATGAATGTCAATGTAATGTTTGTTTTACGAATTGCATGCTGTAACTGCATGCTAGCATGAACAGGGCCCTTTAGACATTTACACTTTTCAGCCTTTCTCCATTTAAGAAATAATTCACAATTCTGTCTTTTTTCTGCCATCTTGAACAACTTCACACTTACTCACATTATGTTCTATATGCCATGTTCTAGCACATTCCTTTGCCTGTCAAAGTCCTCTTGCTATCTCCCTATATCCTCCCCACAAATTACCTTCCACCTATTGGGTCTTATCAACAAATTTGGAAATAAGACAGTTTGACCTCACATCCAAATCTCTGCCATCTGTGGGATCATACTGTGTAAAAATTAACTGGGTCATTTGCCTAACCACAATGAATGCACTTCTGAAAATTGTGTGAAATTTTTTGAGATGCTTCTTGGACATCAGAAGGCTCAACATAAATTAAAATCTTTATTTTTTCATGGGGAGTTACAACCAATGGAAAATGTTGTCTGGTCACCTAGGTTTGCTGAGGAGTCTTGCAAAATGAAGCTGAGTGAATTCCTGAGTACAGCTCCACTAACTCTAGAGACATAACGTGACAGAACAGTGTTAAGGAACTTTAACTACATGTCAACCACGGCATCTTGGAGACTATGGCCTCCTGCAACTTGTTCAATCAGCTTGGGAGTTTTTGAGTCATAGAGTCATACAGCCATATAGCATGGAAACAGACCCTTCGGTCCAACCAGTCCACTCAACCATGCTCCCAAACTAAACTAGTTCCACCTGCCTGAACTAGGCCCATATCCCTCCAAACCTTTCCTCTTCATGAACTTATCCAAATGTCTTATAAACATTGTAACTGCATCCACATCCAACCACTTTCTCTGACAGTTCATTCCACACATGAATGACTCTCTGTGTGAAGAAGTCGCTCCTCATGTCCTTTTTACATCTTTCTTCTCTCACCTTAAAAGTATGCTCCTGAGTTTTGAACTCTCCCACCCTTGTTATTCATCTTATCTATGCCCCTCATGATTTTACAAACCTCAACCTCCAGTGAAAGATGCCTCAGCCTTTCCAGTCTCTTTTTATATCCCAAACTCTCCATTCCTGACAACATCCTGATAAATTTTTTCTGAACCACCTCCAGTTCAATAATATCCTAGCTATAGCATGGCGACCAGAACTGCACAACAGTACTGCAAAAGAGGTCTCGCCAATGTCCTATACAACTTCAACATGATGTGCCAACTCCTATACTCAAAGATCTGAGCAATGCAGGCAAGTGTGCTAAATGCCTTCTCAACCACCTTGTCTACCTGTGACGCAAATTTCAAGGAATTATGTAACTGAACCCCTGAGTGTTCTTACAGCATCACCCAGGACCCTATCATTAATTGTATAAGCCTTGCCCTTGTTTGCTTTCCCAAAATGCAATACCTCACACTTATCCAAATTAAACTCCAACTGCTATTCCTCAGCCATTTGATCATGATCTCTTTGTACTCTGAGATAACTTTCTTCTACACTGCACTATACCTCCAACTTTAGTGTCATCTGCAAACTCACTAACAATGCCAAAGGATGGTTGCTAAATGCTGGTTGGTTTTTCTTCTCCCAGCAGGTTGCACGCTTCACTACAGTGAAGAGAATGAAGTGAATGTATGGAGTTCTCATTCAGCATGTGTTAAACCCTGGTAGATGGGACAGACACAGATCTGTATCTGTACACATCAGTTCAGAAGTAATTTGGACAATGAATCATGCATGGTATGATGACAGAGACCTTCATGAGCAACTGAACCTCTAACCCCATCAGAGACATTCGTACCTGATCAAGCTCCTATCAATCATGTGAGATGACTGACGAGCTTCTCAGTTTATCATGAGCCTCAACACTGAAGTCTCACCAGGCCAGATGCTGCTGGTTAATCTGGGAGTAGTTTGGGACCTCCAGGCCCAGACTCATGAAAGGCAGCAACAATGAGTAGGTGAGTCATGGATCACAGGGTGGGCATCGCAGGGTAAGGGCCGAGGGGTAGCTTTGAGGCAATTGGAGGCTGTAGTGAGGTTACAGAGATAGGGTGGGGGTCTGCGTCTGGGTGGGATGCTGTTTGAAGAGTCGGTGCAGACTTGATGGGCCAAATAGCCTCTTTCCACACTGTAGGGATTCTAAAATGGCTAATTGCACAAACGAGGGATTGAGCCCAATCATCGTCATTAGTTAACCACGTAAGGGTTTCAATTCGTGGCAGATTGGAAAGGTCGCCCATGGGTCTTATTTAGTCATATAGTCATAGAGTCATACAGCACGGAAAGAGACCCTTTGGTCCAATCAGTCTATGCCGAACATAATCCCAAAATAAACTAGTCCCACCTGCCAGCTCCTGGCCCATATCACTCCAAACTTTTCTTATTCATATATCCATCCAAATGTCTTTTAAACATTGTAATTGTACCCACATACACCACTTCATCAGGTCTTCATTCCACACATGAACTAACCTCTGTGTAAAAAAATTTGCTCCTCATATCTTTTTTATATCTCTTTCCTCTTACCTTAAAAATGTGACCCCTAGTCTTGAAATTCCCCATTTTAGGAAAAAGACAGGACCATCAGCTCTATCTATATCTCTCATTATTTTATAAACTTCTATCAGGTCACCTCTCAACCTCCTTTACTGCAGTGAAAAAAGTCCCAGCCTATTCAGCCTTTCCTTATAACTCAAACCGTCCATGCTCGGCAACATCCTGGTAAATCTCTTCTGAACTCTTTCCAGCTTAATAATACCCTTCCTATAAATGGGTGGCCAGAACTGCACACAGTACTCCAGAAGAGACCTCACCAATGTCCTGTACAACTCTTATGCTCAAAGGACTGAACAATGAAAACAGGCATGCCAAACGCTTTTTTAACCATCCTGTCTATATGTGACGCAAACTTTAAAGAATTATGTACCTGCTCCCCTAGGTCCCTCTGTTCTACAAGACTGCCCAAGGTCCTACCATTAATTGTATAAGCCCTCCCCTTGCTTATTGTACCAAAATGCAATACCTCACATTTATCCAGTTTGAACTCCCATCTGCCATTTTTCAGCTTATTTATCCATTTGATCAAGATCCCTTTGTAATTTTAGCAAACCTTCTTCACTGTCTACAATGCCATCAATTTTGGTGTCATCTGCAAACTTACTAACCATGCCTTCTATATTCTCATCCAGATCATTTACGTAAATGACAAACAAAAGAGGATCCAGAACCGATCCGTGTGGAACACTGTCAAGCTTCAAAATCTCCCCTCCCCCTACGGCATCCCAAAACCAGCCCAGCTTGTCCCCGCCTCCCTAACCTGTCCTTCCTTCCACCTATCCCCTCCTCCCACCTCATGACCCACCCCCATCTCCTACCTACTAACCTCATCCCGCCCCCTTAACCTGTCCGTCCTCCCTGGACCGACCTATCTCCTCCCTAACTCCCCACCTACACTCACCTTTACTTGCTCCATCCCTGCCTCTTTGACCTGTCTGTCTCCTCTCCACCTATCTTCTCCTCTATCCATCTTCTATCCACCTCCCCCACTCTCCCTATTTATTTCAGAATCCCCTTCCCCTCCCTCATTTCTGAAGAAGGGTCTAGGCCCGAAATGTCAGAATTCGTGCTCCTCTGATGCTGATTGGCCTGCTGCGTTCATCTAGCTCTACACCTTGTTATCACAGATTCTCCAGCATCTGCAGTTCCTACTATCTCTTGTCTGTGAAACACTGCTGGTTACAGGCCTCCAGTCTGAAAAACAACCCTCCACCACCACTCTCTGTCTCCTGCCATTTAGCGAACTATGTATCCAATTGAGATAACAAGGTGTGGGGCTGGATGAACACAGGAGGCCAGAAAATCTGATGAAGGGTCTAGGCCCGAAAGGTCAAGCTTTCCTGCTCCTATGATGCTGCTTGGCCTGCTGTGTTCATCCAGCCCCACACCTTGTTATCTTGGATTCTCCAGCATCTGCAGTTCCTATTATCTATGTATCCAATTGGCAAGCTCGCCCTGAATCCTATGTGACCTAACTTTTCTAATTATTCCACCAAAGGCTTTACTAAAATCCAAGTAAACAAGGTCTACTGCTCTGCCATCATCAATCTTTTTGGCAACTTCTCAAAAAACTCAATCAAGTTTGTGAGACACAATTTTCCTTGCACAAAACAATGCTGACTATCCCTAATCAATTTTTGCCTCTCTAAATGTCCGTAAATCCTGACTTTTAATAATCACCTCCAACAACTTACCCACAACTGATGTCAGACTCACAGGTCTCTTGTTCCTCAGTTTCTCTTTACGACCTTTCTTAAACAAAGGTACAACTTTCGCCAACTTCCAGTCATCAGGCAGCTCACTTGTAATTATAGATGATGCAAATATTTCTGCAAGGGGTCTCGTAATTTCCTCCCTTACTTCCCACCACATTCTGGAATACATTAGATCAAGTCCTGGATATTTATCCATCTTTATATTCTCTAAGACCTCCCCAACTTCCTCGTGACAGTTTTTAAAACATCAAAGTTTATTTCTCTGCGCTGTCTAGACTCTATTTCTTTCTCCACAAAAATTGACATGAAGCCCCATCCAATTTTTCTGTTGGAATTTTCTCCAAACCTTTGCCTGGTCTTTATCAAGAGCCATACTCTTCAGCACAGAAATTTATGGAATTTGCGGCCTGCACTTGCTTGGCCAGAGTAATAGGTTAAACTGATTACCAATATGTTAGGTGGACGGTACTATTGCATATTTGATGCTATTTTTCTTTTTTTTTTAATTTTGTTTTGCACCTTCTGACATTCTTCACCATTACGTGCCACCTCCAAAGGGTAGGATGGATTCTCAGTGATTTTTAACTGGAAAGAATACAGATCTTTATGATAAAAATGTAATACTTGAAAAGGCAAAATAGATACCAACCATGAGTAGATGTTTTCTCCCTTCTCCGGATACCAGTTGCTCTCCCTCTTTCGTATTCAGAGCTCATGGGTAGACCTTCTCCCTCCATTAATGTGTAATATTTTCCACTTTCATGGTCCAGGTAATAGCTGGATGATTCGGAACCTTTAATCCCAGACTTGGCTATCCCATACTTGCCAATGTCGTCACAAGGCAATATCCCCAACTCATCCCTAAGACAGGGAAATAAAACGCCAAAAACAACCATTAGTACTGGAGCTACAAAGCATGTTGATATTTGCAGTTGCAAACCCTTTTAAAGCCAGTTTGATGGCTCTCAAATGGTCACTTTGTTGGAACAACATACTGCAGAATGAAATGGCATTCTGCTTTACACTTCGAAGAAAAAGCTCATGTTCCTTGTGCATTACAAAGTCTGAATCCTCAAAGCAAAAAGAAAGCAGGTATAAAGGTCAAAGCAATCTAGGGACACAGAGACCAGAAACACCACATAAACAACCTGATGGTTAGCATTTTAACTCTCAGGAAGGAAGACATTTTTAATGATATCAGGTGCTTATCAACAACAGAGAGCTGAAAAGTCTCCACGTTGGTATTTTCAGCTGACCTTAATGTTGAGTAATAATTGATCAGCGTGTAAGATAGAGTCAGAGCTGTCCATTCTAAGACCTACCTGGGACTGTAGATTCCTGAAAGGGGAGAGAGAATAAAGACGTCATGAAGCGTAGAACTATCATACTTTGATGACATGCCAATGGTGCTTGTTGGTGTTGTGGAGCTACTGGTAGGACTTGTTGGAATAACTGGCTGGAGAAGATGAAAATGACATACGATTAGTGCCAGAGACAAATCAGTCAGGCCTCTAAGTTATGACTATGCATTTTTAGCTATCAACAGTGTAACTGTCACTGCCACGTGTTACAAAAATGCACATCTATTAGTCAGTCTTGGGCACCATGGAAGGATGTTTGACAGAAGACAAGAACTTCCTTGTTATTTGAATAGCGCCACAGGATGGCCTGGAGGTCTTATGACTCAGTTGGTGGCACAATGCCTCTAAGCCCGATTACCCTGAATTAAAGGCGCACTCCACAACATCATGGCTACAGAAGAGGTGTTCAGAAACTTCTGATACTTAACATCATTCTTCAAGAGCAAAAATGTACAGCAAGAAATGCAAAATAAAGGGGATGTTCATTGTTAATGTTTAGAAGTGTTTGACTTTTTTTTTAAACTTCTGTGAATGCTGGCATTCTTTCGAGGCTGTACTCAATCAGCTCAGAACATGCGATCATGTTCATTTTCCAGTTTTATTTTTCATAGAAGTTACTTAGATTTTGTTTTTGCATTAATACACGACTGTCATTAACCATGTCAAAGGGAGCTAAGATGCAATCTTAAATCACCTCTATCTACAAATTATTTGTGTTGGAAAACGGAGTCGTTAAACAGTTCCCATAAAGAAGCTGAATGTTAAAATCAAACGGTTAATGCCTGTTTTGTAACAGTGGATGAAGAAATGGCACATCACATTATTTCTAAACTGCTCAAATCATTCAACAGTCATTCCTCAGCTTTGTTTTCTAAGAACGAGTACAACCAATGGTAATAGTTAACTAATGACTTTGACAAAGCAAACCTCTCAACCGCTGCAATGCTTTTTAAGGATAGAAATTGCTAGAGAAACTCAGCAGGTCCGGGCATATCTGTGAAGGGAGAGCCAGAGTTAACATTTCGAGTTCAAAGACTCTTCTTTGGAACTGGCTTAGCGTGAGTTTGATCTATCATCGGGCATAACTGTGCTCAAAAAGTGACATTGATGTTCAGCGCTTGTTTATTTGGACTTGTTTCTAATTTAGCCAAACATTATGTTTGTTTCAAGGTCATGTCTGGATTAAGTGAGCATCCTATGTTGCTGCATAAGTCCATCAGTTGTTTCTTTTCCCATTAATTAATACCTGAAATTTATCAGTGCAGAATAAACATCTCATACATTGTCATTTGACAGGGTGTGGGGTAGCACTGTGGGACTCACCACAGGAGTAAGAGGTCCTCCCAGTGTTTACATTGCTGTGAGGCTGTAAATATGTTTTGTGAAAATTTCCTCTCTCAGAAATTCTGAACACTTTCTGTGAGAACCGTCATGATATAAGTAGCGGACTGAGAAAACTATCAACTATACACTTGTAATAACCACATACAAAGACCAGAAAAGTCATAGAGATGTACAGCATGGAAACAGGCCCTTCAATCTAACTCGTCCATGCTGACCAGATATCCTAAATAAATTTAGTCCCATTTGCCAGTAGTAGGCCCATATCCCTCTAAACCCTTCCTATTCATATACCCAGGTGCCCTTTAAATGTTGTAATTGAACTAGCCTCCAACCCTTCCTCTGGCAGCCTATTCCATATACACACCATCCTGTGGGTGAAAAGGTTGCCCATAGGTCCCTCTGAAATCTTTCCTCTCTCACCTTAAACCTATGCCCTTTAGTTTTAGATTCCCCCACCCTGGGGAAAAGACCTTGCCTATTCACGCCTCATGGTTTTGTAAACCTCTATAAGGTCACCTCTCAGCCTCTGATGCTCCAGGGGAAATAGGCTAGGACTATTCAGCCTCTCTCTACAGCTCAATCACTCCAACCCTGGCAACAAACTTGTAAACCTTTTCTGAACACTTTCAAATTTCACACCATCCTTCCAAAAGCAGGGGGATGAGAATTGTACACAGTGTTCCAAAAGTGGCCTAACCAATGTCCTGTATAGCCACAACATGACCTCCCAACTCCTATACTCAATGTACTAAGCAATAAGGGCATACATACCAAACACCTTCTTCACTATCCTGTCTACCTGCAACTCCACCATCAGACTATCCACAGGGGTAATGATATGATCAAGTGCTGCTTTTGCTTTGTTGAATGGAGGAAAATGAGAACTTATTTGAGATGCTTTAGCACATTTCAGATAGATAGAGATATTAAGAAAGAGACAGTGACAGAAAGAGAGATAGAGAGAGAGATGGACAGAGAGATAGATAAATAGAGAAATAGTGAGACAGAGATAAACAATGGATAGAGGAGTGGATAAACAGATAGATAGACAGGAAAATAGATAGAAAGACAGACAAGACATATTCCTGGGATGGTGGGATTGATGTGCAGGGAGAGTATGAGATAATATTTTATAGAATACTACAAAATTCTAACTGGATTAGACAGGGTAGAGTCTGAATACCTCCAGTCTATGCGCAAGCATGATCCCAACCTTCCCATAGCCAGTCATTTTAACACAGCATTCTGCTCGCATGCCCACATGTCTGTCCTTGGCATGCTGCGGAGCTCCAGTGAATCACAGCACAAATTGGGGAGAGTCTTCTCATCTT
This sequence comes from Ginglymostoma cirratum, assembly GCA_024137785.1. Classification (NCBI taxonomy): domain Eukaryota; kingdom Metazoa; phylum Chordata; class Chondrichthyes; order Orectolobiformes; family Ginglymostomatidae; genus Ginglymostoma; species Ginglymostoma cirratum. Next base: position 7,512,454 of record JAHRHZ010000267.1, on the reverse strand, counting down.
CAGACTAGGCACTTTACAGGTTTCTGGACTTAATATTGAGTTTGACACCTTCAAACTGTGAACCCACTCTCATTCCTCCCTTTCTTTTAGCTTTACTTGTTAAATTCTCTGTCACCGTGCCCTCCCTCCCCACTTCCCAGTGGGGTTGTCTGTTCTTCCCAAACCTGGCAATTTGACACACCATTTTTCTACCATTGTCACATTCCGATCACCTAATCTAAACCATCAACACCCTTTCTCCCCCAGGACTCCCCCACACCCAACTATTGCATCAGTGCTGTCCCTTCCACAGTTCATGTCGGCTCTGATGAGAGTCATCTAGACCGGAAACGCGAGCTTGCTTTTTCTCCGTGGATGTGGTGATCTCCAGCACTTTTGTTGTTTTCTGTTTTAGACAAGGCAGATGCAGGAAGGATGTTCTCAGTGACTGGGGAGCCTAGACCAGGGTTTACAGTCTAAGGATAAGGGACAGGCCTTTTAGGATAGTGATGAGGAAAAATCTCTCCAACCAGAGAGTGTTAAGGCTGTGGAATTCTCTCCCACAGGAAACTGTTGAGGCCAAAACATTGAAGAATTTCAGGGAAGTGGTTGATATAGTTCTTAACAATACATGCATCAAAGGCTACTGGGAGCAAGTGGGGACAGGATGTTGAGTTGGATGACCAGCCATGATCATTTCAAATGGCAGAACAGATTCAAAGGACTGCCTGCTCTACTCTTGCTCCTTTATTGTATGTTTTTTCCTTTCTACATGACAAAACACTGTGCAATGGCAAGCTGTTCCTTTCTGTGAGTGTAACCCAAGTAAACACAGAATTATTTCATTCCTCAGAATGAAATTTGCTGCCAGCATGAAGAACCAAAAACCTTATTGCAGTGAGCTTTACATAATGAGTCCAATAATTCAGGGATGCCTTCTCTCCTTATTACTGTAACATTTCTCTGCACTTCTGCAAGTAAACAGCTAACGAAGACAAACATCTTTTAAGTGAGAATTTACTCAGTTTTGCCAAGTAGCAAAGCACTTAAAAATGGTGAGGAGATCGCTAAACAAAATGAATCTCTACACACTGATTGCTTTCAAGATGGCCGGAGTAGGGTTCCTCAGTCACAGCTCGTCCGCTCTGTCCATTTCCTTTCCCTTGTTTCTCTTCTTTCTCCCATTTGTGTTTTCCATCTTTCTTCTCAGTGATGTCCTGAACTTCTGGACTCAATGTGGACTCGGACTCAGACTCCCAGCCTCAGCGTGGACTCGGACTCCCAGTCTCAGCGCGGACTTGGAATGGCGATTTCTCGGCTCGGAGTGGTGTCCTCTTGGCCCGGCATGGGGGTCTCTCAATGGTCTGTTGTGGTTATCTCTCATCGGCCTGGCGTGGTGGTCTTTTGGTGGCCCAGCCTGGCAGTCTCTCGGCCTGATGTGGGGTCACTCATCAGCCTGGTGTGGGGGTGTCTCGGCCCAGCATGGCCTCAGCATGGACCTCCGGCCTCCAGATAATTCACGAGTGGTCTTCTGGCCTCGAGAGCCTTGATGTGAAGCCCAGCACGGTCTGAAGGTTCGATGCTGGCATGGGCCGGATGGGAAGGATCGTCTTTCTGATCATTTCATTTCATTATTTTTCTAATGTATTCCTATGATCTGTAATGCTGGGCTTCTTATTTCTTCACTTTTCTATTTTTTTGTTCCCCAAGAATTAGTACTTAAGAATCTGTACTGAGGTGCCTTTGTACCTAAGATGGCACCATAAGTGGTGACATGTAAACTTTTCACTGCGCTCATCTGAGTAATGACATGAAAGTTAATTCTATTATTGACACCAGTCTATTCTTTGCAGTCAGCAAGCCAGTTTTGAGCACCCTGTTTAGTTGGACAATCTCTGCAGCCAGGCAGTGCTGGACGCATCAGTCAGGGCCTAATTCCGTGAGTGGTGTTAGCACCATTTAAAGCTGACTTTGCGAAGGAGGGCTGTTAACTCTTAAAAGGAGGTGGAATTTGGCTGCAGTTGGTGTTGGGAGTTCAGGATCAAGAGAACGGAACATTAGGTGGCAGCACAGTTACAATGCATTTGAATTCTGCAGTGGGGCTCTGGTGGAGGAGATGGAATGAAAGACAGATATTGCTTCGTCATGGTCAAGGGGCAGTCCACGGCATCTTGGGGAAAGGGAGGCACCTGAAGTCTGGGGGTGGTTTTCATTTTACAGGATTTTCAGGGGAATGGTGACAGCTATAGGGAGCAATTTCAGATGATACAGGAGGACCTCACAGTGAAAAGGGGGGAGTGGGATTTTCCAGAATGGGACGTTCGGATAGGTCCCGGTAACTCTGGTCTTTATTCGGGCTGATGTAGAAATAGGCACATGGGAATTTCCGAAGCTATGGGCTCTGGGGTAAAGTGATAGTCACGTAAAAAGGGCTCAACAGAAATGGGGCGGCAGGGAGGGGTTGGGGAGTGGAGGATTGCTGAAGGCTGAAAGATCATAGGGATTACGGAAACAGCAGTAATCAGAGCCATTACATTGTGTGCTTCAGCTGCCTCCTTACCACATCAGATAAGCAAATGTAACCAGAACAAAACATAAAGAAGAGGCACCTGATGATTATATTGATCGGCAGGGGCACCCAAGAGAGCATGACCAAGCGCTGCATTGTTGAAGTCAAGAGGCCAAAAGTAACTGAGACCTATTTCCAGGATGAATGAGCTGGGTGTGGACTTTGTCTAATAGTCTGTTGATTCTATTTGTACTCAGCAAGCAACTCCTGCTTGGTGCCAAGGACACGTGGATACTTTTGTAGTCCTTGGCCTGTTGTGTTGCTGAACAACTGTTTCGTCACCCATCTGATTGTATGTTTAATATCTTTGGCTAACCACGCTTTCAAAGATCTATACATTACAGATCCTGCAGACCACTGGGGAAAAAGCAGCACTGAGTCAAAGCACCAATCTCACAAGGTTAGGTACTTCTTGTGGCTTCCATCAGGATATTATAACATGTGTTGTGCACTGACCTACCTCATGATAGCCAGCTGTTGAGAAGAGGCATCCCTTTGCAGATTTCCAATGATGGTATTCCTTCAATCTTCCAGGACATGCACAAACTAGTAAATTAGCCTGAAATATATGAGCATCCTCCGGGACAGCATTGGAACCGTAAGAGGCAGTGGTTTGAGCAGCTTCTATGAGCAGACTAGTGCACTATGAGGGAGAGTGGAGATTTGTACTGCCATTGTGTAGCTCCCAGCCTTGAACGACTATGTGTTCCCTTGAAATGCTGATACATGGAAAGAATCTTTGTCTCCTGAGACATGTAGAATCATCAGGTGAGTCTGAGCTCTCTGCCACAAGATGAGGTGGAAGTCTGGAACGATGCGCACAGGTCAGTGCCTAGCGCATCCCTACACATTGCATTTAATCTCAGTGGAGTCCACATTAACTCGGTTGCGGTCATTAAAGTCACATGATGTCTGAGGCTATCTGCGGCCAAGGAGAGGGTGTGAGACTGTAAAGAGATGATCAATGCCAACTTCTTTCTGAAGAGGCTGTTCATCTCTCACAGGGGTGTGATTTAACCAGGTCCCACAGCGAAAATTATACCACAGCGGCCATTTTAACAAAACAGGTGAAAGTATAGCTACAAATTATTTACGATGACCCCCGATGATCGTGCGTGGCAGTGCCTGGAGAAACTGGCAGTCAACACGTTGGCACAGACTGGCATGCATGGGCACTCAGAGTGGTTGCGGAGATACACAGCATAGAGGGAGCACTGTTTCACAATTCCCCAGAAAAGAAGACCAAAAAAACGCAGTTACGTCTTTAATAAGGCTTAATTAAGAGCAGATTTGTGTGTACCAAGCCAGGAATCTCACTCGGCAGAACACGAACTGAACAGGGGAACATTGCTTCCTATGTACTTATTTTAAGCCTTCAACATGACAAAACATTGCAAAATGTTTCACAGGAGCACTATCAAGTAACCATTTGGCTCTTAGTTACATAAGAACGTATTAGGTTGATGACTAAAAGCTTGGTCAAAGGGGTGAGTTTTAACAAGTGCCTGAAAGGAGGGAATGGAGGTCAAGAGGCAGAGATATGTAGGAAGGGAACTCAGAGTTAGCTAGGCAACGCAAAGCGTGATCACCAATGGTGGAGTTATTCAAATCAGGATTGCTGGAGATACTAGAATTTGAGGAGTACAGACAGAGTCATTGAGTCATACAGCATTGAAACTGACTCTTTGGTTCAACCAGTCCATGCGAACCATAATCCCAAGCTAAACTCGTCCCATCTGCCTGCACTTGGCCCATATCCCTCCAAACCTTTCCTATTCAGGTATTTATCCAAATGTCTTTTAAACGTTGTAACTGTACCCACATCCACTACTCCCTCTGGAAGTTCATTCCACACATCAACCACTCTCTGTGTCAGAAAGCTTCCCCACATGTCTTTTTTAAATCTTTTTCCTTTCATCTTAAAAATATGCCTCCTAATCTTGAAATTCCCCCACCCTGGAGAAAAAATGCATACCATTAACTCTATCTATACCCCTCATGATTTTATAAACATCTATAAGATCACCCCTCAACCATGTATGCTCCAGTGAATAAAGTCCCAGCTTATCCAGCATCTCCTTATAACTCCAACCCTCCATTTCTGGCAACATCCTGGTAAAACCCTACTGATCGCTCTCCAGCTTGATGATATCCTTCCTACAAGAGGTCAACCAAATTGAGGAGTGCTGTAGCACCGGAAAATATTACTGCAAAGGGGATTACCAGGATTTGTAAATAAGGAGGCTTGAAATATCAATGCGTTGCTTCAAAGGGACCCAGTGTAAGGTCAGTGATCACAGCAGTGATGGCCAAAACGACTGGGCATTAGCAAGCCCAACTTCAAGTTTTGGAGAAGATTTGTAGCTCGGGTTGTGGATGAGGTTGTAAGTTTGTTTGCTGGGCCGGTGGGTTTGGTTGTAGATGTTTTGTCACCCTGCTGGGTAACATGGTCAGTGCGCCTCCAGTGAAGTGTTGGTGTTCTGTCCTGCTTGTTATTTATGCCTCGTCGACAACCAAGACATTGAACTGAACCAGATATACAAACCACTGAGAAACAGAACCAGAAGTAATGCCAGCAAACCAAGGCACATAAATAACATGCGGGACAGAACACCGGAGGTGCACTGACAAAGTTACCTAACAGAGTGACAAAACTTCTGCAATCTAAGACACCAGCTCGGCGAGCAAGTCTACAAACTTCATACCCAATTTCGTTCCTCCCAGGCTTCCAACTGAAGTGAAACAACAATCTTTAAATATAAAGACCAAAAGAAATGTGGATGCTGTAAATCAGGAACAAAAACAAAGTTGCTGGAAAAACTCAGAATGTCTGTGAAGGAGAAAACAAGAGTTAACGTTTCGGGTCCGGTGACCTTTCCTCAGAATTTTAACCTTTAAATATAATCATAAAGTGCTGGAAATAGTCAGCCAGGGTCAATGGCATGTGGAGAGAGAGAGAGAGAAAGAGAGAAAAACATTGTCCAAACGATTACCGCTGCTTTTGTCCTTAATCCGTAACATTTTTTGTCTTTAATCACTCCCATCTTCTACTTTATCCTAGAGCTTCCCTTTTGTTCTTCCTTACACTCACCCTTTTCTATGGGATAAAACTCATCACATCTCCATTTTCCTCGAGTTCTGAAGAAAAGGTGTTTCCAACCCAAATCAGGAACTCAATTTCTCTCTCCACAGATACTGCCAGACCGACTGAATACTTCCAGAACTTCCCGCTTTTATTTCAATTTTGCAGCATCCTGAGTATCTTATTTTTTGCAGCATTCTTTAAATGCTCGCTTCTCAGAGGGAAATAAATGCGGCATCAATTTGATTTAGAGATAGCAAGAACTGCAGATGCTGGAGTCAGGGAAAAGCACAGTGTGGAGCTGGAGGAACACAGCAGGCCAGGTAGCATCAGACGAGCAGGAAAGTTGACGTTTCAGGTTGGGACCCTTCTTCAGAAATGGGAAGGAGGAGGGGAGCTCAGAAATAAATAGAGAGAGATGGGGTGGGGCTGGGGAAGGTAGGTGGAATGGTGATATGTGCCTACCTGCACTCAGCTGACCAATCCCCACCACTGCCTACCTGCACTCACCACACTCCCTGCTAGCCCCACCACCCCCGACATCTTTCCCTGCAACCACAAGAAGTGGTGGGTTTGACCTGCCCCTAAACCTCCACCCTCACTTCAATCCAAGGAACCAAAAAAACTTTCCACATCAGGCAGAGTTCACCTGCACATCCGCCAATGTGGTCTACTGCATCCGCTGCTCCCGTTGTGGCCTCCTCTACATTAGTGAGACCAAGCAGAGGCTTGGACACCACTTTGAAGAGCACCTGCGCTCTGTTCACGACAAACAACATGTTCCAGTCACAAACCACTTCAACTCCCCCTCCCACTCCCTGGACGACATGTCCATCCTGGGCCTCCTCCAGTGTCACAATGACATCACCTGGAAATTGGAGGAGCAGCACCTCATATTCTGCCTTGGAAGACTACAACCCAATAGTCTTAATGTGGACTTTACCAGTTTCAAAATCTCCTCACCCCCCCCCCAGCCTCATCCCATAACCAACCCTCCCTCTCAACCCCACCTCCTTGACCTGACACAACCTGTCCATCTTCTCTCCCACCTATCCGCTCCTCCCACCTCACTGACCAATCCCCACCACTGCCTACCTGCCCTCACCTATGACCATTCCACCTACCTTCCCCAGCCCCACCCCTCCTCTATTTATTTCGGAGCTCCCTTCCCCCTCCCCCATCAAATTGATGTAGTTACTATTTGGTCATTTAGATGTGTAGCTACTTGGTACCTAATGTAGCTTATTAAGTTCTGGGATAATTGAGAGAGAGAGAGAGAGAGAGAGAGAGAGATTGGAATGAATGCAGCAGTGGGGATGTCCAAGTGCAGGACAGAGAGGTAATACACAGGGTCAAGATTGGGGTTGAAAATTCAGTGATAATTATCATTAATGAAGACTGAATACAATTATTACACACATTATAATAGAATGATTGCCTGATTCATTAAAAGACTGCAAAGAAACCAAGCTCCACATTTCCCCAGATGGAAAACAAAGGGTAAAAATGGTGACCACTGATCTGCATTTTAAATGAAATTGAAAATCTGGCCTAAAAATAGCACTCACGCAGGCAAGCTTTGTAATTAGTTACCATGGTGCACTCAGCAACTCATTTATCCAACTGTGTTAAAAGTGAACTTTTCAGCGTTTTTATCGGACGCATTTGTCATGCTGACAGCACTTCAGTCTGAGGGGCATCAGGCTGCAACTTAATGAGAACTCAGTTTACCTGCAGGGCTAAAGGTTTCCATCTCACATTCTTCAACAGTGCAGGGGCGGAAGTGAGTGTGTTCTGGGGTCGTTTTTTCAAAGTCAGTATCACCCCATTGGGATCCTCCCTGAGTGCGTTGACGAGGTTCTTCAGCTGCCAGCCCACCTGGAACCGAGAGCCCAGAGACAGAAAGATGCAAACAAGATATTTAACTTTCACATATGTCGTCCTGAACACAAGCATTGCTGGAAAAAGAGTCAGTTTTGCTCAAGTCAGTCCTCAGGACAACTCGTAAGAGCTTCGATTCAAGGGGAAAACTGACATTAGCATTGCATGAGAGGACAGTGCTGATTGGTTGGCAACTGGACTCTGATTGGTATAGCTGTTGCTTTGGGGAATGCTCCAATAAATGATGATTGACAGTTAACCACAGCACGGCTTCTTGTGCCTTTTTGCAGCAATTAATCTTCTGAACCAACAAATTAAACCTGAATGGAATTGAAGAAGCATGTAACGAAATGAAGCAACCACTTGAATATATGTCACATTGGACTAACTGTAATATGCAGAGATGGTGAAGTGTCTGTCCCTACTATGTGAAACATGATGATTACAGTTCAAGAAGACCATTTGGTTTATTTTAAATGAAAGGGATCCTGGGATGCCTCCACTGATGTAGCTAAATGGTCCTCAACGTTTCTGGGAGATGTCTTCCTGTTAGTCTATTGAGAATTAAGTCCCGTAGTTAGAGAGATCAGTCAGAATTATACAGAAAGTGATCTGCAGCTTGAAGTAACTCAGTGGGGTGGAAAGAGCTTGTAGCGTGTGAACAGCGGTGCTATCCAACATAACATTCCGAGCAACATCAGATTGTGTAAGGTAGTGTTACGACGTTCATTCAAGCTTCTGTGTGAAGGACCACCTGAAGGAGACCCGGGAGTTGCCTGTTCTGCCTGTCAGGATTGAGATATAAAAGTTAGGCGGTTCAACAGGAGAAAACAGGGTGGTGTTTCAGCCATGGTGACACAGATTAAGGAGGGGTGGCGGGAAAGAAGCATGGACTGCAGTTGCTGTTACAATTTTCTCTCATGCCATCTGATGACATAATGGCTGATGTGTGAATATGCACATGCTCTTTTCAAAGTTGGGAAAAAGTAAGTTCAAACAAGTTGAAATGATATTTTCAAGATAAGCTGTTACTGGAAATTCGATTAACTATAGATATTTATGTCATCATAATAAAACTTTGTGCATTTGCCTTACCTACACCTTTGCCTATTGTTAACCTATATCACTAAAATGCATGTGAACATACGGATAATGAAGGAATTTCTTCTCTTCCTTATACTAGATGATGAAGAAAAAGGTTATGTTCCTTGAAATATGCAAACTTCAGGCCAACAAATCCAGAAGGCAACTATCAAGTAATCCAATCAAAGGAACAAGAATCAATTGAATGTAAGAAACAAGCCACTGGCATTCTAGAATGACCTGCACATGGTCATTTTTGACTGATAAAATCACAGTTAATAAGTCATTTTCACGACTAAAGTTTCCCTGCACATTTGACGGAATGCTTCTAAACCTACCTGATCACATCAGTCAAAACATGATGACCAGATGATCAATACATAAAAAAAATTTATGAAGAAAATCACATTCTTTGCCAAAAACATTTCATCCACCTCTTAACTGCTGTGATATCTCTCCCTTCTCCTACATATATAACACCAGTACTGGCCATCCCAGCCCAGTATGTTCTCATACCCCTGGAACTTGGGCATGGCTCAAGTTGGATGGTCACTTGTGGCCTAATGCAACGAGTGAACAGAAAGGTTCAGCAGACCAACTGAATGAGCTGAGGACTTCATCCATCTCCAGAACAAGCCCCAATCACTTCACACCCACTTCTTCCCTTTGTTATAATTGGTCCAATAATTCTACTCTTCCCCTTTGTTACTCCCTCCATTGCTCATTTACCAACCCACCCAAACTTCACAACGCCAAGACTGTTTCACTTTCCAGACATTGATCTCTGCATACTTTTTTCGGCCACATTTGGTCACAGCTCGAAAGACAAACATTTCAGCTTACCTTCCAACAGACACAAGAGATCGTCAGAATCAAGGGGTGAGAATTTATGTCCCTTACCAAGTTCACTACCCTCCCTCTACCCTCTCTCCAACTACGCTGATGGAATTTGCTAGAAATTTGCTAGAGTTACTCAGGAGGGTGTAAACTAGTCTGGCAGTGGAAGGTGGGATCCATAGCAAAAGGGAGACAAATGTAAAAGTTGAGGACGGTACAAACATTAATGAGAGCAAGTTAAATACTAAAGGCAATGTTGGTAATCCCAGTACTAGATGAGGCAATCAACAGCATGACAGAGTGTGGAGTTTGCATATTCTCCCCGTGTCTTCATGGGTTTCCTGCGGGTGTTCCGGTTTCCTCCCACAGTTCAAAGATGAGCAGGTTAGGTGGAATGGCCATGCTAAATTGCCCATAGTGTTCAGGGATGTGTAGATCAGGGGGATGGGTGTGGGTGGGATGCTCTGAGTGTTGGTCTGGACTTGTTAGGCTGAAGGGCCTGTTTCCACGCTGCAGGGATTTTATGAAAGCAAGGGAAGTCTGGGCTAAAATGCATTTATTTTAATGCAAGAGGCCTAAAAGGTAAGGCAAATGAACTCAGGGCATGGATAGGAACATGGCTGAGGGAGGGACAGGACTAGCAGCCAAATGTCCAGGGTACAGATGCCAAAGGAAGAATAGAAGGGGAGACAAGAGAGGAGGGGGAGTTGCATTTTTGATTAGGGAGAACATCACAGCAGTACTGAGAGAAGACATTCTTCAGGGTTTCCTCACTGAATCTGTATGAGTAGAACTGAGAAATAAAAAAGGAGGAAATCACTTTGATAGCATTGTGGTACAGGCCCCTGAATAGTCAGTGGGAGATTGAGGAGCAAATGTGTAGAGACATCGCAGATATCTGCAAGAATAATAGGGTTGAAATAGTAGGAGATTTTTAACTTTCCTGCATCGACTGGGACTGCCAAAGTGTTAAGGGCTTGGATGGAGGGAAATTTGTTAAGTATGTTCAGGAAGAATTTCACATGCAGTATGTCGATGGCCCTACGAGAGAATAGGCAAAACTTGATCTCCTCTTGGGAAATAAGGCAGGGCAAGTGACGCAAGTGTTAGTAGGGGATCACTATGGGGCCAGTGATCATAATTTCATTAGTTTTAAAATATTAATGGAAAAGGATAGATTTGGTCCATAAATTAAAATTCTAAATTTGGACAAGGCTAATACTTATGGTCGTGGACAGGAACTTTCAAAAACTGATTGAGGGAGGTTGTGTGCAGGCAAAGAGATGTCTGGTAAGTGGGAGGTTTTCAAAAGTGAATGAATGAGTGGTCAGGAACAGCATGTTCCTGTTTACATGAAGGGTAAGACTGGCAGGTGTAGGGAACCCTGGACCACTAGAGTTGTTGAGGCCCTGGTCTTGAAAAAGGAAGCATATGACATGTATAGGTAGCGGGGATCAAGTGAATTCCTTGAGGAGTATTGAAGGTGTCGGTGTGCACTTGAGAGAAATCAACAGGACACGAGATGGCATTGGCAGATGAGGTAAAGGAGAATCCAAGAGCTTCTACAAGTACACGAAGAGCAAACAAGTAAATAGGGAGAGAACAGGGCCTGTTACAGATCGACAAGATCATCTACATGCAGAGCCACAACAGAAGGGTGAGATTCTAAATGAACATTTCTCATCAGCATTTACTGTCGAGAAACGTATAGATGCTAGGGAACTTGGGAAAATAAACAGTGGTGTCTTAGAGAGTGTCCACATTAAAGAGGAGGTGCTTTATGTCTTAAAACACATTAAGCTAGATAAATCCCAATTTGAAGTGTATCCCAGAACTTTGTGGGAGGCTAGGGAGGAAATTGTGGGGCTCCTAATGGAGACATTCGCATCATCGACAGCCACGGGTGAAGTGCCTGAAGATTGGAGGGTGGCTAATGTTGTGCCATTATTTAAGGGAGACAGCAGGGAAATGCCTGGGAACTACAGACTGGTGAACCTTACATCCATGGTGGGTAAGTTGTTAGAGGGAATTCTGGGAGATAGGATTTACAGGCATTTGAAGAGGTAAGGACTCATTTGAGATAGTCAGCAGGTTTTATGTGTGGGAAATCGTGCATCACGAATTTGATTGAGTTTTTTGAAGGAGTGACCAAGAAAGTAGATGAGGGCAGTGCAGAAGACAAGGAATTTAGCAAGGCTTTAGACAAAGTTCTGCATGGTAAGTTGTTCAGTAAGGTCAAATTTAACGGGGTCCAGGGACAGCTAGTCAATTAGATATAAAATTGGCTTGATGGTAGAAGACAGAGGGTATGGGAGAGGGTTGTTTTTCAGACTGGAGGTCTATGAGAACGATATGCCACAGGAATTGGTGCTGGGTCCACTGTTATTTGTTACTTATATAAATGATTTGGATGAGAAGTTAGAAGGTATGGTTAGTAAGTTTGTGGAGGACATGAAGTTTGGCAGTATAGTGGATAGTGAAAAGGGTTATCTGGGAATGCAGCAAGAACTTGATCAACTGGGTCAGTAGGCTGAAGAATGGCAGATGGAGTTAAATTTAGATAAATGCAAAATGTTGCATTTTGTAAAGCAAACCAGGATAGAACTTACGCAGCCAATAGCGGGGACCTGAGGAGTATTATAGAACAAAGAGATCTAGGGGTACAGGTGCATAACTCCTTGGAAGTGAAGTGACAGGCAGACAGGGCGGCAAAGAAGGCTTTCGGCATGCTAGCTTTCATCGGTTAGAGCACTGAGTAATATGAGTTGAGACGCCTTGTTGCAGCTGTACAAGACATTGGTGAGGCCATTTTTGGGGTATTGCGTCCGGTTGCCCTTCTATAGAAAGATATTATTACACTTGAAAGAGTGCAAAGAAGAGTTATTAGGGTGCTAACTGGACTGGAAGGTTTGTGTTATAAGGAGAGGTTGATAAGGCTGGGATTCTTTTTCCTGGCACATAGGAAACTCAGGGGTCACCTTATAGAGGTCTATGAGATCATGACAGGCCTAGACAAGATAGGCAGCCAACAACTTTTCCCCACGGTACGGGAATCTAAAACTAGAGGACAGAGGTTTAAGGTGAGGGGGAAGAGAAACAGAAGGGTCCAGAGGGGCAAATTTTTTCACACCGAGTGTCTGGAATGGGCTGCCAGAGGTAGTACAAAAGCGAGTATAAAATTCTGTCATTTAAGCAACATTTAGACAGGTACATGGATGGGATAGATGTGGAGGGATATGGATTAAATGCAGGCAAATTAGGCTGGTTTAAATCATGAAGATTGGGCGGCATGGGCAAGTTGGGCCGAAAGGTCTGTTTTCGTGCTGCAGACCTCTCTACAACTGTGATGATATTGTGTCATCAATTTGAGGTCATCCCCAACTGACAGAAGGTGAGCTAACATGGGGGAATCGTTTTTTTTGCCATTTTGAAGTTATTCTGTAACAAGTTATTAAGTTCTTTAACAATCCAGTTGCCTGTAATATTTCATTGTTGGCTGCATTTTTTGGGTGTTAGGTGCAATGAAGTTTGGGCATCTTTAATGTCGACTATGACGAAGTGGCACAAGTGCAGAGGAATAGTCTCACCTCTGGGTCTATGGCTGATTGTACCAGTGGATTTTGCTAAGGTAGGTGGCAGCATCTGTATGCTGACATTTAAAATCCTTATTTCACCTTAAAACATCAACTAAAGACAGATTTGAGGGGCTAGAGGCTCTTACAATTCTACCTGTGACTCATTTCCTGCTCGTAGCATTTGTCCTCTATCACATGACATCCTGGATTACGGTGCAGATTGGTCACATAATGATTTCATTTTGCTGATTGGTCTCCATCCAGCTGGACAACCACGAATCACACTTGAATGGATAAGCTCAGATAGCTGGGATAGGAGCAAGTGGGCCCCTCAGCTTCCATTCTGCTGCTCTCATCCCATGGTAAAAGCAAAATTCAAACCACAAATCCACTCATAAAATGTGAGAAACTGGCAAAAAGGAGAACTAAAGGGTTTAGGCCCGAAACGTCAAGTTTTCCTGCTCCTATGATGCTGCTTGACCTGCTGTGTTCATCCAGCCCCATGCTTGTTATCTCGAACTAAAGGTACTGTTAGGACCCAGACTGCAGGAGTGCACTTCACTCTAGTCACACAACTCCATGGTGCAAACTCCACACGGACAGTCGCCCGAGGCTGGAATCAAACCCAAGTTCCTGGCGCTGTGAGGCAGCAGTGCTAACCACTGAGCCACTGCGCCATTTTGTCAGAAGTCATGTCACAAATATAAAACCCAGTCTGGTGCATGACCAGCAGACTTGGAATTCCCAGGGAAAAGTAAGTGCCCTCCCTTGTCCGGCTATCTTGCTGTCAGGTACAGGGGACAATCATCATCATGACTGAGGTCAGCTGGCACAGTAGAGCATGCGGGCAATGAAACTGGGGCCCACTTGCTCCAAGTGATTCAGAACCACGATGGGACAACAACAGACCCCATGCCCCTAACCCCGACCTCTCCCATAGAAGCTCTTTCTGCTCACTTACTGCAAGAAAACCCTGAAATTTAACACACACATCTATCAACGTAAATGAGAAACACTACTGTAGACTGGTAGGGAATCCTACTGATCTTTGAGGCATGCCAGACTTGTAAATGGAGAGATTCACTGCACCAGCAATCCATTCAGTACTGGCTCCCGGCAGAGGAAGCTTTCTGAGTCGGACAATTATTCTTTAAATAATAGCTCCGCATCGCTAATGTAAGCAACGTCTGATAGATAGCCATCAGCAACTTGGGGAGTCTGGGAGTGAGAAAATCTATTTGGGACGCACGGTTATGCCTGATTATAAGCACTCGCACAATTTAAAAAAACACGATTTCACTCATCCAGTTATTCTAATTTTGGAAAATGCTTCCGCGTTTAATCTCTGTGCAGCGTTTCTCAACACATCGAAGTTCATCAATTGTGTAAAGGTCCACAGCAGCCAAGGATTCACATCCCATTTCACAGAGAAAGGTATAGCGTGGCAATGGAGTCCACTGCTCAGAAAGAATCACTGATTTACGGCCTGTCAATTCACCACAGGCCATGGAATCCTCCATGTGTAAAATTACAAAGCAATCTCCCTCTGCTTTGTCAGTGTGTCACAGGTTCTTTACTGAGATAGTGGAATGCAAATATGTTGAAGAGCTGTTCCTGCCCACTGTCTTTCACTGACTGTTCTCTCCAAAGCAAAGTTAGATCATAGAATCCCTACAGTGTGGAAACAGGCCCTTTGGCCCAACAAGTCCACATTGATGCTCACAGCGCCCCACCTAGATCCATCCCCCTATAACCCACATAATCAACACATCGCTGAACACTATGGGTAATTTAGCACGGCCAATCCACCTAACCTGCACATCTTTGGACTGTGGGAGGAAACCCACGCAGACACGGGGAGAATGTGCAAACTCCACACTGACAGTCGCCCGAGGGTGGAATCGAACCTGGGTCCCTGGTGCTGTGAGGCAGCAGTGCTAACCACTGAGCCACCGTGCCGCCCCTAAAGTTAAGGGATGAACATTTATTTCGGCTCAGGCTCCGCATCAACAAAGATGAACACTCGTGGAATATGCGTTCCCTGACTGGTGCTGTTAATCCAGTCCAATCAGGGATCCCTGGCTGACAGATAAAAACAGGAATGTCAGAGGTTCTGTTCCCTCTGAGAGCTAGCTCTGAAGGAGCTGGACCAGTGTCAAGCACTATGTACGTGTAAATGAAGGGTGGCTTGGTACCGGGATATGAGCCTCTGTGGAGTTATTTCAGTTGTAAAGCTCAAAATACTGAACTGTCACATCAATGTGATTACATAGCTTGAGGTCTTCTATTCTCCAAGCCATAGATTTGGTGGTAGGATATTGGGAGAATTTCTGTGGAAATGATGCCCTATGATATTTATCAGTACTGGATAGGAAGCGAATGAAGAGGGCAGATCAGGGTCGTACTGCAACCAGGACATTGCAGGGCTCTGGTAGTTCCAAGAGGTCCCTTTAACCATTTAACAGCTGGAAGTGTGCTTTCTGCCTCTCAGCCTTCAGTTGTACAAATTCAGACTACCAGTACAGACAGTCCTGGTATTTCATTTGTGTTCAGTGCTGAATTGCACGGAACGTGTTTAGGGATGCTGATGGCCACCAAGCTGACAGGATCCAAGAAAGTGTTGCGGGGAGGGGAATAGGAACCCTTCCTATTCATCTACTCATCCTTTTAAATTTTGTAATTGTACCAGCCTCCACCACTTCCTCCGGCAGCTCATCCCATACAAGCACCACCCTCTGCGTGAAAAAGTTGCCCCTTAGGTTCCTTTTGAATCTTTCCCCTCTCGCCTTAAACCTATACCTTCTAGTTTTGGACTCCCCTACCCTGAGGAAAGGACCTTGTCTTTTCACCCTATCCATGCCCCTCATGATCTTATAAATCTCTACAAGGTCACCCCTCAGCCTCTGACGCTCCAGGGAAGATACCTGGAGTTTTCTGGATTTTGCACTTAAGAACTGCACAACAGGCTCAACCCTGAGTATCTCAAAGAGACAGTTCAATTTCACGCACCAGTCACTTTGAAAAAAAAAAATTGGCAATAGCGTCTCAAATGTGGACTTTGTCTGCAAAGTCAAATCCACTGAGAATTAGATTGATTTTACACAAATAAACCCCTCTTGATACATAACATATAAAGAAGCTAAGATCCTATCCACCTGGGAATGCAGTCAAACTCAGGCAGAAAGGTGAAAAACTACAATGTATACGGTATCACAGGATTGAACAATGTAAGTGCACCTGAAATATTAAACAAAACCATCATGAATTAACATTCAGTCGTCAATGTGAAAACACAGGAATTAAAATGAGCCAAGAAATTGAGGGCTGTGCTGTAGCAGTTAACAAAACCTTTCATCTGAGAGACAGCAGAATATTATTAGCGTATCTTAGAAAGCATGTAGTAGTGTTGGGTAGTAATTCTACGAATACTTATTAAACAAGACTAAATACCCTTGGTCTACAACAACTATCCTACCCATCAGAATCCCAACATTCATTTCAAACAGTAAGACGGTTTTACGTGATACCAGATTTTAAGCTGACCTTAAGTGTAAGAAAATATTTTCCATTTAGACATTAACAGGGGAATTTTAATTAATGTATCCTATATTTTAAAATAGAAATTACTAAAATGGTGCAAAAGAAAACTAAAAAGATAGGTAGAATTGTGGAGCATTCAAATAACCTCAAGACAGACAAGGGCCGAAGCTGATCAGGACAGAGGTCTGATGTTTTAGATACTTCCTTATGATATTGTCTACATCAACTTGCCTGGATGTGGAGGTGTTGGTGTTGGACTGGGCTGGACCGGACTGGACCAAATCAGTAGTCACACGACACCAGATTATAGTCTGCTCCTTGGTCAGGTGAAGTGGTAATTAAAAGTGTCAAAAGATAAGTATAAATAGTAGTGTGACTGGAGTGTCGACAGGCTGAATAACAAGTCTTTGCATGTGATCCAAAGCATCAAACAGTGTGAGTAAAGTGTCAACAGCTGAATGGATGACCTACAATCCGTTAATTAAGGCATAATTACAAACAATCAAAAATAAGATGGTGCTAGAGATACACCAAATGGCTGCAATAATGTGATAGGTATAAGGGTCACATGGTGAGGGTCTAACCAAACTGACAAGCAATCTAAAACTGTACAAGCTAATTAAGGTAGAGAGACAACAAGTTATCAAGTTGACAGTGTCAAAACCGAACAGTAAGGAAGATTTAACATAGAACAGTATAGTGGGGTTACATGTCGCGTCACTTCATGTGATGAAGGAACAGCACTCCAAAAACTTGCGATTTCAAATAAACCTGTTGGACTATAACCTGGTGTGACTTCTGACTTTACTTAGCTGGTAAAGTCCACTGGCTAGTCTTGAACTGAATGATTTCTCACAGCAGTGCACAGGATGTTAAAATGAGCTATGTAAGTGTGGGGGAGGATCATTTATCGATCAGTTTCAAGGGGAACATCAGGACTTTTTTTTCTGATGAAGGGTCTAGGCCCGAAACGTCAAGCTTTCCTGCTCCTATGATGCTGATTGGCCTGCTGTGTTCATCCAGCTCCACACCTTGTTATCTCTGATATTGGTAAACCTGTCAGGTTTTTAAACCAACCTTGCAGGTTTCACAGTTAAGGCGCCAGCAGATCAGCATTTAAGTGCCTTCGGGCCTGCTAGCCTAACAGAGACATTAATAGGTGATGGATTTCAGATCTCAACAATGAAATGTTATTGAAGAGGAGCGCATAGTGTCCTTAAGGACAATTTGGAGGACACTTTCTGGATTCATGAACCTAGGGAGCTGAAGCTGATGGAAAGAAGCTGCCATGATGAGGCTCGTTTGCCTCATGAAACTCTCAGGCATCATTGAACAAATTTTAACCCAAACTCTTAATTCCATGAACCAAGGCAATTAAATGATATAGCTGACTTCAAGGGAAAGCTTTCAGAAGTCAAGATCGGGAAAAGTCGCATTTTCTTAGTTCAGCAAATGTAGCAAGTTTGAAGAACTTTCAGACAAGGGTGAAGAAGGTTGAAGTTTGGAATTTAGAATGGCTTGTGATTCAATAGTTACACATGAGGTTGTTGGCTTGCCCGCTGAGCTTGGCTTCTTTTTCTTCAGACATTTCATCACCATGTTGGGTGACATCATCAGTAGAACCTCCAATGAAGCTTTATCGGAGGCTCCACTGATGATGACACCCAGCATGGTAACGAAACGTCTGAACGAGAACAAGCCAGCTCAGCGAGCAGGTCAATATCCTCATCCACAAATAGTTAAATAATTACACACTAACAGAGGGATAGGGATGAAGTGTGAACTCCAGGATCTGAGTTTGCAGCATGGAACTACTGCAGGAATGCGTTCTTGAAATTAACTTGCAACACCTCTGCTATTTCTCTACATTTTTTAAAAATATGCATTCATGGGATGCGGGCATCACTGGCTTGGCCAGCATTTACCACCCATCTCTAATTGCCCAAAAGGCAGTTAAGAGCCAACCACTTTGTTGTGGGTCTGGAGTCACATGTAGGCCAGACCAGGTAAAGATGGTAGTTTTACTTTCTTTAAAGGACATTAGTGACCAGATGGGTTTTCCTGACAATCAGCAATAGTTTCATGATATCATTAGATTTTTATTTCTATCATTGAACTAAAATTCAATATACAATCCCTAGTAGTGGTATTTGCCACTGTGAATACCTGACAATGGAATCACCTCATTAATCTAACAGGACAAATACATGCAAAGTGCTCAGTAGAAATAAAGAAAGGCCTGTCAATACACCAAATATTACAGACTACTCACACAAACTGTACACTAGTTAGAGGAATTGGTGCCAACACAGGTGTTAAATTGTTATATATATCCGTGAAACCAAGGTAGTTATATGTCTTTATATTAGCATTGTAGTCTCCAACAAGAGTAAAACAAGCTACTGCTTATTATGTTGTAATGAAAATTTGCTAAGAGAAATTGCAGTTCTCAAAACTAGACAAATAATGTTGTTGTGTTATACTGAGGTAAAATGAGCATACTTTCGGGTCTAACGTGAGGCTTGTATGACTAAAGAGATCCCTGGACATGCTATGACATGCTACTGGAGTTTCAACTTGGATCATGGAAATCAAATCAGTTCTCTGTGTCTTCACGGCAAAAGATGTTCCATTTATTGCTCAACAGCAGATCTCTAGATCTCGTTTCTGTGGCTGTGTTGCTTGGCTAAAGCAGTCTGTTTCGGTGACACAAACTGGATGATGGACTCCCATTATTCAATGAAAGCAGGCATCAGAACAAATCACCCCTGTTTCAGACAGCATAATGGACTAGGTGTGTTCCAGGTACCTCTTTGCAAAACAGTACAAAGCTGAAATGATCTGTTGTTTCCATGCGAAACTTATACATATTTTTATGATCAATGTCCTAAATTGATCCCCTCTCTCACGTTTGCGCACAATATAGCTTGGGATAATTTGCTAGCTTCATTGTTTAAAAACATCTGATCCTAAGTGCATCCTTCTGAGCTTGGCTTAAGATTGTTAGAATTGGGCACAAAAGCCACGCACTGGTCAACCAGACCGCAAATGAAATGGAGCAAATTCCGAAATTTATCTGTAGACAATATTTCAATGAGAAAACTGATCAATCTACGGAACAAGTTTATTCGTTCATACTGTGGAAACTGTCAAATTTGATTCGTTCAAATAGAAATTAGATAGCTTTCTTCCAGAAAATAACATTTTGACAGATGAGCTGAATTTTCACTTAACTACAATCTAACTGTTCGGTGATTTTAAAAGTGCTTGGCATTGTTTATACAACTGATTTTAAGAGTTTGTTTAGTTATTTGGAACGCTACAGGCTATTCAACAACTTGCAATTTTTATATCACGGCCTTTGAGTTCTGCTCATAAAGTAGGTAATGAGTACAGGTGGTAGGAGGGCTGAGGGGCTTTGCAAGGTATGGGGGGTCGAGTAAAGGAGATGGGTAAAGTGGTTAGTAGTTTCACATACATATACATAGAAGTCTTTTAACCTGCCCATTTTGGAAACAGCTTCCTTCCACCCTTAGGCTTGGAAGATCCCATTTGTCAGAAGTCTCGAGACACAGGTAGGATT
This sequence comes from Ginglymostoma cirratum, assembly GCA_024137785.1. Lineage (NCBI taxonomy): Eukaryota > Metazoa > Chordata > Chondrichthyes > Orectolobiformes > Ginglymostomatidae > Ginglymostoma > Ginglymostoma cirratum. Next base: position 7,492,325 of record JAHRHZ010000267.1, on the reverse strand, counting down.
GTAACTGTGCCATCATTCCTGTCAGCTGACTCCTGCCTCTGACATGGAAATCCAAGTGTATGAATAATTCAAGACAGAACATGTGGTAATTGAGGCATTCTTGGGGGGAATAAAGTGATTTTGGACCAAAGTTTCCAAAGTTCTGGGTGGGTTTTCTCTTGCAACATTTCTGGATCTGCTGTGGGATAATTGTTGGAGAATAATTGCTGTGAATAGTCAACAATTACACTACGACTGTACAATGTATCTATCAGGACAGAAGAAGGCAAATTAGATGACCCTTAGATATTTTATTTCTGGCAATTCTTATGTAACAAGATCCATCCTGAGGGCTCTTAAGGTAGACCTAATGCACTGCAAAATCTCAGTCTTAAATCTGGTATTGCTATGGAAGGGAGTCAGCAAAATTATAAAAGGGACAGTAACCACTGTTCTCCTCATAAATTCGCTCATGAAAATTCAAGGGAAAAGAAACTTCAACCACCAATGAAAGCACTGTTCCTTTTTGAAGTTTATACCACTTACCACAGTTTGATGGTTGACTTGAATCACTTCATCGCCTGCATGAATCTTCTTGCACTGGTCTGCAGGAGACTGTGTACAGAGAAAGGAATCGTATCAGAGATTTGAGAGTATAATTTAAAATAAAGCACATCGTGGGTGCACTCCTTGTCAAGATTCGAGCAATAACCGTGAAGTTCTGAAGCACAAAGAAACAGATGTCAAAATGTTATGAACGGATATGCTTAACATGTGAGGGGAACTCAATCAAAGGACAGCCTTATTACACATGCACTTAGAAGTTGGCTTCTAAAAAGCAACCTGAAAATTGTTCACATTATCCATCGGAACTTCAGGTCTTGTGTCACAGTTAGCAAATTAAGTCCTAAAGCTCCAAACCCTGCAACTGTCGAAGCCCTAAGGTACACAATGCATAATTGCCAAACCAAGAATATTAAATGGATAATAGGTAGGTTACTGCTTGCAGTGCGGAGGACTATGGATCATAGAATTGACCCTGCCATCCTCCATTTATCTTCAACTTACTTTTCACTTTTCATACGCTTACGCACAAGGAATAATCTGTCAGCATCATGCCTGCAAGTAACTACATGACTAAATATCATGATGTTTATGTGAAGCAAGTGACAGCATAATGACAGTAAAAACAACAGAAGATGCTGGGAATACTCAGTCATGGAGGCAGAAGCAGAATTAATGGCCTGGGTTTTCGCCTTGTTGTGATGACTCAGGAACCCTTGTTAAACGGCAGCCTGGTCTCACTAAGGGATTCCCAATCCCATTTTGGTGAGTTTCCAATTTTCAGGGTGTGAGCCAGTTGGGATCATCAACCTGTACTCCTGGCCTGGCAGGCTCCATTGAGTAGATAATCCTCATCCTCTGCAGTTCTCCTGCAGTCAGGCGCACTTTTTAATGAGGTGTAGTGCATGTCAACACAGAGGCGTTGTGAATCATAGTCTGTGTTTGTAATCATTTGCATGAGGAGTCAAGGGGGTGAGGGTGGCTGAGAGGAGCAGCCTGCCATGGGAGATATGAGAATCCACAGGAGGCGGGCAGGGACATAGACTGGAATGGGGCAAATGAGGAGTCATGGAGGCTAGGATGCATGAGATGTTTGTGGAGTTGGGGGGGGGGCGAGAGAGAGAGATGAGGACGGCATTTCTGTCACGGTGACAATGTTCCCTAGCGCAGAGGGAGCCTGTTCCGTGGTCATTCTCTCCCAAGGCAGGGTCAGTGGCTGCCTCCATAGATTCTCCCATGCCGCCTGCAGCCTCCATCCTCAATCACCACAATGAAAATCCCACTGACTAGGATGGAAATCCAGGCCAAAGGGATTCCAGTAAAGAGCTTTTCCTCAGCTCTGAAAAATGTAACATTGAAAGGAAAGAAGCAAGCGCCCTTTTCTATTTGTTCATTGGATGTAAGTGTCTCTGCCAGGGGCAGCATTTATTGCCCAGTTCTAAATGCCCTTGAGAAGTTGGGGGTGAGACTATCTGGTCTGCTTCTAGGAAGGGAGTCCCTGGGTTTTGTTTCTGTGTCATTGAAGGAACAGTGATATTAATACAAGTCTGAATGACCTGTGCCTTGGAGAGAAACATTCTCCCATGTGTCTGCTGGTCTTGACCTTCTACATGGTAGAGATGCTGAGTTTGAAAGGTACTTCCTAAGCAGCATAGGCAAGTTGCAGCAATGTTTTCATGCAGATGGTACACAGAGGGAGGCAATGGCCCAGTGGTATTATCGCTGGACTGTTAATCCAGAGACCCAGGTAAAGTTCTGGGGAATTGTGTTCGAATCCTGCCACGACAGATGGTGGAATTTGAATTCAATAAGAGTTAATCATGACCACGAATCCATTGCTGATTGTCAGAAAAAACCATCTGATTCACTAATGTCCTTTAGGAAAGGAAACTGCCATCCTTACCTGGTCTGGCCCACATGTGACTCCAGACCCACAGCTTTGTGGTTGACTTATAATTGCCGTCTGGGCAATCAAGGATGGGCAATGAACGCTGACTAGCCCTCATCCTGTGAATGAGTTAAAAAAAAAACACTGCTGCCACTGTGTGTCAATGGTGGAGGAAGTGGATGTTTAAGGAGGTGAATTGGGCTGCTTTGCACTGGATGATATTCAGCTTCTTTGTTGTAATTGGAACTACACTTTTCCAGGCAGCAAATTAATTGTATCTTGTAGGTGCTTAGGCAGTCAGAAGATTAGTTGGTCATTTGGTTGGTTGTTCTAGTCACATTGTATATGGTTGGTCCAGTTCAATGCTAACCCCCAGTATGTTAGAATCACAGAATCCCTACAGTGTGGAAGCAGGCCATTTGGTCCATCAGGTCCACACTGACCATCTAAAGAGCATCTCAACCAGATCCAGCCCCCACCTCCTGTCTCTTTAACCCTGCATATCCCTAGGCTAATCCAGCCAGCCTGCACATCCCCGGACACTATGGGCAATTTAGCACAGATACCCCATCTAACCTGCACATCTTTGGACTGTGGGAGGAAACCAGGGCACTCAGAGGAAACACACGCAGACATGGCAGAACGGGGAGACTCAACACAGAAAGCTGCCTGACTGGAATCGATCCAGGGTGCCCGGTGCTGTGAGGCAACAGTGCTAACCACTGAGCCACCATGCTGTCCAGTGACTGTTGATGATTCACAGATGGTACATACCACTGACTGTCAAGGGGAGATAGTTCCATTCTCTCATGTGGGGGATAGCTGGATATAAGCTGGGTATATTCTTTTCTTTTCACAGCTATACATGTAAAATGATGGAATCAAACCAGGCAGGAGGAGAACACTGAGCCCATCCTGTTGGTGTCAGCTCCTGAAGGAGCGATCCAACCAGTCCCACTACCCTGCTGTTTCCCATGGGCTGCAATGCTTTCTGTTGCCAGTAGAATTCCAATTTCCTGGCAGAATTGAGTTTGATTTCATCATTCTTTTAGATGGCGTATACCAGATTGTATTTTCCTATGCTAAGAATAAATCCCCTCAATTGGAGGATGCTGGGGTTGGAGGGTTTGAGCTTCAGGGAGATGTTGAATAGGCTGAGGTTTCTTTCCCTGGAGCATCGAAGGCTGATGGGGTGACCTTATAGGGGTTTATAAAATCATGAGGGGCATGGATAGGGTAAATAGACAAGGTCTTTTCCCCAGGATAGGGGAGTCCAAAACTAGAGGGCATAGCTTTAAGGTGACAGGGAAAAGATTTAAAAGGGACCTGAGGGGCAAATTTTTCATGCAGAGGGTGGTGCATGTACGGAACGAGCTGCCAGAGGAAGTGGTGGAGGCTGGTACAATTGCAACATTTAAAAGGCACCTGGATGGGTACATGAACAGGAAGGGTTTAGAGGGATAAGGGCCAAATGCTGGCTAATGGGGCTAGATCAGTTTAGGATATCTAGTCGGCATGGATGAGTTAGACCAAACGGTCTGTCTTCACGCTATACAACTCTACGACTCCTCTCTGCTTCGTTTATGAACTATCGTAAATTTTGTGCCCTGTCGTTACTGAGCCACCTGCCAGTAGAAATTGTTTCTCCGTAAAAATCCCATCGGAACACCTTCCTTCAACATTCTGTGTTCGAAAGAGAACAATTCCAGTTCAACACAACTGTTCAATGCTTATTTCCAACGATAAAATATCACATCCATTCCCATCCTTCACACAGTGAATTTGTGCCTTTTGCTGAGACTGCTGCCAGTGTAACTTTCCCCAAAGCCAACCCCCCTCCCTGTTCCAACGACCAATAATTAGATCATAACCGCATTAATACTTGAAGATGGTTGAGACCAGGCTTTCTGATCCACTCCAGCCTTAATGTGCAAGGCCTCACTCAAATTCGTCGGCTCACCATGTTAGCGATAAGGCAAAATCCCAAACCACATCTTCCAGCTTGGAATTAGCCGGAAGGAAAGCAATACTTTCTGTGATGTTTATTTTCCCCCCAGTCTCCCAGAATGGATTTGGCAGAATCTGGAAATTCCCGGTACTCAAGACCCAGCAAACTTTCCAGGCACAAGTCAGTGACATTAGACAAAATAATTACATCATTGAGTGGAAGCAAGCTCTTGCATGCTTTTTAAACATTCAACGACTAATGTTTTGGAAGTGTGTATTGATTTTTTTTAAAGAATTGAGTAATTAATGTCCTGTTGCATTAGAAGTTTTATTGCTAACTGAGTATACTTAACCGTGATAACAAGAAAATGGAATTATACTGTTCTCATTAGCCCAACTAATGAAGTGCTCATTAGTAAAGTCTAAATCGTAGGAGTCATCAAGCAGGATCACTATCTGTGAGCCAGAAGGTTCAGGTCTTAACTGCTCCAGATGTGTGCATTGACATTTAATATAATTTAGAAGTATCATACACCAGAGGTAGCATATGGCAGGGCAAGATTTTCCAGTCCCTTGAAGTTTGCAGGGTAGGTAGCAGGAAAGGCAAATAAATGGGTGGGGTAGCACCAGAGAGATACCCATCTCCTTCCCGCCTCATCAGGGATTAAAATCTGGGCTGGAAAGCCCATGGCCAACCTTCCCGTCCCACCACTAATTAAGGCCGTTGGGTGTTCAATTAATAACCATTCTGGAGCTTTAACCCTCCGTTGGCGCGAAAAGCTTTGTTCCCAGTCGGCAAGAATAACAGCAGCCTTCTCAGGTGAGAAAAATGGGGCATCAACCTAAGGGCAATCGGGGAACCTGGATGCTGGGCAGGGGCTGGAGGGTGAAAAACACCACCCTTACTCTTGCCCCCAATCACCTTCTACCTGTGACCTCCGCTCCAACCATGTGATTCCACTACTTTCCTGTCTTCTTGTTGGTCATGGTGTAACCAACAGCCTGGGCCGAGCACAGGTCGTAGAGGCTGCTGGTCCCTCATTGGCAAGCACTCTCGGTTAGTACGGTATGCTTCTGCCCTGGGATCTGACCAGCCAAATAGTCCACTGGGTCACCAATTAAGTGGGCCCTTAACATTAGGAGGTTGAGTGGGGAGAGCTTTCAGCCCGTCAAGCTTGTGCTAATTAGCGAAGACTGACCCACTCTAATGCCACCCTCTTGCACGAGGCCAGTAGCCCTGCAGGTTAATATTCGTCAAGGAGATAGCCAATTACTTTTTAAACAATCTCTGTTTGTGTCTCTAAGTTTTCAGGGAGTACATTCCAGCTTCTTACTGTCCCAACTCTGGCTGAGAAAATGTTGCCGCAGCTCCTCTTCAACCCTTCTGATTACTTTAAATTTATATCTCCCCATGTTGTTTGACCATTGTGTTAAGGTGAATAGGTTGTCCTTTAACATTTTATACATTACAATTTAAACCATTCAGCCATCTCTGTTCTAAGGGGACAACCCTAGCCTTTCCAATTTTTCCACATTGTCAAATGTTTCCAGCACTGACCACATTCCTACAAATCTCCAGAGACTCCCTCTGCAGTGCAATCACATCCCTCCTGTAGAGTGGACAGTATTCTAGCTGTCGTCTAACTAGAGTTGTTTACAGATCTGTAATAACCTGCCTACTCTAATACATTATGCCTTGACAAATGAAGGAAAGAATTCTATATGCCATCTTATTGATCTGCCCTTCTATTTTTAGTGATCTGTGGATATACACTCCAAGGTCCCTCCACCCTACTCAGTATCCTCCCACTTCTCATGTCTTTCTTTACCCTGTGCTACATTCCGAACACCTCACACTTTTCTGGATTGATTTCCATTTTGCATTTCTCTACCCAACTGCCCAGATAAGCTATATCTTCTCGTCGTCCAAAACTTCTCCTCACTGTCCACCACCCAACCAATTTTTGCACTTTCTGCATACCTCCTCATTGTGCCCCCTACATTTCAGTCTAAATCATTAATATAAACAAAAAGAAGCAAGGGGCCAGGGACCGATCCTTGGGGAATTCTCCTGGTGACACTCTTCTCATTGCAAACCCACTTATCAACCAACAGCCTGTACTTTCTGCTAATAATTCAATTTTGCATCCAATTTGCCACTCTCCCTTTGATCACAAACTTACGGAGTACTGCCCCTTCATCAGATAAGTCATGTTACCTGACGAAAGAGCAGCATTCCCAAAGCTTGTGATTTCAAATAAGCCAGTTGGACTATAACCTGGTGTTGTGCGACTTCTTTATTTGTACATCCCAGTCCAATGATGGCACCTCCACATCATGTCTTGTTTAATCAGGTTGTTATGTGGAAAGCTTCACTATCTCCATCTAGACACATCTGGCACTGCCATCATCAACTTCTTATGACCTCAAGAAATTCAAAGTAAAATGCCTCGAAAACACGTAGACAAGCCACTGCTAAAGTTTTCAAGCACTACTTAAAACTAGATTGCCTTTCACTCTTCACAGCTGCTGGACTTCTAAAACAGATCGAGAGATTTCTGGGACACTTTGTCAAGGCTCCACCAACACTTTATCAACATTTAGTAAGGAAATTCTCTTGAGGATGTCACCTAAAAGCAGTGAATGTGCTGCCAGTGTATCTTAAGGGCCACTGCAAAGGAGCTAGTGTAAAATAGGGATTGTATGGCTGTTGGTAGCTTGCTCAGGGTCCCATTTGACAAGGGGAATAAGGAAGGCATGAGGCTAGGTAGATTAACTCCCGTTGCTACAGCAGAAAAGGACAGGAGGGTGAGGAGATCAGGAACAGATCTGCAGTGCCACATATCCCACAATCTCTACACCTCTAACTCAGTCACCTTGAAGTACGTTGACCAATGTTCTGCACATCACTCAGCAAAGTGAGTGCACGCAGGATGTGTGTATATAGCTTACTGAAAGTTTCTTCTAATCAGCATTTGAGTGTTTAACCAGCAGTTAGCCGCTCAGTAAGTCTGGGTAAGGTAAAATTATGGAGATCAGTCATTAAGATCAAGATTACATGTAAAAACCATAATGTCAAAAAGGGTTGCCTCATCAGTACACCAAACATTCATTGTCTGCTTTCATGCTTTTCCCAGTGAGTCTGGGACAACAGGAAACAAAACGTTTACCTTTTCACCCAGGCCAATCATTTGAAACAACGATGCGTCATTGAGTCGTACTTTGCCATTTATAAATATAAAACTCTCCTGATAAACAGAAATAATTAGCTCCAAGAGGCTTGCAGACATTGGATGAGGAATTTGCAGCTCAGAAAGGTATATAAAGATTGAGGACATAACTCTGAAATGGGCTCTTTCACCAACATACTGAACAGGTACATCTGAAATAAGTTGATTGATGAGGATAAGGTCAAGCAAATGTTTTCCTTGTGTTTGGTCTTCACAAAATGTCACCGGCAAATATATCCTCCAGGACTCAGACAGCTTTGTTATTCATGGTGCTATTGATCCAGAGTATACCTGTGCCCCCTGTTATCATCATGATTCATTCCAAATGGTAGGGTAGTGAATCATCAGCTGAGGGAGGACAGTAAGTTATCATCAGCTGGAGATTTACTCATCCACATTTGACACAATTCCATGAGGGATTCAAGATAAATGTTCAGGGCTCCCAAGTTTGCTCCATCATGACTATATGTTACCGTGCTGCTGACAGCACAATGCAACATTAATAGATGTTGGCTGGTGGGTGATGGTGTTGAATAACTGTTCCAGGTTGTCACTTGGCTAGTCTGTGGGGCAGCTCTCCCAAGTTTGGCAAATGCCCAAAGATGTCAGAAAGGAGGACAATATAAGGTGGACTAGGCTGGGTGTCACTTTGTCTACTGAGATTGATGCTGGCTGGCTCCTCAGTGTGATTCTTATCATCACTTTTTTTGTTGAGTTTTAGTACGACTGAGCTATTTCCCAATTAACCCTACTGCTGTGGCCCTGAAGTCACATTTAGGCCAGAGTAGGCAAAGATGACAGGTCTCCTTCTTTACAGGACCTGAGCGAACGAGTTGGGTTTTCACAAACATCTCATAGCTTCATATTGACTAATACGAACGCCCTAATGCCCTTGACTCCAAATTACTTTCATCAACTAAATTCAAATTCACAAATTTCCAAGGTATGCTTTGAACCTTTGTCTCCAAACTATTAGTCCTAGCCCTTGGATTTTTAGTACACCAACGTTACTGCCATGTTACTGTGATTAGTCCCACAGTTTCCTTCTCCCCACTCAAGACTGTGCAAGTCCTTTTCAAAATGATATCCAATTCCTTTTTGAATGTTATTCTTAAATCCATTTCTAGTGCACTTGCTGATGCTGCCTTCTACATCATAACAACTTGTTGCCTAACAACATGAATCTTTATGTTTGCTCTGATTTCTTTGACAATATTTTGTTTATCTGGTTACCAACCTTCTTGTCAGCGGAAAGGTTGCTCTACATCAAAACTCCTCAGAATACTCAAAATCTCTATTAAATCTTTCCTTAACCTTATGCACAAGCGGTAATTCCAACCTTAGTTTCACATGCCCAAATCTAGTTAATGATATAATTAGCGGCTCATTAAGTCACCCACATCTGTTTTATTGGTTCGCCTAAAAATAAGATCCACATTCACTTATTTCGAGTGAAGCAGAATTTCCTCTGCATTCATTATCCGCTAAATGTGAATATCAATGCTCAATGATCCAGCAGCTGTTTCAGGGAGGATGTAGAATTGTAGATTGTACATGTAGATGTATGTTTGACATACATGACAACCAGAGCATCGTAAAGCAAATGCAATGCATTCTATCTAGACTTAACATGGATTTTGTTTCAAATCTGTCGGAATTGAGAGGAGCAAGGGAGAATCCTTCAGTTACGTTGTATAGAAACTTGGAAATTGGAACAGGAGTAGGCCATTCAGCCCTTTCAACCTGCTCCGCCATTCAATATGACCATGGTTGATCATCTTACTCAATACCCTTGAATCCCTTTTGCCTGAAGAATTATATCTATATCCTTCTTGAAAACACGTAATGTTTTGGCGTCAACTGTTTCATGTATCAGAGAATTCCATAGGCTCACCACTTCCTGGATGAATACGTTTCCCCTCATCTCAGTCCCAAATAGGTGACCTCATTTCCTTAGCCTGTGACCCCTATTTCTGGACTTCCCGGTCATTCGAAACATCCTCCTTATGTTTATCCAGTCTAGTCCTATTAGAATTTTACAGGTTTCCATAAAATTCCCCCCTCATTCTCCTAGACTACACTACCCCACACTCCACTCCAGTGAATGTAGTCCGAATGATCCAGTCTCTCTTTCAAACATCAGTCCTCTCATCTCACAAATCAGTCTGGTAAACATTTTTTGCACATTCCTATTCCGGCCCCCACCCACAACTCTTTCTCCGATAGATCGATGATATCATCGGTGCCGCTTCCCTCTCTCGTCTAGAATTGGAAAACTTCATTAATTTCGCCTCCAATTTCCACCCTGCCCTCACTTTCACCGGGTCTAACTCTGACTCCTCCCTTCCCTTCCTCGACATTTCTGTTTCCATTTCTGGGGATAGACTGGCAACTAATGTCCATTATAAACCCACCGACTCCCACAGCTACCTGGACTATACATCCTCACACCCCACTTCCTGTAAAGACTCTATCCCATTTTCTCAGTTCCTCCGTCTCCATCGCAAATGTTCAGATGAGGTCAACTTCGACAAGGGAGTCTCCGAAATGTCCACATTCTTCCTCAACCGAGGATTCCCCAGCTCCGTTGTTGACAGGGCCCTAAATCGGGTCCGACCCATCTCCTGCACTTCTGCCCTCACCCCTTCTCTTCCCTCCTGCAACAGCGATAGGGTTCCCCTTATCCTCACCTACCATCCCACCAGCATCCACATCCAGAAGATCATCAGATGCCATTTCTGCCACCTCCAGCAAGATGCCACCACCAGACACATATTCCCCTCCCCTCCCTTGTCCACCTTCTGCAGGGACCGTTCCCTCCGGGACACCCTGGTCCACACTTCCTTCACCCCAACACCTCCCCACAGCCCTACGGCACCTATCTCTGTAACCGGCGAAGGTGCAACACCTGCCCATTTACCTCCTCCCTCCCCACTATCCAAAGGCCCAAACATAACTTCCAGGTGAAGCAACACTTCACCTGCACTTCCAAGAATCTAGTCTACTGCATTTGCTGCTCACAATGTGGCCTCCTCTACATTGGGGAAACAAACCATAGACTTGGCAACAACTTTGCAGAACATCTACGTTCTGCTCACAGAAAAGACCCTGAACTACCTGTTGCCTGCCACTTCAATGCACCACCCTGCTCTCTGGCCAACATCTCTGTCTCCAGCTTGCTACAGTGCTCCAGTGAAGCCCAACGCAAGCTGGAGGAACAACACCTCATTTTCCGCTTGGGGACCCTACAGCCCTCTGGACTCAATATTGAGTTCAATAATTTTAGGGCCTAAACTCTCACATGTCCCAGTCCCCCACCCCACACACCAGGCCTTGTTACCACATAGCCTGCCATTACACATCCCCTGTTGTTAGTCACTAACAGTCCCCATTAACAACTATTCACCCTCCCAGCCTGATCGTTAGCAACTCCTTTGTCTGTCCAACTGTCTTTCTCTCTCTTTGGGCTCTATCTTATCGTTTACTCCCTACTCCACCCACCTCCCTATTTTCTGCATATAAACTGACGTTTTCCCAGCGACCATCAGTTCTGCGGAAGGGTCACCGGACCCGAAACGTTAACTCTGTTTTCTCCTCCACAGATGCTGCCAGACCTGCTGAGCTTTTCCAGCAACTTTGTTTTTGTTCCTGATTTACAGCATCCGCTGTTCTTTTGGTTTTTAAACATTTTTTGCACTGCCTTCGTAGCCATAATATCCTTCCTCAGTTAAGGAGACCAAAACTGTACACAGTATGCCAGGTGATACTTCACCAAAGCCCTGTGTAATTACAGCAAGACATCCCTGCTCCTATTCCTAGAATTATAGAATCCCGACAGTGTGGAAACAGGCCCTTCAACTCAACAAGTCCACACCAATGCAAAGACATTCCACCCAGACCTATCCCCATAATCCACATATCCCTGAATACTACGGGCAATTTAGCAATGGCCAATCCACCCTAACCTGCACATCTTTGGACTGTGGGAGAAAACCAGAGCACCCGGAGGAAACCCGCACAGACACAGGGAGAATGTGCAAACTGCACACAGACAGTCGCCCAAGGCTGGAATTGAACCCGGGTCCCTGGTGATGTGAGGCAGCAGTGCTAACCACTGAACCACTGTGCTGCCCTAAATTGTCTCTCTCTGAAGACCAACGTACCATTTGCCTTCTTCACTACCTGCTGCATCTGCATGCTTACCTTCAGCAATTAGTGTAGAAGGACACCCAGTTCTCACTGAATCTTCCCCCTTTTCTACTCAATCACCATTCAGATAATAAGATGCCTTCTGACTTTTGCTACTGGATAGCCTTTTATCCACATTACATTTCATCTGCCGTGCACTTGCCTGCTCACTCAACTTTTCCAAATCGCACTGAAGCATCTCTGCATCCACCTCACAGTTTAATCTTCCACCCAGCTTTGTGTCATATTACATTTTGTTCCCACATCTAAATCATTAATATCGATGGTGAATAGCTGGGATCCGGGCAATGATCCCTATGGTACCCCACTGGTCACTGGCTCCCACTTGGAAATAGACCCATTTATTCTAACTCTTTGTTTCCTGCCTGCCAGCCAGTTCTGTTTCCATGCAGGTACACTACCCCTAATGCTGTGCACTTTAATTCTAAACGTTAGTCTCTTGTGTGAAACCCAATCGAATGCTTTCCAAAAAGTCCAAGTAAATCATATTCACTGGCCTGCCCAATTAACTCTACAAGTTGCAAGTTACATGTTTAGGCAGAGATGAAGAGCAAATAAAGAGCTTGAGAAAGTAACTTAATAGTAAACAGCATGAAAATTAATTAATTAAATACAATTAAAAGAGAAATAGAAGGAGTTAATAAAGGAAAATGTATCGGCTAATTTTTTAAGAGGATGTCATGAAAATAGTTTTTTTTGTATGAGATTATGGAATTCCCATCATAAATTGTTGCTGGAGCACAAACTGCAAAATATTGTTAAGGGACTTACACAGTTGCTCGAAATAGAGGAATATTGAATTCTTCGAGGAGTAAGCCATGGAGTGGGAGTAAATTAGGCTGAGAAAAGAACAACCAGTGAATCTTGTTTCTGCATTAGAACATTCCATGATGCAATATTAATTGCTTTTGGTTGAGTATCCGATCAGCACTGGCAGTATGAATCAGTAGTCAGATTGACAACATAACTACACAGTGGCCTGTGGCAAGGGATGTGAACCAACCTTCAGGGAATAGTGCCACACCAACTGCAGTTGGAATTACAGTCTGATGAAAAGCCAAGTTTTACAGATTCCAAACTTAGTTTTAATATCTTCCAGATTTGTAGCAAAACAACGGTGTGCAATCCATTCAGCAAACCTACCGCAAGGAAGAGATAGTGAATTGAAACAAGTTGCTTGATGATTAGCCCCATTCTGCTGTTTGTCTCATTAAAATGGCAGATTGCCCTCAGCAGCCCTTTGACTTTCATGAAATTACAATGTTTGGATATTGATTGCCAATTAAACTGTCTGGAGAGAGTTAGGGTGAGGAACCAACAGTACATGTAGTTTTATGTTGATGCATTGACACTCACCCACTCCAACACAAAAAAGGAGTTGGAAAATTTGGAATTGTGGACTTGCATTGCTATAATTAATAAAACTGTGGTCAGAGATTTTAATTTTCTTTAATTATCTTCTTCTTTCTGTCTCCTTTTTTCGTGTTTTTAATCCAACCGCACATAGCATCTCTGTTTCTCTTCTGGCACTCGTTCACTTTATTCTTGACATTTGTTCAGTTTCTTTTGCTCCTTTTTGAAGTAAGTGATTTGTTAATCCAGTCATTCACTAAGTCCAGTTACTTCAGTGCCCTCAGTAAGTATTAGTAGCTCTCACGTCTAGCAACATAGTGGGCAAAATATTCCAGTCACAGGGTAAGGGATAAAGGCTAACTGGTAGACTTAGCTGCAAGATGCCCTATTCTATTAAATCCTGGGCTGTTAGATATCTACTACAGTGAAAATGAACAGTCATTTGGCAGCTAGTGAGCAAAGCTGCCATGTACACATTGAGTTCTGCCAACCATGAGCTGATTTGCTGGCCTGATGTCACAGGAGAGAAAACCGATTCAAGAGAAAGTAAATGAGTGAAAAAGATATTGTTGAGAATTTAAAAGAACAGAGATGGAGAGTATGAAAAAAAAAATCAGGGATCACAGTAAGAACTTCACAAGGATGTTGGTTCAGGAGCAAATCCAGTGGTTGTAGATGGTACAACAGTTATCACACAATTAAGTTGGATTCCCATTTATAATTTAGCTATTATTGTTTTGAGACATTGTTGACCGTATTACATCTTGACCAACCTCTTTCAAAAGAATTTTAGATTTGTTTGCTTTTAATATCATCTATAAAAAGCAAGTGGTTTAACTTAAGAATTTTATTTAATGTGATTGGGTGAGTCATGTGATAGAAATAAAGAAGCTAAGACATTAAGTTTATGATCTTTGCTCAAAAGAAGTATTGGGAAAGTTCATCACTAATGCATACTTTAGTTATAGTATTTTACCCTGGTTTAAAGTGGGAATGGTGTTTTAAGGTAATACTGTAATTTAGAGGCACTTAAATGCATAAAATGAAGAGCAAAAGGCTCCAGCAAAATCTCTCCGTATGGAAAACACAATGCAGCCTAATTACATTTTAGGTAAGTTCATGCCTGTGTTAAAATAACAGAGAGAGAAGAGAGAAAACTTTCAGAGGAATGCCTTATCAATTTGTAGAAGATTGTGCAATTTTCATGTTCACACATATGTTCACTCTTAACAAGGTGTAATTTCACTCTCATAACTTGTTTCCTGAGTATAAGTTCAGCAGTCCTTCAACTGTCATGTCCCGTTTAGGGTTTGATAACCAAACTCATTCCTCACCACTAAATGTCTTTCAATCTCAGTACTGAATGGAATTTTATCTCTTTCTCTTTGAAAGGCATTATCCTTCAATGGCATTCTTTCAAAAATCTATTTCTTCTCGAAAGGCAAAGCTTCCCAATTTCTTTCCACTTGAGTTTAATTCATTTCGTATTCATCCAGTTAGTGTGAGGGCTTGGAATGTGATCATGCCCTATTGAATCCACTTCCACTGCTGCGAACCTACATTTGTAGGGTTATTAAGGCCATAGAATAAAACCTGGGTCTGTCTGAACAAACATGCAAATTACATAGCTGGGAGCATTTAGTCAAAACATCAGAGAGGATGCTCAATTGCTGCTTGCCAGAGATACAGAGAGACAGTGTCTGTCTTTCTTCCCTCTTCTTTTCTGACAGCTGGCCAAGAACTTCCACCGGATTGATCCATTTTTACGTGCAATGTACAGCAGTGGTTTGCCACCTCCTTGTGAAGAACGCCTGACCAGGAGACTCTCTCACTCTTACCGCCTGCCATCTAATGTACTGGAAACATTTACAGGCTAATAATTCATTTGTTTGGCCACATTACGAAAACACCTTCCATAGCCAACAATTCCTGGCTCCTATCTGAAACATCTAGCCCAGAACTACCTCTGCGTCAGAAGACTCCTTGAACAAACAGATAATGAATTGCCTACTGCCATACTGGTCTGAAAGACCCAATCTAGTCTGATCTCTGAAGCTAAGAAAACTCAGGCGTGGTTAGCACGGGGGTGGCAGGGTGGTTCACAGTACGAGGGACCCCAGTTCGATTCCATGCCTGGGAGACTGTGGAGTTTGCACATTCTCCCTGTGATCGCTCGCGTTTCCTCCCAGTGCTCTGGTTTCCTGTGCAAGGTTATTGGGCTGACCGTGCTATAGTGTACTGGGATGTGCAGACTAGGTGGATTACCCATGGGAAATGCAGGGTCATAGGATAGGGGGTTGGGTCTCAGTGGCTGATCGGAGGGTCGATGTGGACTTGATGGGCCAAATGGCTTGTTTCCACACTGCAGGCATTCAATCTCAATTGATTTATGTTATGTAAATTAATGTGACATTCAGTGTTCATCTAAACCTGGTTCAGAAGAGGTATATTTCTAAAGATTAGATTGACCTGATAGTTAATACCTGAAATGGAATTCTCCATTAGCAAAACTTGGGGGGGGAGGGGGGGGAAGTGGGGAGATTTATTTGGTGTACAATGATCAAATGCAAACATTTAGCCTTTGTAAACAACTTTGTACTTTTGTTACATTTGTGCAGAGGAAACCTCTCCTGCTTTCCCAAATGCCTGCCCACCTCCAACCATAAAACAACCCAACCGAAAGCAGTACATCTGTAGAAGTCAACAGATCCACTTGTAAAAAGGTTCAGGCGTGAAACTAATCACCAACATTTATCTGACCATCTCCAGTCATTTTGCAAATCAGTCCAGTGCCAATCTTAGCAACAAAGACCAGGAAGGCTCGAGCACGTATGTTTGGCTGGGGTTAGAGAGTTATCTTATCTCAGCTGGCCAGCCGTCAAGCTGTTGTAGTCTCATTCTGGCTCAGGGCAAACAACTCAAGCAGGGTTTCCACTCCCTAATGCTATCCAACACAAATGAAATTTAAACAGGGATAGCATTGGACCTTTACTGTGATGTCCTGAGGTCAAATTTAAACTGCCGTTCAAAGTCATGGTTCACATGTGAGAAGTGTCAATCCAGTTCCAGTACCTCAGGATATTGATGTAACAAACACCACATGGGAACTAACACATTCAATAGAAGTGAGAAAACAAGAGCTAATTTTGTTTCTTTTCCTGCTTCTGCAGCTTATTTTCTTCTGTAAATTCAAATGTTAAATGTACTGATAAAATGCTGAAAATATTGTTTTGCGAAGCACGCTTTTGGTGTCTCTCAGTTTATTTCTGAGTTCCAACGTCTGCATCCACATCATCATTGTCGAACCTCGGCAATGAATAAGAAAGGATTGACTGAAGCCGGGTGAAATACAGGGGGATCTCAATGCACTTATACAGCTTTACAGCACAGAAACAGACCCTTCAGTCCAACTCTTCCAAGCTGACTTCAGGGACAATATAAGCCTGTTTGTAGGCCCAGAAATACTCAGCAGGCAGAGGTCTGGTAACTAAGTTCTCAATGGCAGGATTAGGTGGAGGTAGATGTGGCATCTTGCCCAGATCAATGGTAGGAACAAACTACCACAGGTGCTGGAATCTGCACTGAAAACAACCAATGCTGGAGATCACAGCTGATCAGATAGCATCCATGGAGAGACAGCAAGCTAATGATTCAAGTCTAGATGACTCTTCATCAGAGCTGAACTGAAGTGTGGACGGGACAGCATTTATGCTATAGCTTGGGGGGCAAGGGTAGTAGGTGTAGAGTGCTGACGGAGAAAAGATGTTGATAGTTCAGATTAATTGATCAGAATATGAGAATGGCAGAACAATGGTGTGTCTCCTGCCAGGCTTGAAAGGACAGACAGTCGCCACTGGAATGGGAGAAAGGACATGATAACAGGCTAAAAGAAAGGACAAAAATGGGAGCTGGTTCACAACTTGAAGGTGTTGAAATCAATATTAAATCCAGAAGGCTGAAAAGTGCCTAATCTGAAGATGAGATGTTGCTCTCCCAACTTGCGCTGCGATTCACTGGAGCACTGCAGACTGCCGAGGATAGACACGTGGGTATGAGAGCAGGACACTGTGTTAAAAGACCAGCCACGGGAAGATCGGGGTCTTCCTTGCACAGGGACCAGAGGTGCTCTGCAAAGCAGTCACCCAGTCTGCGTTTGGTTTCTCCAATGCAGAGTGGGGCACATTGGGCGTAGCGAATACAATACATAGGATTGGAGGAGGTACATGTGCAATGCTGCTTGACCTGGAAAGACTGTTTAGACCCTTGGATGGTGAGCAGGGAGGAGGTGAAGGGGCAGGTGTTACACCTTCTGCAGTTACATGGGAAGGTGCCGTGGCTGGGGGGGTAGCATGTGTTGTTGGTGGTTGTGGAATGCACTTGAGTGTCCCAGAGGGAACGATCCCTACAAAATGTAGACAGTGGGAGTGAGGGGAAGATGTATTTGGTGGTGGTGTCCCGTTGGAGTTGTCTGAAATGGTGGAGAATGACTCTTAGAATGCAGAGGCTGGTGGGATGAAAAGTGAGGACAAGGGGGACCCGATCACACTGTTGTGAGTGATGGGAAGGGGTAACGGCAGAAGCACGGATGATAAGTCAGATGCTGTTGAGGGCCCTGTCAAACACAGTGGGTGGGAAACCACGGTTACAGAAGATGCAAGCCATGTCAGCAGCGCTGTTTTGAAAGGTGGCTTCATCTGAACAGATGTGACGTAAGCGAAGGAACTGAGAGAATGGGATGGAGTCCCTGCAGGGGTGTGAAGAGCTGTGGTGAAGGTAGCTATGGGAGTCAATGGCTTTATAGTGGATGGCAGTGAACAGTTTATTCCCCAAAATGGAGACAGAAAGGTAAAGGAAAGGAAGGGAAGTGTTGGAAATAAATGATGCAAAAGTTATACAGGGGTGGAAATTGGAGGCAAAATGAACAAGTTTTTCAAGGTCTTGACTGGAGAAAATTGGCAGTGAAGCCGTCGTCAATGTCACAAGAAAAGAGTGATGGGAGGGGGTCAGTGTAGGACAGGAACAGGGATTGTTCCACATACCCCATAAAGAGGCAGGTGTAACTAGGACCCATGCGGGTGCCCATAGCCACTCCTTTGACTTGTCAGAAGTGAGATTAATTAAAGGAGAAATCGTTCAGTGAGAGAACAAGTTCAGCCAGGCGGGGGAGAGTGGCGGTGGATGGGGATTGATCAGGCTTCTGGTCGAGGAAGAAGCCGAGAGCGCGCAGACCATCCTGGTGGGTAACGGTGGAGGTATAAAGGGATTGGACATCCACGGTGACTCGGAGGCAGCTAGGGCCAGGGAACTGGAAACTGTCAATACGTTGGAGGGCATCAGAGGAATTGCTGATGTAGGTAGGTAGGGTCTGGACAAGTGGAGAGAGGATGAAGTCAAGGTAGGAGAGAATGAGCTCGGTGGGGCAGGAACAGGCTGATGTGATGGGCCTCCTGGGGCAGTCTGGTTTGTGGAGTTTGGGAAGGAGGTAGAAACGAGCTGTACGGGGTTGGGAGACTACATGGTTGGAGGCAGTGAGGGGAAGATCTCCGTAGGTAATGAGGTCAGTGACAATCTGGCAACAATGGATTGATGTTCGGATGTGGAGTCATGGTCTAGGGGACTGTAGGACGATGTGTCCGAGAGTTGGCATTGAGCCTCCGCAAGATAAAGATCAGTGTGCTGGACTACAACAGCACCACCTTTGTTGGCCAGTTGTGCTGGTGCCCAAAGATTGTAGCAGAACATGAACCCCTACAAACTGTATTGCTTCCCTTGCCCATGCATCAAGATTTTGTTCTATCAAGATACACGTGGAAGCTGCTGTGCAATGGTATCTCCAACCTAAAAGACGTTCTGTGCAGGTAACCTCTTTTCTCAGCACATCTTCACTGCCTTTCACTGACTAGTCGATAGTGATGGGAGCAGGGTTGTGTTGTCAGGATCTTCTCATCGTGATTTAGAACAGGAATGAGATGATTATGTTGAAGGAGACAGATTTTGATTTGATTTGATTTGATTCATGACTGTCGCATGTACCGAGGTACAGTGAAAAGTATCGTTTTACATGCTTTACAGACAGGTCGTATGATGCAAGTGCATCAGGGTAACAGAACAGAGTGCAGGATACAATGTTACAGCTACCAAGAAGGTGCAGAGAGATATCAACATTAACATTAAAAAAGTCTGATAGCAGCAGGGGAGAGCTGCTCTTGAATCTTTTCGTACGTGTATTCAAACTTTTATATCTTCTGCCCCAGAGGAGAGGGGATAACCGGGGTGGGAGGGGTCTTTGATTATGTTGGTTGCTTTCTTGATGCAGTGGGAAGCAGAGATGAATGAGAGGCTGGTTTGCGTGATGGACTGGGCTGTGTTCACAATTCTTTGAAGTTTCTTTCAGGAAGCTTTTTGGTAGCTGTAACTCTGACTGAGCAGCCTTACTTACAATCCAACTGTTCATCTCGTACTGAGGAGCAGCACAGAAAAGATGCCCTAATAATAGTCCATCCATGTTACCTCTTCCGACTGGATAGCTGCATCCAGGAGGATTACCTTCTGCAGTAGAACACACAAAAGACGTAAGTAGAAAGCCCTGGGGCCTGAAAAATCAGAACTTTCATCCTTGTGTATTGTGGGAGAATGCCTAAAGCAATGTGCTGCACTTATCATGTGAGAACTCTGGCAATATGACATTATCGTCACTGCTCAGAGTGAGATATGGCAAGATGGAGAGTCATACCTCAAACAATGCCGAGGCATCTATATTTTCATCTAGAAGGGGAAATGAAAACCAAATGCAGAGTTCACAGAGTTGAGTTTGTTGTCAAGAATGAACTTGCCATCTAGCTTCATCAAATCCCATTAGGAAGCAATGACTGCCTCATATGTTTCAAACTGCTCAGGAGCCAAGATAACACTGTGCTCGGTGCAAATGCCCCAACTCCACATGCTAATGGCAAAACCATGGTCTTTTCTCTGCCAAAAGTGAACATATTCTATGAGGGGTTCTGAAGGAGCACAAGCTTCTACTTGTTGGAGACCTCAATGCCAGCGTTATTGGAGATTCCAATTTTTAGGATGTAACAAAGGGCAGGGAAGGCACTGTTAACCTTATCAAAAAATGTGTAGGACATAGGCTCATTGACTCCAATGTTGCACAAGTTGAAAATTTTGCATCAACAAAAATTTTGTCATTGTGCAATCACTGAATTGCATAACCACCAGAGCAGTGGCAGGCAGTGATGACTACTAGATTGACA
Organism: Ginglymostoma cirratum; assembly: GCA_024137785.1. Taxonomy (NCBI): domain Eukaryota; kingdom Metazoa; phylum Chordata; class Chondrichthyes; order Orectolobiformes; family Ginglymostomatidae; genus Ginglymostoma; species Ginglymostoma cirratum. The sequence goes on along the minus strand of JAHRHZ010000267.1, from coordinate 7,471,902 downwards.
CGGACTTATTTGTTCAATCGTGTCTATCAAACTGGCTCCCAAATGACAAATGCAATAGTAGAGGTGACCATGAGACATCAAAGCTCTAAAGGATCCAACCAAAAGAGATCATTTCTGACTGTGATTATAATAATATATATAACAATAATATATATACAATGCCTTATATGTATACTTCATTCAGAAACAGAAGATAGTTGTTCACAACATGAGAGATGTCCAAGTCCAATGTCAGCAAAGGGACACTTGGGTCTTCTGTCAGGAAACAGCAAGACTGTATGAGTTGTATCTGGTGGACTGAATCAGATTCAAAACAGAAGAAATGGGTTCCCAACACACAAAGGCAGAGGTATGAAAGAGCAATGGCAACACGAAGACTCGGTGATATGAATTATATCTTTGGCTTCTGTGACTGCCACAAAACCAATTCATAGCCCAAGTTCTCAAAGACCCAGCTCTTCTGAGGCATAAGGATGGGGGAGATTTGATCAAGACAAGTGAAGCTGGAAGGAGCATTCTGAAAACTTTGCTTATCTAGAAACCACTGTCACTGAGAGCCCACAGCACCCAGTTAGAGATGTGTTTGAAACTCCACCAACAGCCATGGACGTGATGAAAGCCATCACATCAATGAAGAACATCAAAACAGCAGGAGGTGATGGAATTTCCCAGTGAAATCTTTAAGCACTGAGAAAAGGAGCTAACATTGCAGCTGCATATCCTCATCTGATGGGGGAGTCCTAAATGATCGAAAGAATACCGTAACTGAACTAATTTTCAGGAAAAATGACGTGCAACTGTGGACATTGCAGGGGCAATGCTCTCCTGCTCTCCATTGCAGGGAAGATTCTTGCAAGAACCCTTCTGAACTGGCGCATAACATTGGTGAATGGCTACCCCCTAAGTCTCAGCATGCGTTTACACCATCAACAGGGCGGCTAACATGATCTTCGCATATTGCCAAGAGAAAGAAAGATGTCACTAGCAACATTAACCTCCCCACACACAGCATTTTCTGAATTGGCAATAAGTCTTCAGCTCTGAAAAGCATGAGGCACTCAAGAGTATTTTGCTGAATTATTCATGTCCTCCGAAATTCATCACCATACTTCACCTGCTTCATGCTGCTAATGCGAGTGGTGATTCCCAGCGATGGATTCATAACAAGTCCCTTTCGAGGTTAAGACAAGAGGCAAACAATGCTGTCACTGCCTCATCTCTTTTACTGATCTTCCTAGCTGTCGTGTTCCATCTGACTGAAGACACAATCCCTACAGGAGTGCAACCTATTTATCCAATGGACTCTATTTCCTCTCAAACAAAAGTTAAGATCAGAGGAGTCCAACATGTTGATGCCATTGCTGTTAGTTCTGTGTGAGAAACTTATCTCCAGAGGCTCATTCACATATTAATTTACTGAGGAATATGAAAAAGAGGGACTCATAGTGAATGCTTAGGAAAGCAAAGTACCAAACCATTATTGATAAACACATAGACCCCAACACAATGAATTATGATTCATGATGAAGCATTCCTCTAGTACCTTGAAAGTTATCCTGAATTGAAACTGATATTGACAAAGGAATCCCATGTTAGCCTGAAATCAGTTGGTGCAACATTTGGCCAACTGAGCAAGTGAATGTTTGAAGATTCTGGCACTAAAATTGAAACCAGACTCGCGATATACCATGCAACTGTCATCCCAACCTTATGGTGTAGGGCTGAAACATGGACAATGTACAGAATTGAGCCCGAGACCTTGGTGCTGTGATGCAGCAGTGCCAACCACTGAGCCACCATGCCACCCCAGTTGGAACACCACCATCTGAAAATTCCCCTCCAATCTACATCTGACTTCCTCTCCACCCACACGAGGAACTATAACACCGTTCCTTCAATGTTGCCGGGCCAAAATCTTGGAACTGTCTCCGTAACAGCACTTTGTGGGTACTTACACCAAATGGTTTGCAGTGTTGCAAGAAGGTTGTTCACCCCCACCTTCTCAAGAGCAATTTGTTGCTCCAACCATTGGCCCAACCATCTCCCATGCATAAATGAAAGAAATAGTGCTGAAAGCCAGCGTGGAGAAACACAACATTGACATCAACTCCTGGGAGCTCACCACAGCGGATTCACAGCATTTGAAGAACCTTTGATGATGAAATGACGAGGAAAATCGGGTGCAGAAAAAAGGACATGCCATGACTGGACCTAATAATACATGACCAGGTATCTCACATGACAACAAGAGCCCCATGTTTTATCAAATGTGTAGATCCTGAATCACAGCAAACCCAATCAGCCACATTCGGACTCGTGAAAGACATTCATCCTCACTTGACAGCGATAGTCTATAACAGTTGAATTATCTGGACCCGTTCAATACATTCTGTTTTTAAACTTCAGTGAACAAAGGGCACTTATGCCAGGCAGGTCTTTTGAAAATGGCAAGTATAAGATCAGACTTCTAGCAGACTTTTTTTCTGTTCTCATAAAAGAAATGGATACTCCAGGATCAGACATATTGATGAGTTTGAGTATGATTGCTCTGTCTGGAACCTGTGATTTATTTACTCTATCGAACATAGAGCAGCTACTTTTCACCCAAGTATGTTGTACATATATTTTAAAAAAATCAAAGAACTGCAGATTGTGGGATCAGAAACAAAAACAAGACTTGCAGAGATTTTCCAGCGATTTCTGTTCACATACTAAATACATTCTCTTAAACCCCAATGAGAACAGGATCAAAATATCCAACCTGTCCCCATAAAGAAATTCTTCCATACTCAAGATCAACTTAGTGACAATTCTCTGAACTGCCTCCAATGCCAGGCTATCTTTCCTCAGATAGGTGAACGCTACCTGTTTATGGTATTTTCAGTGTGGTCTAACAGTTGTCTGCATAGTTTTAGCAAGACATCATTATTTTTATACTTCATTGTCTTTGAAATAGAAGCTAACATTCCATTCGTCTTCCAATTGCCTTCTCAATGTGATGCTATCTTTTTGTAGTTTATGCACAAAGACCCTAAAATCCTTCATGCTACAGCTTTTTACAGTTTCTCTTTATTTAAATACCATTCAATTTCTCTATTCTTCCTGCTCAAATGCATAATTTCACATTTTCTCACATTATATTCCATCTGCCAAGTTTTTGCTCCACACACTTTAACTTATCTATATCCCTCTGCAGACAGTTTGTGTCATTCTCACCACTTGCCTTTCCAGCTATTTTTATTAATCGTCAAACTTGATGATAGGAAATACTCATCCAAGCCATTATTATATATTGTAAATAACTGTAGGGCCAGAACTGATCTCTGTGGCATACCACTCATTACAGGTTGCCTTCCTGAAAATGACCCCTTTCCCATCTCTCTGTCTTCTGCTGGTTAGCCAATCCTTTGTCGGTGCTAATGTACTAATTGCAATACCATTGGCTCTAATTTCATAAAGTACCCTTATCTCCTGTACCTTATTGAATGCCTTTTCAAAACCCAAATATACTACATCTACTGGTTCCCCTTTATCTGTCCTGCTTGCTGCCGCTCAAAAAACTCTGATACATTTATTAGGCATAATTTCCCCTTCATGAAGCTATGCTGACTTTACTTGATTATATAATGTATTTCTAAATGCTCTGCTATTCCATTCTTTACAATAGACTCCAAAATCTTACAAATGACAGATATTAATTTAAGTAGCTTATAGACAACTTTTTTTGCCTTCTCGTCTTTGCGAATAAGGGTATTACAAGGTCAGTTTTCTAAGCCTTTCAGATTTTTCCAAAACCCAAAGGATTCTTTGAAGATTACAACCAGTGCTTCCATAATCCGTGTAATGATTTTCTTTAACATCTAGAATGTAACCCAGTAGGCGAAAGAGACTTAGCAGCCTTTAGCAACATTAATTGCCCTAGCAAATTCCTCTGGTGATAATTATTGTATTTATTTTCTCCTTCACTTTTGGCCTTGAATTATTTTGAATTTTTGGAAATCTATTTACATCTTCTACTGTGAAGGCTGATGCAAATTATTTTTTCTGCGTCATCTGGTATTTCTGGTATCTGGCTGCCCCATTATTAATTCACCAGTCTCATTCTTTTAGGAACCTACCTTCACTTTAGGCTCTCTCTTCTCATTTATATATTTCAATAGGCTCTTATTGTATTACTTGCTACTTTACACTCAAACATTTATTTGCTCCCTCTCTTTGTTTGGTCTGTCTTTGTTAGCTTTTAAATCTTTCCCATTCCTCTGATTTACCACAAACCTTTACCACATTGTTGCTTCTGTCCTTCAGTTTGACACTGTCCTTGTTTTTAGTTCAATATCTCCACATAATCATGTCCCCCTAATGCCTGTAAGATCATACTCATTAATCTCTGTGTCATTACTTCATTCATTTTCTTCAATATTCTACATGTGTTTATGTAAAAAGCCATTAACTTTGTCTTCTTAAACTGTTTTCCCCTCTTTTGGCCCTATTTGCTGCTTTTTAAACATATCTATAACATACTTCCTGGTCCACTCTGTGTATTGTTAACCAAGTACCTGCCTTTCAGTGCTGCCCTATGTTTCTGTTTTTTTTAAACTTATGTATCTCCTCTCAAAAATTGACACCCCCCCTTCCTCTCCTGCTAACTAAAAATATTTTGAGAAACACTGCTTTAAGTAACTACAGTATGAAGCAAAACCAATGCAACTCCTTTGCAGAAATGGCAAGCTGCGGCCACAAACAGGGTTTTTTATTTTAGGATCGTCCTATCAATGAGACGACAGCTTTAAGCTTGCATGAAATGTGAAAGACACACTGAGAAATGTAATTGTGGATGGACTGAGTTACTTGGATGTCACTGACTGTGCAAGTGTTCAGTAGCCTAGTGAATGTGACTTGTAAATGGTAGATCTAGACAAACACAAGGGCACTTTATTAAAAATGAATATTTGAGCTCTTATGTTCAATTGCACCTTAAACCATTCAAATTTCTTTCGAACCACTGGTTTCTAGTTACCACCATGTAGCCCTGAAGGTACAACACATCATTAAACAAAACAGGGTTATGTTAATAGAAAGTCCGTAATTAGATAGAAAATAAAACTTAAATTAATACAAGTTTAACTTTTTAAACTTTCAGTCTGAAGGATACTGCTGAAATCCTGTATATACAGCAACTGCTGTTCCATGTCATACAGAAGCCGATTAACAGATAAATGGGGAAAGATAAACTTAACCAGGATGGCTGTCAGTTTTACTAAGACTTTCTGATGATTAGTTCTGTGCTGGGAGCATTGTTACTTTATACTTCCATTCTGATCCTTCTTATCTCATGAGGTTGACTTGCCTTGATGAAAAAGGGAGAAAGAGAAGGCTGAAAAAGATTTTGATGGAAAGGATCGCAATTATCATAATAAAAACGACATTCTCCCAGCACAGGGAAATCAGTGGGGGGCCGAAAGAAGAAAAATCAATAAAGTGAGCTGACAGTAAATAATCATTAAAGGGATTTTGCACATTTGAAGCCAAGCCTGAGTTCAAAGCCTTGTTTCACATGCTGTTGGCAATTGATTTTTGTGAAAGTCCATTTCAACTTGGGTCTGTAACAATGATAAAACTAGTCAGTAAATAAATAAAACTGAGCAATCTTTATTGCATTATATGGAAACGAGCAACGCTTCATATGTTGTAGACAATCCTCAACCAACAATAATTGGAATAACCACTGCAAACTGCTCAGGATAATTCCACTCTCTTATCTCTTTGTCCATTAATTCCATTGCCAAAAAAGAACAGCACACGTGGTGCAAACAGCTCCAAGACAGAGATAGAAGAGATCATTGTAGATAGTGTGTAGGAACAATCTGGACAGAGATAGATAGATGGTCTTTGCATAGTTTTAAAATGGAGTCATTATCTCATCAAACTGTTTGAGATTTCTCAGAATGCTATTAAGTTGACAGAAGGTGGTAGATAAGAAGTATATTTTCAAGGTAGTTTAGAGAATGTACCACATATGTTGAAGATCTGTTGGAATGACAGGTATTTCTTGGTCAGGATATAGAATTGGTTACATTCTCATTGATAAGCAGTTACTAATGGTATTGGTTCTGCACGGGGTCTGGCTAAAACTACACAGTAGTGAATATTAATAGAAAGACCTTGCTCCTCAGAAACCTTGGAGATTTGTGTAAAGGTATGGTGAAGAATGAGACAGTGATAGCGAATTCTAAATGCAATATTATGATTGATATCGCAGATCAATGGCCAGGGGCATAGATTTAAGGTAAGGCACAGAAAATTACAGAAACCTTTCCATATGGTGGGTATCTGGAATTCATTGCCTATAAGGCTGGTAGGTGGAGAAATTCTCATTACATTTAAGAAATATTTAGATATGTGCACTTGCATTAACAAAACACATAAAGCTATAGGTCAAGTGCTGAAAAATGGGATCACAATAGTCAGGTGGTGCAGACTCGAAGGACTGTAGGGCCTTTTTCTGCTCTGTGTCTAGAACTCTCTGACCTTATGAGTTTAGAAGGAGTGCTAGAAATGGTCTAGTATGCTGAGTTCAAATTTGGGAGCAATTGTATTAATATGGGATTCTTGAAATGAAAGAACGTCACTGGTTTACAGTTTAACACATAAATAGAATGCCTAATAAGATTAATTAGATAACTTTAAAAAATTGCAAACAGTAATTTGGACAATCAGCAGACTAATTGGATGGAGCCATTTAGAATTCATCGATTGTTTGGTAAAACAAGCCATTTAATGGTGCATAACTCATTAACAGAATGTTCACACAATACATCTAAAATTTTGGTCTCATACTGAGTTAACATTATGTTCTGTAAAATTGAATGCCACTGGTTCAGTGAAACAAGGTTGTCTCCCTCAAGGAGTTTCATTCCACTTGAAACAAAAACAGAAATTGCTGTAAAAACTCAGCAGGTCTGGCAACATCTGCGGAGAGAAATGGGAGTTGACATTTCAGGTCGAGTGACCCTTCCTCAGAACTCACTTCTGAGGAGTTCTGAGGAATGTTTACCCAACCCAAAATGTTAACTCTGATTTCTCTCTACAGATGTTGCCAGACCTGCTGAGTTTTTCCTGCAATTTCTGCTTTTGTTTCTGATTTATAGCATCTGCAGTTCTTGTGGTTTACATTCCACTTGAACCAGGTGATAGATTAGGTTCTGACACCACGTTCTGCATTTAAGTTATGCTTTTGTAGGGAAGCGAAGTTAGTTTGTATCCACAAGAGGCTATTCCGCTGTGATATTATGGCATCACAACAGTCTCAGCTGAGCCTAGCTGCAAAGATATTCTATGTAAACAAATCAGGATAGATAAGGGGATCTAAAGGATGCCTGGTTTTGGAACTTCCCTCTCAACCTGCCGGAGCTACAGTAAGAAAATTACAAAAGGGTCCAGGTTGCCATGAATGGAGGAAAGGGAGGAACTCAAACACTGTACTGTCCAGTGCTGTTTACCGAATGCATCTTAAAAGAATCAATACTGTTTATTTTATTTGCCAGTCATGTTTATTCATTACTAGCAACATTGTAGGTACTGGACAAAAAACCCAAAAGAACTGCGGATGCTGGAAATCAGAAGCAAAAACAAAAACACAAAATTGCTGGTTCACTTCCTCCCTCCTCACCACCTAAGGTCCCAAACACACCTTCCAGGTGAAGCAGTATTTTACCTGCACTTCACTCGATCTAATCTGCTGTATTTGCTACTTACAACATGGTCTCCTCTACACTGGGGAAACAAAGTGTCGAATAAGAGACTGCTTCACAGAACACCCACGTTCTGGCCACAAAAAACCCCAATGTTTCCAGTTGCCTGCCACTTCAACACACCACCTTGATCCCTGGCCAACATGTCTATCTCAGGTATAACACAGTGTGGAGCTGGACTAACACAGCAGGCCAGGCAGCATCAGAGGAGCAGGAAAGCTGACATTTCGGGTCGGGACCCTTAGGCTTACTGCAGTGCTCCAGCAAAGCTCAGCGCAAGCTGGAAGAACAGCACCTCATTTTCTGCTTGAGAACTCTGCGGCCTTTTAGACTTGCTATCAAGTTCAACAATTTTAAGGCTTGAGGTCATGTCCTAGCCCTAAACCCCACACACCAGGCTGAGTCATTACATGGGCTGCAACCACACACAACCCACTGTCAGTTACTAACAGTCTCCATTACCAGCTATTCATTCTCTCAGACTAGCCTTTATCCACTCCTTTGTCTTTCCAACTGTTTTTCTCTTTCTTTGGGCTCTATCTCTACCTATTGTTTACTCTTCCCTCCACCCCGATCTTCTGCCTTAAATATCAACTCTTTCTAGCGACCATCAGTTCTGAAGAAGTTGTTGGACCTGAAACATTAACTCTGATTTCTCTCCACAGATGCTGCCAGACCTGCTGAGTTTTTTCAGCAATTTCTGCTTTTGCTTTTGTTGTAGGTACTGCACTTGTTTTCACTCAGAACTTGACCATTAGATAGGTAGCAAAATTACAGGGTATGCAAAATGAAAAATTCATCAGCTCTTTAAGCCACAGGGTCTGTACAGATTTCCGTATCATGCATTATACCACAGCCCTTCTTTCTCCCTTTATTTTTGGGTCTGCCGCCACCAATCCTGAGCTAAATGTGTATCCAAGGAGTCTCTTCCCAAATCTCTGCCAAAACCATACACGTTAACTGTAGAAAATGTGGGAGAGCGATCTAATCTTCCATTCACTTCTTTTGTCCTATATTTGAAACAACTGCATTCTGCTCAGCATTGGACAATCACTTGAGATGTTGCAAGCCTGAAAATAGGTCTCAGACCAAAGTAGTCATCCTTATGATCTCTACAAAATGGCACAGAGGAAAAAAAACTTGCTCCCCTCTTCTTTAGCCAAAGTCTCAAGGCACTAGTGGACAGGAAGCTCGAGAAAAGGTTCGTTCTCTCCTTTCAGATTGTAACAAGGGGCCAACTGAGCAAACCCAGCTGGCCTGGGCCAAAGTAGCAATGCTGTATCCCACTGGAAAGAAAAGGATGCTCAGCAGTGCAGAAAGGAGGTCACTGACCCGCGTGGTCCTCAAGAGTAAACGGCACCATCTTCTCTCTGTTACCTCACACTCACAGGGCCATCCGTCACTCCAACTCTACTACTGCACATTCACCTCATGAAGGCTGATGGACCACATCACGTGGATCACACCCACTCAAGAACTTGCATCCAACTCATCCTCAACAGTTTCTAACTCCTCCTGTTCTCTGTGCTTCACTGGGAGAGTCTCATCAGCATTCCTCCATGCTCACTAATGCCTCTTGCATCCACTTTGATCATGCTTAATCCCTCCCTTTGTCTCATTGGAGGAAAAGCAGGCCCATTCCTGGTCTAAGAGCACCAAGACAAGGCAGGCGTGGTGGGTGGCACGGCTCAGATTCTTCATCCCATTGGAAGGGTGTCACAGTGGCTCAGTGGTTAGCACTGCTGCCTGACAGTGCCAGAAAGCCAAGTTTAACTCCACCCTCAAGAAACTGCCTGTGTGGAGTTTAGACATTCTCCACGTATATCAGTTTCCTCTCAGTGCTCTGGTTTCCTCCCATAGTCTAAAGTTATGAAGGTTAGATGGTTTGGCCATGGTAACGTCCCCATAGTTTCCAGGGATATGCAGGCTGGGTAGATTAGCCATGGGAAATGTAGGGATAAGGTCAGGGTGCGATATTGTTCTAAGGGTTGGCATGGGCTCAATGGGACAAATGGCCTGCTTCCATGTAGTAGGAATTCTACGATTCCATGATCTGTGGAGAAGATGATGGAACTGGGTGACCAGAGCCAGGGAGACAGTAATGGCCAACAAAACCAGAAATCTCCATGTGTTCCTCGCTCATCAGGACCAGCACCATCTCTCCTTCTACACAGGCATTCATCCATCTTCTCCCAATTATTCCCCCTCTTCTCTAATACAAGTATTGGTGGAACCCAGGGATCCTCCGCAACAAACAGCTACAGTATGAAGCTGTCAGCTCTTCTGAGAAGAACTATCAAGGGGATGCACAGGTAAGGCTTTCTGCTGTATCCTCCACCAGCTCAGAGGCTTCCACCTTGGACGGCCTCTTTCCAGATTAGACTCAGAAGCACCATCCGGTGAGTACATCACAGGCACATCTCCGCAGTTGATCTAAGAGGAAATGATCAAAGTCTCTGATATTCATGGGACTGTCAGAGATCAGACATCTACTCAGCTTCAGGATGAACACATGCCCCTGTTCATGGCCATGAGAGACATGCTCAACCTGCAGAGGGAGGCATGAGAACATCAAACGGCTGTGCCAGAGACTCTTAGACAGCCGGAGTGAAAGACCAGAGGAGCCTTCCACTGTCCTCGCTACTGTGTTGGCTCTGGCATGCGACTTCCGTTTGCAAGCTTTGCAGATTCGATCAGGCAAAATATTTGACAGAGTAAGGTGGTTACATTGTTTTCTACTTAATTGCATCCATGTGGATACAATTATGTATGTTTACTTGGTCATAAAGCAGAGGTTGGCACTCCTTTCAGAACTAAAGCTGAGACACCCAAAGAGGAGCACTTTGTCCTATAATCAGTTAAAAAAGAATGCGAAAAGTGGTGTAACCTGCCTTTCAGCAACTTCTAGCGGTTAAATCAAACAAATCCCTGACACTCATTTGACAATCAACAAGTAACAATTTATTTATCTAACTCTTAACAGGGAACAAATTAACTAAGCTATTAACAAACTTGAATAAATCCCTGGTAACTACTAACTACTCGCAAATAAAGTAAGTTTCGAATGGTATGTTGTTCCAATAAGTACAAGTCCCATTATATATATAAAAAAATTTAGTCTCTCAAAATTACAGCGAGGTCACATGTTTTCTGGAATGTTCTGTGGGTTCTCCATCGATTCTTCTGTTAGGAATGCCTTCCCTGTGATTCTCATGTCAGGCATATTAACTAGAGATAAAGTTGGCTTTCTAACTGTACGGCCTTTCAATACAAATGTTTCAATTCAGGTGTTCTCTGTGTACTTGCAACCAACTTCCCATTTCTGATGAAGGGTCTAGGCCCGAAACGTCAAGTTTTCCTGCTCCTATGATGCTGCTTGGCCTGCTGTGTTCATCCAGCCCCACACCTTGTTATCTAGGAATATTAACTAGTTGTGCTATTAGTACTGTTGTTATTTAGATGGTGCTTTCTCTAAGACATACAGGAGGTCGTGACAGCCAGCGATTCTCTCTTGAGAGCTGACGGCTGCTAGCTCTGCAGATGGCAGCTAGCTCTGGGGCTTTGTCCAGCTGCCCCCTTCTTTTTATACCCTGGATGACATATCAATATTTCAAAACCATCAGCTTTAAACTTAATAGGTTTTTGGTATCTAAGTGCCTGGTTCAAATTGATTGGCTAAATTTAAAACATTGTTGTCTTGGTAAAAACTGCTCCTTGGCTTTCTAACTGTACGGCCTTTCAATACAAATGTTTCAATTCAGGCGTTCTCTGTGTACTTGCAAACTCTCAAGCTGCTACTCATAGACATTCATTTTAAATCTCTAAGCACAGAAAAACCACCTGACCTATTAAAGGAACCTCACAATACTTCCCCCCTGAGCATTTTACAAACACCAAATTCCAACTTCCTGCCTCCCAATCCACAAGTATTCTAACCAACTTCGCAATACCTCCCCCCTTATGAAAAAAAAACAACCATTATGAAAAGGTGGCTTCCTTTTTTCTTTTAAAACCTTAACTCCATCACATTACGAGATCCATAGCTCATTAATCTAGAGTTACACATTTTAAAACTAATTCTACATAGCTATATAACATTGAACACTACCGCTTCTCTCTTATATAAACACGTTTCTTTCAAACTTGCGACAATGTTTTCATGACCCTCAATGTGTTCAATATGTAAATTAAATGCTTGTAATATGAGACTCCAATTAAATAATCTGGTGTTCTTGTCCTTAAATGTATTCAAGAGGAGGCTAGATATAGCACTTTGGGCGAATGGGATCAAAGCTAGCGGGGGGAAAGCAGGATTAGGCTATTGAGTTGGTCAATCAGCCATGATCGTGATGAATGGCAGGGCAAGATTGAAGGGCTGAATAGCCTCCTCCTGCTCCTACCTTTTATGTTTCTACATTAAATCTTTCCAGAAATGTCAAAGGATTGTTATCAGTATACACAGTCGTATCCAATGCATTGTTTGCAACATAAACGTTACAATGTTGGAAGACCATTAACTCAATGTATTGTAACTCAATAACTCTTCTTCAGTGGTTGAATTTTTTATGGTGTGTATTGAGTTTTTTTAAAAAATAACCGATTGGCCTTTCTATTCCATAATCACCCCCCTGTAACAACACAGCTCTAACACCGACATCACTTGCATCAATAGCAACTTTGAAGGATTTCAAAAAATTTGGCATGGTTAAAACTGATATGGTGGTTAATGCTGCTTTTAAGTTCTCAAATGCCCCCTGACATTGTTCTATCCACCGAAATTTTGTGTTCATTTTTAACAAATCCATCAACAGTGCCACTACATTGCCAAAGTTTGGTACAACTTTCCTGTAGAATCTGCTCAATCCTAAAAATCATAGCACTTCCTTCTTCAAGGATGGTCTTGGAAATTCCTCGGTGGCCTTCGTCTTCACATTCCTTGGTGTCATCTGTCCGTATCCAATGCTGTGCCCTAACAGTGTCACTTCTGCCCGCACAAATTCTGTTCTTGCCAAGTTTGTGATAAATTTTACCTTCCGTAGTTTCTCAAAGAGCTCTGCCAAGTGCTCCATGTGATCTTTCCACGAACGGCTAAAGATCACTAAGTCATCTACATAGATGGCATAATTAGTCAATTCTGCCACAACTTTGTTCATAAGTCTTTGAAATGTGGCTGGTATGTTTTTCATTGCAAAGGGCATTACTTTAAATTAACATAGCCCATCTGGAAGAAACATCTTTTGCTCTCTCCAACAAATGTACTTGTCATTAAGCACGAAGTATGTCCAATTTTGTGATGTAAGTGGCTTTTTCCACACAATCCTCCAGCCTTGAAATTGTGTATGAATCAGGTTTGGTCACAACATTGACCTTCTGATAGTCTACTTAGAATCATTGAGTACTATCAGGTTTGGGAACCAACACAATTGGCGAATTCCACTTGCTTTGACTTAGCTCGATGATGTTGTCTTGGAGCATCATTTCCACTTCCTTCTGAACCTGCGCTGCTTTGAAAGGAATAAGCCTGTAGGGGTGTTGTTTTATTGGAACAGAATTCCCTATGTCAACCTCGTGTACTGTGGCATTAGTCCTCTGCATGCTATTTCTACATAGGTCCTCATAGTGCTGTAACAAGTCTTTCAATTCAGTTGTCTGTTCCTGGGACAGATAGCTCACTAACCTATCCCATTCTTTAAGGACTTCCTCATGATTCAATTTATTCTGAGGAACATCAAAATCCAAATCAGCTGGATTTGATTCCTCACTCTGAGAGACAGTAACCAATCCTGTTTCTCTGGTTCCCTCTCCCTGTCATAGTAATGTTTCAGCATATTCACATGACATACCTGGTAATTTTTTTCTTATCTGAAATCTTTACCAGATAATTCACCTGACTTAACTTCTTCTCAATCTGATAGGGACCACTAAACCTTGCTTTGAAGAGGTCTCCTATTGGTAACAGCGCCAATACTTATCCCCATGGCTAACATGCAAAGTCTAGGTGCTTATCTTCTTATCTAATACTTGTCTTACCTTGTTTCATTACATGCTGTGCCACCTTCAAATGTTGTCTAGCTAATTCACTTATTCTGTTTAATCTTTCTCTTGCCTCAGATACATAATCCAACTGTGAGATCTCTGACTTCGAACCATCAACTTTTCCTTAATTAAAGGCCCTCTTACTTCATGTCTGAATATCAATTCAAATGGAGTAAATTGAGTCAGTTCATTTGGAGCATCTCTAACAGCAAATAATATAATTGGTATGCCTTTGTTCCAATCATTTGGGCAATCCTGGCAATAAGCCCTCAATGTTGTCTTTTGGGTCTGATGCCATCTTTCCAATGCTCCTTGGGATTCAGAATGGTATGCCCTTGATTTTAAGTGTTTGATGCCTAAACAATCCATGACCTCCTTAAATAGTTTGGCAGTAAAACTGAACTCTTGGTCTGACTGAATCTCCTTGAGTAGTCCATAATGGGTTAAGAAAGCAAGCAACTCCTCCACAACCTTTTTTGCCTTGACATTCTGTAATGGAATTGCCTCTGGAAACCGGGTAGACATATTCATTATGGTTAAAAAATGCTGGTTCCCTTTAATCATTTTAAGGAGGGGACCTACACAATCAATTATAACCCATGTAAAGGTTCTTTAAATGCGTGATTTGACATCAAAGGCGCTGGTTTTATTACTGCCTGTGGCTTTCCTACCTTCTAACACATATGACAGGCACGGCAAAATTCAACCACATCCTTATGTGATCCAGGCCAATAAAAATACTTCTGTATCTTAGCCTGAGTCTTCCACACTCCCAGATGACCTCTGACAGGTAATATGGGAGCTACCCACAATACTTCCTGTCTGTATGCTACCAGCAACACAATCTGGTGAACTTCCACCCATTTCTCATCTGCACTAAGCTGCCAAGGTCTCCATTTGTGCCTTAAGATTTTATCCTTAAGGTAATGGCATTCTGGAATATACTCCGATTCCTCTTCCAAGTAGACTTTATGATATAAGTCATTTATCGTCCCATCTTTTTGTTGGTAATTCCATTAGTCTTTCAGAACTAAACACCTCTGCCTGATCCTCTACCTGCTTAGGTTTTTCCCTTTACCATCTCATCAAACAGAATGTCAGCTAACTGGACCTCAACTCCTTCGTCTTTATCTTTTGTTCTCCCTCCTTGTTTTAACTTATGGCCATGGAATCTTGTCACCACACAGTCCGGAAAAATTCCAGGGTATCTTTCTTTTAACTCCTCAGTTCCCTGGTTTTCTTTTGGCTTTTCCACTACAATGGGCATCACTCCCACTTGGGATCCTATACTGTTTCCAAAAATAAATTGTATTCGTGGAATAGCCAATTTTTTCCATTACTCTCACTATCACTTCCCCAGTCTTGATTGGACTTTTATTCCACAGATTACTACTCTGTTGGGCAATATTTCAGAAGGAGTGCAAATATTTTCATCGTTTACTATTCAAGACAGACTAGCTCCCGTATCTCTCAATTTGTTAACTTCTTTACTTACTCCCCCTGTTCTACCTGAGTAAATCGTACCCACACAGATGAAGTCTTTGAAAAGATTGGGCACGATCTTACTGTCCAGCCCATGATTACATTGTGCACTATCCTGCAGCTCTTCAACTTCTCTTGGGATTCCCTTCACGACTTTAAATAATCCCACTGTTTTTGCCTCTTTCCCCACATCCTTTTTCCCAGTGCCTTTCTTAAACCATCACACTGTGACTTTACATGTCCCTTTTGATTACAGTGGAAAGATCTGAGGTCTTTCACCTCTTTTCCACTCTCGAGGGTTTCTTTCTTTGCATGTGGTAATACTATTTGTTTTTCATTAGAGGATCTCCCTCTTTCCAAATTTCTATCTCTCATGGAATGAAATTGCTGTCGGAAGCTAGATTTCGATTTATGCACTAAAGTGTATTCATCCTCCATCTCTGCAGCTCTTCTCACTGTTTTAATTTTCTGTTCCTCAACAATGAGTTCTTATCAATCCTGGAAGTGAGTTTTTAAACTCCTCCAGCAGAATAATCTCTAAGAGCCTCATATGTCTTTTCTGTCTTTAATGCTCTCGTCCAGCTATCGAAGTTGCTCTGTTTAATTCTTTCAAACTCGATATAAGTCTGACCTGGTTCCTTTCTTACATTTCGGAACTGTTATCTATATGCTTCTGGCATCAATTCATAAGCACTCAAAATAGTCTTTTTCACTTCTTCATAGTCTCTTGACACCTCCTCTGTCAGTGCTGCAAACACCTCACTAGCCCTGCCTATCAACTTGGTCTGAATTAATATTGCCCACATAGTCTCTGGCCAGTTCAACTGTTCAGCCAATTTCTCAAAGGAAATGAAAAAGGATTCTACATTTTCTTCATTGAATTTTGGTAGTGTTTGGGCACATTTGTACGTATCTCTACCAGGTATTTGGCTACGATGGGTTTGCTCATCATCACTATCCTCCTCACTCAGCCTACATTCTACCTTCGTCTCCATCCTTTTAAGTTGACTTTCCTGTCTAACTGCCAACTTCTGAAGTTTAAACTCTCTCTCTTTCTCCCTTCCTTATCTTTGATTTTTCTTCGGCTGGGAATCTCCTTTCTCTTTCTTTATTTTCTAACTGCAATTGTCTAATTTGCAACTTAATTTTTTCTATCTCCACTGCATTTAACTGTTTCTCTGATACACCTAAATGCTTTTTTAACTCCGTTACAATCTCAACTTTTTTATTGTCCCTAGCTAAACCCAATTTTAGCCTGTCTGCTAAACTATAAGTGTCTCCCTTTCCTGTCTTTCTAAACTTTCTTGGCAAATTTGGGAAGCATCTTTGAACCATAGAACTTCTTTAGCAATGCTAACAGCCATTTCCCCACTTTTGATTTAACCAAGAGCAGGCAACCGGAATTAAACAGATTTTCCACTTCTCACTTAAGTTTTATTTGAAGAACTAGGATACTAGTCCCCAAGTCTGTTTAAATCTCCTGGAACCTTCCGCATCCTAAATCTGTTCAAATCTATTCAGGTTTGTCCAGATATGTTCAGGTCTGTCCCAATCCAGGACTGAAAACCAAAACACCCAAAGAGGAGCACCTCACCCTATAATGTGTAAAAGGAGTGTGCAAAGCGGTGTAACCTGCCTTTCAGCAAATTCTAGTAGTTAAATAAAATAAATCCCTGGCACTCACCTTGAAATGAACAAGTAACAATTTATTTATCTAACTCTAACAGTGAACAAATTAACTAAACGATTAACAAACTAAATAAATCCCTTCTTACTACAAACTATTCCTGAATAAAGCAAGATTATAACAGTATTCTATTCAAATAATTAATGTCCCACTTATATATAAAAAAGAATTTAGTCTCTCAAAATTACAGCCAGGTTACACATTTCCCAGAATGCTCTGTGCCTTCTCCGTAGATTCTTCTGTCGGAAATATTAACTAGTTGCGCTGTTGGTGCTGTTGTCATTTAGATGGTGGCTTTCTCTAAGACAAAGAGGAGGCTGTGAGAGCCAGCGATTCTCTCTTGAGAGCTGAAGGCTGCTAGCTCTGTCAACAGGATTGGTCCTATGTTATCAAAACCATCAGATTAGGTTCACGAGAATGGTGCCAGGAATGGAAAGCTTAACATATGACGAACGCTTGAGGACTCTGGGACTATACTCGTTGGAGTTTAGAAGGATGAGGAGGTATCTAATTGAAACTTTCAGAATACTGAATGGCCTTGACAGAGTGGATGTTGGGAAGATGCTTCCATTTGTAGGAAAGTCTCGGATCCGAGCGCACAGCCTTAGATTAAAGGGAAGACCTTTTAGAACGAAGATAAGGAGAAACTTCTATGGCATTCACTGCCACAGAAGGCTGTGGAGGCCAGGTCATTGAGTACATTTAAGACTGAGGTAGATAGGTTCTTGATGATTTGGGGGATCAAGGGTTACGGGGAGAAAGCGGGAGAATGGGGTTGAGGACATTATCAGCCATGATTGAATGGCGGAGCAGTCTCGATGGGCCAAATGGCCTAACTTCAGCTCCTACGTCTTATGGGTTGTATGGCCTTATGGCCTTATTTAAATTTAATAGGTTTTTTGGTATCTAAGTGCCTGATTCAAATTGATTGGCTGAATTCAAACTCTTGTTGTCTTGGTAGAAACTGCCGCTTGGTCCGCTATAGGTATGGCCTTTCGATACAAATGTTTTTGGGCGCTCTCTGTATACTTGCAAACTTTCAAGCTGCTGTTCCGTTATCCATTTTAAATCTCTAAGCACAGAAAAAACACCAGATCCGTTAAAGGGGCTACGCAATCCTTTCCCCATAAGCATTTTACAAACACCAAATTCTAACTTCCTGCCTCCCAATCCACAAGTATTCTACTCAACTTTGCAACAACCTGTAACGATAAACAAGCTTAGTGAAATCAAAGTTGAATGATGTAACAACACAAAACACAAATTTACCCCCCTCCAAAAGCTCAAAGCGAGGAGCGTAACGTTTTGGCACAAAGAACAAAAGCCTGAAATTTGTCTCAAAACCATTATCACAATTACAGTCACGTTAATTTCTCCTCAGAAAAGCAGATTAAGAGGTTACACTTACTTTGCATTCAAATGAAAGGATTAATTATCTAGTTACTACATGGAAGGCAAAAATTGAATAACTGCCAAAATAAAATCGTCAGTTGGAACTAGTTTAACTTGTAAGGTTGTGTACTAAGTTCAAACTTCAGACAGCAAAAGCACCTATCACTTCAGTACATCTCAGTTATGTCTTTGCAAATCATACTTAAGGCTGCATGTACAACTAGATTGAAGTAACCTTTTCATGTATCAATAAAACATATCAAAAAGTGCTTCTTTCTAACACACATTTTCTCCATTATTTCACACTGACATGCTGTACTACCCACATCACATATTTGGCGTCATCTCTGTACATGTATAAATCTCTGACAGATTGGTTCAAATCTCACAATTATAACTAAAAGTCAAATCACACTTCAAGGTAAGACAATGTAAATCAAATTAAAGGAAATGATTATGAAAGCAACCTATTAAAATTGAAAGGTCATTTGAACATATCTTATCATCAATTAGCAATTTTCTCAATAAAAACAGAAGCATCATGAATCAAAGACAGTAGGAACTGCAGATGCTGGAGAATCTGAGATAACAAGGTGTAGAGCTGGATGAACACAACAGGCCAAGCAGGATCAGAGGAGCAGGAAAGCTGACGTTTCGGGTCTGGACCCTTCTTCAGAAATGATGAATCAAATTTCCTATCATCGACTTAAAATATTGGGCTAAAAGTTCACATGGTGTAGGATAGAGGAGTTGGGACTGTTTCTGGTCCTGCACCTCTTTCTGGTGGGATACGGATTGAACTCAAGATTTTCACACGGATCAGCCCTCACTTAGCATTTCCTTGCCCAATTAAGGGCTCTGGAAGTTGCAGGGTCAATTTTTGGCTGTCGAGATTTCAGGGGTGGCTGAGCAGAACAAGCTAAGTACCTGGGTGGGCACTTCAACAAAAAGCTCAAACACTTTACAATAACTTGAAATGAAAAAAGGTAGAAAAAGTAGTGGAAGGGTGGGAGATGGGGATGGAGGAGACAGAGACCCCTCCACAGTGCAGTCTTTGGTTTTAATCCACAGTTGCACTCTGGTCAGCATCCTTCGCTGGTACGTTAAATGCATTGCATGCTGTAATTTTAATTTGACACCATCCTTGACTTCCTTAGTTAGCCATGGATGGTGTGGTCTTTTCATGGAGTCGTTCTTTCTCAATGGAATGTATTGTTGTTGAGAGTTATGAAATATCTCCTTAAACATCTGCCACAGCTTCTCTACCACTTGCCTTTTAACCCAATTTCCCAGTCCATTTTTGCCATTTGTCCTTGTACCCTTGCAAATCCCTTTATTTTAAGTTGAAGTATTTAACTAATGGGTTAAAAAGAATGGAACCGGTTGATGTAAACACTTGGATTTCTAAAAAGGATTCAATGAGGTGCCACAAAGAGTGACGAACATGTAAGATAAGGGTTCATAGTGTTGGGGACCAATATACTGTGTGGATAGAGCAGTGGCAAGCAGCAGAGAGTTGGGACAAAGGAGACATTTTTGAGTTGGAATACTGTGAATAGCGAAATCCTGCAAGAATCAGTTCGATAAAGTGATCATGGTGGGAAAATCACAGATACAGCACTGAACCAGATTTTGGTTCTCATGTTTAAAGAAAGATGTGCTTGGGCTGGAGGCAGTACAGCGAAGTTTCACTTGGCAGGTTCCCAGAACGAAAGGATGAGGAAATTGGGCCTTTATATTCTGATGTTTAGACGAATGAAATGTGGTTTAATTAAGACATAAAAGACCCTGAAGGGACTTAAAAGATACTGAGAGTTTGTTTCTCCTGGCAGGGGATCTAAAACATAGAGGCACAGCGTCAGTATGAGGGCCCGATTTTCTTGCAACAAAATCAGAAGTTTCTGGAAAAGCTCAGCAGGTCTGGCAGCAACTGTGAAGAAAAAAATCAGAATTAAAGTTTCGGGTCCAGTGACCCTTTCTCCGAACAGATGGTTGCTGGGAAAACATTGATTTGTATGCAGGAAATAGGGAGGGGAATGGGGTAGGGAGTAAAAGATAGGATACAGCCCGAAGAGAGAGAACAGCAGGTGGACAAAGAAAGGAGTTGATAACAATCTGGCTAGGAGGGTGAATAGTTATTAATGGGGACTGTTAGTAACTAACAATAGGTAGTGTGTAATGGCAGGCTGTGTGATAACAAGGCCTGGTGTATGGGGTAGGGGGCTGGGACATGAGAGAGGTTAGGCCCTAAAATTATTGAACTCAATATTGAGTCTGGAGGACTAGAGGGGCCCCAAACAGAAAATGAGTGTTGTTCTTTCAGCTGGCGTTGCGCTTCGCTAGAACACTGCAGCAAGCCAGAGACAGAGCTGTTGGTCAGGGAATAGGGTGGCATGTTAAAGTGGCAGGCAACAGGTAGCTCAAGGTCTTTTTTGTGAGCAGAACGTAGATGTTCTGTGAAGCGGTCACCCACTCAATGCTTCGTTTCCCCAATGTAGAGGAGGCCACATTGTGAGCAGCGAATGCAGTAGACTAGATTGTGAGAAGTGCAGGTGAAGTGTTGCTTCACCTGGAAGGTATGTTTGGGCCCTTGGATAGTCAGGAGGGAGGAGGTAAATGGGCAGGTGTTGCACCTTCGCCGGTTACAGGGGAAGGTGGCTTGGAGCTGTGGGGCTGTGGGGGGATGTTGGGGCTGGAGGTAAGGACAAGGGGAAATCTATCTCTGTTATGGGAGAGAAGAGAAGGGCTGAGGGCGGAAGTATGGGAGATGGATTAAACCTGGTTCAGGGCCCTGATGACAATGGTGATGAAGAATCCTCGTTGAGGACAAAGTCTCAAATTGAGTTGTCCCACAGGCCCGAACAGCTCGCTTCTACCTCCTTCCAAAAATCCACAAACAGGACTGTCCAGGCAGACCCATTGTTTCAGCCTGCTCCTGCCTCACAGAACTCATCTCTTCCTACCTTGACTCAGTCTTCTCTCCCCGTTCCAGTCCCTGCCCACATACATCGGCCATTCCTCTGAAGCTTTACGCTGGTTTCAAAACTTCCAGTTTGCAGGCTCCAGCTGCCTCTCATTTACCATGGACATGCCATCCCTTTACACATCCATCTCCCACCAGAAGGGTCTTAGGGCTCTCCACTTCTTCCTGGAGCAAAGACCTGAACCATACCCATCCACCACCTCCTCCGCTTGGCCGAGCTCATCCTCACCTTCATCAACTTTCTTTTAACTCCTTTCATTTTCTTCAGGTCAGAGGGGGAGCCATGGGTACCTGCATAGCCCCTAGTTATGCCTGTCTCTTCATGGGGTACGTGGAATGTTCCTTGTTCCAGTCCTATTCCGGCCCCCACCCACAAGTCTTTCTCCAATATATGAATGATATCATCGGTGCTGCTTCCCTCTCTTGTCCAGAGTTGGCAAAGTTCATCGATTTCTCTTTCAATTTCCATACTGCTCTCATTTTCACCTGGTCTACCTCTGACTCCTCCCTCCCCTTCCTTGACATTTCTGTTTCCATTTCTGGGTATAGACTGGCAACTAATATTCGCTATAAACCCACTGACTCCCACAGCTACCTGGACTATACATCCTCACACCCTGCTGCCTGTAAAGACTCCATCCCATTCTCTCAGTTCCTCCGTCTCCATCGCATATGTTCAGATGAGGCCAACTTTGAATTGGGAGCCTCTGAAATACATAGAACATAGAACAGTACAGCACAGTACAGGCCCTTCGGCCCATGATGTAGTGCTGACCTATTATCCTACTAAGATCAATCTACCCTGCATACCCTACATTTTACTATCCTCCATGTGCCTATCCAAGAGTGTTTAAAAGTCTCTAAAGTATCTAACTCCACTACCACTGCCGGCAGCGCATTCCACACGCCCACCACACTCTGTGTGAAGAACCTACCTCTGACATCTCCTCTCTGCCTTCCTCCAATCACCTTAAAATTATGCCCCCTCATAATAGTCATTTCCGCCCTGGGACAAAGTCTCTGACTATCCACTCTATCTATGCCTCTCATCATCTTGTAAACCTCTATCAAGTCACCTCTCATCCTTCTTCACTCCAATGAAAAAAGCCCTAGCTCCCTCAACCTTTCCTCATAAGACCTGTCCTCCAGTCCAGGCAGCATCCTGGTAAATCTCCTCCACACCCTCTCTAAAGCTTCCACATCCTTCCTGTAATGAGGTGACCAGAACTGAATACAATATTCCAAGTGTGGTCTAACCAGAGTTTTATAGAGCTGCAGCATAACCTCACGGCTCTTAAACTCAATTCCCCTGCCAATGAAATCCAACACACCATACGCCTTCTTTACAACCCTATCAACTTGGGTCGCAACTTTGAGCGATCTATGGACATGGACCCCAGGATCCCTCTGTTCCTCCACACTGCTGAGAATCCTGCCATTAACCCTGTATTTTGCATTCAAATTCAACCTTCCAAAATGAATTACTTCAGGCTTTGTGTGAAATGTCCACCTTCTTCCTCAACTGAGGATTCCCCAGCACGGTTGTCGACAGGGCCCTCAACGAGGTCCAACCCATCTCCAACACTTCCGCCCTCACCTCTTTTTTCCCTACCGAAACAGCGATAGGGTTCCCCTTGTCCTTACCTACCATTCCACCAGCATCCACATCCACAAGATCATCAGATGCCATTTCTGCCATCTCCAGCGAGATGCCACCACTAGACACATATTCCCCTCCCCTTTCTTGTCCACCTTCAGCAGGGACCGTTCTCTCCAGGACACCCTGGTCCACTCTTCCTTTACCCCCAACTCTCCCCCACAGCCCCACGGCACCTTGCCCTGCAACACTTCACCTGCACTTCCCAGAATCTAGTCGACTGCATTGGCTGCTCACAATATGGTCTCCTCTACACTGGGGAAACGAAGCGTAGACTGGGTGACTGCTTTGCAGAACATTTATGGTCTGCTCGCAAACAAGACCCTGAGCTACCTGTTGCTTGCCACTTTAACGCACCACTTTGTTCCCTGGCCAACATCTCTGTGTCTGGCTTGCTGCATTGTTCCAGCGAAGCTCAACACAAGCTGGAAGAACAACACTTCATTTTCCACTAGGGGACCCTGTAGTCCTCCGGGCTCGACATAGAGTTCAATAATTTCGGGGTCTAACCTCTGCCATGTCCTAGCCCCCTTACCCCACACACCAGGCCTTGTTATCACATAGTCTGCCATTAAACACGACCTATTGTTAGTCACTAACAGTCCCCATTAATAACTTTTCACCCTCCTAGCCAGATTGTTATAAACTCCTTTGTCTATCCAACTGCTCTTCTCTCTCTTTGGGTTCTATCCTTTTGTTTACTCCCTACCCCATCCCTCTCCCTATTTTCTGCATACAAACCGATGTTTTCCCACATACTATCAGTTCTGAGGAAGGGTCACCGGACAGGAATGCTTTTCTCCACAGATGCTGCCAGACCTGCTGAGCTTTTCCAGCAACTTGTTTTCATTCCTGATTTACAGCGTCCATAGTTCTTTTGATTTTTATCCCAATTTTCTTGCTGTGTGTTGAAGAAGTATTTCTTCACTCAGAGAATTGTTAATCTTTGAAAATCTGTAACCTTGGGGATTATAGCTGCTCCAGCATGAATTCATTTAAAGTTGAGATAGACAAAAAATGGAAATGAGGCAGACAATTGGTGTTATTGAATAGCAGCATAGACTCAAGGAGCCTTATAGTCTACTCCTGTTATTATTTCTCCTAAAGTTTATTTTATTTGAAGTTGCATTGAGGACTGTATTCTGCCGTGTGATTCTGCTGTATTTTAAGCATTATAACTTCGCACATCATATTCTATTTCAAGAAATATATTCTATTTAAACATGGTACTCAAATCCAAACACTAAGCTCTTTTGAGAGCAGTATATTCCATTCAGAAACATGTGTTTGAGTGAGGAATAGCACCTTGTATTTCAACCCAGATCCTTTTTGAAACACCATGTTTCATTCAGAGCTCAATGTTCAACTTGGAGCTCCACATTACAGTTACATCACTCTAGTCTAGTTTGAGCATCAATGCCTAGTTACAGCACTGTTACCTTGTTGGAGTGCTGTACAATTGTTGTAGCGATTGGAACAATGTTAGCCAGTTAGACCTCACAGAATGAGTTTCCTGATCGGGGCTGTTAATCTGGTCCAATCAGGGAGCCCTGGCTGACAGATATAAACAGAAGTGTCAGGGGTTCTGCTCACTCCAGTAGCCAGCTCTGAGCTAGCTGGGTCAGTGTCATGTAATACACTTGGAAACAAAGGGTGACTTATGACAGGATACCAGCCTTCACGGAGCAATTTCAGTTGTGACTGTTGTATTGTGTTTTGAGCTCCACATTCTGTCGAGAGCTCCACAATCCAGTGCATTGCAGTTTACTTCAAGTTCCATATTTTAATGCAATGTAGAAAACAACGTAAGAGTAAAATACTTATTTGAGCACTATGTTTTATTGCTATTCTTATGTTTTAAAAGAAAGTAGAATAGGGCTAAGGATCTTTGAACTTCAGCTGAATGTTGGTTGTAGGAAAGATAAGAGAATCATTACTCAAAGATGCAATTGGATAACGTTAAGGATCTGAAAATACAATACAGTAGATAGCATGAATTTCATAAGCATGATCATATTTGACTAAACTTCTTGAATTCTTTGAAAAAGTAACAGGAAGGATAGATTAGGGTAATGCAGTCAATGTATTCAGATTTTCAGAAAGTACAGACTGAGACAAAGGCATGTTGAATCAAGAGATAAGTGGTAGCACACAGAGCAAGGTTTAGAGAAGAATTTCAGGCTAACAAAAAGGAAGTCATGTTATGACAGAAATTGATGCTAAAAACATAATTATTCATATTTACATTCTGAACGTAGAAACGGAATTTGCAATTTCCAAGCAAGTGGATTAAAGCAAATGGAAAATGTAATTCATACAAAGGAAGATCGTTCCAAAATACAAGGCATGAATAAAATACTTTATTTTGTTCATTCTTGGGAAGTTGGCAAGCCTGGCATTAATTTCCCATCCCTAACTGTTCTTGTGAAGATGGTAGCGTATCATTTCCTCCAACAGCAGCAGTCTATCTGGTGTTGGGACACCCACAGTGCTATCAGGGAGTGAGTTCCAGGATTTTGACTTGGTCACAATGAACAAATGGCGACATAATCCCAGTCGTGTGATTTGGAGGAGAATTTGCAGATAGTTCTTTTGTGTGTCTGTTCTTAGTCTTCCAAGTTCTGTTGCAGGGATGTTAACAAGACAGTGTTTACAGCTATTAGAAAGTCAGAATAGGTTAGGGCTCTTTTTTCTCAAAAATAGACGATCTGACAAAGCTCATTCAAATGATGAATAGGATTGATGGGCGTTTACATAAAATTATCTGCTTTACTTTTCAGTGCTGGATTCCAGTTCCAAGTATTGTTTACCTTTTGCAGCCTCTATCCTCTAGAAAACAAAGCTTTCAAAACACCAAACTTATAAAATATAATGGCCATAGTTGTAGACAATTAGTTCATACCAAATAAAATGCTGAAAAGAATAATAGGACAAATGCCACATGAGGAATGTGTGCATCAGAAAACGGTCAGCAACTTGTGGGAAACCAGCTAAAGACTTTAATTATTGTGCATGGTTGAGTCTTGGTCTGCAACACTACAACGTATGTCTGGCTGCAGAATCAAAATTAGCACTGTTGCCTGGAGCTTCCACAATTGAGGATGCTTCTGAACCTAGCTAGATGCAACGGCTCCTCAGGAATATTGGAATCTCCAGATTATGCGCCTTAACCAAACTTTCTTTACTTCTAAAAATTACTGCTTAAATATTAAAATGTATTGAGACTCATGAACTTATAGAATAGAGAACTGCAACTAACTGATCTGGTGTTTTCCAGCCTCCGATGGAGTCAAGGGCAAGCTAGATGAATAAGAGGGTGGAAAGGAAGAGAAGGGTATACTGATAACGTTGGATGAAGATGGTCAGGAGGAATCCATGTAAAACAAAAACATTGGCATAAACCAGTTGAGCAGTAGGTTCTGTTTTTGTGTTGTTGATTTCATGTTACATTGCGTTCCATTATCTGCCCCACTTTCCATTTTGAGCACCGTATTCTATTTCAAGGTCTACACTATAATTACAGCATAATATTCTGTTTCGAGCTTTACAATCAGTTTAGACTAGATATCGGTTCACGCATTCTATTTTGTTTCAGATTTCACATTCTAATTACAAGCTGCAGATTCTATTTCACCGAATATAATATACTTAGAGTACTTCATCTTATTTAAAGGTCATCTTTTCTATTGGAGCTCTGCATTCTGGGCGCACTGCTTTCTCTCTGGAACATTACATCATATGCATTTGATATTTTCGAATCAACCTGCTCAGCGATGTTATGGCACACTGCTGGAGCAGACTGGGACTTGAACCCTGGCCTCCTGGCTCAGAGGTAGTGACACTACCACTGTGCCACAAGAGTCCCTTAAACCAATGCAACTGAAGCTTGATATAGCACTGTATTTCAAAGGAGTTGTGACAGAAGTCAATAATACAATGTTAGAGAGGGTGCCTGAACACAGAGCCCTGGGAAATGAATAAGAAATTCATGGTGGATGACGTGACAAGTTTCTGACAAAAACATGCAAGCTTCATAAATACTGGAACAGATTACAAACATAAATAAGCACTGCTAAACTGTTATAAAACGATGGTTAGGCTTCAGCTGAAATGCTAGGCCGGATATTTTGGAGCTTGCTGCAACAAACAAAATGGCTGGTTGGGGCTCAAAGGATCATGTATGAGGCCACAGAAAAATGGATTCTGATAATATCACCACCAGGAGGATGAGCAGCCATGTGTGGTGGTAACCACAAAGTGTAAAATATTGGAAGAGAAAAGCATACTGAGAAGGAAAGGATTGGACGGACGGACTTTCTCAAAGGTGTGTAAAACACCAGCGCCACGTCAATTGTATCTTCAGTTTTTAAAAGGAAGTTCGGGAGGAAATTGATGATGGTCTGAGGATCATTTTCCAATCCTCACTCCAGAGCAGCGAGGTACCAGAGGATGGAACGTCTGTGAATGTTGCACCATTATTCTGCAAGGGTGTGAGGGATAGGCTAACTAATTATAGGCTGATTGGTCTGACTTTAGTGGTGGACAAATTACTCAAATTGTCACTGAGACATTGGATTAATAGGTGACAGTCAGCATGGTTTCGCTTAGGGATGTTGTGTCTTACCAACTTACATAGAATGCAGAATGTAGAACATTACAGCACAGGAACAGGCCCTTGAGCCACCCCCATATCTGTGCTGAATGGTGCCATTCTAAACTAATCCATTCTGCCTGCACATGGTCCATATCCCACTTTTCCCTGCCTGTTGATGTGTTTGCTTAAATGCCTTTAAAACATTGTTATCATCTCTGCTTCTACCACATCCCCGGTGAAGCACCTACCACCCTCTCTGTAATAAAAACTTTCCTCGCACATCCCCTTAAACTGTTCTGAGGAAGGGTCACCAGACCCGAAATGTTAACTGTTTTCTCGTTCACAGATGCTGCCAGACCTGCTGAGCTTTTCCAGCAATTTTGTTTTTGTCCCTTTAAACTTTCTCCTTCTCACCTCAGACCTTTGCTCCTTAGTATTTAATATTTCCACTCTGAGAATCAGACTCCCAACTATCCACTCTATCCCTGCCTCTCATGATTTTACATACTTCTATCAGTCACCGCTCAGCCTCCAATGCGCTTGTGAAAACAATCCGAGTTTGTCCGACTTCTCCTTACAGATAATACACCCCAATCTAGATAACATCCTGGTAAACCTCTTTTGTCCCCTCTCCAAAGCCTCCACATCCTTCCTATAGTGTGGTGGCAGAGCTGCGCACAATACTCCAATGTGACCTAGCTGCAACATGACTAGCCCTCTTATATTCAATGCCCCGACTGATGAATGCAAGCATGCCATATGCCTTCTTTACTACCTTTTCCACTTGTGTTGCCACTTTGCTGCCAATTTTCATGTCATCTGGAAATTTAGTAATCAGACCACCCATATTTTCATCCAAATTATTTAAAAAATATATCACAACAACAAGAGGTCATAGCACCGATCCTTACAGAATAGCACTGATCATAAACCTCCAGTCAGAAAAATACCCTTCCGCAACTATCTCTATCTTCTATGACCAAGCCAATTGTGTATCCAACTTGCCAATTCATCACGAATCCCATGTGACTTAATTTTCTAGACCAGCCTACTATGAGGGACCTTCTCAAAATCTTTAATAAAGTCCATGTAGACAACATCCACTGCCCTACACCAACCATCTTCATCACTTCCTCAAAAAACGCAATCAAATTTGTGAGACAAAACCTTCCCTACATAAAGCCATGCAAATTATCCCGAATAAATCCATCCCTTTCCAAACGTGAGTAAATTTTGTCCATAAGAATCTTCTCCAATCATTTCCCTACCACTGATGTAAGGCTCATCAGCCTATAATTTCCTGGATTATTCCTGATTCCTTCTTTGAGCGATGGAACAACATTGGTGATTATCCAGCCTTCTGGGACCTTGCCTGCAGCTAAAGAAGACACAAAGATCTCTGTCAAGGCTCCAGCCATCTCTCTCCTGGCCTCCCTTAGTATCCTTGGATAAATCCGATCAGACCCTGGGGACTTAGCTACCTTAATGTTTCATGGATTCAGTCACTGAGTCAGTACACAGCAGCTTCTCACATTCATGGTGACCTCTAATCAGGTTCCCTTGGTCTTTAACGATAGCAACTTTGTGACCATCATCTGGCAAGAACATTGTTTGCTCCACAGGAATGCAGGGAACTCCCTGAACTGTGGGGTGGATTCCCCTCCAAATGCAACCGCCAAATCCATTGGTAACACCGAAGCGATCTTTAATGAGGAGAGAGAGATGTGGTCCACCAAGACCCTCAGAAGCTTTCTGTTGCGATCATCACACCTCTGACCATTCTGCTTGGTTCGACTGCAATCCTCCCCCAGAAGGCATGCCTGTGGAATTTCTGCTGGTAAACCTGCCCTGTAAATGTGGTGCCCCCTTCTGCATATGCGGCTCAGGCAACACGACATCAGAGACTGACCACGCCACCATGTGATCCCAAAGCAAGCTCACGTCGCACGTGGTCATGAGTTTTCCACCACGCAATTGGGTCAGGCATCCTTCCCATGCCAGATTCCCAACTTCTTCTTGGTTCACCAGCGGTTTCTTGAATGCTAGGTTGAAAATCGAGTTACTGTGGGCAGCATTACAGGACAAGAGGGAGGAAGAAACACTAGACAAAATGCAGAAGAGTTTTACAATTCATTTGGCCCTTCAAGCCAATCACGTTTCATTACAATCACTGTGATCATCCAACTCAGCCTTGTTCCCACTTTGCCCCCATATCTTTTGATTCGTTTAGCCTCGAGTGCTATGTCCAACAAGGTCTTGAAATCATACAGTGTTTTGGTTTTTCTGTGGTCACAGCCAGGGATGAGGGACTTCAGTCTTGTTGGGGCATTAGACAATCTGAGATTGTTCTCTTTCGAGCAGATTTCCCAAAGGCCCTCTAAATTATGAAGGCTTTAACCTAACAGGAAATATATTTATTGGCCGGAGGTTCAAAACCTGATGATACAGATTTAAACATAATTGATAATGGCCTGGTGAACACTGCGAAAAAGTGCAGTGCTGAAAACTGATTTAGTCATAACTTTCAAAATGATATATATTTGAAAAAGAAGGATTTTCAGGGCTTTGGAGAAAGAGTAATTAGGTAGCTCTCACACAGAACTGGCGCAGATATAATGGACTGACTAGCCTCCATCTGTGTTGTAATAATCTGAAACACTATCTTGAGCACTATATTTTATTGAGTAAAAACATTCAATGTTGAACACTGCATTCTGTTATGGCTGTTTGGGGGCGTTTATTGAGTACAGGTTGACTGCTGTTTGCGGCCACACAAGTGATCAATTGTCTCGAAAGTACTCAGGCAAACACGAGAAAATGAAAGGCGACATATGAAAGTAGAAATTTCTTTTTTCTCTAGCGCTTTCTTAATCGCCTCACAATTGCCTTTCATGAAGGATCACTCCTGTCTTGTCAGAACAACAGTGCACAGTCAACAAACAGTGTCTCTCTGGCCTTTTGCATCCAAATTCTGTCTTTAGGTATGGTGTAAAATTGAGCCCATCTCTATCTCTTGCAATCATTAGCGTGAATGTTGAAGATCCTGATATTTCAGCCCTCAACACCGAAATTGGTCAAACATCTAAACACTGTTTATCATATGATATCCAATATGGATGTTCATTTATTGAACTGAATACACTTCAGAATAAGTCATTCCATGTTAAGTTGGTGGGGTTGATTACGTGGGATTTGCTGCAGAGAAACAACTTTATTTTCCATTCTTACTCGAATGGCCAAAGTGGGAAACATTTGTGGAGAGAAATCCGCGGCCTATCTTGATCAAAAAGCCTGTTGGATGAAACATCAATCTCACAACTGATCGGCTTTCTGGCCTTTTGTTCCGGTTTTCTGCTAGAATTATGAAGTCAGACCCTGAAGTCCTGTCCACCTGGAACTGCTGGCCAATCAAAGGCTGGAACCTCCAGGAGGCCCCTGGCAGAATCTATGGGTCCTCTTTGTTAGAGCACCTGGAGCAAGACAAACAGATATTGTTCGTTGCCGATTTCTGGGGTCGTGCGTTGCAGGGAGATGGGGTCAGGACATCAAGAAACAAAGACAGCTGGGTCAGAGGGGCTGGCTTTCAGAGGCTACCCCTCCTACTTTTGGTCAAATCACTCGATCTTGCATAAATTAGTATAGATCCAGGGACACTCCCCCAAACTGACAAACTGTCTGCACTGGTTCACCGGTCGATTAGACTCATCTGACTTGGAGTGAAGTAATTGTTATCAAGGTGAGTCAAAGCCCCTAAGTGGTTCTTAATTGACCAGTTAATTCCTTAAATTTAGCAGCAGATTGGGAATGTTTACCCTGCATAGAACCTAGTGAGGTGGAGGGAAGAGGTGAGCATCATCCTGGTGCCATTCGTCCCGATTATCTGCCCTTCCCATCACTTTCCCCTCCATTACAGCTTGGGAGGGGAAACTTCTGTTCATCGCTTTCTTCCCCTCAACAATGAAAAAGAAACAGTTCTGTATTCCAACTATCATGCAGTACAGGGCTGCTTGAAGTTTGCTTTTAATAATGTTGGCATGTTTCTTATGATAAGTCTCTTTCAGAATTGTACTAAATATAATTGATCTTCTGACATTTACATCGGAACTTTATGGCTTAAGGGATCAAGAGAGAAACTTTTCATGGTTCACCCCTTAGTGGCCTCTGCTTGATTTTTAAAGATTCTGTCAACTATCATCACAAAGCAATTACAGTCCACTTCAAAAACAAATGATGCAGGGCCATTTAGTGGACTTTTGCATTTTTACGTATGAACCTAAATGACAATTGAATCTGAAACAAACAATACCAGAAATTCCCCGTGCACATTCAGCTTAATAAAGGGCCTTCACAAGAGAAAGCAAGTGAGAACCTGCACAGACAGCTAAGGATGGAGACTGTAAACCTTTGACACAATCCAGCATACCAAAAAGAGAGGAAAAAGGAGAGGGAATGAAGTAGTGAGGACAAAAAAGGTGAATTCAGGAACAAACAACTGGATTTTGGACAATGGACAATCAGATTCAGGACAAGACTGCTGGGATTCATGACAAAATTGATCACATTTTTCAGAAGAAAGACTTGCATTTTTATACTGCATTTTTCACGAAAACTGGATGTCACAAAGGGGTTTTGCAGATAATTAAGCAGCTTTGAAGTGTGTTCGCTGTTGTAGGTGACTAAGCAGCTAATTTGCACACGGCAAATTGTTTTTGAGATCTTTTCTTTGAGAGATGAATATTAGCAGGAACATGGGGATAAATCCCCTAATTTGCTCTGAAGTAAGTGCAATGCAAACTCTTATATCCACCCAAACAGGCAGATGGAGATTCAATTTAGCATCTCATCCAAGAAGTAGCACCTCCAACAGTGCAGCACTTCCCCGGCACTGCACTGGAAAGCCAGCTGACAAAGATTTGCTCAAGTCAGAGCGTGGGACTCAGACATAGAACACTGTGACTGAGAGTGCCACCATTTGAGCTACAGGCTGAAACAAGAGAAAAACTGGCTCAGGTGTTATTTATTTCCAACTAATAGAGAAAATAAGTAATTCTGATCATTGAGATGTGAGGACACTTTCATCCTTTAAGCAGTCGAGAGTGTGTGAATGTATTTCTATCTGTGAATTCTTGTTTGGGTGGAATTAATTTTGTCATGAGAAGTTGAGTCCTGAAGACAACATTGCAGGACAAGGTGACGAGGCAGCGCAATAATCATCCAATTTTAGGAAAACATGAGAAGAGACCAGTGTCATTAATTGCAGAACTTGGAGCAATATGTGAAACTGGTCAGGGAATGCTGTATTTGTTTTAATTCAAAGCTTGTCCCAGCAGGAGTAATAGCTTATGGAAATAAGGGAGATTTATGGAAGGATTAATTTTTCATGTCTCGTCATTATTGATAAGTCTACCAACAGTATTGATTCACTAAGTGAATGTGCAAGAGGCACGTTGTTGCTTTTGGGAGCGTACTTTCTATTATTATTGTTCCGGTAAAAAATTGGAGCAATCATATGAAATTCCCTTCAGTATTAATTTTAAATTATTGGCCTTAGCCCATTCAAAGTAAAATATTTAATGTCCGCATTTAGAAAACTGGGTACACAACATATACAATGAAATGTTCATTAACCTCATTAATGATAATGTTACTAAACATTTACTCAATGTCATTTCTAAGGGAGACGTCATTTTTATTTCTGCATTTCTCAAGAGTCAGAGGAAAAACATGGACTTATAAATAATTTTCACAATCTCAGCAGAACCAAAATACTTTGCAGCTAATGAAGCACTTTTGAAGCGTAGTCACTATAGTAATGAATGTAACTGGACAGTAAATTCACACAATGCAAGCTCCCACAAGCAGCAGTGTGAATACGACCAGAGCAATTGATTTAGTAACATTGATGAAGGACAAGTATAAGCCAGGACATCAGGAAAACTTTCTTTTCTTTTGAAAGTGCATCAAGATGCTCATAGTCTAACACACTCTTCTTTGGTATCTCGCAACAGTCTCCATTTCTTCTGTTTCAACTGGTTCCTCTTTTACTTAAATGCACAGTTTATTTAATTAAAAAGAATAATTCTGTGTTTTGATAACCCGAACGTGAACCAACAGCAGTGTCTGTTCTTGTTCTGTGGCTGTACAGGATAATTGCTAAATGACAAGCACAGCTTCATTTTATTTACTGTTTAGGATGCATCAAGATAACAATTTGATGGCATTAAAGGCATATAAACCTGAGCTATATTCAATTGTTTTGACATCTTCCACCATCCCAGTGTGAGTACATGAATACCAACCAGATGAAATGGATGGGATTGTCAGTGAAGAACTAACAAGCGGTATGTTATTAGGTTCCATAGATATGTTGCCATTTTACGCAGTTTTGTGATGAATGCAATAATGGACAATTAGCAGCATACCGATTTGGAATTTACGAGCCCCATCCACCTGCTCTCCGCCATTTCTTATGTTACAACCGACTGTGTCTCTATGTTCATGTAAAACTGAACTGAGTGTTTAAAAAGAAAAATTGCTCAATAAAGTGTTGTACATGCAGTTTAATCTTCCATTGCCCCTATGGAGACATAATATCATTTTGGGAGTTCAGTTGGTTTAGCAGGTCAGCAGTCTGTCTTTTTACTTCTGGAAATTACAGATCCAGCTGGCTACATTAAAGCCCCCTCTCTGGCTGGCTGTAAACAATTCTTTCAGTTGCAAGTTTGTTTCCACAGGTTGTTGACGGCATGAGTCTGATGCATACAACTGGCATTATATGCAGTAATACCAATTATATTGGGTGCATGAAAACATATATGCAGAGCAGGGGAGGTTTGTTGAAGGTACATTGTGTTTGACTAACTTGATGGGTTTTTTTGTTGATATAGTAAGAAAGGCATTGCAGTGAGTTTTGTACATATCGACTTTCAAAAGGTGCTAGAAGGAAGGTTGGAGAAGATTTGCATGGAGTTAAACAATAGCTGAGATACGTTGGACCAAATGGCATGTTTCTGTGCTGTTAGATTCAACAGCATTTTCTTTAAGTTAGATGTAACTTCTTTGTGTGCAGAAGCTGATAGTGGCTTTAACATAAATTAGTGCTTTCAACTGTCTGAAGTTCAACTGAAGATGAACTCACATTGAGCATTTTCCCGATTTAGTGTTTTTTCCTGAATTACGTCCTTTCACGGAAGATCAGCAAACCATGCAAAATTTTATTTTCAGTCTTCCAGAAACAGATTTATGATGTACTTCCCACCACCTGCATTAGGACAGCCTCTCCCTGGTTAGTGTATATAACACAAGGCATTTCAGCATTCATTGTACTGCAAGAGAGCGGACTTCAAACCATCAACTACTATGACATACTCACGTTTCAATAGCAGATTTCACACACGATTTTGAAACAGCCCTACACTGCTTCTCCCCATCTCTTGCGCCGTCTGTATCCCTTATTGCTTTGAAAATTGATATCAAAAAAGGACAGGAGATTTACATCTGATGAGAGGTCTGCAACTGACATGAACATTTTGAAATGAAGACAGTCTCTTTTAACAAGGCAGCAATTTTTTTTTCTCGGAATCTTGTCATTTCATCGTGCAGTTGCCAACTCTGCTTTCATCATACGATGCAGTGGTATCAAGGACTGAGCACTTGGAAACTCACCTACACACACTATCACACACCGATAACATTGTTCAGGGGAATGCAAATGTGAACTGCTTTGACATTTTAAATACCAACGAATTAATTTCAAACATCAGCTAG
Organism: Ginglymostoma cirratum; assembly: GCA_024137785.1. Classification (NCBI taxonomy): domain Eukaryota; kingdom Metazoa; phylum Chordata; class Chondrichthyes; order Orectolobiformes; family Ginglymostomatidae; genus Ginglymostoma; species Ginglymostoma cirratum. The sequence goes on along the minus strand of JAHRHZ010000267.1, from coordinate 7,436,553 downwards.
AGCCTACAGGAAGGTATTAAACAAATTAAAAGTGGAAATTATGATAAATCTGCACGCAATATAAGTTATTGAGAATTCCCCACTTTGCTTGCAGCAAAGATCAGAAGATTAACCTCGAATTCTTTGGAACCTGTGCTGATCTTCAACTGGGCAAAGCGACTAACTGAAGATTCAACAAAATGGGATGACTCATTCAATGTTTCACATTAGGAAATTATTATTTGTTCACGTCAAAAATGGCACCTAAGGAGCATTTAACAATTCTGCACAAATCACTCACCGGCAGCCCCTTTTAAAACGTACTCATGACTTGCTAAACCTACCAAGTTTTAAGTCATTGCATGCTGAGTGTCTTAACAGATGCTGCTAATGGGCGAGCTGCGTCTTTCACCTATACACAGACCAGCTCTATTTGTAAAGCTGAGATCATTCAAACATGTCTAAGTGGTTCAATAACGTCATAGTGTGAACTTGTGGAAGGCTGTATGGTCCAGTCATCTCCTGCACACAAAAACAACCTTAACATTCTCCAATATGACATTGAATGTGGTGAATCCAATATTCTTGCCTTCCCTTCCGAGCTGATCATTCTAAACAATGATGGCTCTTTATAGAAAGGGGCTCTTGTTGCCAACTCTGATAAGTTGTCCCTCTACCCGTTTTACCTCATGTTCAAACATTTTCATGCAATGGTCCAGGTTTACTTTTATCAACTGAGTTTTTAAGATTGTGTTTATTTGCATCAAGTTCTCTCTCAGTCTTCTTTTCTTCTCTCCTTTATTCAGAGCTCACTGATTTGATGTCAGTGCTCTGTCTCCCAGCTATTGTCTGCACCACCTCCATGACTTCCCTTTAATCTAACATTGATGGTAAGATGGCCACCTAACGGTCCACTCTACAGTTTGCAACATAAACAGGACATTGCCAATGCCTAATTATACACTTGTTTTATATTTTTGGCACAATTTTTTGAAAGAGCAGGATTTTACTCTCATATTTCAGCAACCTTCCGAGGACAAGCGTGTTACAACATAAGGAGACGGAAAGGACTCCAGATGCTGGAAGCTACAATCAAAAAATGTTGGAGCTGGAAAAGCACAGCAGACCAGACAGCATCCGAGAAGCAGGGAAGTCAATGTTTCGAGTTGGAAAACTTCTTCATAATTTGACTTGGTGAGAAACAGGAGTTGTTTCCTTTTCCCAGTTGCCTCCATTTGATTAATTACATTTTCCAAAGTCCAGCAACGGGAATTAGTACTGGGTTGTTGCTGCAGGGCTTGAGAAAGTGCCCACATTCTGAAAGCTTGGTGGAGGTTGGAGCCTGGAGGAGGGGGTGTGGGTAGCAGGATGAAATATCCACAGTCCTCAAACTAATAGACTCTGCTGTGAATTTTGAATTCAGAACTGGGTTACAGATGAAAACATCTGCAACGGCATGCACAGCTTGTTAAAATGAAGGTGGCAGCCTCAAAACAAAACAACAGCGCATCATCTGTAACTAAATCGCCAATTGTGTAAATGGATCTGACAGTTGCCCAGCAGAGATTTATTGCTGCCTGCTGTGGGAGATCACGCCTAGAGAGACTGGCAAAGAACTGCAGAATGTTATACAAATTGTTCAGAGATTTAAGCAAACATCATTCCAAAGCAGAGATAGCAGGAACTGCAGATGCTAGAGAATCTGAGATAACAAGGTGTAGAGCTGGATGAACACAGCAGGCCAAGCAGCATCAGAGGAGCAGGAAGGCTGACGTTT
>JAHRHZ010000267.1:7419419-7434397 GCA_024137785.1 Ginglymostoma cirratum | reverse complement strand
AAACGTCAGCCTTCCTGCTCCTCTGATGCTGCTTGGCCTGCTGTGTTCATCCAGCTCTACACCTTATGTTATCTTTATCATTCCAAAGCAAACAGGTATCACCTTCTCAGAGCATCAGAACTGACTCCTCTTTCATCCACCAATGGCTGTTCACTCAAATTAATATGATCAAATATTGGGATTTCTTCAATGCTTGAGTGGTTGAGGTTGAAACTTACATTTTCTGTAGTTCCTGTGATGACATGTAGGCCATCGTAGGTTGACTTGATGTACATACCCTACAATAAGAGCAGACAGACAGAAGGTCAATGAGATGTTACATCACGGTAGATCATTGCATCTTTCCCATCCTTAAACATCAGGCAAAGCTCTGCTTTTGCAGAAACTGCTGAAAGGTTCAGAAGAGAATGCACTCCCACCAGCAACAAAAACATGCTTCAGAAGGGATAATTACTTTTAATCAACCTGTTTGGACATATTATGGGGGAGGTGAGACTTTGAATCTTATAGCCCAAGGGTATAGATTCTTCTGGATTGCTAATCTTGTGACATACCACTATAAAACCAGCCACTTCTGCATCACATGACAAGCAATCACTTCACAAGTAAGAGAAAAAAAGTCTTTAGTATCTTATAAAAACCATCTGCAAAGCATACATTTCATTCAAGTAAATTATCTTAAATGCAGGAATTTAAATTACAGAATTAAAACTACAGTGCCCATTAAACAATGCTGTTGACACATGGTGCAATTTTGCATTCCAAAACAACAGCTTATTCTCTTTCACGCAGAGAGGCTGACAGCAATAATAATTTAAAGTTCATCAACGTAGACTCATGGCCTATGGCCTTTGATGGCATTTTCTTCTCAAATCTTGCATTCTGCAGTCCAAACATTGGTCGAATACAATACTTAAGTGCATTATTTCCAGTGTATTGAAAACTTCAAAACATCTCTACAATTAAAAATCCAACACAAGCCAAATGGAGTCATAGAGGTCTGCAGCACGAAAACAGCCCATGCCGCCCAGTTTTCACAATTCAATCTAGTCCCATTTGCCTGTGTTTGGTCCAGATCCTTCCATACCTATCCCATCCATGTACCTGTCTAAATGTTTCTTAAATGACGGAAATTGTACTCTCTTCCACCACTACCTCTGGCAGCTAGCTGTTCCAGACACTCACCACCCTCTGCATGAAGAAAGTGTCCCTCTGGACCCTTTCATAGCTCTCCCCTCTCACCTTAAACCTATGCCCTCCAGTGTTAGACTCCCTTATGATGGGAGAAAGCTGTCCTCTTGCTACCTTATCTCGGCCTCTCACGATTTTGTAGACCTCCAGTGAGAAAAAAGTCCCAGCCTATCCAACCTTTCCTTATAACTCAAACCCTCCAGTCCAGGTAGCATCCTAGTAAATCTACAGTAAATGTGTCAGATCTAGTTACAGTTAAATACAAGAATGCTACCAGCTTTTAAATAAGCCACAGATCTCCAGCACACCAGAAGAAGTAATGCTCAATACATTTGTCGATATGGAGAAGTTTTTTCTTATTCTTTCACACAATGAGGGCGTCACTGACAGCATTTATTATCCATCCCTAATTGCCCAGAGGGCAGTTCAGAGTCAACAAAATCGCTGTGGATCAGGATGGCAGTTTCCTTCCCTGAAGGACATTAGTGAACCAAATGAGTTTTTCCGATAATCAACAATGGGTTCATGGTCATCATTAGATTCTTAATTCTGGGTATTTTCTTGAATCCAAATTCCACCATCTGCTGTGGCGGGATTCGAACCCAGGTCCCCAGAATGTTATCTGGGTCTCTGGATTAATAGTCCAGCAATCATACCACTAAGACATTGCCTCCCCTTTTGTGCAAGTGTCTAGGACCCCAGGACATAATCTCAGAACTTTGGGGTGGGGTGCCTACTTAAGGCAGAGATGAGGAAGAATTTTTTTCTTTCAGAGGATAGTGAATCTGTGGAATTCTCTACCACAGGTGGCTGCGGAGGCTGGGTCATTAAGCATATTCAAGGCTGAGATAGGTGGGTATTTAATCAGTGAAGGAATCAAGGGTTATGAGGAAGAGGCAAGAAAGTAGTCAGATCAGACAGAACCCCATTGAATAGGACTGCAGATTTGAAGGGCTAAGTGGCCTCCTTCTGCTTTCACATATAATGGTACTACGGTCTTAAGCATATCCCAGCCCCACCACATAACCATTCCACTTCAGCTGTCAGTACATACAGTGCAGTTCCATCTGAAATACATTTTTTTCAATTGAAAATGTAAACCTGACACAGCACAAAAGAAAATCAAGCCCACAGCTTCCAAATCCCTCAAATAAAAAACGTGGGATAGCACAAAAAGGCAGTCAGCAGGCCAAGCAGCATCAGAGGAGCAGGAAAGCTGATGTTTCGGGCCTAGACCCTTATAGAATTGTCAACTTGCTTCGATTCCATTATTAAGACTATGACCATATCTATCAACAAAGCCAGTTGCTCACACTTCAGTTACTAATGAGGTTAGTTATCCCTTCTCCTCATTTGAGTGCTAAATTGTGTTTGTCTTTAAATCAGTACCTACGGCTAAGTAGTACTGGATTTGAGGGCATTGAGTCAACTCATAAAAGGTGACCAGTATTCCTCAGCCAAACAGGAAGCAACGCAGTAAATCTACATCAAAAACAAATCTGAATAACAGTCGTCCACTTATTCATTGATGTCATGATCAATTGTCGCACTGCAGCTTTTCAAATGAATTTTTATAGATATCCAGGGATTTTGGAGGTTGCTTTAACCAAACTATTCAGGCAGGGAACCTGCAGGATCACACTAGATGTTGTTTTTCATTCCTGCCCAACATGACTGTTCATTAATACTCAATAAATACAGCAACCTCGGTGTTTACACAACAGGAGGATACAAAGAAAAAGTAAATTCTAAATTAGTTGTAAATGGGCAACAAATGCTGACCTAGTCAGTGATGTCCACATCCCACAAGAAAATGGGAGATTTTCCAATAAAACAAAAGAATTCTAGGATGATGGAATCGAAGTGACAAGAGTGGTTGAGATGCAATCAAAGGTCAAGATGGAACTGAAATAAAAACTAGCACAGCCCGAGATTATGTTCCTGACCTTGACAGTGCACACAGCATAGCCTTGTCAGCACAATTTTGAATGGGACACTCAGATTCTCCAATTTGTTTTTTTTTTTGCCAGGTCTCCCATACAGATGCCAGTCTGATTTACAAGTCTGTTTTCTAGTCAGGTGGAAACAGGACTAGATGTCTCAGCTGCTGATGGGAGCGCAACGTTTAACCTAGCCTTGATGGCGGAGGGCCAGGGGCAAAGGTGTGGAAGCTGGGACAGTGTCTTTATTCAAGCTGAAATTAAGAGTGTCATGTGATCTGTTCTGTAGTCTGCCTGACAGTGACCCTGGGTAGTTCGATATATAGATAATCAAGGGAATGTAGGTTGTCTCACTGGGATGAAGGTACAAGATACAAGTTGTGTGTTAAGCTATCCATTTACTTCCAAACCTAAAAGGAAGTTGGATCATCACGGACAACAAATCAGCATCACTGCCTCGATACAAAGCTCAAGTGAATCATGCTGCCATGTTGACAGGCTTCGAGATAGGATGGGGACTGAAGAAGCCATGTAACATGAGGTTACATACTTTTCTAAAACATCACTGAATATGACAGACAGTTTGCCAGGGTCCAAGAAAGATACAGAGCAGCTAAAAGCAAAACGTTTTAGCTCAGCACACTGGAAAGCAGATTGCAGTTTGTGTCTGGATTGAAAAGACCAGAGTCAAAAGAAGCTAAAATGAAGTTGGATTCACCCAGCCTGTGCTAGCGGGAGGGTATCAAGTGAATGACAGCTCTGGGGCTGAGAAAAGAAATGAATACAAGTAAATCTCCAGAAGGTCAGAATCATTTTGGATTGATGCTGTGAGAATTAAAGGTACTGTATCACACACATGATTTTTTTTTTGTTCGTGGCTAAAATAAGAAGGGGTATTCCAATCTGTAATTTCAGGTACTGGTTATCCACGAAATAGTGTTTATTCAATGGTGCTTTTAGTCATTTGTTACAGTAAACCATCATACAACTTTAAACCCTGAGGTGTCACTTTATCAAGGCTTAACTTTTAAAAAGGAATTTGAACCTCCAGTTCTCAGTCTCCATGCAGATAATAATCTGATCATATTGAAGGCAGTCTTACTTACATCTAGAATCTTAATCGCTGTTTCACAATTCTCCATTTCAAACATTGTGTTGAACTCCATTTTGCGTTGTGATTGCTGTTACAGTGATGCTCACACACTTTTGGTTAGTCAATTAAATCTAGCTCAGTAATTATTGCCAAATCTAATACGTAATGCCAATTTGTAGTTGATGATACTAAGCCAGTTAAGAAGTTCATGACCTTGCTGATGGGGGAGTATGCTGAACCCAATCCAACAGAAAAACCATTCTGCCTTTCCTCAATATGAGTCTAACCTCTACATGATAATACAAGCTACCACTTCACAGTGCCCACCAAAGGCCCCATAGTCAATTTCAACTGAAGTCTTAAATCAATTTCAATTTTTGATTGTAATAAAGTGTGTCCTGCCTGCTCACCCATTGTTAAATATTCTTTGATTATTAAAGTGATTGAATCCTTCATTATCAAGTTTATCTCTCCCTTTCCACTATGTCCTTTATCTTTCCTCTAAATCTTGTAGTATGGTATATGTAGTTCCAAGTTCCGACTGTCATGTAGTCATGTCACATTAAATGGCTATCACATCATATTAATTATGACTAATTCACGCCTGGATAAATTCGATCTGTTCCTTACCATTTTCCATTTCAGTGGAATGAACGGTTATTTGGGCCATACATTCTAACCTGGGTGGTTTCCTATTTCCCTGTCCTAATTGAAATACTTTACATCCTTTAGTTTTCCCTTCAGACACAGTGCCTAAATCACAATTCCTGACCGCTGCTTGTTTTCCAATTGTTAGCTATATTATTTCTTCATCTTCATTCCTCCCCATTCCCTCCACTTTCCTGCTAAAAGTCCTTGTGATTGGTCTATATATGCTTTCTGCTCAGGCCCTGATCCCCACCCAAATGATGTGTAGACTATACCAATAATACGGTTCTTCAATACCAATACGAGTGCCAGTGTCTCTGCAAAATAGAACCTCCGTTTCTCAAAGCACTTTCCTCTCAAGTTTGTTTCTCCTGACACCAATTTCTACTCAGCTCAGAAAACAATGCATGATCTATAATTATCGCCAAGCTTCTGATAGTTTCCTACAGACCCTTATTCTTACGTTTGTATATGTCAAAGAGTCATAGAGATGTACAGCACAGAAACAGACCCTTCGGTCCAACTCGTCCATGTCAACCAGATATCCTAAATTGATCTAGTCCCATTTGTCTGCATTTGGCTCATGTCCCTCCTATTCACGTGCCCATCCAGATGCCATTTAAATATTGTCATTGTACCATCCTCCACTACCTCCTCTGGCAGCTCATTCCAGACGCACATCACCCTCTGCATAAAAAAAAATTGCCTCTTAGCTACCTTTTAAATCTCTCCCCTCTCACCTTAAACCTATGCCTTTGTAGTTTTGGACTTCCCTACCCTGGGTAAAAGACCTTGACTATTCACCCTGTCCATGCACCTCATGATTTTATATACCTCTATAAGATCACCCCTCAGCCTCCAATGCTCCAGGGAAAGTAGCCCCAGACTAATCAGCGTCTCCCTGTAGCACAAACCCTCCAACCCTGGCAACATCCTTGTAAATCTTGTCTGAATCTTTTCAAATTTCACAACATCTTCCCTATCACAGGGAGATCAGAATTGAATGCAGTATTTCAAAAGTGGCCTAACCAATGTCCTGTACAGCCACAACATGGCCACCCAAATCCTATACTGACCAACAAAGACAAGCATACAAAACTCCATCTTCACTATCATGTATATGTGTAAATACACTTTCAAGGAACTATGAACTTGCACCCCAAGGTCTCTTTGTTTGGCAACACCCCCCCGGGGCACTACCATTAAGCGTATAAGTTCTTTCTTGATTTGCCTTCCCAAAATGCAGCAACCTTTAGGGAGCTCGTAAAAAATTGCCCGGTGTCAGCACCATTAATTATGTAAATTAAACTCTATCTGCCATTCCTTGGCCCATTTGCCTATCTGATCAAGGTCCCTTTGTACGCTCAGGTAACCATCTTTGTTGCACACTACACCACCAGATTTGGTGTCACCTGCAAACTTACTAACCATGACTTCTTTAATCACATCCAAATCATATATATATATAATCGACAAAAGGCAGTGTACCCAGTACCAATCCTTGTAGTACACTGCTGGTCACAGGCCTCCAGTTCGAAAAGCAACCCCCAATTACCACCCTCTGTCAATCACCACCTTCGAGTCAATGTTGTACCTAAATGGCTAGTTATCCCTGTATTCAATGTGATCTAACCTTGCTAACTAGTCCACCACGCAGAACCTTATTGAACGCCTTGCTGAAGTCCATATAGAAAACATCCACTGCTCTGCCTTCATCAATCCTCTTCATCACTTCTTCAAAAAATTCATTCAATTTAGTGAGACATGATTTCCCATGCACAAAGCCATGCTGACAATCTCTAATCAGTCCTTGTCTTTCCAAATACATGTAAATCCTGTGCCTCAGAATCCCCTCCAACAACTTGCCCACCACTGATGTCAGGCTCACTGGTCTATAGTTTCCTGGGTTTTCATTACCACCTCTCTTAAATAATGGCATTGCAATAGCCAAGCTCCAGTTTTACAGCACCTCACCTGCGGCTATCGATGATACAAATACTTCAGCAAGGGGCCCAGCAATCACTTCCCTAGCTTCCCACAATGTTCTAGGGTACACCTGATCAGGTCCCAGGGATACATCCACCTTTATGCATTTTAAAACATGCAACATCTCCTCTGTAATGCCCACACTTTTCAAGATATCACTGTTTGTTTCCCCAAGTTCTCCAGCTTCCACAACCTTCTCCACAGTAAACACTGATACAAAGTACTCATTTATTATCGTTCCCGCATCTCCTGTGGTTCCACACATAGGCAGCCTTACTGATCTTTAAGGGGCTCCATTCTCTCTGTAGCTACTCTTTTGTCCTAAATGTATTTGTAGACACCCTTTGGATTCTCTTTAACCCTATTTGCCAAAGCTATCTCATGTCCCCTTTTTGCCCACCTGGTTTTCCTCTTAGCTTTCCTCCCACTGCCCTTCTATTCCTCTAGGGATTCACACAATTCCTGCTGTCTATACCTGGCATATGGTTCTTTCATATTTTGGCCAAAGCCTCAATTTCTCTAGTCATTCCAGCATTCCCTATACCTACCAACCTTGCCCTTCACCCTAACAGGAACATACTGCCTCTGGACTCTTGTTATCTCATTTTTGAAGGCTTCCCATTTTCCGGATGTTCCTTTACTTGTGAATACCCGCCCCCAATCAACTTTTGAAAGTACTTGGCTAATGCCGTCAAAATTGACCTTCCTACACGTTAGCACTCTAACTTTTTGATCAGGTATATCCTTTCCCATAACTATTTTAAAACAAATAGAATTATGATCACCGGCCCCAAGGTGCTCCCCCACTGACACCTCAGTAACGTGCTCTGTCTTATTTCCCAAGAGCAGATCAGGTTTTGCTCATTCTCTAGTACATGCATCCACCTACTGAATCAGAAAATTTTCTTATACACACTTAACTAAATTCCATTCCTTCCAAGCCCTTAACATTATGGCAGTCCCAGCCTATGTTTGGAAGGTTAAGATCCCCTACCATTACAACCCTATTACTCTTACAGATAACTGAGATCTTCTTACAAGTTTGCTTCTCAATTTCCCACTGACTATTGGAGGGGGTCTCTAGTACATTCCCAATAAGGTGATCATCCTTTTCTTATTTCACAGTTCCACCCAAAATAACTTCACGTGACAATCTCCCAAGAATATCTCTCTAATTACAGCCGTGATATTTTCCGTAATCAAAAATGCCATTCTAACTTCTCTACTGTCTCCCCTTCTACCTTTCCTATAGCATCTATACCCTGGAACATTAAGCTCCCAGTCCTGTCCATCCCTGAGCCATATACTGGCTCCATCCCACCTTCTTGACTTGTCCATCTTCTCTCCACCTACCTGCTCCTCTGTCCACCGTCTTTAATCGCCTCCCCCCTTTCTATTTATTTCAGAGTCCCCTGCCCCTCCCCGATTTCTGAAGAAGGGTCCAGACCCGAAACGTCAGCTTTCCTGTTCCTCTGATGCTGCCTGGCCTGCTGTGTTCATCCAGCTCTACATCTTGTTTTTCTCAGACTCCAGCACTGGCAGTTCCTACTATCTCTGTTATAGCTATGATATCCCACTCCCACGTTCCCAACCACGCCCTGAGTTCATTTGCTTTACCTCTTGGGCCTCTTGCATTGAAATAAATGCAGTTTAATTTATCAGTCCTATATCGTTCTCTGCTTTGTTCCTTTTGCTCCAATCCTATGTGTTGTAATTGATGTCACAAACAAACCGTCCAGAAACACCTTCTACTCCATTGTATGTGTGACTGCCTCCAGGCAGCCCTTCTGCTCAATGACTCTGAGCAGGAGAGTTGCACAATGGACGAATCAATTGCAATGATGTTTGCTTGGAATGGCCAAACTGTCCACAAACTCCCACACACTGCAGAGAGAGTCAGTCTGAGATAGAGAAAGTGAATTTGAAGCAGTCAATGGGAGCTAGAGAGAATGCGATCTGAGGGAGACAGTAGAAAACAGAGTATCCTGGGAATCTGTCAGAGTCAGACATAGTTAGTTTGAAAGCATCAATCAGAATTGGGAGAGTGTGCGTGCCTGAGGGAGTCAGTTTCAGTAAGAGTGATAGAGATACCGAAGGTGTCAGTGAGAGTGAGAACAACAACGAGGCTGAGGGAGTCAGTGAGAGTGAGAACAACAACGAGGCTGAGGGAGTCAGTGAGAGTTAGAACAACAGTGAGACTGAGGGAGTCAGTGGGAGTTATGGGGAGAAGGGAGGAGGGAGAGGAGGAGAATGAGTGAGTCTGGGTCTTTAATCAGAATTAAGTGTGACGGAGACGGTTGGAGTGAGAGGGAGTTGAGTATGAAAAAGTCAGTTGAGGTGATAGAAAGAGAGAGACAGAGAGAGAGAAGGAGAGAGACAGAGTGAGTCGAAACGATTCAGTCTAAGTAAGTCTATGACAGAACGCAAGTGTGATGTGGATGGTCATAGAATCAGAGAGATCAACAGCACAGAAGAAAAAGGCCCTTTGGTTCATCATGTCTGTACCATTCAAAAACATCCATCCAACTATTCTCCAGCATTTTCCAGCAATTGGCCCATAGCCTTGGCAGTACGAATGAACATCTAAATACTTCTTAAATGTGATGAGGATTTGTGTCTCTCCCACCCTTACAGGCAGTGAGTTCCAGATTCCCACCATCCTCTGGGTGAAAAGGTTTTCCCTCACATCTCACAACCTTCTCTCCCTTACCCTACATCTATATCCCCAGTCAGCAAACCCTCTGCCAAGGGAGAAAAGTTCTTCCTGTCTACGGCCCTCATAATTTTATACATCTCAATCATGTCCACTCTCAATCTCCTTTGATCTGAGGAAAACAACCCTAGTCAGTCCAATCTCTCTTCAGCCCAGGCAACATCCTGGTAAATCACCTCTGCACCATTTCTAGTGCTATCAAATCTCTCCTATAATGTGGATTCAAGAATTGCACATAGCTGTGGCCTAACTAACACATTTTACAATTCCAGCATAACCTCCCTGCTCCTAAACTCTATGCCTCAACCATTAAAGGCATGTGCATCAGATGCATCACTTTATCACTTTATCCACCTGTCCTGATACTTTAAGGGACTGGTGTGTGCGCACACCAAAGTTGCTCTGATCCGCAGTGCTTCCCATGGTCCTACTGTTCGTTATGTATTCCCTCTTTTTGTCTGCCCAAGTACATCACCTCACATTTATCCACAGAGGTGGGCGTGGTAGGAGCAAGAGAGAGATAAACAGTGAATATGAGTCTTGGGAGTCATTCAAATTTAGAGAGGGTGTCAATCAGAGTGAGAGAGAGAATCGGTATGAGCAAGTCAGAGTGACAGAGGTAAAGAGTCTAAGGGAGTAAATTGGAATTAACTACATAAAGAATGTAAGGGAGTCAGTCAGAGTAAGACAGAGAGTGAGTCTGAGGGAGTCAGTTGAAGTGAGAGAGGAACGGAGTACCAAGGTGTCAGTCAGTGAGAGCGTGGGAGTGAGGCAGATGAATCAGCTGAATTAGAGAGAAAGTGAGTGTGAGTGAGTCAGCTAGATTTAAATAGAGTGATTCTGAGGAGTCAGTTAGAGAGAATGATATTGGGTGCAACGGAGTCAATCTGACAGAGACACAGTGAGTGCGAGTGAGTCTACTGGAGTGACAAGAGGAAGTGAGTCTGCGAGGAAGCAAATCAATAAAAATCGTGATGAAGGAGGTGACTGGCTCTTCACAAATGCAGGTGGTCAGGAGTGAAGACTCTTACGGAGTTCTGAGACACAACAGTAGAAATGAGAGAGCAAGTGTTGAGGGAAAGGCAAAATAAATGATCAAAGTATTGTCAGTAGGGTGCTCACTAATAAGTTCTTTTCAACGTTTGTTGTAAATCCACAATTTACTTCTGTTCGCTTTAGCAGTTTCATAATTAGCAGCTTGCCAGCAACAAGGGCTATGCGTGTCATGGATAACACACTCCTTGATGTGGTCGTCTCTCAGCTTAATGGTTTGCAGTTTTGAAGGTGATGGTTGAGTTCCTATTAATCGAGGCGAACCAGGTGGAAATCCTTCGAGTGCATCTCACTCCCCAACCAGACTAACAGGAGTATCACTGCGTCTGCCAGCGTCAAAGCCTAATGCCTGAAGAATCAACTCTAAGGGAATAGGCCACTGCCTCTGGAGCTCTAAAAATCACCTCTTCAGCTGGATCTCTTCTCCCAGCTCTCCACTGAGCAACACTCAAAGGAAAAGGTGTAGGGATACACTCAAGGCCACTGAAAAGAACTGAGGCATTGACACCTCTGACAAGGAGGAGAAAGCCGCCAACAGCTTGATTTGATTTACTATTGTCACTCGTACCAATGTACAGTGAAAAGTTTTGTTTTGCATGCAGTTCAGGCAGACCATAACATAAAAAGATCATATGGTGACAGAACAGAGTGAGGGACAAAGAAGGCACACAAAAAGCAAGATCTGCATTAAATTTGAAATTTGACAGGTCTATCGGAAATCTAGTAACAGCGGGGAAGAAGCTGTTCTTGAACCTGTTGGTGTTTAAGCTTTTGTATCTTCTGCCTGACAGAAGAGGCTGGAAGAGATTATAACGAGGGTCTTTGATGATGTTGGCTTCCTTTCCGAGGCAGCGAGTAGGGTAGATAGAGTTAATGGACGGAAAGTTGGCTTGCCTGATGGACTAGGCTGGGTTCACAACTTTCTGTAGTTTCTTACAGTCCTGGACAGAGTAGTTGCAGCGCCAAGCGGTGATGCATCCAGACAGAATGCTTCCTATGGTGCATCTGTACAAGTTGGTGAGAGTGCTTATGGACATGTTGAATTTCCTTAGCATCCTAAGGAAGTAGAGGTGACTGCATGGCGTCTCCAGATCCACCACGGTACAGGTCGCTTTTAGGCTCGGCACCTCAACTATGATGTATAACGGCTGCAGCAGGGCAAGGAGAACGAAGCCAAACCCAGACCTACAAATTCCTTTCCACCCACCAGGCAGTAACATTTTTCCACCCTCCACCCAAACCTTCATCCCACTGTGGAAAAACTTGTGGATCCAAAATTGACCTCTTCAGTCATCTGAAGACCCACCGATGACAAGCACTCTCTGGCAGTACCGACAACAAAAACGCTCTGGCAGCAGCTGTGGGCAGAGAAACCGAGTTATCATTTTGATTCCCGTGTGGTTCTTTTTCAGAGCCAAAGACTCAAGCAGTGTGACAGATGTCACCTTTGATTCTAAGGGACCACCAATGACAGTGATGAATAAGACTAACAGTGTGGGTTCAATCCCTGTATCAGTTATATTAGTTCATTGTGGCTTGTCTCTTCACCTTACCCCACAAGTATGCAGTGGATACCTTCAAGCTATACATAACTAACTGTCTCTATCCAGTGGAAGGACATGCCTGTTGTTCTTTGTAGACATTGAGTCTTTAATTTTGCCCTTGCGCCAGAGGATGGGAAAAATGCACATTTTTCACCCTGACCTGAAAAGGGTGAAAGGTTAAGCCCAATAACTAAAGGGAAGTCAGCTTAACTTGCGTCATGAGAACTCGCTTTGAGAAACAATAATCCAGGACAATATGGACAAATGTGGAATAATTAAGGAAAGAATTGATTCACTAAGGAGCAATGATGTTTAACCAATTGGAATGAACTTTTTGGCCATTTAACAGAAAGAGTCGGTGAGGGTAATGAAGTTGATATAGTGTACATTGACTTCCAGAACGCATTTGATAAATGCTTCCCAGTATTATTCAAAGTGAAATGGAATAACAGGGACAGTGACAATATGATTATAAAATTGATTAAGTGAAAAGTAGTGGTGAATGTGATTTTTTTTTATACTGGTACATCATGGGGTTCTCCAGGCATTACCATTAGGACCATTGCTTTACTTAATCTGTATGAATGACCTGGGCTCGGGTGCGAAGAGCACAATTTCGAAGTTTACAGATGACATGAAACATGAAACATGAAACATGAAACCTGAAACCTGAAACCTTGGTGTGGTGCTGCGGATTTGGGGGAAATAGTGGTAGAGGACAAAGATTGGTGGAATGGGTAGATGTGACAGATGAAACTTAATGCAGAGAACTGCAATGTATTTTTTTTTTGGCAGGAAGAATGAGCAAAGGCAATACAAAGGATTGAAATCCAAAGGGGATGCATGAGCAAAGGGACCTCAGATTACAAGTGCACAAATGTTGAACGTGGCAGTGTTGGGTGAGAAACTATTTTATGAGGTATACAGGATTCTGGGATTTATCAATGGAGACAAAGCCTACAAAAGCAAAGAGATGATAGTAAACCTTGATGAAACGCTGGGTTCAGTCTAAACCAGAATATCTGGTCCAATTCTGCTTCAGCAAGGTTATGAAGGCATGGGAGAGGGCGAAGAAAAGACTTAGTGATAGTACAGAGGATGAGAGACAAATTCTCCAATGATAAATTGGAGAAGCTCTCCTTAAAGATGATTGGGAAAGGATTTGAGAGAGTTTTTCAAAGCAATGAAGGCCTTGGACAGTCTAGAGGGGAAGAGTCCATTCCCACTGTTAGATGAAACATGACACAATAAAGAGGACACTTCTATACAGCAGGTGGCTGGCATTTGGAATACCCTGCTGGAGACTGTGCTGGAGGGAATTTACTCGCATCTTTCACGAGGGAATTGGATAATCAGTGGAAGAGAAAAGATTGGTAAAGCCAGGGTGAATGAATGGAGGAGTAGGACTCACTGAAGTGCTTTTGCGGAGACCTTACATGGACATGAGGGGCCAAACAGTGTGTAGTAATTATTCTGAGTCTATGAGACATAACAAATGAGCACGATGACTCAAAGAGATTAATTAACCTTGTGTTAACAAGGTGTAGAGATGGACGAACGCAGCAGGCCAAGCAGCATCAGAGGAGCAGGAAAGATGACATTTCGGGTCGAGACCCTTCTTCAGAAAATTAACCTTGTGTACTTTTTTTCAGACTCTGTTTTATAACACGTGTCAGCTTTATAGTACAGACGATAATTTTCAGCTTTGCCAACCATCTGACTGTATTATGACACACTCAATCTTTACTGGGAAATTTACTGTGCTGCTGATTTAGTTTTCTTTAAATCTCCTGATTAGCCTCTCATTCTTTGTAATTATTCTAAAACTGCAGCCTTTATATGATCCTGCGCCAAATGCCACTGTCCAATTCACCCACCCCCTGCCCTCCTTGCACGGCCCCCAGCACGTTGTATTGAAATCCCATCCTGACCTCAACCTTCCCTATTTCTGTGAATTCTGCCGACTATGCTTTCTTTCTACATTACTCAAGGCACAACATAAATACAAGCTGTTATTGTTTTACCTCCCACTGCTTGAAAGGCCTTGAAGCTTCTCTGCTAGTCAGTCCAATCTGCCACCAGACAATCTCACGGTCCGAGAGGAAAGCAACAGAGGGCTCTTAGAAGCTGACATTGGCAAAATTCAAAGAACAAAGAACAATACAGCACATGAGCAGGCCCTTCCGCCCTCCAAGCCTGTGCCATGACGTTTTGCTCTTCCATACGAAAACTGTCTTCACTTACAGGATCCGTATCCCTCTATTCCCTTCCTGTTCATGTATTCGTCCAGGTGCTTCCTGAATGCTGCTATTGTGTCTGCTTCCACCACCTAATCTGGCTGCGTGCTGCAGGCACTTACCACCCTTTGTGTGAAAAACATGCCTTGCACATTTCTTTTAAACTTCTCCCCAAAACTCCCACCTTGAACTTGTGGCCCATAGTAACTGACTCCTCCACCTTGGGCCTGACCCACTCTATCCATGCCATTCACAATCTTATAAACTTCTATCAGGTCGCCCCTCAACCTCCTGTATTCCAGGGAAAACAAACCTAGTAAGTCCAACAAAAACCGAAGTTGCTGGAAAAGCTCAGCAGGTCTGGCAGCATCTATGAAGGAAAAAATCAGAGTCAACGTTTCGGGTCGGGTGACCCTTCCTCAGAATTCCTTTCTTCATAGCTAAAATCCCTCATACTAGGCAACATCCTGGTAAACCTGCATGGGGCTGGATGAACACAGCAGGTCAAGCAGCATCATAGGAGCAGGAAAACTTGACGTTTCGGGCCTAAACCCTTCTGATGAAGGGTTTAGG
>JAHRHZ010000267.1:7399887-7419019 GCA_024137785.1 Ginglymostoma cirratum | reverse complement strand
CCCATTTCTGATGAAGGGTTTAGGCCCGAAACGTCAAGTTTTCCTGCCCCTATGATGCTGCTTGACCTGCTGTGTTCATCCAGCCCCATGCTTGTTATCTCGGATTCTCCAGCATCTGCAGTACCTTTTATCTCTTATCCTGGTAAACCTTTTCTGTACTCTCTCCAAAGCATCCACATCCTTCTAGTAGTGCGGTGACCAGAACTGTACATAATATTCCACGTGTGGCTTAACTAAAGTTCTATAAAGCTGCAGCATAAAGCCTGTCCTTGTACTCAAAGCCCCTTCCAATGAAGGCAAGCATGCCATAGGCCATTTTTAACTAGCTTATCTAACTGCACTGCCACCTTCAGTGATCTGTTGGCCTGTAGACCCGGATTCCTCTGCATATCAATACTCCATAGGGTTCTGCCATTCACTGTATTATTTCCCCTGTATTTGACCTTCCAAAATGCATCACCTCACACTCATCTGGACGAAAGTCCAGCTGCCATTTTTCTGCCCATGCCTCCAACTGATCTATTTGCTGTTTAATTTCAAACTTTAATTTTTAACATTACAAATCAGCAGAATCTGCAAGGGGCAAGAGGCTCAGGAGGCACCAAAGGAAGGTCAAGCAGAAGAAAAGATGTTTTGAGTGGTATAGTTACAGGCTTTTCAATAGCATGAGGCAAATTTCTTGCAAATGGAGACTCAAAAACATTAGTGCAAAAGAGTACATTTCAAACAATTTAAAGTTATCTTTCTTTGATTTATCCATCAATTATTCCCTGACCGAGAGAACCAGCAAACAATTAATTAATGAAAATCAGTTTCTCATTGTATCTTAAGAAATATGGTAAGAGTGTCGAGTACAAACTGGTCTAATAGGTCTCAGTATCAATGATGAACATTGAGCTATCATATTGTGTTAAGCCCACCACAGCACGCTCTCACACAGCCTTCCTGCTAGTTTGGCCAACCTAGAGAGCATAGAGTCATAGAGTCATAGAGTCATACAGTCATACAGTCATACGTGTCTATAGCATGGAAACATGCCACTCGGCTCAACTTACCCATGCGGCTCAGTTTTCACAATTCAAACTATTCCCATTTGCCTGTGTTTGGTCCCTGCCCCTCCATACCTATCCCATCCGAGTACATCTTTAAATGTTTCTTAAATGACGAAATTGTACTTGCTTCCAGCACTACCTGTGGCAGCCTATTCCAGACACTCACCACTCTCTGTGTGGAAAAAATTACCTTGTGGACCCTATTGTATCTCTCCGCCCTCACCTTAAATCCACAATGGGGAAAAGCTGTTGGCTATCTACCTTACCTATGCCTCCCATCATTTTATAGGTCACCCCTCAGTCCCCTACGGTCAAGGGAAAAAAAGTCCCAGCCTATCCAGCCTCTCCTTATAACTCAAACCTTCCAGCCCAGGTAACATTCTAGTAAAGGTTCAAAATCTCCCCTCCCCCAACCGCATCCCAAAACCAGCCCAGCTCGTCCCCGCCTCCCTAACTTGTTTTTCCTCTCACCTATCCCCTCCTCCCACCTCAAGCCCCACCCCCATCTCCTATCTACTAACATCATCCCGCCCCCTTGACCTGTCCATCCTCCCTGGACTGACCTATCTCCTCCCTACCCCCCCCACCTACACTCACCTTTACTGGCTCCATCCCCGCCTCTTCGACTTGTCTGCCTCCTCTCCACCTATCCTCTCCTCTATCCATCCTCTATCCACCTCCCCCTCTCTCCCTATTTATTTCAGAACCCTCTTCCCCTCCCCCATTTCTGATGAAGGGTCTAGGCCCGAAACGTCAAGTTTTCCTGCTTCTATGATGCTGCTTGGCCTGCTGTGTTCATCCAGCCCCACGCCTTGTTATCTAACATTCTAGTAAATATCTTCCGCATACTTTCTAGTTTAATAACATCCTTTCTGTAGTAGGACAACCGGAACTGCGCCTAGTACTTCAAATGGGGCCTCACCAATGTCTCATACAGCTGCAGCACGTGGAAAGACTTTTCACCATCACACTCGAATACATTGGAACAAATCAAATAAAGGCTTTGAAGTAATTAACAGAGGTCTTGGGTCATAGAGGGTAGCGGCCTGCCTCTGAACCAGATGCTCCAGGTTCAAGTACCACCCAGTCAAGGGTGACAGTCTTGACAGTCAAGGAACATGCATTCATAAAGCAGGCGCACAGGTTGAGGATCAATCTGCTAATCCTTCTAACAACAGGTAGTAAGAGCAGGAGAGATTCCTGGTCACACATTTTATGTAAATAATTAGGGCAACTGTCATACTTTGCTCCAGACATGTAAAAGTGACACGACACCAATGTTTTGGCTGAATTGCCTATGTCAGCAGCACAGAGCTTGATTCCCATCCAGTATACTTTGGGTTTTGGACCGACCTCTTTGCCCTACCTGTGTAGGTAATGTGCAGGTTTACAGCACAGCAGAAGATTGGAGACAAAATATACCACTGCAAGGATCCATCACCAAATGGTGGCTGCATTAATCTAAGCTGCAGTAAACAGACAGTTTATTGCACATGGTTATGCAGTATTGGCAATGATGTGAAAGAAATAAGTCCTTACCAAGCCCTCACTGGGCATGATATTTGTTAGGTGAACAACTTCAAGGTGTGCAGACTGTGACACTAGGGAGTCCGATGACAGTGAGATGATGTGATCACAGATCCCAGATAATGTTTTACACTGTAAGTAATCAAAGAGTTAAAGACTGGTGTTAGTAATGTGAAAAATAAATGCGAGCTTCCTTTTCCTTTCATCAATTGTTCTTTTTATAGTTACCAAATGAAATCTTGTCATTAATCATGCAGCATAAAATACATTATGCTGAAAGAGAGACACTGTTAATCCATCATCATACATATTATCTCTGTATTTTATGCTTTGTGCGTTTCCAATTGAGTCAATTTCATCACCATTCCAGGCTCACATTGTTAGGCAAGTCCTGAATTTCATGTCTGATCTACAATGTTATTTCTTTGTTTTACCTATATGTTGCTGTGTGTCCAGTAATTGCTGAACTGTCAGCACAGACACAGCAATATTAATTTGTTGAAGATTTAAATGCAACAGTTTCTTCCCTGGCTCGTGTCACACTTTGCAGAATGAATGAATCCAGTATTTAAATTTCTGCTGGCAATGGAACTGTTCATTTACAATACAGCTCTGTTTGTCAAAAAGTGAGACAGTTATCGCCACCCATCCCTTTGAAATAATGTAAGAATTGGTTATTTTGACAGATTATGTTCACATCACCACCCAATCCGTACACTTCACAAAACCGGAAGCTTGTCAAGAAAAAGGGTGTTCAATTTTTCTGTACATGTTTCACAGTTCTTTTTATAAATGACACCAGAACACACACACACACACACACAATAGTGACTTCCCAATTGTATTAGGGATGAACGAAATCAGAATCAGTTCTCAAGCCTAAATGAATCATACGGGGTATCCGACAAAAGAAAATCTTCTGTCATTTTCTGAATAATGGGGTGTTGAGGCCAACATTTCACCCTCACTCAACACCACAGCCAAAAAGATTCATTGTTTGTTCATATCGTCACTACTTCATAAGATGTTGTTAACAAATTGGTCACCACGTTTGGCAAGCAAACAACAACGATTACATTTCAAAGTAATTAATTGTGTATAAATCACTCGGGACCCTGCTGAGAGAGAAGACAAGGTGCTGCTTAACTGTATTCTTCCACCGAGCAGCAAGTCAATGAATGTGGGGCAGAAGAAGAGAAATTCACTTGACTTATCACTACTTATATCATCGATGAAGATTGTGCAATTTCATGTTGCAGTGAGCACATTAGCCTTGGCTCTGGTGTCACATTCTTGCAGCAGAACCAGAAGCTGTGAATTTCAGCTCGACATCTGGGACTTGAAAGACAAAGTGGAAGACTGCTTTTGGAGTACAGTGAATATCACACTTTGGAGTTGCTTTCCTTCAGCTGAGGTGAAACCAAAATATTGTCTGCCCTATAAGGAGAATGTTAAAGATCACATGGTGCTATTTGAAGAATAATATTTAACCAGCATAATGAAACAAATTAACTTATTAATGCTCTTATTTTGGAACTCTGATGTGTACAATCCACTTGCCACATTGGCTGAGGAAACGCATGAATACATTCCAAATGTTATTTGTTGCTCTTTTGGACACTGCAAGGACAAAGCATGTACTCTAGAAATGTTATTTCTTTGAGGTATTAACAGCACTTTATATGAACTACTGTCATGATTTATTGTCCATTTTGAAAGTCTCAATGGCACCAGAATTCAAGGAGCCAAACACTCAGCTCCATTCACCAGATACTCCAATAATCTTTCACGAAGAATGGAGGAGCACACAACAAAACTAATGCTTTCCATTTATGGATTTATGATCCATTATTGTGCAGTGTTAGAAAGCTGGAATGGCAGGAATTGAGATAAGTTCGGAGAGACGTGGGACATGTTACACCTTCCCCTCTGGTAAGTTTAATGATGAATGGGCATTTAATCATATTAACCAATCTCATCACTTTCCCACCTCCATTTTGATTATGTCTGAGCTGGAAAGACCTGTCGATCTCCGTCCCAGCCCACTGCCAAATGAGACCCTTAAGTGAGTATTTAGAGCCTCGTCCTGTCAGCACTGGAAGTTGCATAAAAGCAAATCTATGCAGGCTCCCTGATCGAGGGACTTGGAATCGGGAAGGCTGACTGAGAAAACCAACCCTCTGGGCTTGCTGCTGATCCACGTCATAACCTGCAACCTACTCCCCCTCTTGTCATCAATCAGTTCTGGTCTGAACAATCCTGGGCCTCAGTTGAGTGTAGTACCGGCAATGACCATCGCCGCCCGGTGGTGATGCTGTTCAATACATCAGGCGGCCTCTCACTGGCTGGTGGGACATCAGCCCCTGGGGTCCTTGATCCTGAAGGTAGGCCCACCACTGGCCAATCAAGTGCTCAGGTGGAACAAAGTGCTGCGGGCTTTCCCAGAAAGGGGAGGCACAGGGACTCTTGTCAACACTTCAGTTGGCAGCTAATATCCTCGTTGCCTCCACACAGTTCCAGTCATTCTCTCAATGCTATAATCTTGGAGCATTTGCTAGAGCAGGGAACTGACTAGAATCAGAAATGATTTGCATTTTCCACACCTCTGCTGAAATAAGGGAACAATGGAATCACCGAAAACAAAAACTATATCTCCACACATCTGATCTGAAACCAAAAATACAGTAGTTCTTTCTGTTTCCTAAGTTTTACAAATCAAAAAGAGAACATCAAAACGGAGTCACCAAATTGCTGGATCTGTGGACAAAGGAAAAGTTATAGTGTCCACCACTGAGCTCGGAGGAAGTTCTACCGATTCCTGTGGCCTGAATTTTCCTTAGTCCAGTGTTACCATGAATCTGGTGCTAAGTCGAGGGGCTCTCCAGGTTTCTAGCAGCGATCATATCACCAAGCAGGAGAAGGAACCAAATGCATGAAGGTGTCACATGGACAGCAAATCAGGAAGTGCAAACCACTGAATCCCTTCACATTTTTATAGATAGTACCATAAATTATTGGAGGGATACATGTCAGATTACAGTAGAAACCAAAATATCACCAACAAACTTCAAAAGATGTGTTTTAAGAGTGTGTTATTTCTTACTACAGTGAAGAAATGCGATATTCAATAAATGAAAGATTCCCTTTTCAGGGTCGGATATACTTGTCAGTAATAATGATGCGATGTCTGTATTGTTAAATTTGAATTCTATCCAATATAACAGGCTTTATTTCAAGGACATCTTCTCAGTCTTGGCAAAACTTTGGGCCTTAGTCTCTGGCCCAATAGCAGGACTATTTCTGGGTCAAAAGTCCAAATATCTGATTAGTAGATCTGATCTGCCAGCCAAACAATGAATCTGTCACAGGCAACATTCCAGATCCTAACCTGTTATGTGAAAAAAGTGATTTTTTCTCTCGTGTCAGTGTTGGTTCTTTTCCAACCACCTTTAACTGGTCTTCCTTTTCCTCAATCCTCCCACTATCAGGAACAGATTTTCTCTGTCCAAATTCCAGAACCCTCAAAAATATTGAGACTGTTTATTACACTGTTTTGAGTTCGACCGCTGTTATGACTGCAATGTCATACGTCCATATGCTTGCAGTACACTAACCTTACTCATAGAGTCATACAGCTGTACAGCATGGAAAAAGACCCATTGGTCCAACTCGTCCATGTCAAACTGGTATCCTAAATTCATCTAGTCCCATTTGCCAGCATTTGGTCCACATCCCTTAAACCCTTCCTGTTGATATATCCATCCAGAGGTCTTTTAAATGTTGTAATCGTATGAGCCTCCAGCACTTCCTCTGACAGCTCATTTCATTCACGCACCATCCTCTGCATGAAAAATTATCCCTCATGTCCCTTTTATCTCTTTCCTCTCTCACCTAAAACCTATGCCCTCTAGTTTTAGACTCCACTGTCCTGGGGAAAAGACCTTGGCTATTCACCTTATCTGCGCTCATCCTGATCTATATACCTTTATAAGATCACCCACAATCTCTCATGCTCCACGGAAATAAAAATTCTCTGCCTTTCCAGCCTCTCCTTATAACTCAAACCCTCCGGTCTAGGTAACATCCTTGTAAGTCTTTTCTGCACCCTTTCCAGTTATAATGTTCTTCCTAGAGCAAGGCAACCAAAGTTGTGTGCAGTACTCCAAACGTGGCCTTAATGATATTTTATACAGCTGTAATGTGACATCCCAACTCCTGTACTCAGTGCTCTGATTGATGAAGGCAAGTATGCCAAATGCTTTGTTCACCAACCTGCTTACCTGTGATGCCACTTTCAAGGAACTATGCACCTGCATCCCTGAGTCTTTCTGTTTGACAACACTCCCTAGGGCCCTACTGTTAACTGTCTATGTCCTGCCCTGGTTAGTCTTACAAAAATACAACACCTCAAATTTATCTAAATTAGACTCCATCTGCGATCCTCAGCCCATTGGCCCAGTCGATCAAGATAGTGGGTTGTTGTACTGTTAGACAATCTTCTTCACTGTCCACTATACCACCAATTTTGGGGTCATCCACAAGCTTACTAACCATGCCTCCTATACTCTCATCCATATATACATTCATATAAAATGATGAACAACAGTGGACCCAGCACAGATCCTCACTGATCACAGGCCTCCAATCTGAACAACACTCTACCGTCATCGTCTGTCTCCTACTGTCAAGCCAACTCTGTATCCAATGGCTAGCTTCCCTTGATCCCTTGTGATCTAACCTTACTAACCAGTCTACTATTCAGCACCTTTTGGAAAGCCTTGCTAAAGTCCATGTAGACAACATCTACCGCTCTGCCTTCATCTACCTTATTGATCACCTCTTCAAAAAACTCAGTCAAGTTAGTGAGACATTATTTCCCATGGCACAAAGCCATGCTGACTATCCCTCATCAGTCCTTGCCTTTCCAAATGCATGCAGATCCTGTCTCTCAGAAACACTTCCAAGAACCTACCCACCACTGACATCAGGCTCACCAGTCTATAGTTCTTGGCTTTTCCTTACAGTCTGTCTTAAACAATGGCACAATATTAGCCACCCTCCAGTACCTCACCCATGGCTATTGATGATACAAATATCTCTGCTAGGGGGTCCTTAATTTCTTCCCTAGCTGACTACAATATCCTGGGATGCATTTGAATAGGTCTTGGGAATTTATCTATCTTTATGCATTTTAAGAACACCAGCACCTCCTCTTCTGTAATGTGGACTCCTTTCAAGCCATCGCTATTTATTTCCCCAAGTTCCCTAGCTTCCATGTCTTTCTTCTCAGTAAATACTGACACAAAATATTCATTTAGGATCTCACCCATTTCCTGTGGTTCCTGTGTTGATCTTTAAGGGGCCCTACTGTCTCTCTGGTTACTCTTTTGTCCTTAATATACTTGTAGAATCTCTTTGGATTCTCCTTAACCTCATCTGCCAAAGCTATCTCATGTCCCCTTTTTGCCCTCCTGATTTCCCTCTTAAGTGTACTCCTGTACCCCTTGAAGTCCTCAAGTGATTCACCTGATCGCAGCTGTCTACACTTGACATAAGACTCCCTCTTTTTCTTGATCAGAACCTCAGTATATCCAGTCATCCAATGTTCCTTACTCCTGCCAGCCTTGCCATTCATACTAGCAGGAACATGGTAGCCCTGAATTCTCATAATATTGCCTTTGAAAGCCTCCCACTTGCTACATGTCCCTTTACCTGCGAACAGCCTCCAACAGTTAACTTTTGAAAGTTCCTTTTCAATACCATCAAAATTGGCCTTGCCACAATTTAGAACTTTAACTGGGGACCAACCCTATCCTTTTCTGTTACTATTTTAAAGCTAATAGAATTATAGCCACTGGTTCCAAAGTGCTCCCCCATTAACACCTCAGTCACTTGCCGCGCCTTATTTCCCAAGAGATGGTTGAATTTTGCCCCTTCTCTAGTAGGGCCATCTACAAATGGATTGAGAAAATTTTATTGGACACACTTAACAAATTGCCCTCCATCCCAGCCCTTAACACAATGGCAGTCCCAGTCTATGTTTGGAAAGTTAAAGTCCTCTACCTTTATAACTTTATTATTCTCATAGCTATGTGAGCTTCTTCCAAGTTTGCTCCTCGATTTCCTGCTGACTGTTGGGGGACTTACAGTACAATCCCGTCAATGTGATTACCCCCTTCTTACTTCTCAGTTCCACCCATGTAGCCATATTGGACAATCCTTCAGGAATATCCTCCGTAATTACTAGCGTGATATTTTCACTAATCAAAAACGCCATTCCAACTCGTCTGTTTTCTCCCCTTCTATCCCTCCGATAGTATCTGTACCCGGGAGCACTGAGCTGCCAATCCTGTCCATCTCTCAGCCAGATTTCTGTAATGTGGCTTTGATATCCCAGTCCCATGTTCTCATCCATGCCGTAAATTCATCTGCCTTACCTCAGGCCTCTTGCGTTGAAAAAATGCAATTTAATTCATCAATCTTCCCTCGTTCCCTGCCACACTCTTGCCTGCCCTGTTTATTTGACTTGCTCCATTTAACTTCTGTACCAGCCTTGACCTCTCTCTTGTCTCGCTAGTGTTTCAGGTCCCACCCCCCTGCTAGGCTAGTCTAAACCCTCCTGAGTAACTCTAGCAAATCTCCTTGCCAGGACGTTGGTCCGTTTCCAGTTCAGGTGAAATTTGTCCCTCTTGAACAGGTTACTTCTGCCCCAGAAGAGATCCCAAAGGTCCAAAAATCGGAATCACTGCCCCCTGCACCAGTTTCTCCGGTGTGCTTTCGTTGGCCCTTTACTTCTACTCCTACTCTCATGAGCACGTGGCATTGGGAACAATCTAGGGATTAGTACCCTTCAGCTTCTGCTTTTTGACCTCCTGCCTAACTCTTTTTTTCACTCTCATCCCTTTGTCTACCTGTGTAATTAGTAATATCGTGCACAATGACCTTCAGCATGCTCACACTCCCCTTTGTGATTATGCTGTAACTCCAACACGTCCTTGACTCTGGCACCAGGGAAGCAACACACCAAACTGGAATCTCGCTCACTGCCGCAGAAACATCTGTCTGTGTCCCCGATTAGAGCGTCCCCTATCACAATTGCTTGTTTGGACTTTGCCATACACTGCTTTGCAGCAGAGCCAGTTGTGGTGCCAAAGATCTGGCGGCTGTTGCTATTTTCCCCTGAGAGAAAATACCCAAAAGGTATTTTTTTTTTGAGAGGGGAATAGCAATTGGAGACTCCTGAACTACGTGCCTCCCTCTCCTGGCGGTCACCCACTTACCTGACTGCACCTGTGGTGTGACCACCCCCCTGAATCTACTACCTATCATACTCTCTGCCTCTTGAAAGCTTCTTCGTGCTTCCAGCTGCTTCTCCAACTGACCCATGTGGTCCAAGAGGAGCTGCAGTCTTACACACTTCCTGCAGACATAGTCATCAGTGACAGCAGACTACTCCCTGATCTCTCACATCTAACAGGAGAAGCAAAACCACTCCACTGACTGTCACCTCTGCTCCTTTGACAACTAGCTAACTTAAGGGGGGGAAAAAAAAATCTTACCTTACCCTCCTCAACAAAGCCTAGCTTCTATCTAGGCCTGCTCCTCTGTGACACTCAATTACGTTCCTATCACTGAATCCCCTACTATCAATATCCTACGGTGTACACTGGACCAGAAACTGAACTGGACCAATCAATATACACATTTTGGCCACAAAAGCAGGTCCTAGCTTCTGACCTTCTTTAAAAGAAGCTGGTCAGAAGCTAGGGATCCTGCATTGCGTAAATCATCTCCTGTCTCCCAAAAACCTGCCTATCACCAAAAAGACACAAATCAGGAGTATGATGGAATACTCCCAACTTGCCTGATGAATACAGCTCCAATAATACTTCGAAGATTGATACCATCTAGGATAAAGCAGCATGCTGAAAAGGCACCGCATCCAACACCTTCAACATTCACTCCCTTCATTACAGCAAAGGCACAGCAGCGGCAGGTATTTTTAATCACCTATAACAGTGGATGAGGCTCCTCCAATAGCACCCTCCAAACCCATGAACTCTGCCGCAGAGTAGGACAAGCACAGTCGATGCATGGGACTACCATCCCTTGCAGGTTTCCCTCCAGGTCACACACCATCCCGATTTCAAACATTGCTGTTCCTTCAGTATCACTGTGCCAAAGTGATCGAACTCCCTTCCCAACTGTACAGTGTGTATAGTGACGCAACATGGACGGAAGAAGTGCAAGAAGGTAACTCACTTTTTGAAGGGTAATTAGAACGGGCAATAAATGCTGGCCTAAGACAGTGATGCCCAGATCCCATGAAACAACAAATGTTTTTTAAAAATCAATACGTTTGTGCTTTTCCGACTTGAATAAACTGAAATATCCAGGGGTAAACTGAGACTAACGTGTGAATATTGTCAGATCACTGACCGGATTAAATGGTGCAAAAACATCAAAGCTGCCAAAGTAGTAGCCTATTCTACATGTGTGAAAAACCAACCACTTTCAGCCATGTAGCTAACTGAAGCTAACATAGGCCAAAAGAGCCTGCTTGAAGGATTATCCTATTCACAAAGCATTGAACAAAATATGGCAGTCTGAGCAGAACATTTGCTCAAGTGGTTTTTCAGAGTCTAAACTCTCATCACCAACAGCTTGTTGTCACCTCCCTCAGGGACCATTGGTATTAACTGTTACAAATGGTTTATTGTGTTTGTTAGAAGTTTGAGCTACCGTCTCATAGCTTTCAAAAAGTAAGAATACAGGCATTAAATTGAGTTTCACTGATGTGACTTTGGAATCAAGTTCATTTGTATCCAACAGGCTTGGGTGCAGGAAGCTGACTGCTTGCCTGCCTCTTTAGATCCCATGAGATGATGAAGGAATTGATCTCCTTCTTGCTAAAACCAAGGGAATATTTTCATTCAGGGTCACAGAGAGGAAAAGAAACCAGAGAGGAAATGAGAGTAGCCAGTCACTCAACTGTGCTGCCCCAAGGTTTCTCAGTCTCTTCCAGTTCCTGCACTCAGATTCCTGTGTGCAGTTGGAGTAGCCTTCCCATTGGCTGAGACAGGGGAGTTAATTCCAATCTTCCTTCTCATTCTCTCCTGACTCCAGCTGTTAGGTTCCCCAAGGCAGTGGTGACACTATACATTTCAATTTTCATAAGTTTCCTGTTTTGTGACCCAAACTGCATTCTCTTCATCATGTATGTCCAATCAATCTCCAGATCCATCACCCACCAGGACAATCTGAAGGCTCTCTGCTTCCACCTTGGAAAGAGGTCTGAACAGTCTCCGTGCACCACTACCCTCTTTCCCTTGTATGAGCTTGTTCTCGCTTTGAACAACCTCTCCTTCAACCTGTTTCTCCAGATCAAAGATGTGCCTATGGGTACCTGCATGAGTCCCAACTGTGTCTATCTCTTTGTGGAATACGTGAAATATTCCTTGATTCCAGTGCTACTCAGACCCCTCCCGCAACTCTTTTGCTAGTGTATCGATGACATCATTGATGTTCCATCCTATTTTTGTCTGGAATTATCAAAATGAATCAGTTTTGCTTCCAATTTCCATCCTTCTCTCACCTTCACTTGTTCCATCTCTGACTCTTCCCCTGACTTCCCTGACTTCACTCTTTCCATTTCTGAGGACGGGTTATCTATCAGTATCCATTACAAACCCACCAATTCCCACAGTTACCTTGACTACATTTCCTCATGCCATGCTTTCTACGTTCTCCCAGTGTATCCATCTCCATCAGATCCATTTCAATGATCCCAACCTTCCATTGGGATGTCTCTGACATGTTCTCCTTTTTCCTCAACTGAAGACTCTGTCCCCCTCCCACAAAACTATTAGCTGTATTTAACCCATCTCCTGCAGTTCTGCCATCATTCCTTCCCCTCCCTCCCAAAACAATAATAGAGTTCTGTTGTCCTCACTTTCCACCTCATCAGTCTCTATGACATACACAACCTTAAGCAGGATGCTAACACCAAAGAAATCTTCCTCTCACCTCCACTGTCAGCATTCTATAGGGACTATTCCTTCCGTGACACCCTGGTCCACTCCTCTGTCACTCCTAACACTTCTTCACTCACCTATGGCATCTTCCCATGCAATCACAGAAGGTGTAACACTTGCCCATTCACCACCTCCCTCCTCACCATCCAAGGTCTCACACATACCTTCCAGGTGAAGCACCATTTCACTTGTATTTGTTTCAATCTTTGTCTACTATATCCATTGCTCACAGTACTGTCTCCATTACAATGGTGAGACCAAACACTGACTGGGTAGCTGCTTTGCAGAGCACCTCTTCTGTCTGTAGGAATGACCTTGACCTTCCAGGTCCTTGCCATTTCAATAAACCACCTTGCTACCACAGTAGTATTTCTATCCTGGATCTGCCACGGTGTTCCAACAAAGCTCAACGCAAGCTGGAAGAACACCACTTCATTTTCCAAACCTTTGAGACTAAACATTGGGTTCAGCAACTTCACAGTCTGAACTCTATTTTGATTAAACACCACCTCCCATCCCTCACCATCACCACTTCTCTTTACACACATTGTACAATGCTATTGCCTTCACTTCTCTCTTTAAATTTTGACTTCTTTCTTCACTTGATCTCAGCTTTGCAATTTAGCTTAAAGCATTATCTACAGCCCTAGGCATAGGATTCTCCAGAACACTTCCCCCAGCCCATTTAATTGGAACCCAGCCACAGGGAATAGTTCCCTCTGTACCTTCTAAGGGTGCAAGTTCCCCTTCAACTGAAACCCCTTCATCGTACATCAATGTCGAGCCACACAATTAATTCTCTAATGCGTTCGATCCTATGTCAATTGGCACAAGCCGCGAGAACCAAACCCAACATTATTACCTTTGAGGTTCCGTGCTTTAATTTGATACCTTTGGAGTGCTTAATCCAGTTTGCTTTTAAATCCTCAGTTTGATTTGCGGTTTTGTCAGAACAATGGACTACATCCCACAATGTTCACAAAACATTGCCAAAAATTCTGACAAGTTTCATGCAGTGAAATGAAATTTGATTTACTCAGTCAACGTATAACAAAAGGCCTAATTAGAAAGGACAGCAATGGGAAGAATCACTCCCCATAGTAAAAATAGAACCTGTCATTTCAACTACTGTAAACAATGAGCGTGGTCATGCTACAATGAAGCTGCCTTGGCACTGATGGGAGTGTGGGATCGGGTGCCAATTCCAGTGGATTCTATAGAGGAATTTCCTCTTAGCCTCTGACAAAGGAGCCAACCTCAAGTGTTATTTCAATAGCACAAGCTGACTGGAATGATATATTAGAACAGCAGAAAACGTCTTGTCTATTGAAGGAGTTCAACATACATATGAAAAGTGAAGGTTTAAAAATATCTATTTTGCATTCAAAACTGCAATGATACTGAATCAATTTTGATCAATTGATAATACTGGTAACTGGTATCATTATTCTAGATGACCAAGTATGCATTTTGAATGTTTCAGTGCTGCACTGAAAGGGGGCGGAGGATTCCAGGCACCAGGCATGTCATGCATGAGCCGAGTGGTGAACGCTGACAGGGTTTTCTAAATTTGTTTACTTTTGGTCTTAAAATGTCTTCCTTTGATGAGCAAATATACATCAAAACAAAATATTTCACTCTGGCAATACCAAAAGATGCATAATTCCCAACCATAAATGGTTTGAACTTTGAAATCGAAAGAGGTAACCACACTTCTGCTCTTAGTTCCGCACCCGAGAACCAAAGAAGCATTTTCTTATAGCAGCAAGAACCTGGTACTCGCCCTGAAGGCTAGAACAGCTAAAATTTCAAGGCTGAGATAGATCCTTTTGTGAGGGATATCAGGGATATATAGCAAGAATGTGTAAATAGAAATGAGATCTGGATCCACTTTGAATTAATTCAATGGGGAAACAGGCTGAAGAAGTTGAATGCTCCACTCTGCTCCTAAGTTCCCAATGGAATCTGGAAAACTTAGATACATTAATCAAATTGGGAAACAAACTGAAACAACTGTTGAACTAAGACAAGCATACACCAGTCAAATGAATGGAATTTTAACAACTCACCACATGCAGAATCTTATTTTCGGTTTCATAGACTGTACAGTCCTACAGGAGGAGAAAGGGAATAGTCAATTATCTCGTTCCACTCTGGCAAACAGCACTTAAGTGCATCTCAGAGGCCCTGAAACAAGTTATAGGATGTTAATGATCATGTTTTTGTTCAAAGTTTTTCAAACCATTACTTAGTTTAGCCATGAAATCATTTTAAGGTACATGGGCAAAAACACATGCCTGAGTAGCAGAAATGGACATTACAAAAGTGCAGTAAAGCCTTCACATGCTAGATTCCTCTAAAATCCACAGGAGACATCAGCACAAAAGATTAAATAATGCAAACTCAAGGTGACAAAACTAAGCCAAAAAATTTGAGTTCTTTGGGATTGTATAATCTTGATGGTCCTCTGATAAACTGTAACCAAAGACTATTGCACGACCGGTGTGTGGAGTAGGGGTAGATTTTTAAAAAGAGAGACCAGTCCTGTTGTTTAAACGACAGGGACATTCTGTCAGAAAACTATTAGAACAGACTGAAAGCCTGTTTTGGTCAGATAATGCAAAACTAACCCAAAGCGTAAAAGTACAGGATCCAGCCAAGCACAGTTGCTGATACAGATATCCACAATCCTACCCCTGCTAAGTAATCAGCTTTCGATATCACGTAAGGGTTGTAACATGTAAAAAGGCAAGTATATTGACAGACCATCTAAGCGAATCCACGAATCATAGAATCTGCGCTGAGAGCAGTGTTTCATATTGCTAATCAATTTGAAAAGATTTACAAGGATGTTGCTGGGGTTGGAGGGTTTGAGCGACAGGGAGGGGCTGAACAGGCTGGGACTATTTTCCCTGGAGTGTCAGAGTTTAAGGGGCGGCCTTATAGAGATTTATAAAATCATGAGAGTCACGAATAGGGTGAATAGTCAAGGGAATCGAAAACTAGAGGACATAAGTTTAAGGTAAGAGGGGAAAGATGTAAAAGGGACCTGAGGGGCAACATTTTCCCACAAATGGTGGTGCATGTATGGAATGAGCTGCCAGAGGAAATATTGGAGGCTGGTACAATTACAACATTTAAAAGGCATCTGGATGGGTACACGAATAGGAAGGGTTTAGTGAGATATGGGCCAAATGTTGGCAAATGTGACTAGACTAATTTAGGATGTCTGGTTGGCACAGACGAGTTGGACCAAAGGGTATGTTTCCATGCTGTACAACTTACAACTCTATGAACCATTTTTTTGATCGCACTTTTCTAAATAAAAGTTGGTGTTCTGTTTCACTTAGGCTACAGCGTGCCACTTTTGGTTATTTTGAGCCCAAGTGTTATTTGGAGCATCACTGGGCTATCGTGCCCACAGCTACTAAAGCTATTGAGAAAATGGCTTCAGTGATTGTTAGTACTATCTGCTTTGGTGCTGAAAGATCATATTAAATGTCAGCTGGAAGAATGCCTGATGTAATTCCATCAACCGCTGCAAATTTTGAAAGTAAAACAATGGGATTGATGCCACAACGTGATGCTAAATGCTTTTCAGGCCACCC
Organism: Ginglymostoma cirratum; assembly: GCA_024137785.1. NCBI lineage: Eukaryota > Metazoa > Chordata > Chondrichthyes > Orectolobiformes > Ginglymostomatidae > Ginglymostoma > Ginglymostoma cirratum. Next base: position 7,402,798 of record JAHRHZ010000267.1, on the reverse strand, counting down.
TGGATTCTGCCTCCAAAGCTGCAGAATCTGCATTAGAAGCCAAGCATCAGCGTCAGAATTTGATAACTGTGTCGAAAACAAATTTCTGAAAGCCAACATACTGGCTGTAATTTAACATTTTCCAAACAAATAAACATAGTGTAAAAGGCAGCAGAACAAACCTGTGCAGATTTAATAGAAATATTGACCCAGACTTCCCACTGGTCAGACAGATAATGGTTATTCTAGCATAGACAGCAGAAGTGCATGGGGACGCTATGGAATTTCCATCACGCTACACTGAAAGAATTGCTCAGGAATTTTGCACAATGCCTGGAGTCCTTTGAAAGTCTCCAATTCAATCAGAGGTCAGATGAATCTAATGAATTAGAGGTAAATAGTTTATCAAGGAAAGCCAGACTACTAAATATATCATCTAATGCCTGAGTGTCTATTGAACAGACCCCATTCTTATTCATCACATTCTCCATTATAACTCCCCTAAATTCTTACACTCCCCGCTTCCCCCACCCATTGTCACACCAAACCTGACCCTCCCACCGCTGCAGAACATATGGCATGACACAGCCAAATCGCCTCAATGTGCCACACCACATGCCGCCACTGGACTTAAACCCCCCACTTCTGACAACCCCCACACCAGCCCCATCAGACACAATTTTACCCACCCAACCCAATCTAGGATAAACACTGAATTTCTTACATTTCCACCTTTAACTCTGGTGCCCCAATTCGCCCAGCACCTTAACTCCTACTCATCTGGTATCCTACCACTGGCACCCTACACAACTGGTGCCCATCCTTCACAGTGCCCTAACATTACACTTACATGATGTACTTACCATTCGATACTAGCTGCCAAGGTGCTTGCCTGGACCCTTTATCATTTAGAATGCAGCAACTGAGTGCTGTGTAAAGAAGGCCATTGTTCACCCTGCTCTGACAGTTCTGCACCAGGAAAGGACTATCAGACTCTGCTTTCCTGAAAGAGCCCAGTTTGGAATCTTGTCTCAGAAGTGCAGAGCTCCCATTTTCCATTAAAAAAAAGGAAGGGTGGGTTGGCAACGTGTGTACAATTTCCACTCCTTGGAAAATCCAGCCCACTATCAACTATGACACAGGATCAACAGGAAATGTGCGTTTCTCTCGGTGTGAGCTTGCACTGGAAGCAATCTTCGGAGTGGCTTGGTGCCCTGGATGCAGCCATTTTGAAACAAATACTGAAGCTGTTTTGTAAATTTACCCAGAATGCTGCAGCTGGAAGACTGTATTCTGCAATCTGCTCTGCTACTCTGATGCACTTTGTAAAATAGATTAGAATAGAAATTTATTGTCATGTGTGCTTTTACATGAAAAATACAGTGAAAAGGTTAATAAGCCGCCCTACCGCGGTGCCTACGTCAACGACAGAAGTCATGCCTGATAATAAAAAAGGGATGATCTGCCTATCTTGCACATAAAACAACACTTTTCACTGCATCTCGGTACATATGACAACAATAAATCAAACTCAAAAATGAAATCAAGGTCAACAGTGATGGGTCCAGTGAATGTTAGTGTGTGATTTTGCTACACCTCCCAAGACTGAAGCACTGTACGGAGGGCCAGTCCTGGGATATCTGGAGTCAACGCTGTGAAGGTCAATACTGCCTTTAAGGTGGAATCCAGAAGGTGCACAGAAGGTTGCTCACTTTTAGAAACCATACAAGAGAATTTTAATATGCCACACATTCAGCAGAGCTACTTGCACATGAGAAGTTTAAGAAACGGAAATTGCTTAATGTTATAACTTCTACAGAAAAATAAGATGATATTTCTCAGAAAATAAGAATCTAAATCGGGTAAAGAAGCATTGGGATCTGGGAGCACAAATCCACATTTCACAAAAAGAAAGTGGTGACACAGGTTATCTTTAAGCTATATATTTTCATTTTCTCTTCTTCTTAAACTATCAAAATGGCACCAGATTATGGCGACAAATGAAAGTTTTTCAATTTTTTTTATTGTATCTCACTGTAAAATACACACGACAATAAAAGTCATCCATTTGACACAGTCATGCATTCGTTCATAATAAGGCCCTCCAAAAGCAAACCATGTGCGACTTACTTGTGAGGGACAGAACTGAAAAGAAGTCAGAGCACACTACTGTTGGAGCATCGTGTATAGCTCTTGCCAATAAATAAAATCACTACAGTCCATAGGAACACTCTCTCATTAGAGGGAGATGACTGGTGGTGGTTTAAACTGAGGGTCACCACAAGCAAGGGGTGAGGTTAAGAAGGCAGAACCTTCACAGTAACCTCAGCCAGTGCAGGGATTGAACCCATGCTTTTGGCATCACTCTGCATCACAAACCAGCTGTCCAGCCAACTGATCTATTCTCTCCAGAAACACAGGGGATGGAGTAAAAATAAAGATATAGAAGAATGATATCAGAGCTGTAGGTTAGTATTTGTAAGGGAAAGGTGAACAGGTTAACTCTCTTTTCAAAGCTGGAGGTCCAACAGGAGACCACAGACATCAGAAGGAGATGAAGTCTGCAATGCAGTACAGAGAGGGAGAGAAAGAGAAGGCACCAATTCACCAACTTTATAAACTTTTGAATGTCTCATTGTTTTGTATTGGTTTCATTACTTGTTGCTGCAGCTCCCCACCGATGATGGGTCACCCAGAGAATCCAGCACAGGGCACTGGGGTTAGCATAGACAGTATCAGCATTTCCTGGGGATTTACCATTCAGCAGTTGTTAGGCCACCAGCATCGACTGGCTCCAGAGTGGGGAGACGAACAAATAACAAAGTAGTTTATAATTCATATCACCACCATAAAGTGGACCAAAAGCAACAGAGATAAGAAGGTGTAGAGCTGGATGAACACAGCAGGCCAAGAAGTATCAGAGGAGCAGGAA
>JAHRHZ010000267.1:7364886-7399487 GCA_024137785.1 Ginglymostoma cirratum | reverse complement strand
AGGCCCAAAACATCAGCCTTCCTGCTCCTCTGATGCTGCTTGGCCTGCTGTGTTCATCCAGCTCTACACCTTCTTATCTCAGATTCTCCAGCATCTGCAGTTCCTACTATCTCCAAAAGCAACAGAGGACAGGCTAACCGGAATTCTCCTCCTGTCGGGTAGTGTGAAATACTCCAGCTTCTCAGGGTCAACGTACTTTTGGTCCATATTTGGGTAAAGCAGCTAAGTTCATGAGTTGAGATAAGAGTGGCTGCCCTTTACATCCTGTCACAATTACCAGACTGTGGCAGGAGCCCAAACAAAATTGAAGTCAATTGGAATATAGTGGTTGGATTTAAGCCTGTACAAAACAAGATGGCTGCAGGCTCTTGCGGCACAGTGGTAGTGTCTCAACCTCTGGATCAGGAAGCCTGGATTCAAGTCGCACCTACCCCAGAGATGTGCAATACAATCTCTGAGTAAGTTAATATCTATCATGTCAAAACAAAAATGAAGATGTCTGAGGTTGTTTGAGGCCAACCTTTCAGCCTCAGGGCATTGCTGCATGATGTCCTCAGGGTAATATCCTGGACCTGACTATTTTCAGCTGTTTTGTCATCGACTTCTTGTCATCTTCCGTTCATAAGATCAGAAGTGGATTATTCGCTAATGGTCACTCAGTGTTCAGGAACAGTCACAACTCCTCGGATGCTGATACAGTCCGTGCCTGTGTTCTGAAAAGTTGTGGACAACAGACAGGCTTGATTTAACAAGCAGCACATAGCATCGTATCAAACAAATCTCAGGTAACGTCCAATTCCAACAAAAGGGAACCTAACCTCCTCCCTTTGACATTCAATGGCCTCGCCATCATCAAATCCCCTGCCATTAACAACACGAGTCACCATTGATCTGAATTTTTCAACTGAATCAACAGTATTAATACTGGAGCTATAAAGAGAAGGTCAGCAGTCAGACATTTTATCATGAGGAACGCAAATGCCTGTCTCCCTAAAACCTGTTCATCATTGACAAGGCACAAGCCAGAAATGTGGTGGGCTACTCTCCACTAACCTGGAGGAGTACAGTTCCAACAACACTCAAAGAGTTAAACACTGTCCAGGATGAAACAGGGATCTGCAATCACTCTCCACCTTCAAATTAATTCTCCCCAACAAAATGCACCAGAGCAGCTCACCAATACTTCATCAACAGAACATAGAACATAGAACATTACAGCGCAGTAGAGGTCCTTTGGCCCTTGATGTTGCACCGACCTGCGAAACCAATCTGAAGCCCATCTAACCTACACTATTCCCTTATCATTCATACGTTTATCCAACGACCATTTAAATGCCCTTAAAGTTGGCGAGTCTACTACTGTTGCAGGCAGGGCATTCCACGCCTTTACTACTCTGAGTAAAGAACCTACCTCTGACATCTGTCCTATGTCTATCACCCCTCAATTTAAAGCTATGACTCCTCATGCTAGCCGTCACCATCCGAGGAAAAAGGCTCTCACTGTCCATCCTATCTAATCCTCTGATCATCTTGTATGTCTCTATTAAGTCACCACTTAACCTTCTTCTCTCTAACGAAAACAGCCTCAAGTCCCTCAGCCTTTCCTCAATACCAGGCAACATCCTGGTAAATCTCCTCTGCACCCTTTCCAATGCTTCCACATCCTTCCTATAATGCGGTGACCAGAACTGTGCGCAATACTCCAAGTGTGGCCGCACCAGAGTTTTGTACAGCTGCAACATGACCTCACGGCTCCGAAACTCAATCCCTCTACCAATAAAACCTAACACACCGTACGCCTTCCTGACAACCCTATCAACCTGGCTGGCAACTTTCAGGGATTTATGCACATGGACACCGAGATCTCTCTGCTCGTCCACACTACCAAGAATCTTACCTTTAGCCCTGTACTCTGTATGCCTGTTACTCCTTCCAAAGTGAATCACCTCACACTTTTCTGCATTAAACTCCATTTGCCACCTCTCAGCCCAGCTCTGCAGCTTATCTATGTCCCTCTGTAACCTGCAACATCCTTCCGCACTATCCACAACTCCACTGACTCTAGTGTCATCCGCAAATTTACTAACCCATCCTTCTACGCCCTCATCCAGGTCATTTATAAAAATGACAAACAGCAGTGGCCCCAAAACAGATCCTTGCGGTACACCACAAGTAACTGAACTCCAGGATGAACATTTCCCATCCACCAGCACCCTCTGTCTTCTTATAACTAGCCAATTTCTGATCCAAACCGCTAAATCACCCTCAATTCCATGCCTCCGTATTTGCTGCAATAGCCTACCGTGGGGAACCTTATCAAACGCTTTACTGAAATCCATATACACCACATCAACCACTTTACCCTCATCCACCTGTTTGGTCACCTTCTCAAAGAACTCAGTAAGATTTGTGAGGCACGACCTACCCTTCACAAAACCGTGTTGACTATCCCTAATCAAATTATTCCTTTCTAGACGGTTATAAATCCTATCTCTTATAATCCTTTCGAACACTTTACCCACAACCGAAGTAAAGCTCACTGGTCTGTCAACCTTTACTCAAAGTGTAAGGAGAGAACGTTCCCCTCCAACTCTCAGACAATCTCAGCCTGAAACTAGCTTACTAGTCATTTACTGTCACTGGGACAAAATCTGAAACATCAGATATCTGAGGGGAACTTGAACAGGGTACCTTTTCACCCCCTACTAGATTCTGCCCGGTCTGACTGTAAAATAAAATGCATATATTTTATACAAAACTAGATGCTACAGATCTTTCCGTTTCTCAACACTTCTTCCTGATGGGGACTCATCTCAGTCTTTATATTATAAATAAAACTTTTTTAATTGGTTGCAAATTTCTGCAGACATATGTTTGGTTAAATTTATCACAAAGTTTTTATAAACTGAGCAATTTCTGACAAGAAAGAGATGATTGATTTTTTTTTGGAATATTAAGAGACTGACTTCATTCAATCTAAGTGTCTTAATCTCTCAATATGTCTAACGCAGAGAAAGAAACAGCTCCATGTGTGATCAGCTTCACCATCCACGCACATTTTAAATTATTTAATCGGTTTAAAGGAGATAGCTGATAATGGTTTAAGAAAACCAGACAAGCACATTCTGCAGTTTTCACTCACAAGGGAAGTCAATACTTAATCCCCAACATTGTTCAAAGAAAGCTAGTTTTCAAGTTTTCAATGTGCAAACAGACTTTCCCCCCCGCAACTTAATGCCAGAATTACCATAGGTTCTGATTTATGTTACATCAACAGCTCAGTGTTTCCTGCCATCAAAATTCAGCTGCCTGAAGCAGAAAGATATACCGATGATGTAGGTGCCAGATGGCAAGAATGTGTGAACATCAGTGATCTTTTGGTGGTATGCAGAAAGCTAAACATGAATGAGGACATTCCCTCTTTTGTCCCAGGCAAGTCTGGCAATTACACAATGTCCCTAAGTGAAACTGGAGCAGTACAGTATATCAGACAGTGCTGCCCTTTCAAGATGATCTGTTGGACAGAGCTGAAAGCAGATCTGAATTTCATCCAGGGCTCAATACATGCCAATTTTAATATCCTGAATTTATGGTAAGTCACACAGCTAAAAACACATGACTCATGGTTCAGTCACACTTGTGCTTGAGCTCAGTTGGCGTATCTATCAATTTTATTTCAAACTTCAAATCATGACATTTTTAATACAGTGGTCAGTTACTTTTGTTGGACAAAGGGGACAGCACAAAATGTTAGATAACTCTCTGCAACATACATTAATTAACCTTCAAAGCACTGTCAGCAAGATAGCTGCTCCACAAGCTGTCAAGCTTTGGGATTTATCAGATACAACCAGTTGTGATAGCTTATCTGAGTTTAAGGTGCAAAAGCACATTTTAAAAAAATCTTTAAATCACCCTTAATTTCCAGCCAATGAAAATCTACATGTAAAAAATTCTTCATATCTCCAAATGGAAGGTTGGGCACTGACAGGAAACAGTCAATTCCAAAATATAAAATAGATATGCAAAAATAAAATAAATGAAGGTAGGATAGAGCGAGAATGACAAAAATGTGGATAACAAAAGAGGCTGCGTTCGGAGGCGAGTAAGAAATCAAACATTTTTAATGTGATGTAAACCCTCTTTCTTCATATTTATTTTAATTCTTTTGAGTTAGTGTTTCTTTAATGAAGGGGTTAGAATAGAACAGAATCCCCCTCCAGTGGGAAACTGGCCATTCGGCCCAACAAGTCCACACCAACTCTCCAAAGAGTATCCCACTCAGATTCACTCCATTACCCTATCCTTGTAACCCTGCATTTGATTGATCGATTTTATTGTCACATGTACCGAAATACAGTGAAAAGCTTTATTTATGAGCGGTACAGATAGATCGCAGCAAGCAAAAGATGTACAGATCAAAAAGGCTTAGAGGCATACAGGTTACATTGTTGGTTACATTACTTAAGACTAGAGTCCATTCAACAGGCTGATAATAGCTGGAAAGAAGCTGTTCCTGAAACTGCTTGTGCATGTGTTCAGGCTTCTGCATCTTCTGCCTAACAGAAGATGGTGTAGGAGGTCGTTAGCAGGGTGCGATGGGTCTTTGATGATGTTAGCCACCTTTCTGCAGCAGCGAGCCATGTAAATAGAGTCCATGGATGGAAGGTTCGCTTCTGTGATGGTCTGGGCTGTGTACACCATCTTCTGTAGTTTCTTACGGCCCTGCGCAGAGTAATTGCACCCAGGCAGTATGCTTTCAATGGTGCATCTGTAGAAGTTGGTGAGGGGCCATATGAACATGCTAAATTTCCTGAACTGCCTGAGGAAGAAGAGGCATTGTTGTGCCTTCTTAACTGTTGCATCTATGTGGGAAGTCCAGGACAGGTGGGTAGTTATCATCACTCCGAGGAACTTGATGTTCTTCACCCTCTCAACCTCAGTTCCATTTCCCATGGCTAATCCAACTAACCTACACAACCCTGGATAGTCTGAGCAAGTTATCATGGCCAATCCACCTAACCTGCACATCTTTGGACTGTGGGAGGAAACCGGAGCACCTGGAGTAAACCCACTCAGACACGGGAAGAATATGCAAACTCCGCACAGACAGTCACCCAAGGGTGGAATCGAACTTAGGTCCCTGGCGCTGTGAGTCAGCAGTGCTAACCACTGAGCCACCGTGCCACCATTCCTGATATTGGGCAATTTTATTTACATTTTCAGTGTCAATATAGAAAACATACAAAATTACCACATCTCAGAGTATAAGTTGATATCTGCAACTTTGAAAACTCCTCTCCAAAATGAGTGGATCAGCCTATTGGCTCAGTATACGTTCGAACTATCTGTATGTGGTTGCCATTTTGAAACGTGAAGAATTTCTGCTTGTCAGTCACTAAGCGCAGTCTGCTCTGTGCAGGCATTTTGTCAACTACTGCACATCTTCTTGGCTCTACAGCCCGTACAGCCAAAAATAACGTGGCCCTAAACGTGCAGTTATTAGTGAACAAACAGGGAGGTTTGAGTCAACAAGTATTGGCCTAAACATCCACTTTGGTGCCTAACAAAATGGGGCTGTCTCACACAGAAGGTCAACTTCTACAATGCAATCTATGGCAGCTGGATAATGGAGACTGGAGTCTCTACTGAAACCGCCAGATACCCATAGACTAGAAGTTAGTTGGGGATGTAAGAATTAACGGGAAGTTTTGATTTGACCACCACTACACACGCTGCCGGATAGTCAGTTCAATCGGTTAGCTCAGTTGGCTGGACGGCTGGTTTGCGATGCACAGTAAAGCCCAATAGCTAAGATTCAATACCAGTGTTGGAGGAGGTTATCATGACGGTCTTAGCTTCTCAACATCGCCTGTCGCCTGAGCTGTGGTGACCCACTGGTTAAACTCACCACTAATCATCCCTCAAATGAGAGAGCAGCCCGTTGGGATTATGATGACCTTACTTGCTTCAGGCAGTGAATTTTAATGTGTGACTTATAAAATACTGCCCGCTTCACAATCGTGTCCATGTCCAATGGTTAGGATAATTTTAAAACAAGTAAAGCAGAATCCACTTTTGAACGTTTCCAATATTTCAAAGAGCGAAGGGTAAGTTTAGATGATTTAAGTTGAAGTTGGGACAAACTGGCCAGTGTTTTTTTATGGATACTCACTCTCAGCACTAGCTTATACATTTCTACAGTTCCTTGACTGCAGACCTTAAAGCATTTTGCAACGTTCATGACATCCTTAAGGACTGGTAACTTCATTAAATGTTTTTTTATTTCTCTCTGGTACCATTTTTACAACCATGCAGTCGTTCCAGGCGGAGAGATGACATTGAAGGTCTTGGCTTCCTGTTATTTGGAAAGACATGAATTTATCTTCTCATAACATAAAACTAAGTGGAAATTATGATATCCTCCAAATAAGTAACAGTCTAGCTGCCGGACGAGGGGAATAGCTTTCATATTGACAGCCAGACTGTCCAAAACATATTGTGACATTCTCAACCTTTCCGAAAATGTGTCTTTTTTTTTTAAAAAACTGTCTTATCATTTGACAAAATTACTGACAGAACTCATTCAGAAACAGGGTTAAAAGGCAAAATCAAAAGGTTCACGTTTGTACACAGTGATGAACCCACAGACCTTGAAATTGATCTGAAGGCGGCTTCCAAGCAACGGCAAACCTGGACATAACTGAGTGGGTCTGAATTTGCAATCACTACTGAACTGAATTCATTGACTTTAACTCTAGAGTTTCAGATTTCTGTGTTTAGCCTCAGCTGTATTGAAAGTGAAAGTGACAGGACGGATGAGGAAGGAGAGGAAAAGCATCATCCAAGCTGAACTCGCTGAGATTATTGCTGGGTACAGACAGGAGGATAATGGGTCATCTTTTGTGAAGCATATTAGGAATTCAACCAGAGAGCGTAAGCCGTCAGGGCTGAGACCTGCATAGCAGCACTGTCCTTTATCAGAAGGGTCCTCAGCAACAGCCCTCCCCTTTAACAGAAGGATCAGAAACAGACAGGTACTAACTTACGGCAAAAGAATCAATGGCAGCAAAGACTTTTTTTTAAATACAGTGAGCGGTTAAGATCTAGAACATCCTGCCTAAGAGTGTGCTGAAGGTAGGTTCCATCAAGGCTTTCAAGACAGAACTGCACCATTACCTGAAGAGAAAAGATTGACAGAGCCATAGTTTGAGCTGAGTTGCTCACCTAGAGAGCTAACACAAGCAACAGGAACCCAATTGGCCTCCTTCCATGCTGTAGCCATTCTGTGCTTCTACATCTGCTGAAGCACAAGGTGACTTGTTTGTTAAGGGAACAGAGGGGCCACATTCATGGCTTCAGAATGGCATGTTGCCTCCCCGGTGCTAGGGTCAGGATGCCACTGAGTGGATACACGATATTCTTCGGGAAGCAGTGGGACAGCTAGAGGCTGTGGTTCTTGTGCCAAAGACTTAGGGAGGAAGAGCAGAGCGGTCCTGCAATCAGAAATTAGGGAGCTAGGTAGCAAATTAGAAAGCAGAACCTCAAATATAGTTATGCCCAGGTTACCCTCAGTGGTACGTACAAATGAATACAAAAACAAAAGGATAAGGCAGATGAATGTCTGGCAGGGGAGATGGTGGAGAGGGAAGGTTTTAGATTCCTAGGACCCTGGCTTTGCAGAAAATGGTACCTGTTTAATCTGAACGGGTTGCACATGAACAGGGCTGGGACTGAATTCCTTACGGGGCTCTTTGCTGGTGCCGTTGGAGGGACTTAAACTAACTGGTGGGAACCAAGAGAAAATATCAGAGAGGAATGTCATGGTGGACAAAATACTCGGCCAGACAGAGGACATTATCATAGAGTAAGGGAAGTCAACCAGTGAAGTTGGAATAAACAAGAAAGTAACGAAATCTAAATGAGGCTTACTGGGCATTAATGTGAGTGCATGGAGTATAGTTAATTAGATTGGAGAATTACAGGCACTCATTGTCAAGTGGAAATGTGGTGTTGTGGCAATTTCAAACTTGGCACAAGGAAATGCAAGACTGGGTATTAAATATTGCTGGGCACATGGTGTTCAGGGAATGTAGAAAAAGGGGAAGGCTGGTAGTATTGATTAAGGGGCGTAGTGCAGTGCGGTAGAAAGAGGTTATCCCAGAAGGTTCAGGGACAGAGCCAAGTAGCCTAAAGTATAGGGACAAAACGGATACAATTACATTGCTCAGTGTCATCTACAGACCACCAGCTAATGGGAAGAATGTTCAGAAACAAATTGGCAGGAAAATTACAGCAAGATACAAATATCATTCAGTAGTTACAATAAAGTTATTTAACTATCCAAACACAGACTGTGATATTGGTAGCATCAAGGGTGGAGAGGGGCATATATTCCTAGATTGCGTTTAGAAAAATTTTTAAAACCATGACTTATCAAGTTCAACAAGAAACGATGCACTGTTGAACCTGGGGTTCTTGGCAATGAGGGGAGCCAAACAGATCAATTGTCAGCGGGAGAACATTTCTGTGAACAGTGATCATTGCAACCCAAAAGGACAAAAAGCAATCCAGGGTAAGAATAATTGAACTGGGTGGTAGTCAACTTCAGTGGAACAAGGACAGAGCTGGACCAGATTGGCTAGAATAAAATTTTGGCAAGAGAGAAAGTTGGTTGAACAATGGGGCCCTCCTCAAAATGAAATGGTTGGGGCATAGTCAAGGTGTACTCCCTTAACAGACAAAATAGCAACCACAGATCCAGTAACGCTGGATGAAAAAGGAGATATAAATGAAGATGAAGAAGAAAACTTGTACTATGACAGGTGTCAAGTAGAAAATACAATTGACAGCCAAGAAAAATACAGAAATTTCAGAGGAGTGGTCCAGTTTTATCTCCCTGAAAGTGGACAGGTTTTGAATGAGTTAAAATCTCTCAAAGGTATTCCATAGATTTGAAGTCTGGAAAGGACTGAGTTAGAATAGGACACAGCACAAAACACCCAGACATTGCATTTTAAAACATATTCATTTTCTAAAGCAGGATTCTATTACTGAGAGTGGAAAAAATGCAAATAAAATTAAATTCCTCTGAAAGCTGCCACACTTCTCTATTAACGCACAACCCTTTCCAATTCCAAGAGAATTAATGTAGCTGTCTCAAAAAAATATTTCTGGCTGGATTACGAATTACTTATGGCTGAGTGCAAGAGTAACATTACAATATTTTAACAATCAAAATAACTGACTAAGAAGCATGGATATAAAATTATGTATATATCATCTGTGGTGTCAGCTTGCATTTACCCAACTCTTGCCAGTTCGTAAGCTCGAAGAACACAAGCTCAAGATTTAAAACATTCAGATTCACATTCTTTAGAAAGCAGAGTTCCAGAGAACCATAGAACCATGCATGAGATTCTATCCAACATTAACTGATCTCTGTCCTATGTTATGCATTGCTCAATGTCTTGTTCAATCAAAAATGTCAGGGAGTTTGCATACTTCGATTTGTGCTGTTGTCTCAGTTATAAAAACCACCATATTTCTGATGCAAATCAACACAATTATTAAATTAACATAAATGCAGGAATATTCCAATCAGGTTGATCATGGGTCAGGCCAACCTACCTCAATCTTTTTGTGGTGATATAACTACCCAGTGAGGCTTTAATACCTTACCTGTTGCACGATTGTTGTTAACTCCAGACACAGCTGAACAATGTTATTTTTCAGAAGTGAGTATTCCGTCACACTAACGAATGGAGACCTAAAAACAGAATGAAGAACAATTCATTCGAAAACAACACTGGCAGGTCCTGATCTCATGTTCCAAATTAAAGGATCCTTACCAGCAAGAACCACTAACACAAAATGATATGCACACGTTATGCAAATAAATCACAAGTAACTTCACAATTAATAGGATCATAGAACCTTACAGCATAGGAAGAAGCCATTTGGGTCCATCTCACCTGAGCTGGCTTTTCAAAAGTGCAGTCATGCTTGTCCACATCCCAGTTTTTACCCATAATCCTACATGCTTCTCATGCTCAGGTACCTGTCCGATTGTTTTTTGTTATTTAGCGAATCAGCTTTTACCATCTTTCCCAGTCCAGATCCATGACTCTTCAGTAAAAACATTTGGTCTCTTCTTCCCACTTGAACTCCTGCCAATAATTTCAAGTACAGCTCTTCTCGTTGATGGCCTACTCTCAGAAAGGAAGCTTAATTAACATTCCCTTTGCCTGGTCAGATCCTGCTGTACTTCCTCTGTACACTTTCCAAGACATTTCTATCTTTCCTTTGGAGAATTGCCTACAATTTTCCAGAGGTCAGATCATGCACTTCAAACACAACCTCTTTGCTTTTATATACCATTGCTCTGTTTACAAACCCAAGTAACCCACAAGCCTCAACAACTATCCTCTCAACTAGTTCTGCCACCTTTGAGGAGTTGTGCAAATAGACACAAAGATTTCTGTTCATCTACACTAGTCAAAATCATATTATTTATAGTGCACTGTCTTTCTATATTAGTCCTTCCAAAGTGCACCACTTCACATGTATCCACACCGAACTCCATAGACCATGCTACATCCTATTTTGGTATCCAATCTATAAGATACTGAAGTCTACAACTACCCTCAACACTAGCTAACATGGTAGCAAGTTTCGTATTGTCTGCACACTTAATAACCCTGGTCCCTACATGAGTTGCAAAAATTGCAAAAAAAAAAGCACGAACCCCAATTACCCCATGAGCAACATGACTGCAAACTACCCTCCCAATTTGCAAAACCTCCAGTTATCATGCACCCTCCATAATTACAGCTACAGCAACAAAAGTTCCACTTACATAGCAAGTTTAACATAATGTAACATCCCAAAACACTAAGTTTGATACTGACCACACACACTCGGTCCAAAATGCATGTTTGAAGTAGCGTGTTAACAGAGAGAGGGAAAGGTGGAGAGGCAGGTCGTGTTCCAGAGCTTCACGCTTGGACGGATGAAAATATGGCCATCAGTGGTGATGTAATAGATATTAGGGATGTGCAAGACCAGGGCTTGGGTAAGTACAGAGATCTGAAAAGGGTACAGCAAGATATAGCTCTGCTGTCTCTCTCCTGACTCCAAGGCTCCATTGTGAAAATGGATGGGTCACCCAAATCAAAACACAGAGGCAGGACCCTCAGCCTTTGCAATGATCCAGCAGATCTGAGGTTCTTACACTGTGGCTGGATGAGAGGAAGGGTTGCAGTTAGGATAAATTATTGGACATGGCACCAAAAGTAAATTAACAGCGAAAGTAAGAAATAATGTACCGGTAGTAAAGGACAGTATACTGAGGGGGATTGATAGCATTGTCCACAGAAAGGAGTGTTTGAGCAAGAACCCTACATTGCATGCCCAGTACCAGGCTTGAGGATATCTGCTCAAAGCTAGAGAAAAACCATCCAGTCTTTGTGGCCTATGTTGGTACCAACAACATAGGCAAGGCAAAGAAGAAGGTTCTACATAGTTAGTATGAGGGTCGAGGCACCACATTACGAAGTAGAATTTCAAAGATCTCTGCATTATTACCTCAGCCACATACAAACTAGGGCAGACTAAGTCAGACATGAAAGATAAACGCGTGGCTCAAAGGCAGGCACGGCAGGAGTGTTTGTCGGACACTGGGACACCAAAACTGGGCAAAATGTGTACAGTACCGATTGAACTGTCTCCACCTGATTCATGCTGGGGCCAACCTAATAACTAGGGAAGTAGAGAAGATTTTAAACCAGACAGTGATTTTGCTCACCCTGTAATTAAAGTTGGGCAAGTGGTTGACAAGTCAAACATTGTGACTGAGTCAAAACAGCTTGTGTTGAGTTGGGGCTTGGTGTCATCAGTGTACATGTCGAATTGATGTTATGGGATAATGTCGCCAAGGGGCAGCATGGGGAGGAGAAGTCAAAGGGAGAGAAGGAGGGGTTTTTGGGAAAAATGTGAGGCGACAGCATAGGGGCAGGAAGAGATTCCCCGCCTTTGACTGGATGGACATGAATGGAACACCCAAGAACAGGCAGTCCCAGACAGCAGGGCAACAGAGGAGAAGCATTAGAGGGGAACCATGCTTGAAATCATGGTAAGGGCTGGAGATAAGGTCAGAAGGATGGGAAAGTACAGCTTACGACAGTCACAGTTAGCTGGTGTATCATTTGCAGCTGGACAATAATTGGTTCAGTATTGTGGCAGTGACAAAAGCCTCATTGGAGGGATTCAATGTGGGGAAAAAATGGCCATGGATTTGGAAAGCAATGAGACGTTCCAGGAGTTTGGAAGGAATGAGGTGGTGGGGGCAATGGTAACCATGACTCAGCATTCCGTGAGAAGAAACAACTTTCAATGATTATTGTTAAATCAGTAATGCATCTGCAGGTTACCTGTCTAGCCAGGCCAATAAGTTCTTGGCAGCACCGATGAGGTCAACCACCGAGGTAAGGAAGTCATTCGGCAACCTTCTGGAAGCCCTGCCATCGTAATGGCCACTCCTCCGCCTGCCCGTTATGAAATTCTGTAAGTTTTTGGCTGAAGCATTCAGCTTGTGGGAAAGTGTTCTGAGGTTCTCAGTCTCCAATCCGTAGTTCTGTAAGAGTTAAAAACATCAGTCTTAACAGCTAGTGCATCACAGGGCTTACCGCCAATGTTAGTCTGTAAGGGAGTCAGGCTCAGAAAGAACAAAGGAAAGGGAGAACCTCCATTTACAATGACCTTGGCAGGATGCCCCAATGCTTTCAATTAGAACCAATGAACTACTTTTTAGGTTGCAATCCAACCCAATGTGACATCCCATGCAGTATTCCCTCAACTGCACTGAAGTATCCACCTTGATTATCTGTCCAAAAGTTTGGAATGGGATATTGACTCATGACCTACTGAAGAATTAAGAATGTGGCATCAAGTTTTAAGCTTGTTCGTGTTAGATATTAGTCTTACTTTTGGTTTAATTCTCCCAAACCTACGTTCTGCCATTCTCTTAAATAAGTGAGCCCTAACAACGTTACAAATGATGGTGCTTTGAGAATGAAGCTGGACACACATCAGACAGAACAGATGCTCTTTGGAGCGTATATTTAAGGGCTGGTCTTCCTCTGTAAAGGGGAGTTGGTCAGGGACAGGAGAGAGCAGATTCGAGTTTGTATTTGACAATAAAATGCAAATAAATAGTTGTGAAAGACAGACTGATTCCTGTCCTGGTAAATGGGTGACTAGCAATATAACATGCACTCTCAGTGATCGACAAGGATTCGAAATCCTCTTCATCTCCCTGGTTAGGGGCTGCTTCTATGGGTCTCGGCCTGTGGCTTCCTGCTGCATTTCCCTAAAACTCAGACCCCAAGCTGATGTAATCGATACAGTCTTCATGCAGGAGTCAGGCGTGGAGGGTAAAAATGCGTCACATCAGCAAGCAGAGGTATACTTGATGCTTGCCTCGCCAATCCCAAAGTTCAAATCACCTCCTGAATTTTAATCAGCTTGACATTTTAAAAATGAAATGGATCTTCTGGCTTGCTTAGTAAAAGCTAAGAGTAAGGGAATTTCAGGTGACATCATGCAATATAAATTATAAAATATGTAGGCCATTTTGCACAAGAGGAGTTTTGACTGTGATAACTGTTAGTCCACTTTGTTTCTAAATTAGAGCTTAAATCTAATGTCCCAAACATGACAGACTCACTCACTTTGACAGAATTAAAATAGTCCTCACAAATTCACTTGAATTCCCAGTTAGTTGATGCAGTAAACAATCCCAACTGCTTTCTAATGTGATATTATGACCCCTCCATCAGAATTCTCTTGATATACGCAATGCCATTTCCGTACAGTCATTAATCACACCAAAATGCTCTGAGAAAGTTGAATCGTTACTGTTAGATTTGTCAGTGTTCTGAATGTGTAATGCAGTCTCAGTCCTTCCCAGGATATGTCCAGTAGCTTCCAATATAAGGGTCGGGAACTGTAGTTGCTCTCAAAACACAATCAATTATAATCAGGGAAAGGGATGGTTGCACCGACTTCGCTGTTGCACAGCAAGGAGAACCTGCCCTCTTCTAATGGGAATTTTGCTTCCTCCGTTCTGTCTCCACTGCATCAATGACCAAAGCAAACACCACTTGGAGTCTGGTGATAGCAGACAAATCAATTTGAATTATTACCAGACACAGCACATTCAGTTAGAAGCTATTTATTTTGCAGAATACTTCGCTGGCTGGCTTTTCAATCTGATTTGCCCTATAATAATTAACTTAATTGGTATGCAATCAAACTGTAGCATTCCATTACAGACCAATTTAATAATACAGTGCAGACCAATGGTAATTACCATGTTGGTGAAATGCCAGTAGTGTACTGTCAAATAACACTACTGTACACAGGCCATCCATGATGAGAGTACGAGCACAGTTATTTCTTCTCTTTGTGGCGCACACTGCAGTGGTAATTAGGTGCTACATTTGAAGTCTCCATTGACTTGTATAACAGCAGTTGAGCCTGGTGTTGACTGAAAGGGCCTATTCACCAGTCAAGTCAAACAGCAGCAAAAGCAGCCCTTCTGCAGCTCCAGGCTCCAAGCTAAAATAGTGCACGGCTGTGTTGGTACAGTCCCTCATCACTATCTCTCCACCAAGGATGTTCCCAGTTGCAGGTAGGAAGTAGGCTGCAACGTTGATCAGCTGTCACCTTTTCGAGGCCAACTCCCTGTCAGGTTCTGGGGGCTGCCAGAGCTGCAGGATCCATGATTCACAGCATAAGACTATCATTCCAAAAGTCCCTACCTGCAACAACCTTTTTAAGATTTGCTCACAGGATGTGGGCATCTCTGGCTAGGTCAGTATTTCTTGCCAACGCCTAGTTGTCCTTGAGAAGACGGTGGTGAGCTGCCTTCTTGAACAGCTGCAATCCATGAGCTGCAGGCACAATGCCATCAGGGAGAGGATTCCAGGATTTTGACCCATCAACAGTGAAGTCTGGATGGTGAGTGGCTTGGAGGGGAACTTGCCAGTGGCAGTGTTCACATGTATCTACTGCCCTTGAGCTTCCAGGTGGCAGAAGTCACAGGTTTATCAGGTGCAGTGGAAGGAGTCTTGGGAGTTTACTGCACACTGGTAAACACTATGCCACTGTGCATCAATGGTGGAGGCAGTTCATGTTTAAAGGTGTTGGATGAGGGGTCAATCTAGTGAGCTGCTTTGTCCTAATGATACTGAGCTTCTTCAGTGTGGTTGGAGCTGCACTTATCCAGGTAAGTCAGGAATATCCATCACACTGCTGACTTCTGACTTGTGCCTTGTAGATAGCAGACAGACTTTGGGGAGTCAGTTGTATTTATATGACTAGTCCAGTTCAGTTTTAATTGTAACCGCAGGGTATTGATTGTGAGGGATTCAGTGATGGTAATGCCACTGAATGTCAAGGGGGCAATGTTGAGATTGCTGGTGATGGCCAATGCCTGGCATTTATGTGGCATTAACGTTATTTGTCACTTATCAGCAGAAGCTTGGATATTGCCCAGGTCTTGCTGCTTTTGGACATGGATTGCATCAGCATCACGAACTGTAATGAACATTGTGCAACCCTCAGAAAACATTTTCATTTTGGATATTACAATGGAAGGTAAATTATTGATAAAGCAGCTGGCTGATGTTTTGGACACAACAGTGAGGAAGTCCTGCTGTGATGGTCTGGGGCTGAGATAATTCACCAAGAACCGTCTTCAGTTGTGCTAGGTAGGACTCCAATCAGTGGAGCGTTCTCTTTCGATTTCCATTGACTCCAGTTCTGCTCAGGCTCCTTGATGCTACACTCTGTCAAATGATACCTTGATGGCAAGGGCAGCCCCTCCTGTCCTCTGTTGCATTAATAGTCACTGAGTTGATAGTGAGTAAAAGATTATGTTACCATAGTCTTACCAGGCCATGGGGTGCTCTCTCAGTAGAGAGAGACGACTAGTCGCAGTTTAACTTGAGAGTCTCAGGCAAGGGGAGAAGGCATGGTAACTTCTGCCAATGTGAGAACTGAACCCACACTGTTAGCATCACTCTGCATCACAAATCAGCCCTCCAGGCACCTGAGCTAACTGGACCGTCAGTTTGTAAATATGTGCGCAGAACGCAGTTTTCAGCCTGATGTCAGGGTTCCAAATCCCACAGTGAGATTTAGCCTGTAGTTTCAAAGTGAACTCCGCTGCCCAATCTTCACAAACCAGTTTCCGAAACACAGCTGTCCACGGTCTGTGATTTGGGCAGCTCTGAACCAACTGAAGATGTCCCAAGCACACATTAGGAACAGTGACATTGTTAGAAGCTGCACAGATGTGTTAACATCGAACTAGAAAAAAATCTGCAGGCATAATGTTGCCTCAGTTGAAAATATGTTAAAACAATGAACTGAGGAGTCTACCACTTAACTGTGCCTCAGTACGTCACATTTCAATTACAGACTGAGAATCTGCCTCTACTTGTTTCTATAGTCAAGAACTGGAAGTGAAGACATATCGTAAAATGGTCATTGGTAATGGGAATACATAGTCCGGCAATAAGTATAAGATGATAATAAAATTATGTTATACTGATACTTAATACTGATTGTAATAAATTGCTTTGATTTTGCAACCTGAATATTATAAAGTGCTCAAGTAATGACCAGTTCCCATTCTCCGGGATCGCCTCATTTAGTTATAATATTCCACCCAGATAGGCGCAGTGGTAGTATGATTCTCTCCGCAGGCTTTTTATCATTTCAACTCCTTATGTCTCCAGCTCATTTGTTCTCCGTGAAAAGATTTCCCTCCTGCAACTCCTTCAAATTTGGTTTGATTTATTGTTGCCATATGTACCAAGATACAGTGAAACGTGTTGTTTTGCGTGTTATACAGGCAGATCGTACCATACAAAGCACGTCAGAATAGCAGAATAGAGTGCAAAATACGGTGTTACAGCTGTGGAGAAGGCGCAGAGAGGGAGATCAGAATTAACATTCTCTGAGGAAGGGTCACCAGACCCGAAACGTTAACTCTGTTTTTTCCTTCACAGACGCTGCCAGACTCGCTGAGCTTTTCCAGCAGTTTTGATTTGGGTGTTGTTGTTAACATTTGAGAGGTCTGTTCAAAAGTCTGATAACAGCGGGGAAGAAACCGTTCTTGAATCTGTTCGTACGTGTTTCCAAGCTTGTCTAACTTCTGCCTAAAGGAAGACAGTGGAAGAGAGTATAACTGGGGTGGGAGGGGTCTTTGATTATGCTGGCTGTTTTTCTGAAGCAGTGGGAAGTATAGATGGAGTCACTGGATGAAAGGCTGGTTTGCATGATGGAGTGGGTTGTGTTCACGACTCTCCATAGCTTCTTGTGGTCTTGGGAACAGCAGTTGCCATACCACGCCGTGATGTAAAAAGATAGACTGTTTTCTATGGCGCATCTTTAAAAGTTAATGAGAGTCTTTGTGGACATGCTGAACTTCCTTAGCCTCCTGAGGAAGTAGAGACATTGTTGTGCTTTCTTGACTGTCATGGGTGGATCAGGACAGACTGTTGGTGATCATCCCTCCCAGGAACCTGTCGTTCTTGACCATCTTCACCTCAGTACCATTGATGCAGACGGGGCGTGACCTCTAGTCTGCTTCCTGAAGGCAATGACCAGCTCCTTCATTTTGCTGACATTGATAGAGAGATTGTTGTCTTCATAACATGCTGCTAACCACTCAATCTTTTTCCTGTATTCTGTCTTGTCGTTGTTTGAGATCAAACCTACAACATTGGAGTCATCGGCAAACTTGTAAATGGAGTTGGGGCAGAATTTGGCATATAAGGAGTACAGTAGGGGACTGTGTACACAGACTTGTGGAGCACCAGTGTTGAGGATTATTGTGGAGAAGGTGTTGTTGCTTATTCTCACTGATTGCAGTCTACGGTTATAGGAAGTTGAGGATTCAGTTGCACAGTGGGAGCAGTGACAGAGGTCTTGGAGTTTGGCGATGAGTTTGTTTAGAATTATGGTGCTGAATGGGAAGTTGTCGTGAAAAGTAGCAGCCTGATCCTTGTCGTCCAGATGTTTCAGGGATGAGTGTTGGGCCAGGGAGATGGCATCTGCTGTGGACATGTTGCACTGGTAGGCAGGTTGCAAAGGATCAAGGCAATCTGGTGGGCTGGAGTTGTTGTGAGCCATGACTAACATCCTGAAGCACTTCAAATCCACTACTATCCACAGCCCTTCTCAGTCACTTAAGGACATCATGCCAAAACCTCTTTCCACCCTTACCTTCAGGTTCACTCATACTCCTCATGCTCAAGAATTTCAACTTTCATCTAAATTCACTTTATCTCCCCTTGTCGGGCATATTGTTCCCTTTGTCATCTCTCAAAACACTTTGCACTATTGCCTCATCCATTCCATTCCCTTCAATTCAAGTTATCGTGCTGTCCAACATTTTCTTTTCCTTTTTCTTTCTCAAATTAATCTCCAATGACTTCTATATGTACCACATCTGTTCAGAAGCCAAGCGCATTACTACTTCAAAATTCTCTTGGTATGTGGTTCATTGAGAAACTGCTTCTCCTTCTCAATTCCTTCTGCCATATCTCCACGTCAAATACATGGAGCTTATGGCTTAACTGTCCCGTAAGTTTGGCTGCTTCAGTCTCTTCCACCGTATTGTACCACATCCGATGGTCCCCTTGCCCATTACATGGCTTAAATCCTCTCTGGTCATATCATCCATAAGCTCTCTTTAGGATAAATAAAATCTCTATACCGCAACTCCTGGCGCACATAAATGTGGCCTTTTCAATATTCCTAAAGCATTCTGCCAAACTCACCACCAGTTGCCCTCCTTAAATGAGGCAGTAGACTATGATGAGGTACACTTTCAAAGAGCCATGGTAAATTAAGGACTGATAGTGACTTCATCCACAAGATTCCCTCCTGCATTCCTATTGATTTCTTCAATGCTGTTTGCTGTTGATATCCATATTTGGAACTAATCATATCACTTCCATTAACAGAGTTTTCACATATGTACCCTGATAATCCGTTGTCCTGTTTGTTCTTATTCGCACTTTGCATGTTGGATACAATCCAACTTTTTGGTATTTACTCTAAGAGTAAACAGCATTGTAATCTCAATTCAAACTCTGCTCACAGTTGCAGGGATATGTGACTTAAGTCTGGATTTCAAGAACTGAATGCAATGTGTTATCCAGAGCTAGCAGCCAAAGTCTTAAGCATTAACTATGTGCTCATTTAATTGAGAAGCTCAGGGGTCTGCACTATTTAAAAGGCAATTAATTATCAGTCTTTGAGACCATATGTTGATTAGGCTCAGGGTTGGGCTATTCCAGATTCAATAGTCTCTTAGCTCCAGCCCATCACCCAACACTAGGTTGGAATTGAATACAAATGCAAAATAAATACTTCACGTCTGTGAGAACCAGCATAAATGTTAACAAAGGTGTCATCAATCGAGCAGACAGCATCTTTGTTTGGGTTTATTGGGAAATGCAGTACATTTGTAGTGGGATTTTATAAAAAGGGGACGCAACAGGAGTAAGGTTACATTTTACAAGCTGGCACCATAAGGTACATTTTAACAGGCATGAACTTTGAACACGCTTGGGGTCCACATCAGCAGAAATGGCTGGAGAGGAACCTTGTACACCACAGGGCCTCTATCCACATTGCATGTAGACAAGTGTAAACAAATTCCTGTGGACTGGATAAAAGATGATGACGGAAGCTTTTTGTTCCGTGTACAAGAATGAAATGTTTTCATTTACGTGTAGGTAAGAGTTGATGGTTTCTCTGTAAAGGTGGGACGGAGGTAGGACAGAGCTGGACATAGTATTAAACAGAATTCTCGTTAGCCGGTATAAGGCGGTCTGTCTTTCTTTCTCTCTTGCTCTCTGGTAACTCTTGGTATGCACTTAACCCACAAACCTGAAATCTCCTGTGGTCTCTGTAAGAGACCAACCACAACACACTTTTTTAACCTACTGCTACCCGCAGATGTATCAAATATGCCAACCTCAGGTCACCCTGTTATAGGAAGGGTACTATTAAGCTGAAGAGGGTTCAGAAAAGATTTACCAAGATGTTGCTGGGAATACAGCGATTGAGTTATGAGGAGAGACTGGGTAGGCTGGGACTTTTTTCACTTGAGAACTGGGAGTTTGAGGGATGACCTCATTGAGGTTTATAAAATCATGAAGGGCATAGATAAGGTGAACGGCAGGTGTCTTTTCCCTAGGGTTGGGAATTTCAAGATTAGGGAGCACATTTTAAGGTGAGACATGAGGGACAACTTCTTTACACAGAGAGTGATTCCTGCGTTGAATAAGTTTCCAGAGGACGTGGTGGACGTGGGTACAGTTACAATGTTTAAAAGACATTTGGATAAGTACATGAATAAGTAATATTTGGAGGGATATGGGCCAAGCAGAGGCAAGACTAGTTTACTTTGGGATTATGGTTAGCATGGACTAGCTGGACCGAAGGGTCTGCTTCCGTGCTGTATGAGTCTTTATAGGCCCAATGTTGGACCGTACAACTGGACAACCCAAACTGGTTGCGTATATGATCAGCTGCAGATGTCAATGAACAACGACGAAGGTTGGGTCAATACATGGACACTGGGCCAACTAAACTGAACAGGGAAGAGGGCAAGATTGGCATGTTTTGAAAAATCAGATCCAGCTGGTTGGTTGGCCCCTCTACATTAGAATCTGAAGACAGAGCCACCGATGCACAGAATTAGAGCAGAAGGCAGCCATTTGGTCCGTCATGTTTCTGCTGGAGCTTCAGAAGAGCAATTTGCCTGATGGCCCTTGTCTTCTCATCACAGCCCTGTACATTCTCCTTTCCAGATCATATACTGACTTCCTCTTGAATGCCTCCATTAAGGTGGTCTCTCACACACTCTTATTAAACAGTTCATCCCACTTCCTAACCACTCCTTGCACGAAAAAAACTTCTTCCTCATGTCAACATTGCTTCTTTTGATTACATTACACCTGTATGTCCTTGTTCTCAACCCTTCACGTTCAGTGCAGAGAGTCAAAGGGAAAAGTAACAGGCTTTTATATAACATTTCTCATGAGGACATTGCGATGTATATTTACAGTCAATGCAATCATTTTGAAAAGGAGGCATTTGCAATGTAAGATCGGAAGTCAATTTGCATACAAGATCCCTCAAACAGCAATGCGTTGGTGACCTGATCATAAATTTTAGTGATGCCGGCTGAGGAATAATAATTGAATTAGAAGATAGATGTTAGTTTTTTTGCAAAATTCACACGGGGTATGGCCCTATAATCCCAACTGTGCCAAAGTAGAACATAAACTCAAAGTTAACTCATAATCTCAATCCTACTGCACTCCAGTTTTGCAGGAATCAGAAATTCCTGCAGTCACCAAGATCATTTGCTAGAAAGAAGAAGTGAAATGTGATATAGCACCATCTGGAAAGAATCCCTTTGCAGGAATGTGGTGGCAGAATGGAGTTTTGCCAGGGTCACACATACATGGATAACAGCAGGTCCATCCAAGCCTATTCAGAGAGCACCATTCAGGAATTCAATCAATGCCAGAGCAAACCTTTGTTCAATATGTATAAAATTATGTAAACTTGTTTGAAACTCTATTTCAGGTTCCTTGTTTCACACTGCCACCCATACTTCATGAGCTAGTCTATTAGGTTCTTAAAACCGGTATTGAATAAACTCAAAGAAATTCCTTCAGAGACAGTAGGAACTGCAGATGCTGGAGAATCTGAGATAACAAGGTATAGCGCTGGATGAACACAGCAGGCCAAGCAGCATCAGAGGAACAGGAAGGCTGACGTTTCGGGCGTAGACCCTTCATCAGAAATCTGAAGAAGGGTCTAGGCCCGAAACATCAGCCTTCCTGTTCCTCTGATGCTGCCTGGCCTGCTGTGTTCATCGAGCTCGACACCTCGTTATCTCAAAGAAATTCCTGCTGTTTAATGATATTTTGCCTCTGCCTTGGTTTCTCTTGCCATGGAATCTGTCTTTTGTGTATTGTAAGATTTTTGATTCCACACTTTCTTTTACAGTATAGCTTCTTACTGTCACAATAAAGCTAGCAACAATCAAAATATCTGCGAGTAAGAGATTTTTTGTGAGTTCCTAAAGTGGTGTATTTTCGGATGAGGACAATGAATTCCTGAGATATTACATAACAGTTGTCAAGATAGTCCTCCTCAGAGGATACCAAATACAGTCCCACATCTCAGAAGAAGGAGGTTGCTACATATTACATCACCTCCTGGAGGTGGAACAGCTTCCTTGGTCTAACGGTCAGTTCTTCACTAATGTTTTATACCACACAGTCCGAGACACGAGCAACAATCTGGCAAAACCAGCTCTCTGGGAAATTACGAAGCTATATTTTCACACAGTGATGTGCTCGGCAGTAGCCCTATACGAGGGCAAGACTGTCTAGACTGAAGAGAAACATTGACCATTAAAATGCCATCACCTAGAAGACAAGGTGCTCTGATCTCTTTTGGGACTGTGCCCTGGACTGTCGAACAAAGCATCTTTTCTTGCATAACCTCTTAAAAGAAACATACACACCTTGCCAGCAAGTAAATTACCTGTTACTGTTGCACTCAACCACATACTCTAGCCACATCAAGATATTAAATCAAGGCCCAGCCCTCCCAACCTCCTACTCAAGTGGGCACAAATATCCCGAGATATATTATGCAGAAGGATAGAGAAATCCTGTCAATACCCAGGCCAACATTTGAAAATTAACAACATAACAGGGCATTTGGTTATTTATCATGAAACTGCATGAAGGATCTTGCTGCACGCAAACTGGCTGCTAGATTTTACTGCAAAAACTCCAGTTAGAAGTACTTAATTGATTGGGAAGCATTTTGTAACATTGAGGGAAAGAAAGATGCTGCATGGGTGCCCTTATAGCATTACAGTAGCATCCCTCTCTACAGACTAGTAGTCCCAAATTCAAGTCCTACCTACTTCAAAGGTGAGTAATAACATCTGTGAACAGGTTGATTCAGAAAATATCTGAAAGGTGCTGCACAGATTCATTTCACTGAATTTTTCCCCTTTATCCATTTATATTCAAATCATAGCGTCCCTACAGGGTGGAAACAGGCCATTCGGCCCAACAAGTCTACACTGCCCCTCTGAATAGCATCCCACCCACCATTCCCCTACCCATGCATTTCCCACCTAACCTAAACATCCCTAGACACTCTGGGTAATTTAGCATGGGCAATCCACCTACTCTGCACATCTTTAGACAAATCCTTTCAGTTTGAACATGAGCCAGGGTTTTCACATTACTCATTTAGATACTTGACAAATCTGCACTGACCGCTTACTTTAGTGAAGACCCCCACTGTGCTGGAGATCAGGCTTAAATGAATATTTTTAAGGCAGAAGTTCCCTTGATAAATAAGAATCTAAGGTTATCAGAAATAGATGGAAATGGGGATTCAAAACACAAACATATCAGCGACCTTCCTTAACAGCTCAAGCAGGCTCAAGAGGCTTAATGGCCTGATTTTGCTCCTCAAAGTATTGTTCCTAAATATTCTGAAACATCCCCTTAAATTTCTGCCTTTGCAACGCTTCCAATCCATCCCCTAGCCTAGTACTGAAGTTCATTTCCACTAGCTCAGCTTTCAAGCCCACATAGTTGCCCTGATTTAAGTCTAAAATACTTGTCTTAGACCTGCTGTTCTCTCTTTCAAACTGGTCGTAAAATTCAATCATATTATGATCACTCCTACCTCGAGGTATCTTTATTCTGAGATCCTTAATTAATCCTCCCATGTTACACAAGACCCAATTGATTGTAACTTGCTCTCAGGTTGGTTCCAGTACAGGTTGCTTTAAGAAACTATCAGAAAAACATTCTGAGAACTCCAGGCTCCCACGGTCTGACTCTTCCGATTTATACATTGGTTAAAACCACCTACAATTATTGACAACCCTTTATCACATGTACCCAAATATAGAATATATTTTTGTATACTTTATCTTATATTGTGGCTGGTTAGATATCTAATATCTACAGGTGATACATGCTAATATCTTCTTTCCCCTACTATTCCTTATTTCACCGTAAAAAATTTAGCATCCTGATCTCCTGAACCTAGGTCATCTCTAACTATTCCATTAATGCAATCCTTCACTATAAGTGCTACCCTTCTACCTTTACATAAGTTCCTATTCTTTTTGAAAGTCATATACCCTCAGGCCCTAATCCTTGTCATCATGCAGCCATGTCATATTTATTTATATGTATTTACTCCAATGTATGCTATCAATTTGTTTACATTGTTATAAATGTTACCTGCATTTAGATACAGAACCTTTAGATTTGACTTTTCATAGAATCTCAACAGCATGGAAGCAGGCCATTCAGCCCATCCGGTCTACACAACCATCTGAAGAGCATCCCATCCTGCTAACCTATGCCTTTAACCCTCAATTTCCCATGGCTGATCAACCTAGACACTACGGGCAAGTTATCATGGCCAATCCACCTACCCTGCACGTCTTTGAACTGTGGGAGGAAACCAGAGCACCCGGAGGAAACCCACACAAACACAGGAAGAACATACAAACTCCACACAGACATTCGCCCAAGGGTGGAATTGAGCCCATGTCCCTGATGTTGAGAGACAGCAGTGCTACCCAAGATATTACCTTTTCAATATCTAGCCGTGACTATTGGAGCATTGTAAGGTTTCTTTCTCTCTGCTTCTTCCATTCTCACACCTCCACTTCCGAGATTACTGTCACTATAATAGTGCAGGGGTTTATCAGCAAGATGGCAGCAGAGTAGGATGCTCCGGTCGGAGCTCCTTTGCTCGCCAGTCTCTTTCCCTTTTCTTTCCTCTTCATAGCTTTTCTTCCCACTGCCCTACCTGGAGACTGGAGTTGAGGAGTGGAACAACCATGGCTGAGTCCCGCAGCAGAGCGGAGAGAACAGGCCGATTCCCAGAGCGACAGCAGAACGAGTCCTGGATGGAGGCGGCACATGAAGGCAGCATGGCCTCATGCTATGGGACCGGCGGGCACAGACTGGAACCTTAGTACTTATTGTCACTTATCATCATTCTGGACTTATTCAACTGTTCCCATGTTAATCTATTATTTTTTCACTCTGTAACTACACTTAAAAGTATCTGTACCTAGGTCCTCTACACCCAAGACCCAAAAGGTGACATAACAAACTTTTCACTGCACTTATTCGAATGCATGTGACAGTAAAGTCTATTCTATTATGGTCTGTAACCTTGGATCTGCACTTTGATTTCTTACATCTATCTAGACTTGATTCCTCACCTCTATTATTATAGGTCCTCTCTACTTCTCTAGGAATAGGGTTTGCTAGGACAACCTAGCCAGCACTATTCGGGTGCAAACATCCCATGCACAGCTCTGACATTCCCCAGCCCCAATGTCAATGTCATATGAACCAGAACCTCACTTCTCCTACATCAGTCGTGTATCTGTTTCCCTAATCTTATGTGCCCTCTGCCAATTGCTATGTAGCTCAGTCAGTAATCCATAGTTTATTACCATTAACATTCTGCTTTTCAATTTGGAGCCTAGCTCTTCACACTATCTAAATCATACTGGCCTTCCATGTGCTTTGCCTTCTACATATGGAACTTCGAAGGAAACATCTATCTGCCATATTTTGCAGTTGATATTGTGTATGCGTGCCTGGTTAATTGCACAAAATGTTCTGGTGATGAGAGTATAAACATGCCCGGTGCATATATTAAAGGCAATAATTAGCAATATCACAATGTTACCAGCTGATTCTCCTCGTCACCCTGTGCCCCATCTCAGCAATACATAGCTCTTCAACCCAACACCTTTGTGAGAACACTTTCACCATACAGACTGCGGCAGGTCAAGACAGCAGCCAATCGCCCAGTCCCAGAACAACCAGGGATAGGTAATAAATGCTGTCACTTCAATATCGAATGCACAAATCCAAACTCAGTATGATTTCAATGTAGTCACTTAGCTTGATTTGTTGAAGAGTGATTCTATCATAACACCAGCCTCCTTGGTTGCAAAAGAATCCCAACAGCCTGCTTGAGGAAAATAATTGCATTTCCTATTACGTAATGACATTGTTATGAATGAAGCCCTTAGTTGAACTGGGAGTATGTTAACCTGCCTGCATTTTGCTTAGTTTTAATATATATTCATCACCATGATTTCACTCCTAATTCTTTCTCAATGGAAGACTCTTTTGTTATGGTATTGTTTTGATGATATATCTATCTGGAGAGCTTCTCTTTGATGTTATCAGGACACTTGTAACACTCTTAAGCCATTTTGATTTTCTTTCTAATAGTTTCATTTTCATTTGTTCAATGGTTTTTGCTGTGTATGATTTGTTAATTCCTGCCCCCACCCTTCAACATCAATCACCAGCTCCAAGCATTTCATCAACTTGACGTTGTGAGTTTAGTAAGTGCAACAAACTCTAAAGACAAGGATTTTTCAAGTTTTTTCAATGACTGGACCTGTTTATTCATCCAGGGTGCCATCATGGTCTAGAATTGAGATCAGCACCTTTAGAACAGGGAACATCCGAAAGAGGGATCAGTCACTACAAACAAAAGTGACTGACCAATGCTTGGAAGTTATTTCACATTTCTTAAATGTAATGTGTTTTGAAAGGGATATACAACTGGCTGGCTTAGGGAACACAGCTGTGGAAAGAAACTGGAAATTTTTGTGGATCAAAGCTATAGTTAATAAACCAGCTTGGTTTGCTGACCAGATGAATCAATAAAAGTTTATTCTTCATTGCAAGTAATTTTCCTCACCTACCTCCTGTTTTGAATGATCGTTTTCCTTTCTTTCTGCCTTTAATGAAATCAGTTTGGGAGTGAAGTTCAGAAAACCAAAAATATGATAAGCTGTTGACATTTCTGATGGCGTAACATTTTGCAATGTGATTTACTTTTTCACCAAATGCTAGATGTAACATTTTCAGTTTAATGGACGTCTGCCCGTGGTAACACTTCTTAAAGGGAATTAGCCTTAAGGTTGAGAAATTGGAACCAGTGATTGGAGCTGTTACATGTAACCTAGAACAAGTGATCCCTTTTGGTCTCCTTATCAATGGAAAGACATGCTGACATTGGAGGCAGTCCAGAAGGATCACTGGCTGGAACCCAGGAATGGAGGAACTGTCTTATGAGGAGAGGCTGAATAGATTATGCCTGTACTCATTCGAATTTAAAAGAATGAGAGGAGACCTTATTAAAATATACAAGATCCTGAATGGACTTGGTGGAATAGGAGTTTCCCTTTGATATTGGTCTCAGACCAGAATGAGGAGTTAACCATTTAAGACAGGGATGGCGTGGCATTTCTTTTCCCAGAGGATAATCAAGCAGTGGAATTCTTTACGACACAGAAGCTGAAGATGTTGAGTCATTAAGTATATGCAAGGATGCGAAGGACAAATTTTTAATCAGTAAGGGAATTAACGGTTGTGGGGAAAAGGCAGGAACGTGAATCTGAGATTAGAAAATCAGGCATGATCTCATTGAATTTCAGCACAGACTCAATGGGCTAAATGGCCTATTTCTGCTCGTGACCAGGACTGGAGAGAATACTCCTTCAATTAAAGATGTTCCCAACAGATCTGATTGCAGTCATGCCAATGATTGTTATCCAACCATAAAGCCTGCTGAATGAGCTCAAATTATGCAAGCTGCTCCCCTAGCCTAGCTGTTCCAGTACAGTTACAACATTGGCATCTACCTGACAATGTGGAAAATTACCCAAGTATGTCCCGTACACAAAAATCAGGACAAATCCAACCTGGAAAATTACTGCCCCATCAGTCTACTCTCGACCATCCATAAAGTGATGGAATGTGTCATCAACAGTGCAATCAAGCAGCACCTGCTCAGTGATGTCCAGTTTGGGTTCTGCCAGGGCCACTCAGCTCCTGACCTCATTACAGCCTTGGTTCAAACATGGACAAAAGAGCTGAATTCCAGAGGTAAGGTGAGAGCGACAGCTCTTGATATCAAGGCTGCATTCGACCGTCTGTATTATAAAGGAACCCTAGCAAAACCGGAACCAACCGGGATTGGAGGGCAAACTCTCTGCTAATTAGAGTCATACCTGGCACACAGGTATATGGTTATGGTTGTGGTTGTCGGACGTCAGTCATCTCAACTCCAGGGCACCTCTACAGGGGCTCATCAGGGTAGTGTCCTAGCCCAACCATCTTCAGCTGCTTCATCAATGACCTTCCCTCCATCATCAGGTTAGAAGTGGGGATGTTCACTGATGATTGGACAATGTTCAACACCATTGTGACTACTCAGGTACTGAAGCAGTTCAAGTTCAAATGCAGCAAGATCTGGACAATATCCAGGCTTGGCCTAACAAGTGGCAAGTAACAAAGTGCCACACAAATGCCAGGCAATGATCATCTACAATAAGACACAATCTAACCACTGCCCCTTGACACTCAATACTGTTACCATCTCTGAATTCCACACCATCAACTTCCGGGGGGGGTTATCATTGACCAGAAACTCAACTGGACTCATCACATAAACACAGTGGCTGCAAGAGCAGTTCAGGGTCTAGAAATACCGCTGTGAGTAACTCACCTCCTGATGCCCCAAGGCCTGTCACCATCTACAAGGCACAAGTCCGGACTGTGATGGAATACTCCCCACCTGCCTGGATGACTGCAGCTGCAACAAAATTCAACAAGCTGGGCACAATACCAGACAAAGCAGTCCCCTTGACTGGCACCACACCCACAGGCATCAATTCCCTCCACCACCAATGCTCAGTAGCAGCAGTGCGTACCTTCTGCAAGATGCACTGCAAAAATTTACTCGAGATCCTCAGGCGTTAACTTCCAAACTCACAACCACTTCCAGCTAGAAGGACAGAACAGATGTGTGGGAACAGCCCCACCTTCAACTTCTCTCCAAGTCCCTCATCATCCATTCCTTCACTGTCACTGGGTCAAAATCCTGGAATTCCCTCCGTAAGGGCATTGTGGGTCATCTTACAGCAGATGGACTGCAGCAGTTCAAGAAGGTAGCTCATCACCCACATCTTAAGGGCATCTAGGGACCAGCAATAAATACTGCCCAGGCAGTAATGCCCACATCCCACAGAAGCTTTTGCATAAAGCTCAAAAGGACCCCTCAATAAAAAATAAACTGTGCAATCCTGCCTTGTAGCCAATCCAGTATGTTGGAAGTGGGGATCAGGATATTGAAATTTCAAGCAGCTCCCTCGATGAACCTGAATGTCAGCTCTGATTTTTGCATTCAGCTAGAACTTGAATTCACTACTTTCTGACTCTCGGCCACGGCTAGCACTGAGCCACAGCAGAACAGGATTCAAGTCTAAGTCTTAGCAGCAAGTCTGGATTTTGCATTTAACATGATGCATTTGAAAAGCTGAAAACTGTTTTCTAAGAATGACTTTTGAAATTCTGTCTGGAATTGAATCGATCTGGCATTGCAACAGTGCACAGGTACTGCCAAGTGCTGCATTTTGCTTCCTCTAATTGCACTGATAATGCATACTATGCCTAGGCTAGAAATGAATATGTGACCAAACCTGAGTTTATAAATTGTGTTCCTGCCGAGAAACCAATTTTCTGCTTCCTGCAGGGATAGTTTAATGCAGACCAGCAATAGCTGGAGTCCTTCTCAAACCAGTGATTCTCTGACCATGAGAACACTTTGATCCTTGATTCAATATCAAAAATGAAGGCATTATTTTTAATTGGGCAGACACTGTGCTTAGTCACTAAAAGACAGAAATTTTATCTCACAATTGCTCTTGTATGAATTTTATTCTCCCAATATTTCAACTCTGGCGTCAACGCACTTCTATTTATATAGATGGATGCTTCTTGCTATTAGTGAGTAACATTTCATAGAAGCATATTAAGCACAGAAAAAATATTTCCTTGAAAGCTTACTCATTGAAACAAAAAAAGGCATGCCCAACAAAATACTCGACTGGAGTATGACAAAAATCTTCAACTAAGAAATAACACATTTTCCATATAATTGTTACCAGAGAAAGTAATAAGATTCCCACTACTGTGATCCTGACCGTGACCAATCACTTCTCTCGGGCAATGCAAACAAAAATTTGTCTTGTTGCAAAAATGCACATGCCTGACCAGTAATGTGAAGCTGATATGGTGGCATTAATAAATGCAGCCCATCTTATGTAACATGTAAAAGTGCAGTACTTGCAGGCCAGTGCATTGATATCACACGTTTATAGCTGTCAGATTAATTGGACTGTCTAGTCGGAGCAGTCTTTCTCACAAACAATGCCAAGCTCAGCACAATTAACATCTCAGCCTGAGGAAAAGTTTCAACTGTGTCCCTCCCACAAAGCATAGATGAGCAGTCCAAGATATTGCATTTTTTCAAAGATATTTTCAAAAGTTATTTCAAAGTGGGCGGCTCAGTGGCTCAGTAGTTAGCACTGCTACCTCATAGCACCAGGTTCGATTCCACCCCCAGAAGAATGTGTGGGGTTTGCACATTCTCCCCATGTCTTCGTGGGTTTCCTCGCACAGTCCAGAGATGTGCAGGTTAGGTGGATTGGCCATGCTAAATTGCTCCTAGTGGCCATGGATGTGCAGGCTAGGCAGATTAGCCGTGGGAAATGTTGGGGGTGTGTGTGGGGGGTGGGGGGGGTGGGGAGGCGGGGTCTGGGTCTGGGTGGGATACTCTTTGAGGTGAGGGGGTCAGTGTGGACTTGGTGGGCTGATTGGCCTGTTTCCACACTGCTGGGATTCTACGATAAAAGAAAATAGGCCATAAACAGTAACCCAAGATTACAGACATATGGCAGAATGCACAATGATTCAGCCCAGCTGCTGAATTATTCAGACAGTCACCATAGCAAGTAGACCAGGCATTGCTCTGCTACATTCATTTGTCTACCCTTGTTCTCACTTATTACCTCCCTGCCTCTTTACATTAACACATCTTCTCAAGTTTTCTCATAGCTACCGACAGTTTTGTAACCATATTGTGACCAGCCCCTTTCACTGCCTCTATCCTTTAGACGTCACTCAAGTACGTTCTTCCACTCACACCAATGTCCTCACTTCACTGACATTAACTGATACCTGAAGTCACACTAACAATCTGGCCGTGGAAAATTGAGTCTGCCTCCATTTGCTACTAACTATTTGCGTAAACGATATCATGAAAGGGGCAAGCCCAGTCTCAGATGTTGGCAAACATTTTCAATTTTCCTCAAATTTGTCAGATGCTCAGTTTTACCGTCACGAGTGATACTTAGAGGCACATGTATCAACAACTCATTTGAAATTTTAAAGGGAGCACCACAATGATCATTCCAAAACTGTCCAATCTATTTTTTCATTTTATTTTTTTCAAGGCTGGTTACACGGGCAATGAATTGCAAATCCATTAAATTAAATCAAGTACCCAGTTAAGAGTGTGACTCCTTAACTCACTTTGAAAGACCTCCCAGTAATTCATGGAAACCAACTCTGCAGACATAATAACCAAGAGGAGCAGGTATGGAATGGATGAAATTGAGTTGATAGAAACTGATAAATAAATCCAATCTCAGAAAGCTCTAAGGCAGTTCTGATGAAACATCCATGTCCATGGCTACAGGCTACTCCATGAAAGTAAATTCACTGGATTACCTTGCCTCTACGGTTGAAATATCTGCAATTTCATTGGATTTGGTACAAATGGGATGGTTTGCGCAGATCATTGAAAGCCCATGTGAAACTGCCTGGCTGACTTGAACAAACTATACTCCAACAAAATATTTCTAATTTATAAAAAAAGGTATCCATCTGAAAAGCCCACTCTACCGAACAGTGACGCAGTAGAGACAAAGAAAGAAACGCCAAAGGATCAGTTTGGTAGCAATTGTCAACATTTATGTTGTCTTTTCATATCAAGTTGCTCTGACTGATTGCCCTTGAAAAGATGAAGACGTGAAACGGTTTTGAGTCCTGTACTCCATCTGTTGAAGGTATTTTCAGGGAGGGTGTTCCAGGATTTTGACCCAATATTGATATATTTGCAATGTGCAACTTGGAGGCGGTAGCATTCCCAAGTGCTTGCTGCCCTTGTCCTTTCAGGTGGTAGAGGCTGCAGGTTTGAATGAGTCCCAATGCAGAGAATGGGAGGGGCTCGCGGAGGGTTAATCTCCTGTCAGTCTCTCAGCGTTGCAACATTGATCCTTTCATCCCTGCCTTTGTTGCCTGTGCCGTTATTGTCGGCTTTCAGCCATCCTGCCTGTAATGCTGCAGCCCATTGCCAAGAAGGTACAGTGTACAGCCAAGACCTCAAAGGTGCAGGGCTGCTCAGGTTCCACCTCCAAAACCATCTGCAGTTTTCTCCACTCGAAGCCTTCCATCAGTGATGCTTGGGAGCACAGCTATAGGCAACAAGTCCCATTTAGGATGGGCACTAAGATAAAGAACGAGTGTAAATAGTTCACATGACTTTATTTGCAAATTCCAAGTGAGCTTTTTACTTTGTGTTGGCTTTTTTAAAAAATAATCTGTATTGTGGCCAAGTAACAATGATGGAGGGAAGATGTGGGACTGAACGAGGAATTGGAGTGGACATTACTGCTATTGAACTCAATTTATTTCTTCATGGAAGAACAACTCTGGTTCTCAAACAGCCAGATTTGAGATACTGTACACTTCTTAATATTGAAATTTTGACTCCTCTCATTAATAAAGACTTTGGCTGTGAGACTGTGCGTCCCATTCAAGGACCAAAATGACATCCAATGTGCGCACATACAATCTGT
Organism: Ginglymostoma cirratum; assembly: GCA_024137785.1. NCBI lineage: Eukaryota > Metazoa > Chordata > Chondrichthyes > Orectolobiformes > Ginglymostomatidae > Ginglymostoma > Ginglymostoma cirratum. The sequence goes on along the minus strand of JAHRHZ010000267.1, from coordinate 7,366,588 downwards.
CACATATCACATTGGTTGCTACCTTATTCAGGGCGTTAGTTCAGATACAACTGAATTCCAGCAGACGTATGAAATGCAGGCAAATTATGATTTCAACAGTAACCAATGTTTCGTTGACACCAGGAGCATCAATGTGGAGATTTTACATTCCAGCCAATGCTCTTTTCATAGAATACAATTTAACCTACTAAGCAGCAAAAGGACCCCAAATCCAGCAACACTATTTAGAATAATTATCAATTACTTAAACACTGATTGCAATCTGATTTATTCCAGCCATGATCGACGGGTCTCTGAAATCGTTTGTGATTATTCTACGCCATAGTACAAAGATCTCACAATTTAGCTTGGGAAGTGGACCAAAGTCGTGACTTTAAGATGGAAAGAACGAAGGGAGCAGAGAACTATCGACCTGTTCCCTTGACGTTGCCATCAGGGAGAAGTTACTTGTAGCACAGACAAAGGAGAACCAGTGGACGTGGTTGTATTTGGATTTTCAGAAGGCTTTTGTTATACTCCCACATAGAAAGTTAGTTCGTAATATTAAAGTGCCCAGGATTAAGCATACGGGATTGAGAATTGGGAAACATAAAGAAAGCAGGACCAGGGATAAATGAATCATCCTCCTAATGGCAGGCTGCTACTAATGTGATAGCACAAGATTCAATGCTAGATCCATAACTAACAATCTACATAAGTGTTTTGGATGTGGGGATCAATTGTATATTTCCAAGTTTGCTGATGGCACCACACTGACCAATAGGTAAGTTGTGAGGAGAGTGCAAGAGGGTTTCAAGAGTAGAATGTGGCAGATGGTATATTATTCACTTTGGTGAAAAAAAAACAGCCAAATACTACTTAAGTAATGAGTTTGCGAAATGCAAATGCCCAAAAAGATCCAGCTGTCCATGTCATGAGTCACTAAAAGCACGGAAAACGGGCGATTAGAAAAGCAAGCGGTATGTTGGTATTCATTGTAAAAGGGCTTGAATACATAAGTAAAAATGTCTTGCTGCTGTTGTACAGACCGTTGGTGAGACCTCACCTGACCACTGCGTACAGTTTTGGCTTCCTTCTCTAAGGAAGGATATAACTGCCATAGAGAATGGAACAGAGGTTCACTCGATCAATTTCTGCTTTCATAGAATCCCTACAGTGTGGAAACAGGCCCTTCGGCCCAACAAGTCCGCACCTATTCTCAGAGCACCCACCTAAACCCATCCCCCTCTAACCCACCTAATCTACACATCCCACTACAGGCAATTTAGCATGGCCAATCCACCTATCCTGCACATCTTTGGACTGTGGGAGGAAACCGGAGCACTCAGAGGGAACCCACACAGACATGGGAAGAACGTGCAAACTCCACACAGACAGTCGCCCGAGGGTGGAATTGAACCTGGGTCCCTGGCGCTGTGAGGCAGCAGTGCTAACCACTGTGCCACTTTGGTTGAATTATTTTACGAGAAGAGATTGAGAGTTGGAATGGGTTTGCATTTTCCTGAGTATTGAGGAATGAGAGGTGATTGATTTACTGATCGATTTATTATCACATGTACTGAAATACAGTGAAAAGCTCTGTTTACGAGTGGTACAGGCAGATCACAGTAAGCAATGGACATACAGATCGAAAAGACTTAGTGGCATACAGGTTAGTGTGTGTGTGTGTGTGTGTGTGTGTGTGTGTGTGTGTGTGTGTGTG
>JAHRHZ010000267.1:7347267-7364876 GCA_024137785.1 Ginglymostoma cirratum | reverse complement strand
TGTGTGTGTGTGTGTGTGTGTGTGTGTGTGTGTGTGTGTGTGTGTGTTCAGGATTTTGTATCTTCTGCCTGACAGAAGATGTTGTAGGAAGTCGACGATGTTGGCCGCCTTTCCGCGGCAGCGAGCTGTGTAAGTAAGAGTCCATGGACGGAATATTCGCTTCTGTGATGGTCTGAGCTGTGTACACCACCTTCCGTAGTTTCTTACAGCCCTGGGCTGGGTAATTGCCATAGCAGGCTGTTATGCACCCAGACAGTATGCTTTCAATGGTGCATCTGTAGAGGTTGGTGAGGGAACTTATGGACATGTCAAATTTCCTGAGCAGCCTGAGGAAAAAGAGGCATTGCCATTCAGTGTTGGTAACTTATTCAGTCAGGAACAAAAAAACTTTCCGAGTGTGGCAAGCTATAAAGTGTCTAGAAATAGACAGTATGAGTCTAGAACCTTATCTTAGAATAAGGAATAGGCCATTAAGACTGGAGACGAAGGGGAATTTCTTCATCCACAGGCTGGTGAATCTTTGGAATTCTCTACCTCGGGGTTGGGGGGGGGGGGTGCGCTGTGGTAACTCAACCATTGACCAGTTTCAAGACAGAAATTGATACATTTCTGGAAATTAAATGACATTGAAGAACATGGAGATAACGCAGAACAAGTAACATTGAGGAGAACGATCAGCCACGATCTAGAAAGGCAGGGGAGGTTCAATGGGCTAAACAACCTATTCCTGTCCCGACATTCCTCCGAGTTTGTAATTTTCATAGGAAAATAATGGAATGTCATCCCATAAAGCTTTTTAACATCTTGGAGAAATGTTACCATTCAGTGTTGGAAACTTGAATGTTTAATAATGCGTCATGGTTGTACAGTGAACTGCACAGTTATCCAATTATCCAGGATACTACCTACTGTGTCACAAGAATTCCCCACGTTCTCCTAACATTGACTGGATTTTCCCGTTGGCTCATGGGATATCTGTTGATCCAAAGGTCATCCATGAACTGGAGAGGGCCTCCCAGCACCAGGATGGATAATCTTCTAGTCTAACTCTCAACTCCAAGTTAAACTTCCTATTTGGATGGTGTTGTGAACCAGACCAGACCCCCTTAAAAAATGTGTTAAGAGGGTAGCTCAGACCCTAACTTTTTTCTTATTTTAGAGGTAGATGTAAAGTGCATGTTCCAGATGCGATGCGGTTGGTCAAACTACTCAATGTCAAGCAAAACACAATTTATCTCAACACCGTAGTTAAAATACAAACAAAAGAAAGAGGAATTTAGAATAGCTTAACTATTTGAAAACTTAACCGAATAACAGATACAGTATCTATTACTAGTTAACTGTACCAATATAGCACCATCCCATAAACATACCTCTTGGCAAAAAAAGCATATTCAGACACAATTTCTTACATGCAGTTTTCCAATCTAGGAGGAAACAACATCAAGAGAGATTTCAGAGAAAGTAGCAGCTCGCAATCATTTATTGAAGCTTCCAACTCTTCTGGGACCCCAAACAGCTTCTGGCTGCTACTGCTAAAGAAAACTAGAAAGCCTGGTCTGTGAGAGCTGGCAACTCCCAATCAAGCTGTTTCTATTGTTCCAATGTTTTAAAAAACCCTAAAGGCCTCCTAAGTTATTTACTTAAGCCATCTAAGTAACCAGTTTGTTCCCTCTGCCTTTACAGCTCCTCTTCAAAACAAAAACCAGAACAAAATCAGCTTTTAAAGTGACAGCATTGTCACAAGAGGGTGGCATTCCAAAGTTCAGCCAGAACCATAGCACTGCCCTGTCCTGTAGAGGACTTTCCCCACTGTGTCTGAGGGCTTTAAGCCTTTTAGCCATCTCACTTACTCCTTTTCAGCTGAGTGACCCAGACTGGAGTCACCTTGCTGCCTCCCCATATCCTTCACCTCTGATAATGGAGTTGCCATTCTCGTAATGCTGGGTGGTCCCCTGTTGACATTCTAACACAGGAACCTGCCCGCTATCTTCTCGAACATATGCTTGGTTGTCCAAAATCACCCTCAGGATCTCACTGCCTGCATTTGTGGGTTTACAGCCTACATTTCATCCTGATGCTGGGAGCAGGACCAGGGAAAAAGAAAATCTTGTCCATTGTCTTCTATCACCAGCACAAACCCTTGTTCCCTAAGTACTGACTCCTCACTTCTCCCTGATAACTCTCTGAGGCTGATCCAGATTGGTCTCAATCTTGGTGTCATATTTAACCCCAAAAGGAGATTTTCTGCACCATCAAGACCATTTATTCGTACCAGTGAAAGATACCGCAGCTTATCTTCTGCTAAAACCCTTGTTCATGCCTTTGCATCTTTAGACTTTGCATCTTTAGACATGCATCTGGCTGGTTTCCCACATTCTCCCTCAGATAAACTTGAGCTCATCCACAGTTTCACTGGCTGTATCCTAACTTGCATCAAGTACCAGTTTACCTATCACCACAGGGCTCACTGACCTACACTGGCTTCCTGGTCACACAAAACCTTGAATTTAAAATTCTCATCCTCCGTCTCAATTTCCTCAAGGTCTTGCCTCTCCTGAAATCTGGAAACTCTTCCAGCCTACAGCTCTCCAAGATATCCACATTCTTCCAAATCTGGCCTTTTCAGCATCTCTGATTTTAATCACTGAATCATTGGCTACCAAGACCCAACCTCTGGATTTCCAACTCAAAATGTTTCTGTCTCTCCTTCCTCCTCTAGGTAATTCCTTAAAACCTCCCTCTTTGACCAAGTTTCTGGTCATTGACCCACATATTATCTCTTCATTGTGCTCAGTGTCACATTTTGTTTAAAATAGCATCCATGAAGGAATGTGGGATGTTTTACCTCATTCACCAATCAAAGACAAATTGTTGAAGTTGTGAGGAAAAGATGCATGCCGACCTATTTATATAACAACTGTAGATCCTCTCAAAGTACACAGATCAGCAGCAAAGTAAAGAGCTGTCTGTGTACTGCATTTCCTGCCATCAATCAGAAAAACCTTAAATGAATACCAGCCTGATTAAACAACCATCTAAAGTAATTGTTAGGCCAATGGATGATATAATTTCATCTACCCAGTTAGATTGGATCCTGATTCAGGGATCGACCACTCCACAGAGATGAGTCTGAATCAGCATAATACATAGGGCAGTCAGTAACTTACAACTTGCACCATTGAGTCTAATTCTCTAGATTTGCGAGTGACTACGTCTTTGTCCTGTCAGTGTCCCTGAACTTTGCACTTCCCCACACTTCCCTGATCAACAGCAAATTGCAAAATGCCTGAAGTGCTCTGCAGATCAGTCATTATCTGTGGAGAGAAACAGATAGGTTCATGGTTCAGGTATGGATCCTTGGCCTTTTCAGGTCTCGAACCAAGGTCTATCTATGGGATATCACTGAAATTCTAAACCTTCCTCTCCATGGTTTCTAAAAATACAGCTTTAAAGCAATGTGACTTTTCTTCTCACATCCTACTTTGCTGTGTAGCATCTGTCCTGTTGTTCTCTTATGTGGACCTGCTGCCTTCTACTACAGGGTTTCCTCTGTCCACTGGCCTTCATCCCTTCACTATCAGTCAAGAATCACCTAATTTGTCCCCATTTTACTCCTATCCCTGTAAATCCTGGCATCTAAATTGAAACCTCAGTTAAAACCTCAGTCATACTGATTCCTTTGGAAATAGGTAAAAGCATGTGAGCATCAGTCACTCTTACACCGTTTATCACAAATAATATAACTTCATTGCACTCCATGACTTGGGATCTATTTGGCAACTGTGAATTCAGTTGGAGTTTCAAGGAATTATTTCAACTACAGTTGCAGCTAGCCTGTAATTTCATGTCTTGGCCTGACCTGAATCAAGTTAGCTTTCTCAGTTATGATAAATGCTCAGTGATAGGAGTAATTAGCCTACAACTAAATGATCTAAAACCGGTGTTTTAAAAAGAGGCTGTGCTTACAACACACTGTTTATGGTCTCAGGGTCTGCAGTCTACTAAGTACGTGTTCAATTCTAGTCACTCTTAATATGCAGGAAACTTGGAGACCATTCACGCACTGCAAGGTCTTAGAAACAGCAAGCAGTTAACACTAAATCTGTTTTCTTCTAGTGATATTAGTTGTGGGGAAATAACGTTGTCCAAGGCTTCAGTGTGACTTCCTGAACGCTTCTTGAAAATAGTGCCATAGAATCTTTTAAATCCGTCAGAGATGGGGGACAGGGCCGTGGTTTAACAGCTCATCTGAAAGACTGCAGCACTCCCTCACTCCTGCACGGAGGCATCAGTTTAGATTATATTCTCAGGTCTCTGGAGTGGGATGTGGAACCAACAAATCTGTAACACAAGACCAAGCGTGCTCCCACGAGCCACATTTTAAGGCAAAAAGAATTCTGTATTCCTTTCGCATCTGGATGCAAGCTACAAAAGAATTATTGGCAACAAGTTCCATTTTATTGAATGCTGGGAGATGCCATGCTTTTGACACAAGATGCTGATTTCTTTTAGTTAATTTTAAGCATAATGGTTCAGAGTATTTTTAGCAAATAAAACAGATTCAATGAATTGCTTTATTGTCTATCTGCTGTCCTTTGCATTGGTTTACACACAGCAGACAAGATGTCAGCAGAATCAGAATTCAAGGCATAAAATGACACTTAATGGGGCATAAAAGGAACATATAACAGTAGGGGCCTCCTGTCAGATAGAGCAGACTTGCTACAATGTATATCGATCATTCTGTCATACTTCCATTAAGAAGGCAGGAAAGTCACCATTTTTCTAATAAGCTAATGATGATAATGATATACTTTGTGGGTAATAGAGACAGATGGTTGAACCGGAGAAGCACAATACTCCAGCTAACTTTGGTTTACACAGGTACAATTTTCTGGTTAAACAGGGCATCTCAACATTTCTACCTGATTTGAAAAGCCACCAAAAAGTGGACTGACATTTCTAATTTTCATTATTGGATGTTGACATTGACAAATATTTTCCTTTAGACTACTGATTTTAGAGAACACCTCATGGAATTGACTCGGAATAATTAGTGAGTTCGATATTCCAATATAAGTAATTTGAAATGTGCAGCTACAAATGTGCAATTAGTCATTCAAAAGACACTACGATACTCCTCCAGATCTACATTTGACTCGCTCTTGACTGGGATCAGCCGCTCTTTCCGAGACAACTCCCTTCCATTTCCATAATAAGAAAGGATACAACAAAAATAGGGAAATGTCATTAATCTCAGTTTTTACAATGGATGGCGAGAAAAAGATTGCCCCATTTTGCACTTTTCTTGGAAGTGATGATTTGAAATTCTCATTACAATCACTTTTTCTCCCTAATACTTCAACTCTTGTTATTAAGTTTCTCCAAACGACTATAAACCAATAAAACTATAATATTTGAACCCAATGAGTGGTGCAATGATAATGCTGCAGCCTAACACTGAATTTATTTATTAATGCTTTTAAGAATCAAATGCATGTGGAAAATACACCTTGTGTCACCAAACTGCCATTACAACATCCATACATTACCAAAACACAATAAACTGAACATCTTGGCACACTGTCCCTGAACCAGCAACAATCTGATTGAAGTAACATCCCTTTCATTGCTTCTGACATCACTTACATGTACAGCATGCTATCAAAGACATTGTGAGGAAAACAATAGGGAGAATTAAAGAAAGACTTGCTGTATATGGCACATTTCAGGACCTCAGGATGCCCAAAGGCTTTACAGCCAATTAGCTAATTTTGAAATCTGTCACTGTTATAATTAGGACGCAAAATAATGTGCTTTGTTTGTGCAATTAATCAATTAATTGTCCTCACAATGATCTCTGACATTGTCCCACAAATGGCTTACATTGTTTTGAGCTTCTACTTTAATTGAATACTCCATTACATCAGGATTTTGTCTTTTTTTTAAAACTTGTAAGGAATCCTTTTAGAATCTATTTATGCCACAATATTACATTATACACTTGCTTCTATTGGTAATATTGGCACTAAACCATAACTGGCATTTATTACGTATACAGTTCTGTTTATTCTGCATTCTTAATACCAATCAGCATTTTTTATTAGCTATACATTTTTCATGAACAACAAATTTGACTTTATTTGCCAATTCCGTAAAGTATGAAGAAGCTTTTGAGCATTCTTGGCAATTCAGGAATTCCTCAAAATGCTGCTTTACATGTACAGTAATAATATTCTAGATGGTCAACCAAAAGTGTAAACTTAAATACAGTAATATATTTTTTTAAAAATGCCGTAAATTCATTTTAGTTGTAAGCCGAACTTTACTTCTTACAAAGTTAGATAATAGAATGACAGGAGGACAGTCTTTCAAACTAATTCTGAAAAAAAATGAATGTTAGGAACAAAAAATTATTTTGCGTCCTTTTTGATTTAGGAAACCAGGAATTCATCACTCATTTAACATCTGAATTATCTGGGAATACAGGGTGGGAGTTCAGTGGATAAATTTGGTGATACCAGTTTATGGGCATAAACCAGATGGTGTTTGCTTGTGGTAAGGAAGCACACATGGAGTCGTTTAACCTGGGAAGGCTGAACACAGCAATCCCTTGATTCTAACTGAGCAGGCAACTTTCCTGTTCATACCACCTGAACACAGACATACTGGAAGGATTTACAGATTGAAAACCAACCTTCCTTGGCAATTAAGTTGTCCTGGAGCTTTTGGTCTAGCAGGGTGAGGATATTACCATTTTCTCACAAGACTTCCAGATATTCCAGGTAACATACTCCAATTATTCAGGATGGTGTACCATTCTAAATAAGATTTTCCAAACCAATATTATTCCAACTGATGATTTACTATCTAAAGAAATATCTTTAAAAACCTTAAAAATTTGATTTCCAATTTTAAATTCTCCACTCATTAATATCATTTTATAAGCCCATTTCTCAAATTCAGCAGAACCACCCCGCAAGAAATAAAGGTTTAATTTGTGATTCCAATAAAATTTCCTAGATTTATTTTTAGTTGAAGGCAATCCATTTTCAGTGAAGAATCATTCAGATCAGCGATCCATTTGTTTGCTTTCCACAGTCTTCTCTTGCCTCTGGTTCCTGTTTAGGAATCATTTCTTTCTGAAAGGTGACACCCTATAGACATACTGTGTTGTCGTCAACTGACCTGCACTCCAATTAAATATATGGACAAAACAGATAAAAAGCGATTTTTAATCTTATCTTTCTCGCTATGGAAAAACCCACTCTAAGATCTGTATCCACCTATTTCTCTTCAAAAGCCTACTAAACTAGCCTTGTTTCAATCTAATAAGTCTAATCTGCAAATACATATTCAGTACAAGAACGTTCATGTGACAAAGATGACTCTTAATTCGTTCTTCAGAATCAACTCCAAACTTTCTCAATCTAGAAAATTCTCCATGTTTTACTTCTCTTGCAATTCGATTTAGTTTAGTTAATTTGCAACCAACAAAACCTCTCTATTTTCATGTCCAGTCCCCTGCATCTTATGTAGTCTTCATTTCATTTTCTCATCAATTCAAGTTGTAGCCTTGACTTGCACTTCTAATTCTTCTGCGACTACTATTGGGAGATTTCCCTCAAGTGCTATCAGAGACTCTTTTGTCAGTTTGTAAATGTTTTCTGACACTGGAATCATCTCTGGACTCTCTATCAATATTTGCACTGTGCTTTCCTACTTTGCACACTTCTGTCCCATTCTGACAATTCATGAGCCGTGGTTCTTGGCCACCAGCCTGAACATTCAACCAATAATTAAATTAACTGCACATCACAACACTGTAGCGAGTCTCTACTCAAGATATCTCTCAGGGATATAAATCACTCGAATACATGCTCTGGGCAATTAGTCTGTAGATGTCTCGCGTGCGTCTAAATCACTCACGGTATGACTAGCCAGCCCTCCATCATCAAGCACATGAACATGTGATGTACAAGGATCCTCCTTTATTTTTGTCAGCTCCTCAGAGTCTGAGATTTTGTAATTAATTTCAATTAATCTCAAGAAATGAATCTCAACAGTTTGAAAATAATGTTTCAACATCACAAGCTTACCTTTCCCCAAGACTCACCCTTTTATAATACACTAAGTCTCCTGAATTGAGCTCTGCTTCAGATTGAGACATATATTGCTTCAGCACTCCCTGATTTTCATCCAAGACTTCAGCCATAATGAAAGCCTGTTTTTCTGCACATTCAAATATGCATCACAAATGACACTAATTGTAATGCCTTCGCAAGCAGGAGGATAATCACACAGATCAAACAGCAACTTATGACTTTTCACCCAAAAACTAACTGATGGGGACTATAACCTCGAAACATATGGAGTGAATTCTTTGTATCAACCTCCCATGCCAGAGTGGCTAATCAGCTAACATTTACTGCACCATCTATCACTGTCAGATTTCTTTCACCGTATCCACTGCAGAAAGGGGTTCCAGCTGTGCTGTTCATGACCATAATGTGCATATTTTTACATAAGTCTCTGAAATTGTAATTGGCAAATACTCCTCCATTAACAGTCAAAAATATTCCTTCTAAACTAAATCCAATTGTTAACCTTTTCTCCATAATAGTAAAAAAGTATGAAAGATACTATGTATTATTGTAGAAAATCTATATCTGGTCACCATATCTATAAAATATCAGATGCATATATTTTTCCCTGTATCTTTAGATCCATGGTAAGTGACTCATTAAAGTCACATGCAAAAGGAAGTTTTAAAATACGGTATGGTGGCATTCTCCAATAATTGTTACATATCTCACACTTCTCAAACTCTTTTCTGGTATACTCTTCACCAACTGCACCTTTTATCTCAATTATAAATATCTAAAAAGTAAGGTGAGCAAATTATCTAAGTAGCTTGAAAACAATTTGTTTTTGTCTCCTTGCTTCTTTTTACCTGATGCCATTAATACTTGTCTAATGCTGCAGTGAGAAACATCAAGTTTTAGAGGGTGCAATAATGTCTGGTGAATGGCAAAACAGCTGATTCCCAAAAGTGATTCACTTATCATGCTCCGTGTCCACTTTCATTCGTGTCCTTTTCAGAGTAGATTTAGTCAAAAATAAAAGATACCTAACTTGAGACTGCATGAAATAGCTTATTCCTAGTACTTATGTGGAATTACAAGCTCTTCGGTGACCTCAATATGTTGTAATTACTAACCTTAAAGCAAACAGAACCTACGTTGATCCTCACTGCTTAGTAAATTAAGATAAAATTTCAGGCAGTCTGGTCCACTTAACACAGAAGTGCGAGTACTATCTAGTACTGCACAGATAAAGGATTTACAACTAGCATTTATCACAGGAAAAAAAAAACTCCTTGCCTTCGGTATAATGTGATCAGATTCAAAATTACCATCATCCACTTACTTGGAATTTTCTTCTTCCAGTGTCATTTCCTGTTCATTTTAAACAGTTCACTTCATGTTTCAAAGCATGCTTTAAGTATCTATTAACTCTTCCCATGGACATTCCTGGGATTCATTCACCAATTATTATTATCATATTATGAATAATATTATTATGGTTCTTCCTTGTTCTGCCTGTCCTGAACCCGTTCCTGTGAAATGACACTGTAGTCTGGTATCTGTACCATTTCGAAAAACGGCTGTCATTTAGTCTTATATTCATTCCGTAACCATGGAGTGTCCTAGTTCCATAAGGGTGAAGGAACTGTTTTCCCAGGATATCTTTTCACAGAGCAGGCAACTGATCCAGCTGGGTTTCCTTCTCCAAGTATGGAATATCAATTAGAACCTGTCACTTGACCATGTGAGACTCTTTAGAACAACCCATTATTTAAATCTCAGTAATGATCCAGGAAACCTAAATTGAACTTTGCATATTGGTTATGCAAGCTCTTGAGATCCATGGTCTGCTCTTCCATGGAATGACTATCTATTTTCCATAATCTATCACAAATATTAGGGTGGTAATGGTGGAGAATTTTAACCTTCCAAACATAGACCGGAAATGCCATAGTGTTAAGGGATCACACGGGAAAAAAATTTGTTAAGTGTGTACACTAAATTTTTCTTATTCTGTATGTGGATGTACCTACTAGAGAAGGAGCAGAACTTGGTATTCTCTTGGGAAATAAGACAGGGCAAAGTGAATGAAGCGTCAGTAGGGGAGCACTTTGGGGCAAGTGATCATAATTCTATTTGTTTTAAAATAGTTCTGAATAAGGGTAGACCTGATCTAAAACTTAAAGTTCTAAATTGGAGGAAGACCAATTTTGACAGTATTAGGCAAGAACTTTCAAAAGTTGATTGGGGCAGATATTCACAGGTAAAGGGGCAGCTGGAAAGTGGGAAGCCTTCAAAAATGAGGTAACAGGAGTCCAGAGACAGCGTATTCCTGTTAGGGTGAAGTGCAAGGCTGGTAGGTGTACAGATTACTGGATGACCAGAGAATTTGAGGTTCTTGTCAAGAAAAAGAAGGAAGCAAATGTCAGGCCTAGACAGAAGTAATTGACTGAATCCCCAGAGGAGTATAAGGGTAGTAGGAGTATACTCAGAAAAATCAGGAGGGCAACAACTGGACGTGAGATAGCTTTGGCAATAGCATTAAGGAGAATCCAAAGTGTTTCTACAAATACATTAAGGACAGAAGACTAACTAGGGAGAGAATAGGGTCCCTTAAAGATGAGCAAGGCCACTATGTATGGAACCATAGAAAATGGGGGAGATACTAAATGAGTATTTACTGTTTACTGTGGAGAAAGATATGGAAGATAGAAAACTTGTAAATAATTAGCAATATCTTGAAAAGTTTCTATATTGCAGAGGAGATCATCTTAAAACACAGAGGTGGATAAATCCCTGGGACCTGATCAAGTGGAACCTACAACTCTGTGGGAAGCTAGGGAAGAGATTGCTGGGCCCCTTGCTGAGATATTTATACCATCGATAGCCACGGGTGAGGTACCAGAAGACTGCAGGTTGGCTAATGTGATGCCATTATTTAAGAAAGATGGTAATGAAAAGCCAGGAAACGAGAGACTGGTGAGCCTGACATCGGTGGTGGGCAAATTGTTGGAGGGGATTCTGAGGCACAGGATTTACATGTATTTGGAAAGACAAGGGCTGATTAGGGATACTCAACATAACTCTGTTCATGGGAAATCATGTCTCACTAAGTCGATTGGGCTTTTTGAAGAAGTGGCAAAGAGGATTGATGAAGGCAGAGCGGTGGATGTTGTCTATTTGGACTTCAGTGAGGCATTCGAGAAGGTTACTTGTGGAAGAGCTGTAAACAAGGTTAGATCACATTTGGATAAAAAATTGGGTGGTGGTAGGGGGTTACATTTCAGACTGGAGGTCTGTGACCAGCGGTGTGCCATAAGGATCAGTGCTGGGTCCACTGCTTTTTGTCATTTATATAAATGATTTGGATGTGAACATAGGAGAAATGGTTAGTAAGTTTGCGGATTACACCAAAATTGGTGGTGTAATGGATAGAGAAGAAACTCACCTCACAGTACTACAGGACCTTGATCAAATGGGCCAATGGGCCGAGGAGTGGCAGATGGAGTTTAATCTGGATAAATGGGAGGTGCTAAATTTTGGAAAAGCAAATCAGGGCAGGACTTATACACTTAATGGTAAGGTCCTGAGGAGTACTGCTGAACAAAGAGACCTCCAAGTGCGGATCCATAGTTCCGTGGAAGTGGAGTCACAGGCAGACAGGGTAGTGAAGAAGGCATTTGGCATGCTTGCCTTTACTGGTCAGTGCATTGAGAATAGAAGTTGGGAGTTCATGTTGCGGCTGGACAGGACATTAGGCCACTTTTGGAACACTGCGTTCAATTGTGGTCTCCCTCCTTTAGGAAGGATGTTGTTAAACTTGAAACGATTCAGAAAAGATTTACAGGGCTGTTGCCGGGGTTGGAGGGTTTGACCTATAGAGAGAGGCTGAATTGGCTGGGGCTATTTTCCCTGGAGCATCAGAAGCTGAGGAGTGATCAGATAGAAGGTTATAGAATCATAAATGGCATGGATAGAGTGAATAGCCAGGGTAAGGGTCTCCAAAACTAGAGGGCATAGGTTTAAGGTGAAAGGGAAATGATTTAAAAGGGACCTGATGGGCAACTTTTTCACTCAGAGGGTGGTGCATAAATGGAATGAACAGCCAGACAAAGTGGCAAAGGCTTGGTACAATTTCAACATTTACGTGGCATCTGGATGGGTACATAAATAGGTTTAGGGGATATGGGCCAAATGCTGGCAAATAGGACTAGATTAATTTAGGATATCTGGTCAGCATGGACGAATTGGACTGAAGGGTCTGTTTCTGTGATGTACAACTCTACGACTCTAAATTCTGACCATTCTCATCGACCTTTAATAACCTTCATCATGTGTCTTGTAGGTTTCATTCAAGGATGTGCAAAAATCTAAACCTTAATCATTATCAAACTGATGACCATTCTCCTTACAAAATACTTTACTTCTGTTTTTACTTCTCGTGGGAAGTAACAATACTAAGACCACACCTTGTTTTCCTCTTCCGGTCTGGATAATCTGTGTCCATATATTCACTTCATTTTTCCATGACACATATGACAATGACTGCAAAACATAACATGGGGCAATTACATCCTGATCACTTTTACTCATCATCTACAGTGGTGACAAGGATTCTATTTTCTGTTTGAAACTTTGCACTTAGTTTCCAACCTTCACCTCCAGGCAGCCACTGTCCAAGAGCATGTTGTATTCCAGAACAGTAAGTCTTTAGACACTTCCATGTGCGTTATTTTCAGAAATACACAACGCAAGCATCCAAATCCTCATCTAAACACTCACTGCTTCAGTGTGTTCATATTTACAGGAACAGAAGTAAATCTTTGCTCACTGATTGTCTATAGGACAGCACGGTGGCTCAGTGGTTATCACTACTGCCCCACTGCACGAGGGGCCCGGATTCAATTCCAGCTTTGGGTGACTGTGTGGAGTTTGCACATTCTCCCTGTATCTTCGTGGGTCTCCTCCAAATGTTCTGGTTTCCTCCCACAGTCCAAAGATGTGCAGGTTAGGCGCAGTTTAGCCATGGGAAACAGGGGGGGTAAGGAGGGGTGAGTGTGGGTGGGATGTTCGGTGTGACTCGATGGGCTGAATGGCCCGCTTTCACACTGTAGTGATTCTACGATCAATTATAATTAGTGCCTGGAAGCACCAAGAAACAGCAACCAGGAAAACTTACAAATCGGTACAACTTCTACATTGACCAACCCAATTGTACTTTGAAGTGAAATTTGTGATAGAGATTGGAAAAAGCTATTCGACTATGGTGGGCATCACTGGTTCAGATAAAAGGCAAAATGCTTTTCACCTTACACTGTTGCCAAACTATTCTTTTCCCCTGTCATTGTTATTGCTGGTGTGTTCTGGAAAATAACACTTTCAGCCTGGGAAACGATCAGAGAGATGCCGACAGATCAGAAAATCAGATGAAAAAGTCATCGAGACTTGAAGCATTAGCATGCTGTCTCTCCATGGATGCTACCTGATCCGTTGTGATCTCCAGCATTTGTTGTTTCCAGTTCAGATTCCAGATTCTGTGGTAATTTGCTCCCATACTTCAATGCTATGCTTCATATTGATGCCAGTCAAGAACTTTCTGGAACTTTGCTCCCTCAGTGCACGCACAAAGAACATGGAGACTGGATTTCAGTTCTGAGGAGTTGTAAAGTACAACCACAGAGATGAAAGGTTGGCAAAGCTAAACATATTTAAAAACTGCTAATTCAGCTGGTTTAAGGTGTTAAGAAAACTGTGAGAGAGTGGCACGAGATGACATTGACTAATGAGGTCAGAGTATGTTCTTGTGAAATGCAAATCGGTTTTTTGGGGGAAATACATTTTAAAAATGTGGAATTTATCAAGGTAGGATTTAATGCTACACTTTAAGCAAGATATTCAAAACAATATTGGGCAATTGTAGCCAAAGCGATTTTGATATTGCAGCATGATAATTTCAACAAAACACCCTGCTCACCTTTAAGTGAGTGTAAAAATCCTCGTGTAAAGTGATTCAGGGCTCATCTGAGCCATTAAGTCAATTAGTGAAGTGTTTGATTGACGGGTGGTGACCTCTGTGATCAGATGCATAATTTATTGTAGTATGTTTTCGACAAATTGTTGTATTGCTAATGATGGATTGTAGTGATTATTTGTACTACCGGCAAAGTAATGAACACCTTTGTGTTTAACTTGCCCTCTGAGGGTTGTCTCATTATTTCTCATAATCCTCATTTCCAAACAGTAGAGAAACTCATCAAGGGTATAAGGTTACCTCTTACTTTAGCTAAGCTGACAGGATTTCAATGTGTTTCTGATATTGTTCGAATACAAGATTTGGTCACTGAATTTGGACTGAAAGGGAAAATTTTTAACCCTTTGTTCCATTAAAGGCCAAACAAGATTTGGGGTTTCTTTATCTAAGAGTTTATTCATGTATGCATAGGAGGCGTACCCATCAAAGATGGTGCAAAACTCTCTGATTTGCTGCCAAACAATGGTTTTGCATTATTTTTACAGAAAGCAGTTTCCAATAAAAAGAGTATGTTTACACTTGATCTCTAACCAAAAATGTTTGTTTGACTCCATATTCCAAGATAGTAAAAGGGTATATAATCCAACACAAAAACAAAGTTGCTGGAAAAGCTCAGCAGGTCTGGCAGCATCTGTGGAGGAGAAGACAGAGTTAACATTTCGGGTCCAGTGACCCTTCCTCAGAACTGATGGTGGCTGGGAAAACATCAGTTTATATGCAGAAAATAGGGAGGTGGGTGGGGTAGGGAGTAAACGATATGATAGATCCCAAAGAGAGAGAAAGAGAGTTGGACAGACAAAGGTGTTGCTAACGATCCTCGCACCCCACTTCCTGTAAAGACTCTATCCCATTTTCTCAGCTCCTCTGTCTCCGTCGCATATGTTCAGATGAGGCCAACGTCGACAAGGGAGCCTCCGAAATGTCCACATTCTTCCTCAACCGAGGATTCCCCAGCTCCGTCGTCAACAGGGCCCTCAATCGGGTCCAACCCATCTCCTGCACTTCTGCCCTCACCCCTCTTCTTCCCTCCCGCAACAGCGATAGGGTTCCCCTTATCCTCACCTACCATCCCACCAGCATCCACATCCAGAAGATCATCAGATGCCATTTCTGCCACCTCCAGCAAGATGCCACCACCAGACACATATTGCCCTCCCCTCGCTTGTCCGCCTTCCGCAGGGACCGTTCCCTCCGGGACACCCTGGTCCACACTTCCTTCACTCCCAACACCTGCCCACAGCCCTACGGCACCGATCTCTGTAACCGGCATAGGTGCAACACCTGCCCATTTACCTCCTCCCTCCCCGCTATATAAGGGCCCAAAAATACCTTCCAGGTGAAGCAACACTTCACCTGCACTTCCAAGAATCTAGTCTACTGCATTCGCTGCTCACAATGTGGTCTCCTCTACATTGGGGAAACAAAGCATAGACTTGGCAACCGCTTCGCAGAACATCTACGTTCTGCTCGCAAAAAAGACCCTGAACTACCTGTTGCCTGCCACTTCAATGTACCACCCTGCTCTCTGGCCAACATCTGTGTCTCCGGCTTGCTACAGTGTTCCAGTGAAGCCCAACGCAAGCTGGAGGAACAACACCTCATTTTCCACTTGGGGACCCTACAGCCTTCCGGACTCAATATGGAGTTCAATAATTTTAGGGCCTAAACTCTCCCACGTCCCAGCCCCCTACCCCACACACCAGGCCTTGTTACCACATAGCCTGCCATTACACACCCCCTGTTGTTAGTCACTAACAGTCCCCATTAACAACTATTCACCCTCCTAGCCTGATCGTTAGCAACTCCTTTGTCTATCCAACTGTCTTTCTCTCTTTTTGGGCTCTATCTTATCGTTTACTCCCCATCCCTATTTTCTGCATATAAAGTGACGTTTTCCCAGCCACCATCAGTTCTGAGGGAGGGTCACTGGACCCAAAACGTTAACTCTGTTTTCTCCTCCACAGATGCTGCCAGACCTGCTGAGCTTTTCCAGCAACTTTGTTTTTGTTCCTGATTTACAGCATCCGCAGTTCTTTTGGTTTTTATATTATCCAACATATTCAAATCTGCACACATGATTATAATATCCAATCCAAGTTTTACATGCTCATGAACAACTATCCAATCAAATAATTTCATGTTTACATCTAATCATTCGAAGTATGGAAAGCATAACACACAACAATTTTACTTTTACTGTATCAAATGTCTGAAAGCTCTATTTACTAAACACTATTTTCTTTTGCCAGCAACATATGTTTTAAACTATAGAAATGGATGGTTCTTTTCACATAACATACTTCGCACATTCTCACAGTATTACAGTTTCTGTCATATACAGTTAAAGATACTCTCAGCATCCACTGGATTGCTTCCTTTTTGGTCTTTCAGCCAGGTAATCTCTAAGCCCAGAAGTATCTCTCACCGTAACTCTTACCCCATTGATCTCTTCAAGCTAGAGACAAAATCTAGCCTGCTTTAAGATCACAATCTTCAATATGAATGCAACCTCTCAGCCACATTCATCATATGAACAACAAAGGAGTCAGCATTTTCTTTGTTAAAGGTGTAGGCCTGTTTGATTCTATCTCCATCACTCAATTTTCAGTTGGGTACAGGTCACGTATGACAAGACTACAATTGCCTTATTTTTGGATTAAAGAAATCCAGCAACCAGATCTCAGAACTCTTCCTCTTCCTTCTTTCTCATGGCACAATAAACACACCACCTTTGTATCTAAGTACACGTTAGTTTGTTATCCTTAATCCCAACTTTCTTTCATTTCACAGGTAATGGGATATTTTCAATATGACCATTTATAATTTAATATCAATACCTCCTATCTATGACTTTGGGAGACGCAGGGCTTAATCACTGTAGACTCAGAAACTGCCGTCTCTAAAGCAACGTGTTCAGGGATATTATCATATAACGCTGGAGGAGGTGGGACTTGAACCTGGGTCTCCCAGCTCAGGCTAGGTATACAACCACTGTGCCATAACAGCACTGTGTAAATGGTGGCATTATCTCGATGCGTGAATACCTTGACCTCTATCTCTCAATAAAACAATCAGTATTCAACTGACCTTTAAGTATCCAGCCACCCAACCTGACTCGATACACCTGTATTCCCCATGCTGATGGCCTAAAGGCCCTCCGCTTCTTCCTGTCCCGCAGAACGGACCAATCCCCCTCCACCGACACCCTCATCCTCTGGAACACACCTCCTCCCACCCACCCTCCTGCAAAAATGCCATCCCCTATTCCCAATTCCTTCGCCTCCGCCGCATCTGCTCCCAGGATGAGACATTCCAATCCCGCACATCTCAAATCTCCTCATTCTTCAAGGACCGCAACCTCCCCCCCACAGTGGTCGAGAACGCCCTCAACCGTGTCTCCCGCATTTCCCGGAACACATCCCTCACGCCCCGTCCCCGCAACAATAACCAAAAAAGAATCCCCCTCATCCTCACATACCACCCCACCA
>JAHRHZ010000267.1:7251681-7345567 GCA_024137785.1 Ginglymostoma cirratum | reverse complement strand
ATGTGGATTTCACAAGCTTCAAAATCTCCCCTCCCCCAACCGCATCCCAAAACCAGCCCAGCTCATCTCCACCTCCCTGTTTTCCCTCTCACCTCAAGCCACACCCCTATCTCCGATCTACTAACATCATCCCGCCCCCTTGACCTGTCCGTCCTCCCTGGACTGACCTATCTCCTCCCTACCCCCCTACCTACACTCACCTTTACTGGCTCCATCCCCGCCTCTTCGACTTGTCTGCCTCCTCTCCACCTATCCTCTCCTCTATCCACCTCCCCTTCTCTCCCTATTTATTTCAGAACCCTCTTCCCTTCCCCCATTTCTGATGAAGGGTTTAGGCCCGAAACGTCGAGTTTCCCTGCTCCTATGATGCTGCTTGACCTGCTGTGTTCATCCAGCCCCATGCTTGTTATCTCGGTACTGGGTCCATTTTTGTTTATCGGGTATATAAATGATTTGGATGAGAACGTGGGAAGCATGGTTAGTAAGTTTACAGAAGACATCAAAATTAGTGGCACAATGGTCAGTGAAGAAAGTTACCTAAGAGATCTTGATCAATTGGGTCAATGGACTGAGGAGTGGGAGATGGAGTATAATTTGGATAAGTGTGAAATATTGCATTTTGGGATTACAAACAAGGGCAGGACTTATAAAATTGATGGTAGGGCCCTGGGTGGTGTTGTAGAACAGAGGGACCTTGGGGTTCAGGTGTATAATTTTTTGAAGTTTGCGTCATAGGTAGACAGTGTAGTTAAGAAGGCCTTTAGCAGTCTTGCCTTCATTGCTCAGACCTTTGAGTATAAGAGTTGGGATATCATGTTGAGGGTGTACATGATGTTGGTGAGGCCTAAACTAGAGTACTGTGTGCAGTTCTGGTTGCCCTGTTATAGGAAGGATGGTATGAAACTGGAGAGGGTTCAGAAAAGACTTACCAGGATGTTGCTGGAAATGGAGGATTTGGGTATAAAAATAGATTGGAAAGATTAGGATTTTTTCAATGCAATGTAGGAAGTTGAGGAGTGACCTTATTGAGGCTTATAAAATCATAAGGACCATAGATAAGGTGAATGACAAGGACCTTTTCTCTAGGGTGGGGGAGTTCGGAACTAAGGGACATATTTTTAAAGGTGAGAGGAGAAAGATTTGAAAAGGACATGAGGGGCAACACTTTTACGCAGAAAGAATTTCATATGCGGAATGAACCTCCTGAGGAAGTGGTGGATGCAGATACACTTACATTGTTTAAAAATATTTGGGTAAGTTCATAAATAGGAATGGTTTGGAGAAATGTGGGCCAAGCGCAGGCAGTTGAGACTAATTCACTTTGGGATTATGGTCGGCATGGACTGATTGGACTGAAGGGTCTGTTTCTGAGTTATATGACCCGATGTCTGCAACAGACATCACGTAACCCCTTTCATCCACTTTACATTTAAAGTTACAGTCCCAAAATATAGTAATCTAAAAATGAAAAGATTCAAACGTAAAACATAATTATCTTATAAACCTCACAATTGTAACATTATTGACAATCACCTAATGGGAAGGTGCAATTTAGGAATTTGCCTTGCCAGGACGGATGCTTACGTCATCTCAAACAACTTGGCCCCATTGATTAACTAGCAATACTTTTTTTTTTGTAAAGTCTATTCTTGAGATGCATTCCCAAATGTAAGAATATATTTAAAAGTGCAGTCATCAACGTGATGACATGAGTAGCAGCCAACAGGAATATTACTAGGCATCAACATCCTTCCAGGTATTTGATTAGAGCACTTTTCAACATAACCTTGAACTGAGTTGTGACATGAATATCATGATGACCCTCTCCACAGTGGAAAATGATGAGTACACTTTGCAAATAAAGCTTGATATGCGCATATTAAAACAACTGCATAATCAGCAGTAAAGTCGAATGGTGTGGAATCTGGCTTTTACATTTGTTTTGACATCTTGTGAAGCTTTGGCCTTTTCATTTTCACAACATAGGCTGAGGTATCTCTTCTTACATCAGGTTGGAATTCATGTAATTAATTGGATTGCCATTACAGTCTACGCAGTGAGAAGTCATTGCAAAAATTCACCTAGATCCTATTCCTAATTAAAAGGTTGAAAATGGGTGCAAATGAAACAAGTGAAAACAACAGTCTTGTCAGTAGCTCATCCTGCTTTGCAGTGTCCTTCTGAGCTGTCATCTTTCTAGGCTCTTGAAAATAACTTGGAATTTTCGTTCTGCTGTGGCTGTAGGTGCACTTTGGATGTTAAGGCTCAGGGGAGAAGTGATCATCAGCAATTGTCGAAGAATCATAGAGTCATTCAGCATGGAAACAGACTCTTCGGTCCAACCAGTCTATGCTATACATAATCCCAAACTAATCTAGTCCCAGCTACCTGCTCCTGGCCCATATCCCTCCAAACCTTTCCTTTTCACGTACTTATCTTTGAAGTGTTGTAACAGTGCCCGCATCCACCACTTCCTCAGGAGGTTAATTCCACATGCGAGTCACCCTCCGTGTAAAAATTTTGCCCCTTGTGTCTTTTTTAAATCTCTCTACTCTCACCGTAAATATATGCCCCCTAATCTTGGAATGCCCCAACCCTAGGGAAAAGGCACCTACCATTAACCCTGACTGTTCCCCCCGTGATTTTATAAACCTCTATAAGTTGCCTCTCAACCGCCTACACTCCAGTGAAAAAAGTCCCAGCCTTTCATCAGCCAAGGATTTGACATGGAATTTTTCCACTCACTGTTTGAAAAGAGACAAAAACCATTCATTTTCAATAGGCTAGCACCTCCATCCAAACAGCAGACATGGGAGTGCCCTGGAAATATGCCAAACAATTTCCCCTTATTAATACCAGAATCACTTCATCCCCTAACCATCTAACCAACTCCAGCACCATCACGGTATATACCAAAACGATCTGATTGTTTTAGGAAATATGCCTCTTGATCCTCCTAAGGCAAACAAACAAATTCCCATGAATCCCAATCAACCTTTTCACTCTAATTTAGAAAACTCTCCTTGGAAACTTGCCCAGATGCCCATTTGAAAGATTGCAAGGAATCCATATTTGTGACATGATCAGTTCTGGAGGGCAAGGGCTTTCTAGGAAAGTACATACTTCTTACAATGTCATTTCATTCTCTGTTCACTTACTTTATGCAAATATAATTGAGGCTTACCATTCCTAATGCACTAAACAATGTTCCTTTCCTCTAAACCTTCTCCACAATCTTGACCTGCCATATGGACACAATGGTTATAGTTTCCTTAATTTGATATCATCTGACCTCATGTTACAAACCCTAATCTCACTGATGGTCTTGTCATACTGCTTGGGGCACAAACATTTTTCACTTTATTAATTCATAAGAATGTGAGCATCACTGGCAAGGCAATCATTTATTCTGAATCTCTAACTGCCCTTGAGAAGATGGCCTCTGAAATGTTGTTCCAGCCCCGCAGTGTTTATAAGGCTGATCCAGTTCACCTTCTGGTTAATGCTAATCCCCTGGATGATGGTGATAGGGGAATTCAACAATCATAAGGCCACTGGGGGTGACATGGTGGCTCAGTGGTTGACACCGCTGCCTCAGCAGCAGGGACCCAGGTTCAATTCCAACCTCAGGTGATTGTCTGTGCGGAGTTTGCACATTCTCCCCATGTTCAGTCGTCTGGACAATCCACATAGATCCAATTGGTGCCAACATTATGGGGCATTCCAGCTGGGTAGGATTTGGGATAAGTCCCTAGGTGCTCGCTGTGATGGAGGTTGATGCTGGATCCACCTTCAGGCATAGAAATGAAGACGACTGTGAAATCCCTCATTTCATCCCCATTTCCAACCTTATGATATCGTCAATGATGAAACAGCTAAAGATGTTTGGTCCTAGGATACTGAAGCGCTCCTGGAAACTACGGTAGCCTTAAGATACAAATAAACCCATCAGTATTTATTTATTTCAGCTCAGCCTGCAACTTCACAAATGGCTAAAACAAACTGCCCAGAAGGACAGGCACAGCTCCTGTAGGGCAGAACAAAATTCTACCTCACCAAGGAAGTGGGCACAGTCATTAATTCAGTCCAGCATCATATAGCATTGAAACAGACTCTGTCTTTGGCTCATATCCCTCAAAGCTTTCCTATTCATGTACCTGCCCAAATGTCTTAAATGTTGTAACTTTACCTGCACCTACAACTTAGAAAGGCCATAATATGTTCATTCATCTGGCTAACAAGCAATGAAATAGTAAACCAACACTGAATATGTGGATAAATAGAAGCAAAACCCTGATCGAAACTGGAGAAAAGAATCAGAATTAGAATTAGTCTTTATTGTCACATATACTCCACGAGTATAGTGAAAAGTTTATACGTCACCAATGACAGCGCCAACTTAGGTACAAAAATACTTAGGCACAGCTTCTTTAGTTACAAGATCTTAGGCTATACAGAAATAAAATATCCAGCATTACAGAAATAAAAGTTCAGTACAATGGACCAGGCTGGCACCTAGCTTCCAGTCCACACCAGGCCCTGGCTCCAGACCGCGCTGTCAGCACACCACACCGGGAGGTTGCTGTGGGAGGAGGCCACTGCGCCAGGCCAGAAGGTCATGACACCATGACAGGAGGGTGCTGTGCCAGGTCGGGAGATTGCCATGCCAGGGGGGAGTCATCAACGGAGGCCGGGAATCATCGCCAGGGGCCGGGAGTCGTCAGAAGCGTGAGAGAAGAAGAGAGGGAAAAAAGGCACTAAGAGGAAGAAAAGAGAAGAAAAAGAACGGGCAGAGCGGATGAGCTCTGGCTGGACAATCCTGGTCTGCCACCATCTTGTTGTATACAGACGATGGGAAGGGTGCTTTTTAAATAAGTGTTGAATATTTGAAATGCAGTTCAGGGGCGTCAGCCATATTACAGGATCATGGCTTGTCAATATCTTCAAAAAAAGGGAACAGGAGTAGGCCACTGAATTCGATCTATCCTAAACGCCATATCACAACCTTTTGATCTACATCCTCTTATACACTTGCCTAACAAAGATGTGGACTGAAATGCTCACTGATCTTGTACAGGTTCTCTGCCTTTTCTTACAGTTTTAATATGTGCTGGCCACTGAGCAGGCCTCAGTGGCCCATTAATTGCAGAACCAGTGCTAAACATCGTCCTGTATCAGTTCCAATGTGAACTTACTTCAATATATACTATAACAGCTCGAAGAAATTATTCCCCTGAGGAAACACCGGCAGACAGCAACATCGTGCAAACATTGCAGCCTTTCCTCTTCTTTCAGAAAATCTATTTGTGTGCAGATTTATTACGCCAACACACAGTCACCAATTCCAGGATGCAACACAGTGGACTCCTCCCTTATTACCATTAGCTGACACAACAGAATGGCCTGCTGAGTTTGTTCTCGGACTGTGGACCTTCACTGCAAATTTGTACCAACTGGACCACTCGTGTACTTTTTATGGTGTCAAAAATTGATCACATTTTAAGAAAGTTTGGTGAGAACAGCTTATCCTCAAGTAACACACCATGAAGCAGTGGTTTTGGTACGGTGGGAAATGCACCAATGGTGCGGTGTCACAACTGTGTGGGACAGGTCCATCCACAAGGGCTTTTCTTGTCCACTATTCTCCAGACCATTTAGTGGAAGAAATCCTAACAGTGTGCTGTTCAAATTGTAGGGTACAATACATCTGTTTGGCTCAAGTGATTCAACATCTGGAGACTGCTCATAATCGCTGCAGAGCTTTGCAATAAAAAGTTAAATTGGATTCACAAACTAAAAGCTACCAGTAATGTTAAGTATACAAGTAGAAGGCAATGTGATTGAACCTAACAAAAGCAAGTTGACAGCCACACAACTTGCGGAGGGAGGTTGACAAGATCAGCATAACTTGCTCTAGGCTGCGTCAGGGATTCCGAGGGTGCAGTGGAAGGGATCTCACAGGGTTAAGCCCTCATTGTGTACTCTTCCATGTAACTACAATTCACAGAGACTTTGCAAAGCATGCACAAGGAGTTGCCTTTGCCCTGAGCTGCTTGCAAAATTGTCAAAAGGACATTGTGGGCTAAGGTGGTAGTACATCTTAGTGTAGAATAATATTCTACACTAACAACACAGGCCTCGCAGCACCTGTGGTGAGAAAGCAGAATTAATGTTTCGGGTCCAGGGATCCTTCTTCAGAACACCCTTAACTCTGAAATGTTAACTCTGCTTTCTCTCCACAGATGCTGCTGGACCTGCTGAGTTTCTCCAGCAATTCCTGGTTTTATTTCAGGTCTCCAGCATCTGCAATTCTTTGTTTCTTTTTAAGGAGCATATCTTTCAGCTTCTGGGACCTGCTCAAGTCATGGTTTTTTTTCTGTACATTAATTTAATTCATTTACCTGTCCTTTATACCTCTTGATCGATTTCCCGAACAGAACTCTGTCAATTTCACACTTGAAAATTTCAAATGAACAGGAAAATGCAGGGCTTTTAGAGGAGATTTCCAAATTAGCAGTCATCATTGGGAGGAAAAGGCGCTTTCTTATTTCACTCCTGAACAGTCGAACACTGATTTTGCCATTAAGTCCTATCCTATTCTGGATTTCCCATCTGAGGAAATAGTTTCTCTCAGCTGAATTTTACACTTTTTTTTAATGGCTAAGAGGGATTCTTGCTATGTGGCCCAGTGAGATTTCTGGCCATATCTTACTAGAAGTGCTTCATTAGCTGCCCCATCTCACCTCTGTGGTGTCCCTTATGTTCTCTTTTATCCCTATCTTGCCACTTACCATTGCCACAAAAACTCACCACCCAGCGATATCCTCTGAAAGGCCAGCATTCTTCACAGTTGCACACCATCTTTAGGAGCCCATTGTGCACTGGGAAAAGCACGGTCAGTCAGGAGCTACCCTGCAGATTTTTAGACAATTACCCCAGGGCATTGTCATCCTGCTTTGTGGCCATGAAGGTCCTGCAAGTGTTGCAACCTCCTCCCCCAGGCATAGCAGTGGAGACCACGGCACCATGCCAGCCTGAACTGAAGTTGCCACCCGGGTCAGCATAATCTCAGCTGGCTGAAGGAAAGCTCAGGTCTGTAGGGAGAAGGTCAGTGTCCCTCTCCACTCCACCAGTGCAAGTGCCATACTCTTCTGACACCGCACTAACCCTGTTGGGCCCTGTCCGCTGCCGACTCACTCGCCCAGGACCACACCAGCAATGACAGCTGTGCCACCCACTTTTGTCTTCATTAATACTTGCATCTCTCTCATTCCAGGCAGAAAGCAGCCCCTTTGGATGGAAAAACTCAAGACAAAAAGGGCTCCCCAACATTTGACTCCTCACCCCACATGAAGAACATCCTGTCACTGACAATCCCAAGTGCCTCTGACTTATTGCGTCGAAGCTCCTGGGAATGGCATCGAAGAGGGCCCTTTCTTTTCTTGGCAGCAACCTTTGTTTTATTCATAACAGGTGCAATGTTGCAATTACTTATATGAACTATTTTAGAGAAGTGTTTCTAATCATCCAAGAAACAAGAGACCCAACAACTCAGTCTTTCAGCACCTTTCCAAAGTCCAATAACCAAGTAATCAATTGATGGTGGATTACCTGAAGATCATTTGTAAGATATATATTAACAAAGTAAGTGCAAACTATTACAAGAGAACCTTGAATTTCCTCTGTGACTGATATTTAAATCAGTAGTTGCGCTGTGATTGTAAGAACTGTGATGGATGGATGTAGAACAAAGGAGGCTTCAGTATAATACTATTCAAAGCATATAAAAGCATTTTTGAAATTTGGTCTGAATTCTGAAACATCTCCATTTCCAACAGGACAGGACCTCTTAAAACAAATGCTGAAGTTAGTTCTGCTATGCAAGAGTAACAACTTGCTCCAAAATTCCTCCATGTTGGATGCTACACACCAACATCTCAGGTCAGGCCAAGCTCCATGAACTCCAACCACAAGGCCACAGACACTGACCCGCCAGCCTTTAAGAACCCTCATGACACATGTCCAATCCACTTATAGTGTGCTTCTGCACTTCAGTGCTCGACTGCACCGGTAACTCTCATTGTAATGCTGCAGCAAGGAGACGTTGTGTGCTCAGGGTTATGCACTGGAGCAAGCTGCACCTCTAGGTCGTTTTCTTGCTGTCATAGCACTCCAAGACAACTTTGATGCTCATATCATTGCTGCCTTGCATGACCTTGTGCAATTTACCCCCTCACTTAAAGGCACCAGACTCATATTACTGCTGTCTTGCCTTGCTGTTTAGTGTAGACACAAAGGCATGAAGCCTGTCATCGTTGTCAGGGTGCCCTTGTTTACAGCATTGAACATAGAACAGAACAGCACAGAAACGCCCCCTTGGGCCCAAGATGTTGTGCTGAACATGATGCCAAATTAAACTAATCCCTTCTGCCTGGCCTTGGTCCGTATCCCTCCATTCCTTGCATTTTCATGTGCTTATCTTAAAGTCCCTTAAACACCCTTATTGTATGTGCCTTCACCACCACCCCTGGCAGCACGCTCCAGGGTCCTACCATTCTCTGTGTAAAAAGTTTGCCTCTCATAACTCCTT
Organism: Ginglymostoma cirratum; assembly: GCA_024137785.1. NCBI lineage: Eukaryota > Metazoa > Chordata > Chondrichthyes > Orectolobiformes > Ginglymostomatidae > Ginglymostoma > Ginglymostoma cirratum. The sequence continues at coordinate 7,336,977 of JAHRHZ010000267.1, read as the reverse complement.
TGGACTTTCACCCTCTTGCCATAAGTGCATGCCCCGAGTGTTAGATGTTTCAACTTTGGGAAAAATGATTCTGACCATCAACCCTATCTATGCATCTCATTATTTTATAGACTTCTATCCAGTCTCCCCTCAGCCTCTGTTGCTCCAGAGAAAACAACCCTAGTTTTTCTAGCCTCTCCTTACAGCTCATACCCTCTAATCCAGGTAGCATCCTGGTAAACCTCTTCTGCACCCTCTCCACATCCTTCCTGTAATGTGGCGACCAGAATCAAATACAATACTGTCAGTGTGGCCTAACCAAAGTCTCAAAGTTGCAACATGATATTCTGACTCTTGGTTACAATGCCCCGACTAATAAAGGCAAGCATGCCATATGCATTCTTTACCATCCTATCTACTTGTGTGGCCACATTCAGGGAGCTGTGGACTTGCACCCAAGATTTACTGTGCTGGGATTGCCTAACCAAAGTCTATCCCCTTTGAGATAAAAGGTACTGCAGATGCTGGAGAATCCGAGATAACAAGCATGGGGCTGGATGAACACAGCAGGTCAAGCAGCATCATAGGAGCAGGAAAACTTGACGTTTCGGGCCTAAACCCTTCATCAGAAACTCTCTATCCCCTTTGACTTGACTGAGGCCTGCTAATAACTACAGAAGTTGATCAGAGACGCTATCCTCATAACTGAACCCTCCACACCCTACAATTATTTTTCACTGCCTCCAACATCAATACATCTCACTTGAGTTTTATTGTTCAAAACTGATAGCAGCCATTTAGGACACAGTCCAACCCAGCTGATCTATAGCTCTTTATACGGTTCCACAGATATCCTATGGCACTGGAAATCGTAGAAAGTTTAGAATTCCTGAAGCTCATTTGTAGTGATATTGACACATCATCCTCTTGAATTGAGAAAGTTAGATGGTTTTACAGGGCTCAGTAAGTGGAAAAGTACCACAGCAATACTGCATCCTAAAAGGAATATCAGCCAATAGCATGCAGTCGAGAATTGTTTTCTCCTGGCAGATTTATTTTGGATTTTTTTTAGTCTTTAAGCACTTGGTTTTCAGCAGACTAACGTGAGGCATTTTGGGATATGTCCTCTGTTCAACCATCCCACCCCACTCAAACAAAAATGGTCATTTCCAAGGATGCTTCTAAGTGGTTGGAAGTGAGCAAGCTGCAGAAATTAGTTGCTGGGGAACATTTGTTTACGCTCATGTACAGCTCCCCAACTGAAACGCAACAATGCCAGGAGCTTGCTTATTGGCTTGATACGGCTACAGTGTTGATGACAGAGCTGGTTAATGGTCTGAAACTGATTACTAGCAGCCACGAGTACTCCTGAAACTTGCCTCACAGTTGGAGCATGCAGCACAAAGCAAAAAACAAATGCTTGTGTACACTTGGCAAGGTCTCTGTACACCTTAGTTACACAGGAGAGCACACAATGAAGACTCAGCCCTGTGAGCTTCCTCGTGCAAATCAGTGGCTTGGAAATCTCCTTGGCTCATCTGAAATAAACTATAGTGACCTTCCCTGGATCTTAGATCTCAGATCTCAGCTTGCTTTCGACAAGTGACATGCCTCAGTATTCCCGTGGAGGTTTTATTCCCAGCAAGTAACAGATGAATTGTCATGGGAAGTTTGTGTGCAGTGTAAGCACCAGTACAGATTTTTAAAGGCTGGAGACACTAAGCAATTATGTATAATATAATGGTATAAACGGTTAATAGCTATTATGCTCATTGTTAGAGTGTATCATTGAAGATGTTAGATAATGCAGCTGGAACTTGAAAGTGAAAGGTTTGATGAAGCCCTTTACTGATTTAACCTTGTCAAGAGTGTAAATAGATTATAACAATAAATGTTTATTCGTTTGTGGCAGCATGGTTTCCCAGCTCCCTTTTATTGAAGACACGCATAACCAGTTATGGTGTTAAGGCAAATATATTTCCATTTAATCTAGCTGGTATTCTCTTCCTCACTGCTTTTCTTTCTCCACCTTGCACAAAATCTGTCACTACGATACAAGGAAGGAATTGGATCAGCGGGGTGCTAGTGCCTCAAGACACTGCCCTAAGCACTAGCAGGAAATACATTTTCTAGTCCAGGCACTCAACAATCAGTAATGTATTCCATTTTAATGACTAGTCAGCCCACAACCCAAATCCTGCTTCTGCAGTAGGTTAAATGTCTCATGGAATATAGTGCAGATTTCACATGGACACACAGTCAGGCATCATGTTAATTGATGGAACCCTATTAACATCAAATCTGCTGGAATAAAAATAAGTCTAATTTCACTATTAAAAAACCATTTTATAAGAACTGAACAATTTTAGGGACCAGAAACTGGAGTGTGGTTCCCCAGGGATTGGTACTTGGGTACTGCTTCCCTTGGCATATATCATGTACAGGGAGGATGAGGCAACCATGGCTGACTAAGGAAGTCAGGAATAGCATAAAAGCAAAAAAGAGAAAGCATATAATGTGGTGAAGGGCAGTGGGAAACCAGAGGACTGGGAAGCTTACAAAGACCGACAGAGGGCAACAAAAAAAGAAATAAGGAGGGAGAAGATTAAGTATGAGGGTAAGCTAGCCAGTAATATAAATGAAGACCGTAAGAGTTTCTTTAGATATATAAAAGGCAAAATAGAGGCAAAAAGTGGACATTGGGCCACTGGAAAATGACAGTGGAGAGATATTAGTGGGGAACAAGGAAATGGCTGAGAAACTGAATAATTACTTTGCCTCAGTCTTCACGGTGGAAGACATGAGTAATCTCCCAAAAATTCAAGAGAGCCAGGGGCAAAGCTGAGTATGGTGGCCATCACCAAGGAAAAGGTGCTCGTGAAACTGATTGGCCTGAAGGTGGACAAATCACCCGGACCAGACAGACTACACCCCAGAGTTCTAAAGAAGATAGCTGAAGAGATAGTGGAAGCATTAGTGGTGATCTTTCAGAAATCGCTAGAGTCAGGGAGGGTCCCAGAGGACTGGAAAATCGCTAATGTGACACCTCTGTTTAAAAAGGGAGTGAGGCAAAAGACGGAGAATTACAGGCCGATTAGCCTAACCTCGGTCGTGGGTAAGATTTTGGAGTTCATTGTAAAGGATGAGATTTCTGAATATTTGGAAGTGCATGGTAAAATAGGGCAAAGTCAGCATGGTTTCATCAAGGGGAGGTCATGCCTGACAAATCTGCTAGAATTCTTTGAGGAAGTAACAAGCAGGGTAGACCAAGGAGAGCCAATGGATGTTATCTACCTGGACTTCAAGAAGGCCTTTGACAAGGTGCTGCACAGGAGGTTGCTCAGTAAGATAAGGGCCCATGGTGTTAGCGGCAAGGTGCAAGCATGGATAGAAGATTGGCTGCCTGGCAGAAAGCAGAGAATGGGGATAAAAGGGTCTTTCTCGGGATGGCAGTCGGTGACAAGTGGTGTTCCACAAGGGTCAGTGTTGGGTCCACAACTTTTCACTTTTTGTATTAATGATCTAGATGAAGGAACTGTGGGAATTCTGGCTAAGTTTGCAGATAATACAAAGATAAGTGGAGGGGCAGGTAGTCTTGAGGAGGTGGGGAGGCTCCAGAAGGATTTGGACAGGTTAGGAGAGAGGGCAAAGAAGTGGCAAATGGAGTACAACGTGGGAAAGTGTGAGGTCATGGGCTTTGGTAAGAAGAATAAAAGCATGGACTATTTTCTAAATGGGGAGAAAATTCAGAAGTCTGAGGTACAAAGAGACTTGGGAGTTCTAGTCCAGGATTCTCTCAAGGTAAACTTGCTGGTTGAGTCAATAGTCAGGAGGGCAAATGCAATGTTGGCATTTATTTTGAGAGGATTTGAATATAAAAGCAGGGATGTACTACTGAGGGTTTATAAGGCTCTGGTCAGGCCACATTTGGAGTATTGTGTGCAATTTTGGGCCCCATATCTCAGGAAGGATGTCCTGGCCCTGGAGCGGGTTCAGAGGAGGTTCACGAGAATGGTCCCACGAGTGAAAAGCTTAACATAGGAAGAACGTTTGAGGACTCTGGGACTATACTCATTGGAGTTTAGGAGGATGAGGGAGGATCTAATTGAAACTTACAGAATAGTGAATGGCCTGAACAGAGTGGATGTTGGGAAGATGTTTTCATTCGTAGGAGAGACTAGGACCCGAGTGCACAGTCTTAGAGTAAAGGGAAGACCTTTTAGAATGGAGAGAAGGAGAAACTTCTTCAGCCAGAGAGTGGTGAATCTATGGCATTCACTACCACAGAAGGTTGTGGAGGCAAGGTCATTGAGTACATTTAAGACTGAGATAGATAGGTTCTTGATTATCAAGGGGATCAAGGGTTACAGGGAGAAAGCAGGAGAACGGGGCCAAGGAACTTATCAGCCATGATTGAATGGCGGAGCAGACTCAATGGGCCAAATGGCCTAATTTCTGCTCCGATGTCTTTTGGTCTTATTACGGTTCTAGACTTAGGTGTGCAGCAACAATTTCACAATTTTCAGAGGAGGAAAAACTTGGAAGTACAGTGAGCTTTGAAGAGGACAGAAATGGACTTCAAGAAAACAGAACAGATTGATGTAATGGGCAGGCACACGATCAATGAAACTCAATGCAGAGAACCATGAAGTAAGACATTTTGGCAGGAAGAATGAGAACATGCTATTAGGGGTGTGCAGGAATCAAAGGACCCAGAGATTTATGCGGACAAATTGTTGACAATGACTGTCCCATTTGAGAAATTGGTTAAGAAAGCATTTGGGATCCTGAGATCCATAAATAGAGGTGCTGAATTCAAAAGCAAGGAAATTGTGCTGGACATTTAGAAAATCCTGTTTCCAATTCTGGGCACTGTACTTTCGGGAGGATGTGAAATATTGGACAGGATTTAGATAAGACTTACATGGATGTTTCCAGTGATGATAGACTGGAGAAATTGGGGCCATTCTCCTTAGAAAAGAGTAGATTGAGGCAGGATTTGATATTGGTGCTCAAAATCACCTGGGATAGTTCAAGAGATACTGCTCCTCATGGTGGAAGGGTCAAAGACTAGAGAAAATTGATTGAAGTTGGCGGGCCAAAACTTAAAGGTGACATGAAGAAAAACATCCTTGCACACTGAATGGTTAAGATGGGACACGCACTATATTCGAGTGTGATTGATACAGTCAGGCTTTCAAAAGGCAACTCGCTAAATACCTAAATAAACAAATTTGCAGGGCCTCAGGAAAAGAACAGGGGAGTGGAATTAGCTAGGTTGTTCGTGCAGAGAGCCAGCACACACATGATGGGCTGATTATTTACAACTGTATCGAACCTTGGTCAGACCACACTTTTTCAGCACTGTGCACAATCCTGCATTATAAAAGAAATGACACAGGAACTTTGGAGAAGAAAGCACAGAATTGATTTAACAGAATCAGACCAGAAATTAGAGGCTTTGTCCATCAGGAAAAACTGCATTGGCTTGGCCTCTTTTCTCTAGATAAGAAACGACGCAGTGATGACCTGATAGTCATCTTCAAGATTATGAAAGATCTTGACAAGATAGACACAGAGAAGATGCTTCCATGTTGTGGTGAAACGAAAACTAAGGAAAAAATAATAGATAGTGACTGAAAGTGCAAAAGGGAATTCAGGAGATACTTCTTCACTCTAAGAATAGGTAGGATGTGAAATTTAATATCGTAAGGTGTAGTTGACGTTCTTGACAGAGACATTCATTGGGGAAGGAAGATATGAAAGGGAAAAAGAAGAAGATATGTTAATGCATCCCCAAATAGTGTGTCAGGATATTATACAGAGTCGTAGGAACTGCTACTACGATCAGGGGCTCCCCTTTCATGAGCTGGAGTGGCTCAGAGGAACAGCTGGACTAGTGAGTGGTCAACATTTTTACAAAGTATTTTAAAATCTCAGATTTTCACACTGATTTAATGTGATAGGTTGATCGATAATACATGGACTTTGGTGAACATATACTGAACGTTTCTGTACTGATTTCTTGCTGTTTTGTATTTGCTGGCATCAGGGGCCGTGGTAAATTTAAAGTGTTAAAATGGGGCTGTGTTGGAAAGTGGTTGACGAAATGCTACATGAATGGGTTTGCATGAAGGTGGGTGGGAGAAGTATAACTACTAGCATCGAGGAGGTGGGAAAGATTGTGATAGAGAGGGGATGGGTGGGGTGGGGTGGGGTGGGGGTGGGGGTGTGTGTGGAGGCTGTTGAGAGACTGTGATATTGGAGAGGGAAGCCCAAAATGTGGAGGGGCAGAAACAGTCATGAAGTGGAGGGGGACAAACAGAAGGATGTGTAATGATATGGAAGTGAGGGAGAGAGGGACAGAGGGGCAGTAATGTGGGGGGAGAGACAGAGGGGCAGTAATGTGGGGGGAGAGGGCAGAAATGTGGGGGAATGGGGGAGAGGGAGCAGTAATGTGGGGAGAGGGACAGAGGGGCAGTAATGTCGGGGGAGGGGGAAGTAATGTGGGGGAATGTAGGAGAGGGGCAGTAATATTGGGGGGAGGGATAGAGGGGCAGTAATGTGGGGGAATGGGGGAGGGGGAGACTGGCATTAATGACAGGGGATGGGGAGAGGGGCAGTTATGTGGGGGGGGGGGGGGGGGGGGGGGGAGGGGGCAGTAATGTGGGGGTGGGGGGTGGGGGGGCAGTAATGTGGGGGTGAGGGGTGGAGGGGCAGTAACATGGAGGAAATAGATGACAAAAAAACTATATCAGGAAATGTGAAGACTGGAAGTTTCCTTGAGAGAGCCAGGAACAGCAATGTCAGGACCTCAATATAAATAGGTTAATGACCCATCCAAACTCCACTTTGTGGGATTGAAATCCGTCCGAAAACACCTCGCATTTTTGAATTCCACATTGACATTGGGCAGGCCAATGGTTTGTGGGAGCTCATTTAAAACCCTCTCGCAGCACAGGGTGAAGCACTCTAGCGACTAGTGTAAAGGTTGCCACTGCAATTTAATGATCATTTCTGAACCATTCCACTGACCGTTTATCCTGTCAGACCATTAATCGGCCTGGAAATCCTTCTGCTACTTTACATGATCCTTTAAGGAAAGAGTGTCATGATATGAAAACAACAGAGGGTCTGATTTTGAAAGACTGGACAGACAATTTCACTTGAAAGAGTGGCCTTGTTAATTCTCTGCTAATTTTTTTGCAACAAATATCTTACTTCATGTCTGGAACCTGGAGCAAATTAAAGCAGACTTTTGTCTTCAAACAGCAAGCAAACACCTACATCAGCGAGTAAAATGCTGAGACATCGGACGTAAATTTAGTCAGGGTGAATGCTTCAATGTGTTTAGTTAGGTTGTGCCAGGTCAGGATCAAATGGACACATGATAACTAAAACTCTTCGCTTACTATAAAAGCCTCATAATGAAAGTAGATGAAACCATTGCAAAAAAGAAGAAAAATATATGAGGCCAATGCTAACTGTTACTGTATCAGCAGCACATTTGCACTTCAAAGGTTCTTCAAACAGAAGCAAATCCTGCTTCTTTCTCCTGCAATCTTATCCAGCAGCACAGCAAGTTTTTGGAATTAATTTCTAATCTATGACCTCAGCTTCCATGCTCGTTTTATGAACTGAACTACAGGGTTCAAGGGAAGGCAATGGCCTAGTGGTATTATTGCTGGACTGTTAATCCAGAGACTCAGATAATGTTCTGGGGTCCTGGGTTCAAATCCTGCCACGGCAGATGGTGGAATTTGAATTCATTAAATATCTGGAATTAAGAGTCTAATGATGACCATGAATCCATTGTCGATTGTCAGGAAAAACCCATCTGGTTCACTAATACCCTTGACAGAAGGAAACTGTCATCCTTACCTGGTCTGGCCTACATGTGACTCCAGACCCACAGCAAGGTGGTTGACTCTTAACTGCCCTCTGGGCAATAAATGCTGGTCCCTTGCCAACGACACCCTCATCCCATGAATGAACAATAAAACAAAAAATGTGGGTCGCAATGACAGCACATAGAAGGTGAACATATTTGACTACAGTTAGTTATTTTAAAGATGTCGATTAATATATTTTCTTTGCCAAAAACAGAATTTGAGCAGTGTATCTAAAACCTTTTAAATGTTTGAAATAGAAAATGTTGCTGAAACTCAGCAGGTCTAGCAGCATCCGTGAAGAGAAAACAGTTAATATTTTGAGTCCAGCAACTGCTCTTCAGAATAACACTAGGCCAGCATTTATTGCCCATCCCTAATTGCCCAAAGGGCAGTTAAAATTCAACCACATTGCTGAGCGTCTGGTGACACACGTAGGCCAGATCAGATAAGGACAGCAGACTTCCCCCCCGAAAGGACATTGATGAACCAGGTAGGTTTTTCCAATAATCGACAATGGTTTCGTGGTCATCATTAGACTCTTAATCTTCTGAATTCGAACTTCATGTTGGCAAATGTGACTATTTTGGTGCAGCCACACTGCTGAAGCAGGACAAGTGAATAGACCCCAGTTTAATTGCTTTTGGTACTGGTGATGGAGGTCAAAGGAAAATTATGAGCAAGAACTCCTCAAGAGCTCTCCGATTTCCTTCAAATAACGTCATCGGATATTTTCCATAGCTACGTCATAGTTGAGCGATTCGGGTTAATGAAGGAAAAGAACAGGCTGCAAAAGTACAAAATAACTAGTGAACTGGAGAGGGCTATTTTCAGCTGGTTGAGAACTGATCTGTCCCGGGTACATTGGAATCAAAGATTGGTAGAGCAAAACTGTAAAAGGATTAACGGACTGACAATAAAGAGAACACAGTTCAGGGACAGCTGAAGTATATTTCCACGAGAAGAAAAGATAGGAAATAATGCCAGATATTCCTCGACGATGAACAAGATGGACAGTAAGGTGAAGCAAAAAAAGGATTTTATGACAGATGACAGTAGCAAAGGCAGCATGAAATGGACAGGGCTAAGTGGTCCCTCAATCAACGCATCAGACCTAAGGTCTGTACTCTTGCCAAATCCAGTCATGAATGGTGTTGGACAATTTAAAAACTAACCAGAGTAAGAGGATCCAGAGAGATCTCCATCCTCAATGATGAAAGAGCACACTGCATCAGTGCAAACAATACGTCTGAAGTATCTGTAACCACCTTCAGCCAGAAATGTCAAGTAGCCCTCCTCCCGAGATCCCCAGCACCACAGATGCCAGCTGGATGGGGCAAAGGGGCCCTGGCAACATCCTAGCAATAGTGTTAAAGACTTGTGTTCCAGAAACAGCCATGCCCATCGCTACAATGCTGCTATTTAGTTGGCAAAGTGGAAAATTGCCCAGGTATGACCTGTCCACAAAAAGAAAAACAGAACAAATCCAACCCGAGCAAATACCACCCGATAAGTATACTCTCAACCATCAATGAGGTGATGGATGGTGTCACCAACAATACAGCAAAGCAGTATTTGTTCACTAAGTTTGGGTTCCGTCAGGGCCACTCAGCTCTTTATCTCATTCCACTCTTGGATCTACACTTGGACAACACACCTGAACTGCACAGGGTCGGGTGGGAGTGCTGGTGACAGTGACTACTTGATTCATAGAATCCCTACAGTGCAGATAGGGGCCTTCTGGCCCATCAACTCTACCTTAACCCTCCAAAGAGCATCCCACACTCCCACACTATCCCCATAACCCCACATTTCCCATGGCTAACCTGACAACCTGCAGACCCCTGGATATTACAGGCACTTAGCACACACCTAACCTGTGCATCTTTGGCCTGTGGGAGGAAACAGGAGCACCAGCCAGAAACCCCCACAGACGTGGGGAGAATGTGCAAACTTCACATTGTCTGAGGGTGGAATCAAACCCAGGTCTCTGCTGCTGAAAACCAGCAGTGCTAACTACTGAGCCATTGTGCCACCCTGACATCGGGGGCAGCACTTGACAGAGAGTGTAACAAGGATCCCAAGCAAAACCAGAATGAATAGAAATCAGGGGAAAAGTCTCTATATTGCAAGTAAAATGGCTGTGGTTTTTGCAAGTCAATCATCTCAATCCCACAACATCTCAAGGTAGTTCCCTAGGACCAAACATCTTCAGCTGCCTCATCAATGACCTTCCCTCCATCACAAGATCAGAAGTGGGGATGTTCACCAACGATTGCACAGTGTTCAACACCATTCGCAGCTCCTCAGATACCAAAGTAGCATGTGGCCCTAGAACAGCAAGAACATCCAGGCTTGGGCTGACCAGTGGCAAGTAACTATCAGCATGTGCATCATACAAGTGCTAGGAAATTGCTATTTCCAATAAAACAGAGCCCAGCCATTGTCTTTTGATCCTCAGTGTTACTGACATCGCTGAATTCCTCACTATCAACATTGATCAGAAACTGAACCGGACTAAAAATACTAATAATGGCTACAAGAGTAGGTCAGATGCTAGGAATACTGCAGTGAGTAATTCACCTCCTGACTCCCCAGAACCTGTCCTTGATCTAAAAGGCACAAGTCAGGAGTGTGACAGAATACTCTCCATTTGTCTGGATGGGTTAGATCCAACAAACACACAAGCTCAACAGCGTCTAGAACAAAGCAGTTCACTCCCTGGCACCCCACCCACTGCCTACCACATAACACTATTTTAATTCACCAAAGCTCATTCAGCAGGATCTTGCGAACCACTAAACTGTACCACTTAAAAAGGCAAGAAAAGCCGATGCCTCCAAATCACACACTGTCCTGACTTCAAATTATCACAGAATCCCTACAGTGTGGAAACAGACCCTTCGGCCCAACAAGTCCACACTGACCCTCTGAGCATCCCACCCAGGCCCATCCCACTATAACCCACCTAATCTACACACCCCTGAACACTACGGGTAATTTAGCACGGCCAATCCACCCAACCTGCGCATCTTTGGACTGTGGGAGGAAACCGGAGCACCCGGAGGAAAGCCAGGCAGGCATGGGGAGAATGTGCAAACTCCGCCCAGACAGTCACCAGAGCGGGGAATGGAACCCTGGTCCCTGGTGCTGTGAGGCAATTTAGCTAACCACTGAGCTACCGTGCCACCCCAAATATATATTGCTGTTCCTTCAGTGTTGTTGAGTCAAAATTGTGGAAATCCTATCAGAATGGCATTGTGGCTGTACAATTCCCTAAGGACTGCAATGGTTTAAGAAGGCAGCTCTCCACCACCTTCGCAAGAGTGATTACGGATTGACTGCTTGCCTTGACAGAAATGCTCACATCTCCAGAAAGAATAACAGAAATAGTGGTGGTGACCTTTTGCACCTGACTGCATGAAAAAGCTACATGACAAGTGCAGTGACTACAGTGTTGTCTGTTTAATCTCCATCGTCAGTATGCTTTCGAAGCAATACTGGGGTCAAAATAAAATCAATTGGACAAGTGTGCTGTAATTCAGGGATGCCAGCATAGTTTAGTGGTGTATATGGACTTCCAAATTGCATTTGATAAGACGGCACTGAACAAGCTTGCCAGCAAAGTCGATGCCAATAAAAGGAAGAGTGGTAACATGGATATGAACTTGGCTTAAAACGACAGGAAACAAAGAGTACTGGCAAAGTTATTTTTCAGTCTTGAGGATGGTACATAGTGGTGTTCCCCTGGCGTTGGTATTAAAAATACAGATTGTACTAATTAATTTTAGATTAATTACTTGAACTTGTGTGTTCAGGCTAGAACAAAAAATTTTCTAACACCACTATACTTGACAGTGCAGAAAACAATGAGGAAGATTGTGACAGATTCCAAAGGATGTGGGCATAGCAAGTGCACTGTATGTACAATCTTACACAAAGAAGTCTGAAGTGGTTTGGTTTAACAGCAGGAAATACAAGAGACGATATAAGCTAAAAGGTGCAATTCTAAAAGGGGTCCGAGATCAGAGAGTCATGGGGTGTATGTACATAAATCATCGAAGAAGGCAGGGTATGTAGAGATGGTAGTTAAAAATAACTGATCCTGCATTTTACAAATAGAGGCTAGAGTAAAAAGCAAGGAAGTAATGATGGACCTTTCCAAAACACCGTCTCAGCCACAAAAAATGTATTATGTCCAATTCTGAATGCTGGCTTGAGAAACAATATCAAGGCTTTTAAGAGGGTTTAGAATGGATTTATTTGATTGCTTGCGGGGGTGAGGGGAGACTTCAGTTATAGGGCTTGACTGAAAGAACTAAAAGTGCTCTCCTTGGAGAATAGAAAATGAAGAGGGGATTGGACAAGGGCATTCAAAATCGTGAGGCATTTAGACAGACTAGAGAGAAACTTTCCCTGCTGGCAGAAGGCTCAAGAACCAGAGGTGACATGAGGGGAAAATAAGCCTTTCCAAGGCAGTGAGTGGTTACTGTCTGGAATGTACTGCGTGAAAGGAGCTAGGGACAGATTCAATCTTGGATTTCAAAGGGGTATAAGTACTTAAAACAAAAAAGGTGAAGGGTTATAGAAAAACGGCTTACAAGTGAGATTAGCTGCATTGCTCCAGTAGAAAATCCACACAAAGTCTATGAGTTCAATGCCTTCCATCTGTGCTGTAACCATTCTGTGGTTTAGTTTGGGATTATGGTAAGCACGGCCTGGTTGGACCAAAGGGTCTGTTTCCATGATGTATGACTTGATGACTGTGACTCTATGATTCAGCCATGACTGCCACAGTTCAGCTGATAACATTCCCACTCGAGTTTCAAGATTCTGCGCCCAAGTGCCATTCCAGAGTTTGAGTTCAAAACTCAAGGCTGACACTCCAGGACACAGCACTGACGGACTGTTGCACTGCTGCTATCTTTCAGATGAAACATTAAACCGAGACACCGCCTGTCTGCCTGGGTGGACGGATTAGATCCTGTGGCACTGTTTCAAAGAAGAGCAGGCTGTCCGAGCCAACTTTCACTCCCCAGGTAAAGTCACTAAAGCCGAATGCCACCTGCTGCTTGTAGGAGTATTCAGGTGTAAACTAGCTGCTCCATTGTCGATATTACAATGTGCCAGCACTTCAGAAATACCTCATCGAGACACCTAGGGATCATTGGAAAGCACTATATAAATGCAAGTCTTTTTCTCATATAATAAACAGGACTAGGCCATTTGGTCCTTCAGTACCACCATATCATTCAATAGCTCATCTGGTGATGGCTGTAATTCCACATTTCTCTCTGTTCCACATAATCTTTGACTCTCTTGTAGATTTAAAAGAAAAACTGTCCTGCGCAGCCTTAATTATACACAATAACCCAGTCTCCATTGTTTACTGGGGGAGAAAATTCCAGAGATTAACAACCCTCTGAGAGAAAACAATTCCTCCCACCTGCATGTTAAATGGGAAACGCTTAATTGTGAAATTGCATGGTAGACTAGGTTCCCTCACAAGCATAAATGTCTTCTTTGCATCTACTCTCCCAGAATCTTAACCCCATGAGTATAGACCCAACCTGTCCTAAACTTTCTGCACAAGACAACTCCTTCATTCCATGAATCAACCCAGTGAACGTTGTCTGACCTGAGTAACTTCATCTTACCTTGATGCATACACACCCCAATCTGAAATCTTCAGCCTCACTGTAAATTTGATGCCAAAATGACACTTATACTGCCAACAACAACTTGCCCTTGTCTCGCACTTCAGACTGAGTTAAATGTTCCAAGGATACTAAGCAAAAGAAGGAGGCAAGCAGAGAGGTGCCCAAAAGCTGATAGGAGAAAGAGAGAGGCAATGAGAACGTTATAAAGGTGAAAGCTTAAACAGTTGGAGGCACAGCAGTCAACGTAATGTGTCAAAAATCCTCCAGTGTTGAATTGTTTAGATAAAACGTAATGCCCAAAGCTAGGTACAATACACCGGTGAGATCTAACTAGTGTCTTGTACAGGTTTAACATAACTTCCTTGCTCCTGTACGCTGTGCCCTTTTAACGAAGATACAATATTGTATGCTTTGCTAACTACTTGCTTCACCCATAGTCCTGTAATCTGCTTCTTGTACCCTTTGAAAGGTCTATCCTGGATTTTTACAATTCTACATATGAAAAAAATATGTATCTTAAGTCACCTCTGATTCTTTTGCTAATCACCATTAACCCACCTCCTTTGATTACTGTCCCTTATGAAAACAGAAACGGCTTCCCTTTATTTACTTTATCTAAATAATTCATCATCAGGTTTATAGAGCTGGAAATATTGTCGGAGATAGGGAGAGCTGGAAAACAAGGATGAGTATTTTTGAATTCAAGCCCTGGTGGCCTAGTGACCAAGAACAGGGTGAAATGGTTAATCTACGTTTCAGATTGGCCCAAATTCTGGAGGGCTGTAGCCTTCCAAGTGAAACAATTGGGTTTGGAGGTAATCAAAATGCACCTGAAGTTTTAGCTGAAGATGAGTTGAAGAAAAGACTGAGGGGTGCAATGAGAAATCCATAGAACAGAATCACAGAATAATACAACTCGGAAGGAGCGAACTGCATCCATTCTGCCAATGGTAGGACTAGCCAAATAATCCCACACGCCTACTCTTCCACCGGGAACACACAAATGTTGCAGTGCAGGATGTCATGTGTCCCATCATGGTTGCACCAGCTTTAAAAAAATCAACCCTTGACTCTGCCATTCTGCTGGCTTTTCCACATAAACCCCAAATATTGCTTTCATACAAATAATCATCAATTGAACACCTCACTTGAACCCCTCTCCACCACACTCACAGGCAGTGCATTCCAGACCCAAACAACTTACTGTGTGACAACATTTTTTCTCATGTCACATTTGCTTTTCTCTTTTGCATATTCCCTTGTATCTGTGCCTTGTCATTCTTGACCCTTGAATGAATGGGAACAGTTTCTTCCTATCCAATCTGTTCAGTCCCCTTATGATTTTGAAAGCTTTTATCTAATCTCCTTTTACCATTTTCATCTGCAGGGAAATCTCCATTCAAGCTGATAACTCGGTTTTCATACAGTCATACAGCTATACAGCATGGAAACAGTCTTCGATTCAACTCATCCATGCCAATCAGATATTTTAAAATTAATCTAGTTCCATTTGCCAGCATTTGGCCCATATCCCTCTAAACCCTTCCTATTCATGTACCCATCCAGATACTTTTTAAATGTTGCAATTGTACCTGCCTCCACCAGGTCCTCTGGCAGCTCGTTCCATACACGCACCATTCTCAGTTTGAAAAACTTGCCCCTTAGGTCCCTTTTAAATCTTTCTCCTTTCACCTTAGACCTATGTCCTCTAGTTTTCGGCCCCTGTACCCTGGGAAAAATACCTTGGCTATTCATCCTATTCATGTCCTTCATGATTTTATAAACATCAATAAGGTCACCAATCCACAGCCTCCAACACGCTGGGGAAAATAGCTCCAGCCTATTCAGCGTCTCCCTATAGCTCAAACTTTGAACCCTGGCAACACTCCTGTAAATTTTTTCTGAACCCTTTCAAATTTCACAACTCATCACTGGATCCGTTCTCATAAACCTCTCTGTACTCTCTCTAATGTACTCACATCCTTCGTTAAATGTAATGCCCAAAGCTAGGCACGATACTCCAGTGAGATCTAACTCATGTCTTCTACAAGTTTAGCATAACCTCCTTGCTCCTGTACGCTGTGCCCTTTTAATAAAGCTAGGATATTGTATGCTTTGCTAACTGCTTGCTTTGCCCACAGTCCTATAATCTGCTTCTTGCACCCCTTTGAAAGGTCTATTCTAGATTGTTACAATTCTACATATTAAAAATATATTTATCTTAAGTCACCTCTGGTTCTATTGCCAATCACTATTAACCGATCTCCTTTGGTTACTGCCCGTTATGAAAACGGAAACGGCTTCCCTTTATTTACTTTATCTAAACAATTCATCATAATAAATAGCTCTGTCAAATCACTTCTTAATTTTCTGCACTTCAGGTGAATAATCCGAGCTTCTCCAATCACTACACATAACCGAACTTTCTCCCTCTTGGTACCCAGTCTTGTAACTCTCTCCTATACTGTCTCTGTGGCGTTTCTTCCTAGCTAAAATGTAGTTCCCAGAATTGAACACAGTACTCCAGCTGAGACCTAAGCAGTCATTTATAAAGGTTCAGTATAACCCTTTACTTTCACATTCTAGTCATCTCCAGCTAAGTGAAGGATCCCCTAGGCTTTTGTTTAAAGTTTTCTCAACTTGCCCTGCCACATTTGAAGATTTGTGTAGATATACACAACTCATTTTATTTCCTGCACCTTCATGAAATCTGTACCACTCAAATGTGCATTCCTTATTCTTCCAACCAAAACATATCACTTCAAATTCCCGTTAAATTCCAGTTGCCACGTGCCTGCCCATTTCCCCAGTTTGCTAGGTTTTCGTGAAGCCTGTTGCTATCTTTAGTGTTTATGAAACTTTGGCATTTTATACAGCCTGCAAACTTGGAAATCATGTCCTTTATACTCAAGTATGGATCATTACTGAGCATCAGAATGTAAACTTAATGTTGATCCCTGGGAAACTGACTGTGCACCTCCTACCAGTCCAAGAAATAACTGTCCACCACAATCCTCAGTTTCTCCATCCCTAAATTCATTTCTGAATCCATGTTGCCATTGTCCCTTTAATCCCAAGGCCTTTAATTTCATTGGCAATGCATCACATAATGGACTTATTAAATGCCTTCCAGAAGTCCAAACGCAGCACTTCAAATACACTAACCTAAACAGCCATTTCCATTCCTCAAACGGAACTCAAACAAACTCACCTTTAACAATCCATGCTGACGTTCATTTATTAGCCAATATTTTTCGAAATGCCATTTTTTTTGTCAGATTATTGCCTCAAAATTTTTCCCCCATGACTACCATTAGGAGATTAACCTTCGGTTACCCAGTTTGTCCTCCTCTCTATTTTCAAACAGGGGTGTAAAGTGTGCAATCATCTCATCCTCCTGTGCCTCACGTGCACTTTCAAAGAGACTTGGAAGACCACGACCAGAGCCCCTGCACTTTCCGTCCCTATTTTCTTCAGTAAGCTAGGATGCTTCATATCCAGATTCTTGTTTTGCGGGCTAGGAACCTTTTACCGTCATCCTTATAATTTATATTTTAATCTAATCTGGTATCACAACACCCTCCTTCTGTACTAATGCATTTTGTAGCACGCTGTTCTCTCGGGAAGACAGATGGTAAACACTAATTTAACAAACAAGCCATGCCCTTTTCCTCTACAAAAATACCTTGAAAAATATTCTCGGAAAATTCAAAAATATCTTGAATCACATACACTTCTTTTATCTACCCATTTACTATTTCTGATTTTATGATTCCCATTTACAAGCTACTAATCTATTCATGTCCCTCTCTCATTCCCTTTTGAAGATTTTCTCTACACTGTCTCTCTCTTCAGCTTGCTTCTCTGCAATTGTCATAAGCCTTTTATTTCTCTTTCAAAGTAGTCTTAGATTTGCACGTGCATTCAGATTACCTCATCATCAAAAACGTATTCAATATGGTGGAATGTATTTGCTGAAGGATTCATATGATCGAATAAACTAAGTGAAGCAATGAAAATTACTTCTCCAGCATCTGCAGTTCCTACTATCTCTGAAACAAAATTACTTTTGTGTCATGTTGTGAAAATAAACTGAAATAATGCGCTTTGCATATTGATTTGTGTTTGATTATGCTCCAACATTGCTCATTGACAGCCTGCATCAACAACTCAAATTAGCTGTTTCCTGTTTCTTAATAAATTGAGGAAGGTCAATCAGGATTAACTGACTTCTCATGCCTGCCTCACAATCAGTTAATTCATTTCTACATGTATTTCTATTTACTTGCTGCATACCTATGTCCGGCAAAGTAAGTATTTGTGACCACTTGGTGGTGATTCATTCATTATCTGACAAAATGCACCTTCACATATTACAACATATTCACAGAATCACAGAAGGAAATGACCTGTCAATCATCCCTCCACCAGCTCTTTGAAATAGCGATCCAATTTTTCCCTTGCTCTTTTCCATAGGTCTGCATTTTTTTCCACCGTATGTATTAACCCCATTCTCTTTTCAGTGTTATAACAGAATCTGCTTCCATCATCCTTTCAGGCAATAATTCCAGGCCATAATTCCTCAGGGAGAAAAATAATACCCTTCATTCAGACCTCTGGTTCTTTTGCCAATCACCTTAAATCTTTTGACCAGCCAATGAATAAATGCTGTCCTTTCTGTCCAAATTGTAACATCTTGCAACTAAAAGATATTGTATAAAGCCATTAAGGCAACAGCTGATGAGATACAGATCCTTCCTAACGGTTGTAGGAAAACCGTACATACCGTAAAAAACTGGAAGATTTAGAATGCAGATCCATTAATGTTGATCTGATACTTTCTTCATTTGAGAAAGGGCATTTATCAGTGAGCAGGGTCATGGTATGCACATCCTTTCTGCCAGATTTATGACTTGAAATGCCTCAAGGGATGCTTAATAAAGGGTTGAGAAAGGAATTTTCCCTGCATTGTTAGCAGAGTATACATTTTCCTCACTTACATCTTTCTGAAACACTGCCGTTATTTTGGATGTGGCAAATATGATTAAAAATAATGGGAGCGTGGGGAGGAATCCAAGAGGCAATGTAAACTATAAACAGAAAAGGACGGAAACAATGAGCAGATCAGCCAGCATCTATGGAGATGAACAAAATAGTCGAAGATTTCAGGTCAATTATCTTTTATGTAAACTGGAAAAAGAGATAGGAATGTAAAAGGTTACGAGAAAGTGAAAGGAGGAGGAGCAAGAAGACTAAAAGGGAAGTTTGTAAAAATATGGAGGGCAAGAGAGCTCAAATGACAAAATGGCTTATTGTTAATGAATTCCAAGCCAGTTGGTGAGATTGAAATCAATATGTATTTTACTTTTCTTTTTGGAGAGAGTTTATTGACTTTCTCAGTCATACGCCTCCCATCTCACACCCAGTGCCACGGGCAATCCCTCCTTATATATGCACAGGTGATTAATTACCACTGACTGCTTCCTCATCTTAGATAAAAGGCATTGGCAATGTGATTAACCAAACATTAACGTTCACATTACAGAAAGCAAAGGGAGGGGCATAATAAGCTAAGGAAATAAATAAACTGTGTTCAGAAGTGATCAGTTAGACAAAAGCTGTCTGCATGAAAAGCTAAAAGATAAAGGAATTAGAAAAAGAAATCAGCAAAAACAAAATAAATGTAGAGACATAGATTATGATCTAAAATAATTGCAAAATGAAATGACAGTTGACAAGAAGCTTGCGATCAGTCATGTGGACTGAATGGAAGTGATCACCCAGTCTCCCAAATGTAGTAGGTGAGGCCACAGAATGAGCAGTACACCCAGCATATTAAATTGGAAGCAGTCCAAGCAAATCAATGTTTCACTTGGAAGGAGTGTTCGGTACCTTGAGTGATGAGATGGGAAGCTGTAGAAGGACAGGTGTTGCATTTCCTGTGCATGCAGAGAAACGGAGGGCCTGTTGCCAGTGACTGAGGAGTGGATCAGTGTGTCAAAGAGGGAAAAGTCCCATTATTTTTTCTGTCCTTGGCCTGCCGCTGTATTTTAATAAAGCTCAACACAAGCTCAAGGAACCGCATCTCATTTGTCACATATACCAAGATACAGTGAAAAACGTTGCTTTGTGTGCTATACAGGCAGATCGTACCATACAAAGGGCATCAGGGTAGCAGAACAGAGTGCAGAATACAGTGTTACAGCTGCAGAGAAGGTGCAAAGACGGACAGAGGGAGATCAGAATTACCATTTGAGAGGTCCATTCAAAAGTCTGACAACAGCAGGGAAGAAGCTGTTCTTGAATCTATTCATAAGTGTATTCAAACTTTGATATCTTCTACTTGACGGAAAAGGGTAGAAGAGTGTAATCAGAGTGCGAGGGTGAACGTGTTGGTTGCTCTCCTGAGGCAGTGGGAAGTATAGATGGAGTCACTGGACAGGAGGCTGGTTTGTGTGATGGTCTGGGCTGTGTTCACGACATTCTGTAGTTTTTGCGGTCTTGGGAACAACAGTTGCCATATCATACAGTGATGCAACCAGGTAGGATGCTTTCTATGGTGCGTCTATAAAAACTGGTAACAGTCTTTGTAAAAATGCTCAATTTCCTTAGTCTCCTGAGGAAGAAGTGACATTGTGGTGTTTTCCTGACCATCACATCAACATGGGTGGACCAGGACAGATTGTTGGTGGTCATCACTCCCATGGACCTGTCACTCTTGACCATCTCCACCTCAGCACCACTGATGCAGACAGGGGCGTGGCCTCCTGGAGTCAATGACTAGCTCCTTCGTTTTGCTGACGTTGATAAGACAGATTGCTGCCTTTGCACCACGCTGTTAAGTACTCAATCCTTTTCCTGTATTCTGTCTCATTGCTGTTTGAGATCTGACATACAATGGCGGTGTTGTCAACAAACTTGTAAATGAAGTTGAGGCAGAATTTGGCCACACAGTAGTGAGTGTATAATGTGACAACACTATGGCTTTAAGGGGTGTGACTTGTCTTTTTTTTTAATGAAGAGAGGTTGAGACAGAAGTGGTAAGCAGTCTGTTCAAAGCCAATAAAGTAAGCCGCTTGTGAGGCCTTGGGGTGTTTTGAGAGTTGCAACAAAAGCAGCAGCCTGAATGGGTGGGTTCGAGCTCCCACAGATCCAGGATTTTCATTTTAGCTTTCTGCAGTTGCTGGGGACTTAAAGCTGGATGTGAAAGCCCTTATTCCTCACTCTGTTACAGCTGAAAGCTGGGGTTCTCTTCCTGCTGCTAGAATTGGAAGTGAGACAATCTATTTTACTGAATTTGCCTTTGCCAAGGGTGTGCTTATGGGATGTTATTATATTGGAATAGTTCATCAGTAGCTTATTATTTTGTGAAGTATTTCGATAGAGTTACCGTTAAGCCAATCTTTAAAAAATTTTGTCTGTGTTTAACTACAGTGTACAAAATAAGTGTGTTTTGCTTCAAGCCGGTAGTTTGACAAATCGAAGAGCATTCGGAACACAACGTCTGGCACTTGCCTTCAAAATAAGAAAAAGTTAGGGTCTAGGTTATCCCTTGACATGTTTGAGGAGGTTTCGTCTGGTCCATTGCAATAAGGAGTACAGTAGGGGGCTGATTACACAGCCTTGCGGGGTACCAGTGTTGCGGATTATCAGGGAGTTGTTGTCGCCTTACTATGGGTCAGGAATTCGAGGGTCCAGTTACAGAGGAGGAAGCTGAGACCTGGGTCTCAGAGTTTAGAGGTGAGTTTGTTTGGAATTTTGATGTTGAGGGCAGAACTGTAGTCAATAAGTAGGAGCCTGATGTGGATATTCTCGTTTTCTAGATACTCCAGGGATAAATGTAGGGCCAAGGAAATGGAGTCTGCTGTGGACCTGTTGCACCAGTAGGTGAATTGCGAAGGATCAATTTAACTTACTAGGCTGGAGTTGATGGCTAAGTTTTAAAGCACTTCATAATTATGGAGGTCAGAGCCACTGGGTGGTAGTCATTCAGGTACGCTGAATTATTTTTCTTTGGCAATGGGATGATGGTGGTCTTCTTGAAGCAGGTGGAGACTTCAGATCGTAATAAGGAGAGGGTGAAGATGTCTGCGAATTCTCCTGCCAGCTGGTCCACACAGAATCTGAGTGCATGCCCAGGGACTACATTGGGCCAGTCGCTTTCCCTGGGTTCACCCTCAAGAAGGCCGATCTGACATGTGCAGCGGTGACCGTGGTTATAGGCATCTGAGGCTGTTGGGATAGGTGACATCGTTTCATTGACCTTCTGTTCAAAGTGAATGTAGAAATCATTGAGCTTGTCAGGTAGGGATGTACTAGTGCCCGCAAACCTGTTCGACTTCACTTTATAACCCGTTACGTGCTGTAAGCCTTGTCATAAATAACATGTGTCCATGTGGTTGGTCTGGGTCTCAAGCTTAGGTTGGTATTGCCTTGGCCTTGTGAAGGTCATACCTGGATTTCTTGTATTGGTCAGGATTGTGCAATTTGTATGCCTCAGACCTGAACTTCAGTCAGCAGTAATCTCCCAGTTGTAATCTTAGAATCCCTACAGTGTGGAAACAGGTCCTTCAACCCAACAAGTCCACACCGACCCTCAGAGCATCCCAGCCAGACCCATCCCCCTATAATCCACCTAATCTACACATCCCTGAACACTACGGGCAATTTAGCACAGCCAACCCACCTACGCTGCACATCTTTGGACTGTGGGAGGAAACCCATGCAGACACGGGGAGAATGCGCAAATTCCACACAGACAGTCGCCCGAGGTTGGAATCGAACCTGGATCCCTGGCACTGTGAGGCAGCAGCACTAGCCACTGAGCCACTGTGCCACCCTTCATCCATGGTTTCCAGTTGGGGAGCATTCTAATTAATTTCTTCGGCATGCAGTCTTCTACAAACTTACTAATGAAGTCTCTGACGGTAGGGGCATACTCATTTATGTTGGCTGCTGAGTTCTGGAATATGGACCTGTCCACAAACTCTAACCAGTCCTGTAGAAGTCCTTCTGTTGCCTCACACCAACACTGCTCTACTTTCTGCACTGGGTCCTCATGCTTTGATTTCTGCTTGTAAGCCGGGAGCGGAGCAGAGCACAGCACAGCACTGTGATCTGATTTTCCAGAATGCATAATGGGGTATGGAGCGTTAGGCATCTTTGATGGATGTATAGCAATAGCCAAGCATATTCAGAACTCTGGTGGGACAGGAGACATGTTGATGGTATTTTGGTAGCACCATCTTCAGGTTGGTCTGGTTGAAGACACCGGCTATGATGAACAAAGCCCTGAGGTGTTCTGCCTCAGGGCCATTTGTAGCATGGTATGCTTTGTCAAGCACACTCTTCACCTCTGCATGGACTCTTCACTTCACATGGTGGTACTTCTTACACCGTGAAAACATGTCCTATTTCATCTCTGCTTTCTTCCATCCTATAACAGACTTCACCTTTCTTTTTAGCTATCAACCACCTCACCATCGCTTTCATCCGTTCAAATATTTCCTTTCTGACGAAGGTTCATCAATAACTCTTTTCTCTCCCTACAGATTCTGCCTGATCTCTGAGTATTACAGGTACTTCTGTTTCTATTCCCAGTATCTATTGTATTTTGCTTTGGTCCCAGAGTCAATCCACTGTGTTGGGGAGACAATTATCACGCATAATGGTATCTTCCTTCACGAGGGGCCTCACCTCACCAGCCACCATCCTAAGAAACAAACGTAAGGTCCACAAGCCGCTGACACGGAAACAATCATGAAGGCCTGAACTCATCAATCACTTTACATACTGCAACTGCACCCAACTCCCCACAAAATGTGCCATCTCATTTCATACCAAAGAATCATAGAATAGTTACCGAATAAAAAGAGGCCATTCAACCCATCACCTCAATCCTGACTCTCTACACAGCAAATCATTCGAGACCTAGAGCCCTGCAAATTTTTCTTTACACATGCTTATCCAAACCAGCCACGATTGACTGGACCGCCATCACATTTTCAGGCAGAACATAGCCAATCGCTGCATATAAAAAGCTTTCCTTGAAACTCTCACCATGTTCTTTTAACTTTATTTCTTTATTTTTTGACTGACATTAAGAACAATGATAATACCTTATACAGTCACAGAGCTGTACAGCACATAACCAGACCCTTTTGTTCAACCCGTCCATGATGATCTGATATCCTATATTAATCTAGTCCCATTTGCCAGTATTTGTCCCATATCCATCTAAACCCTTGCCATTCATATACCCATCCAGATGCCTTTTAAATGTTGTAATTGTACCAGCCGCCACCACTTCCTCTAGCAGCTCATTCCATACATGCACCACCTTCTGCATGAAGAAGTTGCCCATTAGGTCCTTTTTAAATCTTTCTCTTCTCACCTTAAACCTGTGCCCTCTAGTTTTGGACATCCCTACCCTCGTGAAAAGACCTTGGCTACTCACCCTATCCATGCTCCTCATGATTCTGTAAACCTCTATAAGGTCTCTCTCAACCTCTAACGCTCCAGGGGAAATAACCCCAGCCTATTCAGCCTTTCCCGACAGTTCAAACTCTCCAATCCTGGCAACATCCTTGTAAATCCTCTCTGAACCCTTCCAAATTTCACAACATCCTTCTTACAGCAGGGAGTTTTTTACTTTGTTCCTCTAGGTTACTACTGAATAGAATGTTATCATTTCTCATGAGGCCAACTTAAAACAAAAGTCAAGAGGTTCAGCTTCAGCTTTTCAGGACACTGGTGAGACCACATGTTGAGTACTGTGTATAGTAGTGGTCTCCTCATTTCAGGAAGGATGTAAATGTGTTGGGAGCTGCTTTGAAAGTAAGCCTTGTTTCCACATCAAAAATGGAGATTATTTGCTAAGACCGGTGGAGTTTCATGCCTGTGGTTGGTGCCAGTTCATTTGCTTCCCTAGGACCAAAAATAGCTTCCTGGCTCTCACAAATTCTCTTGTGACAGCTACTGACATTAAACCAACATCTGGGATTAAGTCCACGCGCTTTACATTGTTTCATTGAACCTGGGTTTAACAATGGTAAATTTCAAAGCCTAGATTTATTTTTAATGGAAGTCAGTTTTCAGCACAAATGCTGGGAGCTGCCTCATGTACGATTGTCTCTCACTTAAGAACAAAACGGCGCTAGTCTAAAACTAACCCAAGGAACAGAGTGCTGACACTGCGCAGGAAGTATTCGATTCCAAAGGGCTGACCCCGGTCAATTGGAGCACAACAGCTGAACATATAAATAACCTCAAAACTGAGCAGTCCCCCTTTGGTTTTCAAGATGTAACCATTGGCAGGTACATGGATTACTCTCTGCAAAGTTTTGCAATAGCTCAAAGAAGTCATTTTCAGCAAATAACTCATTTTCCAGGTCATGCATAAGCATTACAAACGGGAAAATATATTGTCAAGAGAATATTTTACAATTCCACCTATTTACTGTGGGAGCTATTAAGTTAGCTTAGAGCAAGGATTGTGGGAAAAAGAATTCAGAGCCAAATAATGAAGATTGACTGTACTGAAATTTTGTTCACATAAAAAATTATTTTCATTCATCAACATTGGTATTCTGTTATGAACTTTAACAGAATCTGCTGGAGGAAATTAATGACGAAATACAATAGATTATGGGATTAATTAAGTATCATTTTACTGCAGGTATACATCAACAAAGGAGCATTCCCACTGCAACATTTATTAATACAATTGCTTTCCAGAAAATATTGAGGACATAGCAACAAAAAGACATTGAAGTTACACTGTTAGAACTGCAAAATAGATGTGGGAGGAGAGGGATATATTAAGTCACGTGGAAGAGAGTTCCAAACATCCTTGTGTATAGAAGTGCTTCCTAACATCTCTCCTGATCAGTCATGCCCTAATTTTTAGACTATGCGCCTGAGTACTAAAGTCCCCAACAAATGGAAATAATTCATCTTTATCTACCTTGCCTTTTCCTCTTAGTATGTTGACCAACACCACAATCACTTACACTGACTCTCTATCCAGAGTATGCCCTGATTCCACTCCTGACCCCTAGCCCCAACCTCCCACTGATTCCAACTACTTGTCCCAATCACATAACCAATCACCTGACTAACCCCTTGACCCAATTATCAGTTCACCCTCCTGCCATTCCACCACACCAGTCATCTTCCAACATACATAACCTCACCCATATGACACATTCAGTTATTTATCCATTCACCTGTTCACCAACATTCAGACTGCACCTTTAAATCCTACCGCTGGGAAGAAGGGGAATAAGACGGAATGGCCAAACAGCAGGAAGATCCACATGGCATAGCCGTGCACTCACCTAATTCTACTCCTTGAGCAAGATGGTAGCGGAGTAGGGTTCGTGAGCTGGAGCTCATTCACTCCAATCGCTTCTCTTTCTTATTTTCTCACTTTTCTCTTTTTAGTTTTTATCCTATCTACTTGCCTTCAAGAGGGAGCTCGGTCGTGAAGGCAGTGGCAGCAGCAGCTGGGGGCCCAAAGCGGGGAGTTTGCTTGTCGGCCATGAGGTGGTTGGTGTGCCCGGGTGGAACTCTGCTGGTCAGTGGCATTGTGAAGTGGCTAAGGGCCCTGGGTGGCACCAGAGTGGGATTCTGGTGGCCTGTGACGAGGCGGCTGCTGAGCCCAGGTGGTGGTCAATGGTGAAATGGCAAAGTGGAGGCATGGGGATCAAGGGATCGAGGACAGCGCGGGAGAGAGAGCGAAAGCCCAGAGCACAGCGACTGCAGGCCCATGGCTAAAGAAGGACTGTAATTTGGAACTTTTAACTTTATTTCTTATTTACCACTCTATACTGAGAAGGACCTGCAATGTTGAAGTGGCTACAAGAGCAGGTCAAGAGGCTAGGAATACTGTGACGAGTAACTCACCTCCTGACTCCCCAAAGCCTGGATATCCAGGACAAAGCAGCCTGCTTGATTGGCACTACATCCACAAGCATTCACTCCCTCCACCACCGGACGATGGATGGGACAGAGATGTCCTTACGTGCTGAATACTGTTTGACTTCAGGAAATATTTCAATTCGCCGCTGGTAAACGGGTCAAGCTTCCCAAATAAAGACATGATGACAGAAATGCTTACTTCCACTCCAAGATGACTGTTGCAAGTGAATGCTCTTCGGGCACGTCCTGTTTTCTCCCATCACCACTGAAACAACTACACAGAGGCGGGTATCCTGTCACTAAGTCACCCTTTATTTACTAGTACACAGTACATTGGCTGTGGCCAGCCAGCTTACATGCAGTTCTCAACCGAGGAGATGTTAATCTCTTGGTTACATTGGTCAGCCAGGGGTTTCCTGCTTGGCTCAGGTTAACAAACTTGTAGTTGAGGTCAACCTGGTTCAAATCACTACGGGCTGCAACTCTAGAATCCGTTCTCTAAACCGATTTGTCCTTTAAGATGCTCATGTCTTTGTCTTTGACCGAGCTTTTGTCCGTCTGTCTTAGAACTCCCTTAGTCTCTCATTTTGCTTTCCAACCCTGCTTTGAAACACGCCATGATATTTCACCATTCACCATAGTTACAAGTTGTTGTTCTGTATAGCTAAAGGTGTACTCCAATAGTTTGTAAAAATACTGCAAATGGACAGCCATATTTCAAGGGTATCAAAGAGAGGGCTTTGGTGGGGTCAGTTAGTGCTATTTCCTGTGACCCATAGACTGCCCTTTGTCATTGGTTCATGGAGCGTGGGTGTCTCTGGCTGGGCCAGTATTTATTACCGGTCCCCAATTGTCCAGAGGTCAGTTAAGAGGCAACCAGGCTGCTGTTGGTCTGGCATCACATGTTGGCCAGACCAGGTAAAGATGGCAGATTTACTTAGAGTGACAGCTGACCCTCACTTGTCCAACTCCTAATAACCTCACTGCCCCCTTTCACAAATACCCGACGACTGAGGGGTTACCGGCACGGTAACTAGACCAAATTGGAGGCTAAGCCACTGGTATGCTACCTCTGAAAGTGACAGATAACAACAGCTCACCACAACTAGACCAGAAATCAAAATCTATGGGATTGCACCATCCAGCTTCTGGTTTGCAATCCTGGTATTGACAATTTCAGACCTCAATGACTCTAGAAAAATTTCCAGGCCAGTTCCTTTGTTCATTTTCCAAGAGAGAGAAGCTTCCACTTGTTATCTTGGGGCTTAATGTCAGGAACCTGTCACTAGATTGGTTCCCGTGCAATGTATGTTTACATTCGCTGCTGCTCACAACAGAACTGCAGTCCATTCCTACCTACCACTATGGCAACAGTGTTTCATTTTCCTCATATATGACTGCTGTGCTGGTTAAAAAGCAGAGGATGCTGGACCAGTTGTTAATTTTAATCCACAATAGATAATACTTCTGCTTAACAAAAAATTAAGGGATATAAGCCAAAGGACATATGGAATTAGGCCACAGCTCAGCCATGATTTTACTGAATGGTGAAGCCAGCTCAAGAGGCTGAATGGCCTACTTCTGTTCCTATGTTCAGGAGTTAGACTGGGTTATTTCTGTCCAATATATCTGGGTAACCGTTCATGTGTACATGTAGGAACTGCCCAAAGTTTCCTGTTCAAACACAGAGCAGAGAAATGGCCAACTGGAGACTGAAACCTCCCATGCATTTCCCATCCACGTCAGCACATCAGCAATTCTGTGGGATCAAGAGGCACATCGCTGATCATACAGCTGGTCTCCCACAATCCCTAAAAACAGAGTACATCAGATGGCTTACATGATACTTCAGTGCTCCCCAAACGTTCTAAGCCCTTAGCCATGACTGAAGTTTACTCCCCTGCATGTAAAACATTCGGACTTATAGAAACAATGGTACTGATTGTAGCATCTTTCATAGGAGGAAGGCTATCAAGGAGCACAGAAAGCAGTTTGAAAATTTTGCCAAAAAACTAATTAATTGGGATTATACCCTCCAAATTTGTATTGGCTACCTACAGTCTGGTGGAGCAGCTTAAATTTTATGCGGCAAATTTCATGCAAAACTCTGAGACTCCCTTCCAAACAGAACTGTGTGCGATCCCACACAATATGGGCTGCAGCAGTTCAAGAAGGCAGCTCACCATCGCCTTCTCAAGGGCAATTAGGGACTAGAAATGAATGGTGGCCAAGCCAGCACACCCACATCCCATGAAAGAATACACTTGTTTAAAACTAATCCTCCCCAGTGATTGCCACATGGCTCCTGTGACAGTAAATTTTGCTGATCAAACTTTTCAGCTGCAGTAACCATAAACATATTCTCACATATCTCTCAACTTATAAATACCACATTTCCTTCCATTAATCAGAAACATCACTGGTGTCTTAAGTCCTGCCTTATCTATTTCTACATGATTTTGTCAGTCCTTGGAATGCATTTTAGAAGAAAAACTAAATATAGTCACCAGATCTATGACATGTGGAATGAAGGCATTCCACGAGAAGGACAATAGGACGTGGTGTCATCTTCAGATATTTCTGGTAGATTTCACATTGACCTGTTCTATGAGTTGCAATTGTGCACAGTAAGTAACACTATACAAATTGACCTGATTTCCCTCTCCACTTCCTGTCACTTAATGCCATTAACACCTGATGAGAAACATCCTGATGGGAAACATCAGGTTTTGTTCAGGGGATATAATAATGCCCTGACGGGACACATTACAGGTCAACTGGCACTCCAAAATTAGTTGCCAGCTCCACGTCAAGTTCATTGGTGCCTTCTTCATTGTAGGTTTATGACCAACATGGATACCTCACTGGAGACTGCATCACTAATTATTAAGTTGCTTACTCCAACTATTTTACTTGGAATTACAACTCTCTTTAGTGATCTCAATGCCTTATCATGGCCAACTTGGCTCTCAGATATCCCCAATGTGAATTACTGACCCAGTCCCAAGTTGTGATCCACCAGCTCAGTGCTACCACCTTGGTGGTACGGCAGCTATTTCCACATTAAAAAATCTTGCACTGTCCCATTTGGACCTGCTGTCTACTGCTACAGTGTTTCACCTAGGAAGGGTTCCTTACCAGTTTCAACTGAATAAAACACAGGCTTCTGTGTAATCTAAGCTCCATGGAATTTTCCCACCCTGCCCCAAAAGCCTCCTGTGGGCATACAACCATCTTAGGCCCCATGCTAGCCCCTTCATGAAAGAAAAGCAGAAAACTTCAGAGAATCTTGAGAATGAGAGCATCCTCATGACCACACAGGCTCTCCCTTTCAGAATGATGAGCGCAACTTCCAAATGTGGTTTTCAAACAGCATTGGGAAAATACTCAGGAAATTGTCATGGTTTTGCAGAAGTATCAGTGAAAGCCCCATTTCAGCTGCTTTAGAAGTCAGATTGGGTCAAATGGATGTCTTTAACAGTGCAAATTCCTTTCATTTGTTCTTGTGAGGAGTTTCACGAGCAAGGCCAGCATTTATTGCCTGTGTCTAATTTCCATTCAGAACGTAATGGTGAGCCCCAGTGGTCCTTGTGGTGCAAGAACACTAGCAGACATGTTTCAAAGAGAGGTACCGGATTCTGAACAAGTGACATTGAAGGGACAATGGTATGGATCGAAGTCAGGATGTTGTGTGACGTTGGAGATTGTATTCCTCGCCACTTGATGCTCACAAGCTATGGAAATAATGAGACTATATTTTCTGTTTTCAGAAATTAAGGTCATAGAGTCATACAGTATACAAACTAGTCCTTCGGCCCAACATGCACCATGCCAGCCAAAAAAACACCAAACTACATGAATCCCACTTACCTTGAGGTCCATAATCTACTATTCCCTGGCATTTTAAGAGCTCATCCAGCTACTTCTTAAATGCTGCGTTGAGTCTATTATCTGTGACCTGGGCTGTCTGTTAGTCTTTTCTTTCAATTTATGCACAAAATGGTTTCTGTAAATAGATCACACAACTTCAAAGACAGCGATCATCAGATCAATTAAAACAACCACATCATTCGGTAACTATTAGAAAATCTAACTTTCTTTTGAATTCATTTGGGAGTTTAACGTAGCCAGACCAGTATAAATTGCCCTTGAGAAGTTCCAGTCCAGTTAGTATAGGTACACCCACGGTGCTGGTGGGAGGGGGTCCCAGCGGTGCATCTTGTGTGGCAGTGTTGCCAGGAGTGAGTATTGCTGGTGGTGGGTGGTGTGTTAAACAAGCCGTCTGCCTTCTCATTGATAAAAGTTGTTGTAGCTGTGCTCATCCAAGTGCCAGAGGATCTTCCATCGCATTCCTGCCTGGCGCCGTGCAGATGGTGGCTAGGCTTTGCGTAACTTTGGGAGGTGGGTTGCTCACTGCAGAATTGCCAACATCTGACATGCTCTTTTACGTGGGTGGTCCAGCTGACTTTCTGTTCAATAGTTGTGCCCAGGATGTTTGTCTTTGGAGATTGATTATGCTACTGAATATCAAGGAAAGGCTTTTACACTCTCTCCTATTGGAGAGAATTACCGCCTGGCCATATTTATTCTTGTTTGCCGCTCATCAGCTAAACCTGGATGGTGTCCACATATTTCAGAATAAGGTCAGAGACTGCTGCAGTACCTGACGATTGAAGCAATGCTGAGGAATGGGTTTGCGTTCCATTGGGTCGCTGGTGTTTTCCTCCCCTCCCAATGTGGCCTGTTAGTTTGCGAGCATTCACAATCCTGGCTGAAACACAAACATGCTCTTTGGAGTTCTAGAAACATGGAACCGGATCACGGAAGCAGAAAAAGAGAATCACTGGCACCGGGTGGGGGCTTAACAACTGGCAGGAAAACAAACACATTCTCAAACTGAGTACCTGGGAAGAAGGAGTTAATTCTTCTCTAGAGAAAAGACACCTTTACAGCAGGAAATCTATATTATAGTGAAGGAAAAGCTGTATCCATGTTATTGGTTCAGTTAAAATAATAGTGGCGAACGGTTGGAATAATGTTGGTGTTGCTGTTGGACTATTCTCGCACTGATCATTTGAATTATCCTGGATGTTTTTGGAGATGGCTAGGCTGTCCTATGTTGAGTAAGTGCTAATAATCCAAGGGACGATGCTGATTTGTAGTACAGAGACTTACAGAGCACAGTTCAATGGAACGAATCAGCAAATGCTTTTGGTTAGTGTTTCAGATTATATCAGAGCTTTCATAGCTGCCACCACACAGAATCATAAAACGAAGAAGAGACCCATCGAGGCTGTACCACCAGGTACTGATCTAACTGCTTTACCAAGTTTGTGAGGTTACCTGCCTCAACTACCCTCCTAGGCAGTGCATTCCAGACACATACCACACTCTGCGTTCAAAAACAGATTCCACAACTCCTCTCTCACCCTCTTGCCTTCCATTTTACAAGTGTTTCGCCTTGTTCTTGACCCTCTGACTAAGGGGAACAGCTGCTGTCTCTTCACCCTGTCCATACCTCACATACTCTTCTATGCCCCTCAACCTTCTCGGCGCCAAAAGAAAAACCCAAGCCAATCTAGCCCCTCTTCATAGTTTGAGTACTCTCTTGTCTTGATACTTCTTCTTCGACACCTCATATCTATCAGTGTTAAATTTCATCAGCCTCTGATCTGGCTATGTGAACAACACAGTATGGAGCTGGAGGAACACAGCAGGCCAGGCAATATCAGAGGAGCAGGAAAGTTGACATTTCGGGTTAGGCCCCTTCTTCAGAAATGGGGAGGGGGAAGGGACCCTGGGAAATCCATAGAGAGAGGAGGGGTGGGGCTGGGGAACAGAGGCAGGATGGTGATAGGAGAGTGCAGCTAGGGTGTGGTGGGGATAGGTCAGTGGAATGGGTGGGGCAGATAGAGAAGACAGACAGGCTGTGTCAGGTCAAGGAGGCGGGGACCATTCCTCCTGTAACCCAACACTTTACTCACTATTCAACCCAACTATTCTTTGTGTCATCTACGAAATTAGTTATCATCTTCCTCCAACCCCCCCCCCAACCACCTCACCCCAAACCCCACATTCTCATCACTTTCTTTTATATCACAAACAAACCTTGATTTTCTTCCTGTTCTCTAGACGTTATTCGCAGAGGAAGAACGGAAAGTTCCAGTCTCTTGATTTTCTTATTTTGGTGAATTTACAGACTGATGCAGTTGAGATCTTTTATGAGCGAGCCACAAATAGTATTTTGGACATGGATTTGAATTCTCCTTTGACACTCTGTTACGTTATGATGAAGATTTACAGGACATTAATGAGGCCTCTTCTTAAGTATCATGTCCAGTTCTGGTCACTATGTGAGAGGAAGGATGTTTTCAAGCTGGAGAGGGTTCAGGACAGATTTATCAAGATGTTGCCGGGAATGGAGAGATTGAATTATAAACAGAGGCTGGATAGGCTTAGACTTTTTCCACTGGAGCATGTGAGGTTGAGAGGTGACGTTATAGAGGTTTATAATATAATGAGGAATACAGACAGGGTGAATGGCAGATGTCTTTTCCCTAGGGTTGGGGATTTCAAGACTAGGAGGCATATTTTTAAGTTAGAGGAGAAAGATTTAGAAAAGACATGAGTAATTTTTTTTAACACAGAGAGTGGTACGTGTGTGGAATGAATTTCCACAGGAATTGGTCGATGCGGGTACAGTTACAACATTTAAAAGACATTTAGATAAGAACATGAATAATAAATGTTTGGAGGGATATGGGCCAAGCACATACAGGTGAGACTAGTTTAGTTTGGAATTATGATCAGCATGGATTCGTTAGATGGAATGCTTTATGGCCCGAATGAGATCTGGACGCTCTGTTAAGGAGGTGATCAGGGAGCAGAAAAAAGTGGCAAATGCAACCACCTATGACAAAATAGAGAAAGGTAAGTACAAGATCAAATAATGTATTCCCTACACGTCTTACAAGGTTTCGTAAATATCAATCTTCTGTACCAACAGCTAGTAGAGAGATTATGTCTGAATGGCACTCTCCTACATACAGTCTGGGAATGCCCTCATATTCCTAAATGCAGGTAGGAGACCACTAGAGAGTGAATGGTTTTACAGACCTAGGCTTCCTAACTCCGTACTTGTTGGATCTTCATACCAAAGGAGGTGGATCAGACAAACACAACATTCACTATTAACTGAAAGGACACATATTCAACCATCTGACAAAGTACACAGATTTTCCCACAAGAAACAAGTGGAGATTTCTCCCAAGAAGTGCACTCACAAAAGGCACCCAATCATAGCATCATTTCCTGGATTTGCTACCCTATTTTTTAATTGGATATCAGAGTTTCAGAACAAATCACCAAAAGGAGTGCATCATAAAATCTTTCATTATTACCCAATAATAATAATCATTTCAGTGGGCAGCATCTTCCCCAGCAGTAAGGGGCTATAGCGAGAAATCTGGGAAAAGCAAGCCAGATGTCGATATCAAGTCAGAAAAGTCACATTGTCCAACCAAGTCCTGAATGTCAAGGTCTTGTCAGTGAACAGCAAGAGACCTATTAAAAGCGATTATTTGCTCATTGTCACCCTCACTGCAACCTTATTTCTACGTGCTGTCTACATTATCCCACACCTCTGGATAGGAAGCTAGAAGCTGAGAATTCCTGACAGGAAAGACAAGGTGGATACCTGGTGTGTCCAGTTGGCTGCCTGACACAAACATCTCAGGGTGCACTCCACGGGCAGCAGCACCACGCACCCCACATCCACAGACCTTGGCATTTGACATGTGCCAGACTTTCTGCACTGCTGTGGCACATTTTCAATCCACTTATTGTTCTTCAGGTCTGTACTCTGGAGTGCACCAGCATTTTTCATTGAAAAGTTGCGGCCAGGACATATCATTGACAAAGTGTACCAGGCTTGCACGTCGCTCGTTCTTTCAACAAAATGACCAGACCTCAAAATCTAGGAGGATAGTCCTCAGTCAGTCAAGGTGTCCCAGTACAGTCAGTCAAGAGCTTCATCCGATATCAATCTAGGCACTTGGGCACAGTCAGGGTCAGGATCCTATGCATGTGGAGGGTGAGCAGCCAAATGTCAGGCACCCCACTGCCATCTTGCCCTACTGTGGGCTGTTGTCTCATTCCAGGAGAAAAAGGGTGGGACTAAGTGTAATGAATGCAGCTGGCACAGGTTTGGGGGAAAAGGTGAAGAAATGTCCTGAGCGCGTGAATGAGTGAGGCAGGATCCCTGCAGGGTTAGTATTGTGGGGAAGTGGTTGGGTGAGAATGAGTCAAAGAAGACGTTGTGACTGATTGTGAGAACATTAGAGAACAAGCCTTAATAGGAGATGTATACAGTAGCAGTGATACAGTGGGTATGTGTTAGTAGGAAAATGGTGGTGGCATTTGCCCTAGTAGAGGGCAGAAGGTCGCTGAACTTTGTCTGGCATTGCTCATCGTTCCCCTGGACAGTTGACAGTGCACTGACCCAAGTGGTAATCTCATACCAGGTGGCATGGTCTGGTGGGGTGGCCTCCTCTGCCAGTCCTGAGGGGAAGAGAATGACCCTCTTCTCCACCAACCCAACGATCAGAACCTCCAGGTCTCATGCCGCAGAGCCACGTACCAACATCCCCTTAACCGCCATGTCCAGGGCCAATGTCACAAACTGCTCAGGTGCATGAGGAATGAACATTGGGTACTGCCTCCTCAGTTGAAAAACACTTGTCAAATGAAAGAAAGCTTTACTGGTGTTTGAAAGGTAAAACAAAAGAACTGTCAACTTTAGTTCAGCATTTGTTCTCATTGCTTTCATCTCACAACAGATGATGAGCTTCCGTTTGGAGTGAAGTCAATGGTTGATTATGCAAACTGTTGGAAAAGTGTCAATTATTTGTCATACTTGTTTGCTCAAGTCATGCCTCTGTGTTTAGTGAATCATTATTGGTTAACTTGTAAACCAGATAAGCTCATTTTCACCCCAAAACCAACAATCAGCTCCAAAATGAACCAACCAAATCAAACCTTTCTGAGCTCTAATTTCCTGGTGCAACCGAGTTAATTCCTCAGACAGCCACTTATATTAATTTGCAAGAAATAAAAGTATACCAGAATAAATTTTTTTATTGCTTAAAAACATTCTAGTCTTTTGAAGCAGTAGTTTGAGAAGTCACTGAGCATCTGTATTCAAAGTGTCAACAGATCATGAATAACACCTCAAGGTCAGTGTACTGTCGGTTTAGCAGGCGCTTAAGAAATGAATCAAATTGCTTGGTCTCTGGAGGTTACCTATGAGGACAAGAAGTTCTGCCCTTTTTGTTGAATGCACTGACCACTCATCGATCAATAGGTGACTGGTGGTCTGCCAGTGTTGGTAGGTCCACTGATGTTGACTGGGCTGGTAATTTTTTTCAACAATAGGCCAGACAATTTCAAAGTTGGGTAGCACAGTGACCGAGGCTACTTTTCTTAAAAGCTGGTCCACAAATAATCTGGAATGAAGCACTTCAAAATGAGGATAAGTAGAAAGCAATAGAGAAAGTGACAGCAGAGTCAGTGAGAGTGGAAACTTCCATCTGACACCAAATTTGCGTAGATATGGATTTTATGAGCAGAGCTGAGGAGGGGGAGATGGACTATTGACTGCAAGTGGCAGGGAGCCAAGTAGAGGGCTCTGATGGTGGTAGGTTAAGATGATGAGCTTCGTAGGCTGAAGGGAAGTGTGTCAGCTTCTCCCGGTCCACAAAGTATGCCATGAAACTGCAGATTGTTGTGCGCCACTGGCCCTTCCTCAACTGATGAAAGTCCCAGTGTACATTCTTATTCACATCACTCAACATCCAAAACCCACATTACACATTCACAGATGTGTTGCTGCTGAGATTCTTTATTCTGAAAGGGGCAAATGAAAATAACATAAAATAATAAGCAGCATTGTTTATTCTTATCCATTCATAGGATGTGGGCGCTGCTGGCAAGACCAGCATTTATTGGCCATCTCAAATTGCCCAGAGGTCAGTTAAGAGTCAACCAAATTGCTGAGGACTGGAGTCACATGTAGGCCAGACCAGGCAAGGATAAGTTTCCTTACCCCGAAGGAAATTAGTGAACCAGATGGGTTTTTCTGACAACCAACAATAGTCACCATTAGACTCTTAATTCCAGATTTCTTTTAAAAAAAAACACAAATTCCACCACCTGCCATGCCAGGATTTCAAGTCAGGTCCCGAGAACATTAACTGGATCTCTGGATTAACAGGGTAGCAATAATACCACTAGGCCATCGCCTCCCCCATGGGACTCAAATCCCAGTTTGTTAGGCAGACATGCATGACATTGTACTTTACAATTTGGGAGATAGCCAGTAGCAACCGGTAACTCAATCAGTTACCATGTTAAAGGTTAATGCACAAGAATAGGAAGTGATATATTAGCATGGATATTGGATTGTTTAACAGTCTGGCAGTGAAGAGGGATAAATGAGGCATTTTCAAGTTGGCAGGCTGTAACAAATGGAGTGCCTCAAAGATCAGTGTTGAGCCTCACCTTTTTACAATTGATATTCATCACTTAGATGAAGAGAAAGAGTATACGTAATCGAAGTTTGTTGACAATATATGTGTAGGTGGAAATGCAAGTTGTGAGAAGGATGCAAAGTGATATGGTCAGGTTCAACGAGAGGGTGGCAGGATGACAAATGGAGTCAAAGGTTGGGAAGCATGCGATTATTCATTTCGGTCGTAAGAACAGAGAAGTAGAATTGTTTAAAGTGTGAATGTTCTTAATTTTCAGAGAGGGACTTAGAAGTACTCTTGTGAGAAATAGAAAAAAGTTAGCTTGCAGCTACAGCAAGCAATTAGGAAGACAAATGGCAGGTTGGCTTCTATTGTAAGAGGACTGGAGTATCGGAATAATGAAATCTTGTTCTAATTGTACAGAGTTCTGATATGATTACTGTGTACATATTTGAAGAAGAATATATTTATATTGGAAACTCTGCAGCAAAGGTTTCTGAGTTTGATACTTGGTAGCAAAGTGTTGGTGTTTGACGAGAGATTGAGCAAATTGGGCCTCTGTTCTCTGGAATTTAGAGAACAAGCGTTGATCTCATTCAAATGCACAAAATTCTGTGAGCCCTCGATGGGGTGTAAACTGACAGGCTGTTTTCCCAGGGTGGAGCATTTAGAACAGCGTCGTGATTGCAGAATAAGTGGTCGTAGTAGAGTTAGGCCAAAGTCCAGCCAAGATAAAACTGAATAGCAGAACCTGCTCAAGGGGGCTACATGGTGTGAGAGTGGATGGATGCCACCTTGAAATGTCATTGGCATCTGATAGAAAAATTGAGTGCAATTTAAATCCCTGCCTGGCATCACAACACAGCCCACTTTGCCTGTTTAACCTTTAGTGCTCCATTATAAAGTCAATAAAATGTATATTTGTGGGATGAAAAATTGACGCTAAGTACTAACGCGAGAACAGTACGCCATATCTGAAAAGAGTGCATATGCATAAACATGGTTTGGTTTTTTAGCCTGGAAAACAGTAGGGTTGTCCAATACACGGGCTGACCTCGACACCACAATTTACAGTCAATGCTATTTTAATCCTGAGACAAGGTGTCTGAGAGTCCCGTAATCATTTGTACTGTCAGGTCCCGCTTCCTATTTCCAGTTTTACAATTACAATGATGGGTTTGAAAAAGCTTGGGGACTGCTCAGGGAAGCTGGTCCCTTGAATGCCAAATTGAAGCACATTAATGAGCTTCTAAACGCGTGATGGCATCTGGAAAAAGGGCTCCCAGTGGCTTTGTTGACAAGCTGAGAGAGCGAGAGAACAAAATTTCACCTTAAAATAATCTTTAGCACTTATTAAGGCTGCAAGTCTGCCTCTGTTACAGTCCCTTACCCTATTTCCCTGTCACCAGTGGCATTCACACTCTTAACATGGTCACTGGGCAAAGTGAGGAACACAGCCACAACTTTGAGGTCTCTCACAAAATTTGTTCCACAATTTGAAAGCTTCTTTCTAATTCTTGGCAATCATATCCCATTTTGCTGCACACCAAACTTGGATAAAGGCATCAGTTTCAATCCAAAAGTCCTCCAATGAAAGATTTCCTGCTGGTTCAAAATGTTTGCCCTCCCCTGTGGCAGTGCTGCACAGCAGATAAGAAAAACACAACTACACAAAGCACACAATCAGCACAAGAAGCGTGACTGTGGTCTAGACAGTTATGTTCATTGTCAGAGATCATCATATTCCTTGATAGAACTCATTAACCTATTGCGAAGTAAAACAGCAGTTAAAGAAGTTGACTGAAATGTTCCAAAAAAATGTATTGCATTTCTACTTTCAGCAAAAGGTGTCGTTTGTCAACTGGACAAAAATACAGCCCAATTTGTCGAATCAACCTCTTCCACAATTGCCTGACATTTGACAATGATTCAGCATGTCCAGCAGTTGGCTCAATAAAGCCTACATATTTCTCAAGTCAGCTTATTTATTGTGGTGTTTTAATTATAGTAATTATATGCAACAGAAACATAGCGCTGAGTGTTTATCTGAGACTGGAACTGGGATAAATAGTCAGAAAAGTGGCATTTTCTTTTCCTTCTCTGGAATGTTTGACACTGTTTTAGGATGCTAAGCAGAAGAGGGAAGGGGAAACACTAGCAGTCACCCCTTCCTTTAGCGTTTGTTTAGAAGGCTGTTTGAATGCACAGAATGGATCTCACAATTGGAGCGCGTGCTTGAGACTCTGTCATGAGGAGAAATACAAAGTTTGATGTTTATTATGTCAAAATAATAATAAAAATAGCCAGTGCTAACCTTACACTTAAAGTCCAAATGTGAAGAGCAAATCGTGGCCAACAGCAACTAGGAACAGGTCAGGGAAGTGGCACCTGGCAAGGCGGAAGAAACAAGTTCTGCAGTAATTTGAAGCCACTTTACCCCAATACCCTTCTCATCAAAATCTCACTTTTATCAGTAAGCTTTGCACGACCAAGGAGGAGACAGGGTAAGTACTGCTTTTCTCTGACTAACAGTTTTGTAAGGTTTTTTTTTTGAAAAAACAGGATAAATTGAAGCCCAGGATCAGGGGCACATCTCAAAACAAAGAGTGATGTTACAGGAAAACTGTAAGTTCATTGTTGGTAATGGCTGCTAAATTGACAATCATATATTACTTTCATAGGTAAAGAAAATAAATATTTTACAGATAAAAAACTAAATGGCCACTAGGGAATTTAAAACATACCAAATTAAGAATTAAGTAAACAAAATAGAGATGCCGGGCCAGGTGGTATGTTATACTTACATAATGTGGGAGCTACTGGACCCCAATGTGGTTCACAGCGACCATATCTACAGCCAAGTGTTGGTTGCTTCAGTTCAGAGTTGATGAGCTGGAGTCTGAGCTTTGAACACTGTGACAAAGGAAGGGGAGAGCGACCTGGGCACTGTGCTTCAGGAAGCAGTCACACCCCTTACACGTAATATTCAATCAGTGATCGGGGCAGGAGGGTGTGACTACAAACGAGACAGGTAGATGGATCCAGGAGGTAGTGCTGAAGGAGCCTTAGTCCTTGTGTTTGCCTAACAGGTGTGAGGTTCTTGCTCCCTGTGCGGATGACAGTGGGGGCTGCAGGGAGGATGAACAAACTGACCACAGAACGGTGGTACAGGGAGCCATTCAAGGGTGGGAGAGAAAAGAGAAATGTAGTTGTGATCGGGGATGGTATAGTCAAAGGAGTAGACACTGTTCCCTGTGGCCAAGATAGAGTGTCCCGAAGGCTGTGTTGCCTGCCTGGTGCCCAGGTTCAGGATAACTCATCTGGGCTGCAGAGGAACTAGGAGTGGGAGGGGAAAGATCCAGTCACCATGTACAGGTAGAAAGAAGAGAGGGGTTCTCCTGAGGGAATATGAGCAGCTAGCAGCTAAGTTAAAAAGCTGAACCAAAAAGGTAATAATCACAGAATAATGACCTGAGCCACAAGCTAATTAGCACAGCATCAACAAGATTAAAGCGGTTAATACGTGGCTCAAAAGATTGGTGTGGGACAAATTGGTTTAAATCCATCGGTCAATGGATTAAATCCATGGCACCACTCCTGGGCAAAGAGGGAGCTGTTCTGATGGGACGGGATCCACCTGAATCATGCTGGGGACCAGAGTCCTGCCTAATTACTGGTGCATGATTGACTAGGGCTATGGATAGGACCTTTAACTAAATAGTGGGAGGGATGGATTCAGTTTCATAGAAAATTAGAAAATCAGAGGGAAAGGAGTAGGTAGGATTGCAAGTTAATGGTGGGGTTAACTGTTACCAGAAAATAAAAGGATCAGATTTGTGAATGTCGCATCGCATCTAGGAACCTTTATGGTTTTACACTTTTATATGTAAGGAAATTCAATAATAGAACACTTAAAGGCTTTGCACCTTTATGCGCAAAGCATTCCAAATAAGGTAAATGACTGATGAAGCAAGTCAATGTAAATGCGTATGATCTTACAGCCATTATGGA
Source organism: Ginglymostoma cirratum (assembly GCA_024137785.1). Lineage (NCBI taxonomy): Eukaryota > Metazoa > Chordata > Chondrichthyes > Orectolobiformes > Ginglymostomatidae > Ginglymostoma > Ginglymostoma cirratum. Next base: position 7,295,991 of record JAHRHZ010000267.1, on the reverse strand, counting down.
AACATAGTTACATGGGAAACGTAATATATCTGATCTTTCAGAGAGGCAGGAGTGATGGAAAAGGTAGTGGGATAGCACTGTTAATGAGAGATGATCGAGGCTTGGCTAATGTAGAGTCCATTTGGGTGGAAGTAAATAATAGCAGGGGAAAGAAGACATAGGGGTATGAGTTGCATACAGACCTTCAAACAGCAGCCACTGTGTCGGAAAAGTTATAAATCTACAAATGAATAGGAACATGTGAAAAGAATACTGCCGTAATTAAGGCTGACCTTAATCATCATGTTGATTGGGCCAATCAACTTAGGAAGAGTAGCAATGTCAAATTGATAGATAGTTTAGGGACAATTTCCCAGAGCAATATATCATGAAGCCAACCAGAGAGCAGTCTGTCTTGGACCTGGTAGTGGGTAATGAGGCAGGTTTAGTAAATGACCTTAGTAACTATTTCCCTAGGAAGGACTTACCATAACAAGATAGACTTTAATATTCAGTTCAAAAGTTGTTTCCCTGGGATGCAAACAACTCTATTTAGCTTAAATACAAGGAATTACAATGAAATGAGCACAGGGTTGACTAAAGTGAACAAGCCGGTATATTGGCAATAATGAATGAAAGCAAGTAGTGGCAGACATTTAAGGAAGTAATTCATGATTCTCAGATAAAACATACAGCAGTGAGGAGGAAACATTCTAAGAGTGTGATAAACTAACCGTGGCTAACCAAGCTATAATAAAAAGCATATATGGAGGTTGAAGACTGTGATAGCCCCATAGACTAGGATAAATTCAGAATCCAGCAAAGGAGGACTAAAAAGATAAATACAGAAAATAAACTACGGGGCAAATTAGTAAGGAGCATAAAAACTGACAATAAGAGCTTCTTTAAATATATAAGGAAGAGATAGGTAAAGGTGAACATAGACCCCTTAGAAAATGAATCTGGGGACACAGTTATAGGGAACAAGGAAATGGCAGAGGAGTTAAACAGATATTTTGCATCAGTCTTTACGGTGGAAGATTCTTTGAACATCCCATTAATTCTAAAGAATATATAAGAGGAAGTAAGTGCTATCACCAATACTAGAGAAGAAGTATTACAGAAACTAACAGGGCTAAAGGCAGATATGCCTCCTGGCCCTGATGGCTTGTAACCTCGGATCCTAAAAGAGGTAGTTACCAAAGATAGTGGATGTATTAGTGTGACATCCCTTTAAAAAAAGGGGAGGGAGGCAAAAAAAAAGGTAACTCTAGGATGATTAGCATAATATCTATTGTTGCTAAAGTATAGGAGTCAATTATTAAGAAAGTAATAGCAGAACATTTAGAAAATCATAATCTAATCAAGCACAGTCAGCAGTGCTTCATGAAAGGGAAATCATGCCTGGTTAATTTATTAGAGTTTTTTGAGGAAATCTGAACCTGAATGAATAGAAGGGAACCAGTTGATGTGTTTGTATTTGGACTTCCCAAAGGCATTTGACAAGGCACCTCACAAATGGTTAAGTCATAAGGTAAGAGTCCACAGTATTGGAGGCAGTATATTGGCGTGCATAATAAACTGATTAATGGGCAGGAAACAGCGAGTAGAGTAAAGGGGCTCTTTTTCAGGTTGACAACCTGTGACCAGTCAGGGTTCCATTGGGATCAGTGCAAGGACCAGAGGGCATTGTTTCAGAATAAAGGGACACCAATTTAAACTTGAGATGAGGAGGAATTTCTTCTCTCAGAGGGTTGCGAGTCTTTGGAACTTGTTGCCACAGAGAGTTGTGAAGGCAGAGTCCTTTTCCGTGTTCATGGCTGAGTTCGGCAGATTCCTGAACAGTCAGGGAATCAAGGGTTATGGGGAAAATGTAGGCAAGTGGACGTGAGAAATGTCAGATCAGCCTTGATCCTTTTGAATGGTAGAGCAGGCTCCAGGGCCTGAATGACCTATGGCTGTTCCTATTTCTTATGGCCTTATTTATGATGCATGATGAGATTTTGAAGCTTTCAGAAGCCCCAGCTTCATCTCGACTTGCGCATCGTGCTACATGCTGACTTCTCTGGCAGAGTTTCATGTGGGTCAGACAATTTGCCAAGACTCCGCCCCTCTATTCTGAAGAAGGGTTAGCTATTGGAAGTTGGACGTCCCTTCCTGATTAAAAACCTTTGTGTATATACCTTGAGCATATTTAGCAATCCAGCTTCTACAGCTCTCTGCATTAAAGAATTCTTCCCCTCATGGAAGAAGTTCCTCCTCATCTCTGTCCTAATTCTGAGATTATGCCTTCTGATCCTGGAGTCACCCTCTAGAGGGAATAACCTTTCCACATTTACCCTGTCAAGTCCCCTAAAAATCTGAGATGTTTCAATAAGATCACCTTTTATTCTCCTATATGCCAATGCATATAGGCCTAATCTACTGAACCTCTCCTCACAAGAGGGTCCCTGCATATCTGTAAACATGCTTCTCTGGACTGCCTCCAATGCCAGTATATCTTTCCTTTATATATATTCTTTAATATATTGCAAATAATAGTGACCCCGGCACTGATCCCTGTAGCACTCTATTGTTACAGGTTCCGATCCTGACAATGTCCCCTTTTACCCCAACTCTCAGCGTTTGATTAGTTAGCCAATCCTCTATCGATCATATTACACTACCAATTGACACCATAGGGTCTTATCTTACTCAAGTCAACTTATGTGTAGCACCTTATCAAACATCGTTTGGAAATTCAAATATATTACATTTACTGGTTCCCCTTTATCCATCTGCTCATTACCTCTGAAGATTTCTCACAAGTTTATCAAGCATGATTTCCCCATCATGAAGCTATGCTAATCTTGCTCGATTTAATACGCATTTCTAAATGCTCTGCTATTATTCTTTATAATAGACTCTTACATCTCCCCAGTGGCAGGTGTTAAGCTTACTGCTGTATAATGACCTTTCTCTTGCCTTCTTCCTTTTCAAATAGAAGTGTTGTGTTGGCACAACACTTTGAGAGAAGAAATTCCTCCTCATCTCAAGTTTAAATTGGTGTCCCTTTATTCTGAAACAATGCCCTCTGGTCCTAGACTGTCCAAAAGTGGAAATATCCCTTCAGCATTTTACCCTGTCAAGGCCCTTCAGAATCCTATAAGTTTCAATAAAGTTACCTCTCATTCTTCTGAACTCCAGTGGGTAGAATCCCAACATGTTTAAACCTTTTCTCATTAGACAATTTCTCCACACCAGGGGTCATTCTGGGGAACCTTCTCTGAACTCCTGCAAATTATATCTTTCTTTAAGGTATCATTTCTTCAAAACGGCTTACAGTGCTTTAGATGTGGTCTCACCAGCACCTTGTACAGTTCCAGTCAGGCTTCCCTACTCTTATACTCCAACACCCTTGAAATAAGGGCCAACGTTCCATTATAGTTCCCGATTACCTGCTGCACCTGTGTGCTAGCTTTCTGTGTTTCGTGAACAAGTCCCCCCTTTGTGTTGCAGCTTTCTGCAGCTTTTCTCTGTTTAAATAATATTTTGTTCTTTTGTTCTCCCTTCCAAAATGAGCAACTTCACATTTTCCCACATTATACTCCATTTTCCAAACCTCTGGGACTTTTCCACAATCTAAGGGTACTTGGAAGATTACTTTGTGTTCTTCACTATCTATAGTCATTTACATGCTAGAATGCAATCCATCACATGCAGGAGAGTTTTTAAACTTTAGCCCCATCATTTTCCCTGGTATTTTTTTGTGAGTGACGGTTATTATGGTAGTTACTGGTAGTAATCCAAAGATTATCAATTTAGTTCCTAACAGCTCAAAACCTTTCAGCAGAACCTCCTTTCCCATGCAATCAATATCATTGGTATTAACGTGAGTGATGATTACTGGATCCACCACCACCACCCCACCCCCACCTCCCTTGGCAAGTTTTTCTCCAGCCCTGAAGAGATTACTTTAAAACCGTGGTCTCAGGCTGATAACACAGCTTTCCTGACCCTTGCCCACGGCTGCACAGAACAGAATTCATCCTTGTAATTAAGCTGTCCCATACCGCTGGTTATTTCCTATTTACTCTCCTGATTGAGTGCTGTGGTCAATTTGCTCATCCACCCCTCAATCCCCACTCTCATCTGCATTGCTTGCAAGAACCTCATAAGTGTTGGACAATTGAAGGGACAAAGGCTTCTCGGTAGCTGCTGCTTGGATTTCGATCGCCTAAAATCGCACCATTTTGTCATTGGTCACAAGCTGAGTTTGAATGACCTAATTGATGGAGTGTGACCACCTCCTACAGTGAAGTGCCCAGGTTACACTGCCCCTCCCTGATCGGCCATAATGTCTGAGGCCCCTCTACTTGGATTTGAAGTTGCTTGAGCTGAAAACGCTTGCTACAGATGTGTTCACTGTGGATCACCTTGGCGGACAGCAGCTGCAACTGCAACACATCATAGTCCTGCCTTCTCTATCATATTTCACTTTAATTAAATCACTCTAGAATTCCTGCTCTTTTGACTTGAGAACACCCCCATTGTAGTTTTTCACTTTTATTATGCACGTGTATCAATCCTATTAAAAACATGCTATTTTCAAGAAGAGAGAAAAAGAGTTGGAGACCAATATTGCCTCTAAGCTGCATGGCTGCTGGGAAGCTCCATGCACATCAATCCACATGCCAATGAATGGCTTCCACTTCGAGAAGTCGCTGCCACACACAGACTTCAGAGGTCCACACAGCAGCAAAAGAATTACAGCAAGCATCGTTGGAGACCTAAGCTGAAACTAAAGACCTTGTTTTAACACTGAAGACTAGAAATATTCAACAATGCTACTCAGTAATCGGCTGCTTTGTTTAGATAAAAGTACAAAATACTTCTCTCCTTCCACTACTTGAGACATTCAATTCCAGAATTCTTTAAAGAAGGTAGACTCCAACACCCAGTCACATTAAGTTGCCGACTTATATAAGCACCAAAAGGAAAGCCTAGCCAAGTTATTTTTATTCATTCATGGGATGTGGACATTGCAAGCTGGGCCAGTATTTATTGTCCGTCCCTAGTTGCCGTTGAGAAGGTGGTGGTGAGCTGCCTTCTTGAACCGCTGCAGTCCATGCGCTGTCGGTTGAACCACAGTGCTGTTAGGGAGGGGGTTTCAGGGAATTTGACTCAATCATACAGACAGAACGGCGATATATGTCCAAGTTAGGATGGTGAAAGGCTCGGAGGGGACATTGCAGATGGTGGTGCTCCCATGTATTTGTTGCCCTTGTCCTTCTAGATGGAAGTTGTCATGGTTTTGGAAGGTGCTGTCTGAGGATCTTTGCTGAATTTCTGCAGTGCATTTTGTAGTTGTACACACTGCTGCTACTGAGTATCTGTGTTGGAGGGAGTGGATGCGACACCAAGCTTTATCCTGGATGGTGTCAAGCTCTTCAGTGTTCTAGGAACTGCATCCAACCAGGCAAGTGGGGAGTATTCTACCACACTCCTGACTTGTGCCTTGTGCCTTGTGGCCTGAGGGATCAAGGGACCTGAAGGTAACTTTTTCACACAGAGGGTGCCGCATGTGTGGAATGAGCTGCCAGAGGAAGTGGTGGAGGTGGGTACAATTACATTTTTTAAAAAAAATTTAAAACATCTGTGGAGCTGGATAAACACAGCAGGCCAAGCAGCATCATAGGAGTAGGAAAGCTTGACGTTTCGGGCCTAGACCCATTTCTGATGGGTCTTGTTATCTTGTTATCTCGGATTCTCCAGCATCTGCAGTTCCTATTATCTTTAAAACATCTGGACGGGTACCTGAATAGGAAGGGTTTAGAGGGATATGGGCGAAATGCCGGTATATGGGACTAGATCAGATTGGGATGTCGGATCAGTGGAGACGAGTTGGAGCAAAGGGTCTGTTTCAGTGCTGTATGACTCTATGATGACTGGTGGTGATTTAACTTAAAGGTCTCCATGCAGAGAAAGTGGTGGATGCAGGTGTGGTTGCAACATTTAAAAGACATTTGGATAAGTTCATGAACAGGAAAGGTTTGGAGGGATATGGGCCAAGTGTAGGCAGGTGGGACTAGTTTAGCCTGGGATTATGTTCAGCACGGACAGGTTGGAGTGGAGGATCTGTTTCTGTGCTATATGACTCCATGACTCTATGGCCCATTAGGTACTTTCAGTGTGATGACACCGGGCGGGGATGGGGGTCACCCCAATGCATGCCAGGCACTTCCTGAATGAGATTTCCAGCTTCCTTCCCATCTTTGTTCACAGGCTTGTTCTCACTTCTGTCTGACTGCACATAGCAACCGTGTTTTGGTGAGGACAGCATAATCTCGGGGTCAGTTGAGCTTTTAACAACTGGCCCCTAATTAAATATTTACATAGATGTGGTGGGCAGACTGCTCACTCAGGGACCCCTCGCCACCTCTATATTAGGGGAATATGCTGGGGGTTGCATAGAAAGATAGCAAATTGGGCATCTGCTCTACTTAACATGCAACCCTCCCACTCCCCTCCCTGCCGAAGACATGCCCAGTTGGAGCATATAATATCAAGGCCCACAGTTCATGTTATTTCAGGACCAGAATTTGCAGACAAATCTGAATCATAAATCATAGAATCCCTACAGTGTGGAAACAGACACTTCAGTCCAACAAGTCCACACCGACCCTCAAAGCATCCCACCCAGACTCATTCCCCTACAACCCACCTAATCTACATATCCCTGAACACTACGGGCAATTTAGCATGGCCAATCCACCCAGCCTGTGCATCTGTGGACTGTGGGAGGAAGCACCCAGAGGAAACCCACGCAAACATGGGGAGAACATGCAGACTCCACGCAGTCACCCGAGGGTGGAATCAAACCACTGAGCCACTGTGCCACCCTCAAATCTGAGGGGGAGAATGGGTAAACTGCTGAACGGGAACTCTCTACTGACCTTCATTTGCAGGTGTCAGCTCTGACGCAGCAGTTCGACTGGGCTAGAGGGGCCTCCGTACTGCATTTGGCCAGACAGCAAAAGCAGCAGGTTGTTCAACGAAAATGCTTGTTAACGAACCTCGATCTTGACCTGGGTGCCTGCGGGCAGTATCATGCAGGGATCTGAGCAACATGGGCTAAGGCAAGAATTGTGGCAGAATCAGACAAAAGATCATGGATGCCCCATCCTGACATTAGGAGCATCTCACTCAATCTTTCCTGCTTTTCACATTAGTGCAGTGAGTTGCCAGTTAAGGGGACTTATTGCATGTTAACTGATTTGTTGGGTGGCTCAACTCGCATCAATAACGTTCAGTTTTACTGTCCACTAAACACACCAGACGAGCTCAATGTCATGCAATCGCGACATAAAAACCACAGCAGGTACTTTACAGATTCAGCTTGCTGATTGCCCCAAAAGGGGATCCACGTTGGACACCAGGCACCAAGATGTCAGGGCAAGTTCCATGGGCACCAAGCACATACACTCCATGTCCACAGACACTGGCATCCAACACGTGCCAGCCTCTAAGAACCCTCCTGGCACACCCCTCATCCAACAAGACACACCTGCAATTCAATGTTGGACCTCAACCAGCGTTTTGAACTGTGCTCCCTCAGCCTGAGACACCAGGGGCACATCACTGCTGCCTTGCCCCGCTAATTCACACACAGACAAAGGAAGTAAACTTGTCATGGCTGTCATCAGGTTTCAGTCAAGGAAGAAAAAAAAAAAACCATCTCTCGAGGAGGTCTCCACACAGTAGGTCAAGGGCAGCCTATGACACGAGTTAAAGCACATGGTCACAGTTCGTCAGCCACTCAGGGCAGTCAGAGTGAGGGCACTCTTCTTGTAATGGGTGAGGAGCTGAATGTCGGGCAGCCCACCACCGGTCCTGAGTCTTTCTGCCCCAGAGCAGATTGCTTTCCCCCCTGGAGTGAGTGAGAGCAAAAAGAGTGAGAGAGACGGGCAGGTTTTAATGGAGATAACACTGCGTGGTGCAGCTGCTACTTCTGGCGCAGTTTCGGGAAGGGTACGGAGCAGAGTGGTAGAGCATGAGCCTTGGGGGGAACAGTAACAGAGATAGTGTAAGTGTGAGGTATCGGAGAGACGATGTTGGGTCTTCACTGTGGAGTAATGCCTACAGAGTTCTTCCTGTAGTGCTGGGCATTCCTCCAGGTGGCACGGTCTGCTTTAAGCTGGGTGGCAAGCTCAGACCAGCTGGCAGGGTGTGGTGTCATGGCCCCTAACACTGGTCCTGGGGGAACAGAAAATCCTGTGTCTACACTACCCTGTCCAGCATAACCTCTGGGTCCCTGCTTCAAAGTATGGTGCCATTTTTGCCCTGACTGCCATGTCCAGGGTAAATGCCAGGAACTGAGAATGGCAGCTCTGAACTGACAGTGATTGTCTGGGTACACAACAGACTCTTAAAGACGGCACAGGCACAAGACATGCCAGTGAATTCCAGTACATCCAATGAGCGGTGTATTGCATGGTTAAAATGGGGCCAGAATTGGACGTGAAAGGCGCTAAAGGGGCGGGCTAGATAGCAGTGAGTTTGGTGAGATGAGAAAAGTCTTGCCGGGCCTTGCAACCAAAACACTCCAAAAAACCCAATGCAATTCAGGCATAGCTTAAAAACAAAACAGAAGATTCAGCCCTGTGTCTGGTTTCCAAGTTATGAGGCAGTCAGTGGAACAAGCGATCATGTCCTTAGGTTCTATGATGTACGTGTTAGATCTGCAGCCTTTCTTCACACAACAACTTAGTGGTACCAGCAGCAGAGCAATGTTAAAGCTCCAACAGTATTCGGTTATGTTCTGCTCCCAGTTCTTTATCGTATCCTTAACCGAAGATTTAAAGTATGACGATGCCTTTAAGAGAGATGTGGTCTGTCCTTTTTCTCTTTCAGAAGAGTGTTGTCACAGCGGTGATGAAATGTCTCTTTTAGACAAGCAGTTGGTACATAGTTTTGAGTTCTCCCTGAGTTTTTTCTTTAAAAAAGTTAGACAAAAGCATCACGAGTGGATGGGATCAGGCTCATACAGACCCAGAAGACTTCAGTTTTGCTTTAGTGAAGTTTTAGACAGAGGCTTCATCTTAAAAACCAAAAAGAGGCAGATTGTTTCTTTCTAACGGACTGGAGAGAGACAAAGTGTTTATGGGATGCTGCTTAAATTGGGAATAGTTGATGGTTAGTTGTTAAATAATGCATTATCTTGTTAAGTATTTCAAACAGCAAAGTTATGCCAATTTCCCTTTTTGTTGAATTTTATTTTAATTGTGTTGTAAGAGTAACATGCGTTTTGATTAAAATGTAGTGGTCGATCAATCGATTCATAATCGGGAACACAGCACCTTATGCTTGTCTTTTAAAGAAAATATAAAAGTTCAGGTGTAAGCTGTTACCAAAATATACTTTTTTTTTGCCGGGGGGCGGGGGGGTGGTCTGTCTGGTCCATAACGAAAAGAGAATAGTATTTCATCTGTGAATTTATATCCACCGTATTACATAGGTTCAGAGGAATCCAGGGTAGAGGGGAGTCATCATTCAAACCAAGCTTTTTTCTTTTTACAGTAAAATTAAGATATATTAAACTCATGTAAATACATTAATCTTGTTTTAAAAATCTGGAATATATCTCCTCTCAATCTGCTGAAGAAAGTAAGTTCAGTCCCTGAAGTTTCTCTTCACAGCTTAAGAGGACAAAGTCATAGAATCGACCTTGTTTAATGCAGAACATTTCAATTCATCCTTTGAATTTAAACTGCCCAATACTTTCCCGTCCTTCAAGAAGACGTGGTCATTAGGACCAACCCCTCATGATGTGACAGCAACCAATGAAGACTCAGTCATCAATCTCATGTTCCATTGTAACAAGGGCAGTCAATTGTTAGTACAAGCAAAGTCAATTTTATCACAGAAACTACACTTAGATGAAAAACATGTTCTGCATTTTGTATAAATCAATCCATCATACTCTAATTTAATGATCATAAAAATAATTAATTTATCGTACCTACAGTTGATGGAGAAGTACACATGAAATATTGGTTTTCTCCTGACCAAGGGAATTAAATTATATTTATCCATCAGGATGCACAACAGAAAACACGTTGTGAATTATGTCAAAAATGATTGATGTCTGTCTTTATATAGGCCTCCCCGATCTTTGGAAAAAAATAATTTTTCTCCCTCATCTGTCTTGTCAAGGAGCTTTAGAATAATTACTAATCATTACTTCTTTTGGAATAATATCCAGTTTCAGCTACATCAGATAAGCATTGATATTCTATTTGTGACTGAAACATTCTCCTCTTTCCTGCTTGGCACTCCCCTATTTACCTCCTTCCAACGACCTATACTGCAACACTGTACTCTGATTTTACAATCTCTCAGCTATTTTACTATTATAGCATGTTCACAGATTTTGGATTTTTCATTCCATAGTGGAAGAACAAGAATACAGGGGACCAACAAGCTGCCAGTTAGGTTTAGGGAAGGAAGACTGGCCTGGCAAAGGAAATCCAATTTCTCCCATAGCTAGAGCCAGTCAGAATTAGAAAGCTGGGATTCATCAGGGATTTTTATCAGCTCTCTTGCTCAAGGACAGCTCTCGAAATATGTTGAATATGAGGAATGATTGAGTTACAATAATTATTCACATTGAAGCAGCCAGTCAGTATGTATTTGGCCTAGCCTCACTGAACTGTTTGCAGCTCCTCTACTTAAAGGAACAGCTGACAAACACTAAAACTCAACAGTATTCACGTTATGTTCTACTCCCAATGCTTAATCCTGCCCCTAATCAGCGATTAAAAGGGAAAAAAGTGTTTCTTTCATCAGTTGAGATTTATATCCACAACACTACATGGGCTCAAAGGAATCCTGGGAAGAGGGCAATTATCTTTCAAACCAAGTTTTGTACTTGCAGTAAAATCAAGGTATATCAAACTTATAGAAGTACATTAATCTTGTTTTGAAAATGTGGAACATGTCACCTCTTAATCAAGGAACAATTTGTATTAAAAAGTCTAACTTGAATGAGGCTAACTTAAATGAAGTGAAAGAGGATCATGTCAAAGTAAAATGCAACCGAAGGTCAAAAGGAAAGCCTGTACAGGAAAAATGAGATAATTTAAGGAGGAATTATTTCAGATACAGCCTGGATCCACTGTAAGGGGGAAAGGCAGGAGAACTCGAGCCAGAACCTCTTTCATAATCAGTGAGATCAAGATTATGATGAGGCTCAGTGGTTTGCACTGCTGCCTCACAGCACCAGGGACATGGGTTTGATTCCAGCCTCAGATGACTATCTATGTGGAGTTTGCACATTCTCCCCATACCTGTGTGGATTTCCTCTGGGTGCTCCAGTTTCCTCCCACAGTCCAAAGCTAAGCAGGGTTAGATGGTTTGGCTATGCTAAATTGCCCACAGTGTCCAGGGACGTGCAGGCTAGGTGAATTAGCCAAGGGAAATGCAGGGACAGGGTACAGGGGAAGGTCTGGGTAGGATGCTCTTCAGAGGGTCGGTGTAGACTCCATAGGCCAAATGGTCTGCTTGCACTCTACAGGGATTCTAAGAAGGGGGAGTAGATGGCATGACGGATGAATTCTTTAAGTGAGGACTTGGCCAAATACAATACGTTGAGGTGGGACATGAAGAGGAAAACATGGCTGACATTGACAGAATATGGAAACAGACTGGGAGTTAACAATAAAAAGAACACTTGAAGGAATAGCAGTTTAGTTCCAAGTTAGAATTATGTGGGGCTTAAGAAGAATATGCAGGTGGTGATTTTCCCTTGCATCTGTCCCCTTGTCCTTCTAAGTGGTAGAATTCACGGGCTTGGAATGTGCTTTTACTGTGGTACATCTTGTAGATAGTATACACTGCTACCACTGTACATCAATGGTGAAGGCACTGAAAGTAGAAAGTCGTAGATGTGGTGCCAGTCAAGCAGACTGCTTGTCCTGGATGGTGTCAAGCTTCTCGAGTATTGTTGGTGCTGTATTCATCGAGGCAAGCAGGGAGTATTCCATCACACTCCTCACTTGTGCCTTGTAGATGGTGCACAAGCACTGGGGAGACCATGGGGTGAGGTACTTGGTACAGGATTGTCAGCCTTTAACCTGCTTTTGCAGCCACAGTATTTATATGGCTGGTTCAGTTCAGTTCCTGATCAATGGACGTCCCTAGGACATTGAAGTGAGCAATTCAGCAGTGGCAATGTCATTGAATCTCAAGGGAAATGGTGGATTATTTATTCCCATCTTACGAAGGAGGGAAGTTCACCACTGAAGCAGCTAAAGATGATTAGGCGTAGGGCACTACCTAGCACCTACCTACTCCAGCAGAGATGTCCTAGAGCTGAGATGTCTGACCTCCAATAATCGCAATCATCTTTCCTTTGTGCCAGGTATGACCCCAGCAGCAGAGACAGTTTACCTCTGATTCCAGCCTTTGCTAGGGCTCCTTGATGTTACACTCAGTTAAATGTAGCCTGGAAATCTAAGGTAGTCACTCTCACCTCACCTCTGGAGTTCAGCTCTTTCATCCATATTCAGACCAAGGCTGACATGCGGTGAGGAGCTGGGTGGTAGAACCTAAAGTAAGCATCAGTGAGCAGGTTATTGCTAAGCAGGGGCTGCTTGAAGGCACTGTTCATGACACCTCGCATCACTTTGTGAGAATAGACTGAAGATGCAGTAATTAGCTGGATTGGATTTGCCCTACTTTGTGTAGAAAGGGCATATCTGGACAATTTTCCATATTGCTGTAGCTATACTAGTCAGCTGGACTAGGGGTTAAACTAGTTCTGGATCACAAGTCTTCAATATCATTGTTAAAATGTTGTCAGGGCCCACAGCTTTTGCTATATCCAGTGCCTTCAGCAGTTTCTTGATATCATGTGGAGTGAACTGATTTGGTTGTAGACTGGCATTAGTGATTCTGGGGACTTTAAAAAGGGAAAAATAAATTATTTACTCTTGGCTAATAAGTAATTTTCAAGAAATAGAACTTGAATTTTAAAATGCACGTAATTAACAACACACGAGAACAAAATTTTGATTGAAGGCATTGAAAAATAAAGAAGCAATTTCCTAACTTGAAATTGCATGTTCAGATGAATTAGATGAGTGTGTCAAAAATCAATAATTTCTTATTCCACAAAACAGATTCCAATCAAGATATTGGGAGGTCCAGTGCATTAGTAAAAAACATTAGTCTTTTTCTCCTGAGACCTATTCAAATGCAGAACTGGTATGAGATTAAATGCCTCTCTGTGTGTTAATGGGCAAATATGGGAGTCAAACCATCTTAAATTAGTTCCTTGTGAATCAAATATTTTCTTAGGGATAGCAGGAATAAAGCTTAATTTCCCAGAGAAAGCCCCTAGAGAAAGGAAAGGAAGAATCAAATTTGTACCCGATACCATTAAAAGGTATTTTGTTGGAATTGCACATTGAGATTATAACTCCACATGTGATATGCAAGGGAAACAAAGCAGAAGGTAGTTACTTGCTTTTCAAGTTGTTGCAAATTAAACAGCATCATTCTAGTGTGGTATCAAACAGCACAATTTGTTACATTTGTTATAACAAGGTGTACAGCTGGATGAACACAGCAGGCCAGGCAGCATCAGAGGAGCAGGAAAGCGGACGTTTCGGGTCTGGACCCTTCTACACATTGTTATCTCAGACTCCAGCATCAGCAGTTCCTACTATCTACTTGTTACATTTGTTTATACTTTGCATTTTCAATGGTCATATCTTCGGGGCTATGGAGTTGATGGCAATTGTATATTTAAAATCTTTTCTGCTTCATACCTCCCTCAGAGGGTTTCACGCAGGGGTATATATTTTGCATTTTAATTCATTGCTGTAGTATCTCTGTTTTGTTTCGCTTCAATATGGATCTTGCCACTCCACGATGCAATTTCCTAAATTCTAACTGGCTGTTATTCAGACATTAAGAGTGGTAATTATATACTACAATCCCACTCCATGAGCACTCTGCCCAAAGGGTCGTCTGTGGATCATTATCTGCTGATGCTTCACCCCAAGGTGTCTTTAATGTCAGTTTTTGTCCATAGTTGCTTGCCATGGCCTTCCACTTTCAGAGGCGGGGTGAGAGGTCCCTAGTTACCCTCAGCAAGAACAGGAAACAAACCCACATTGTTAGCGTTATTCTGAAACGCACACTGTCGTATCGGTACCCATCCGAGTTAGTCAGTTCCCCTTCACAACGACCAGCACCTAAAATTAAACTTGCTGTAAATCCAAATCACACATTGTATAGTGGTACGTTTTTGGAAAACAGAACTGCAATTGTCAAGAAACGCTGAGACCAATTAAACTGAGAAAAGCATACAAATGTTAGTGTTTTATTGCCAGGTCCAAATAGATCTGAAGAATGGCCTGATCTCTGTGTTCTGCAGTGTTATATTTCACGTATTAATATTTCATACAAAGCAGTTAGAGCAGATGATCTCATATAATCAATACAAGAATCGTGTTTCAAAAATAGATGTTATTCATGCATTAATGTTGCCAAAAGATCAATAATGCCTGTACAATTACTATGCTCCTGCCTTTTATCATTCTCAAATCATAGTTTTATTTACTTTTGTGACTGACAAATTAATTCATCACTATCATCACATATCGTACAAAGTCATCAGGAGGTCTTGAAAACTAACAACCTGTCAGACGAAAGCCTGAAAGTTGGAGGTATCCCTGATTGTAATTTTCATTCAGGTATGTTCTGCAGACTCAAGTGTCCAAAACAACATAAACCATGGTTCTTTCTATATGGTCAATAACCGGCAAGGTCACAATCCCATGAGTTTCATGGCAATTTGCAGCAGCATTTTTTGACCTTTTGGTTACATCATAGGTCTTCATACTTATTGAATGTAAATTTATCCAAAGTTCGATTTAATTAGGAAGAGATGAGCAGTAGCAATTAAAAACAAATCATTTGTTTGCAATAATTTACAGTTCGCAGTAAAAAAAATTAAAATGTTTATCTCAGTTACATCAGATGGGCTATCATCTGCAGGACATAGATTGCTTGCCACTCGGGCCATACATTTTGTTGGTTCAGCTGATTCAAACAAATGTCTCCTGTTTTTTAAATTAACTTGTTTTTAGCATTTATATGGGCCATAAACCTTTCACTACCATCTTACTGGTTTAACCATAAAGCCAACAGCAAAGAAAGCAATTTATCTTCACTTTTCAAGGGCTTTTAACAGCCAAAACGTGAAGTACATGGTCAGAGATAGTAAGAACTGCCGATGCTGGAGTCAGAGACAACACAGTGTGGAGCTGGTGGAACACAGCAGGCCAGGCAGCATCAGAGGGTCTTCTGATGCTGCCTGGCCTGCTGTGTTCCTCCAGATCCACACCGAAGTAGATGGTGATTTCCAACACAAAAATAATAAATGTTTAGAATTCAGATTAGATCAATGTTACTTTCTCACCGACAACCTATCCACCTTTTATTTCGGTTCATAAATTGCTGACCAGTTGCATCTATCAATTACAACACCCCATCATCAATCTGTCAATTTAGGGCAAAGAAGAAATATGCTAAGACTTCAGAATCTCAGCAAATTTCTGGGCAACTCGCACTATTCACTGGTAGCCTTAACAAAATCAGTGAAAGTTTTGAATTCTCAGTAAGGGCCACTCAACCCAAAACATTACCTCCGATTTCGCTCCAGACCAGTTGAGCTTTTCCAGCAACTTCTGTTTTAGTTTCAGTGAAAGTTTGTTATTCCAATGAGGCTCTCAATCACAAAATTACTAAATTTAAGATCTCATTTCTATTTATTTCCAATGTAGCCACAGACAGCATTGTAGATGACCCTCATAATGTCTTGTTCTGACATAACATTCATCCTTGGAGGTGGAGTTTCATTCCAGCATGTAGTGAATTACATGTAGAATTATTATGATCTGTCGTGACAGTCTTTTGCAATTTGTTATCCATAGTCCTATTGGGTAATGACATTTGACATTCAAAAGGCAATCACATTTGAAAGAAAATTACATTTCAGCAAATAACATTTTGGGATACAATGTACGAGTATGATGAAACATGACATTCTATAAGTGGAGCATGATTGGGGTCATTGGTTCTGTACTTTATAGATCAAGACTGTTTGTACCTTTCATACACCTGTTACTTAGTCATCAACTTCTCGAGGACAAATGCAGCAATTTCCAAACAATTATAGGTTTCTCTCTTCTTATTTTTCTTTTTAATATTTCCTACCTTTCCTTTCTCTTTCTTCTCACTCTTACTTAATTCACTCTCTGCCGCTCTTTCCATCCCCCGTCCCTCTATATTTCATCGGACTTTTAATTCACCTAATTTCCTTGTCTTTTTTTTTGCCTGCTTAATATTCTATTTCATTCTGTTCTTTTTTTCTATGTATGGTTCAGCCTGGTATCCATCGACAGCTCTCTTCCCACTGAGTCAGAAGATCAAGTTCCACTGATCCTTAAAAATTTGATACTGTTACTCCAATGCATTATTGAGGAAATGATGTATTGTCAGAGGTGCTGGCTTTTCGATGAGGTGTTCAGGGAAAGGGGCAGAGTGAGGTAACTCATGTTCAACTGTAGTCAGGCACAGGAACAGACTCACTCACTCATGTCCGAGTGTAGTCAGGGACAGGGACGGACTCACTCACTCAAGGAAAGGAGTTAGGAGCAGGAAATGAAGGCACAGCCACCTTCAGTCTTCAGAGGGTGGCAGTGAGAATTGACTGAGGAGGATCCTGGGAGAAATCAGCTCACTCGAGAACAAAGGTTTAAGGTGAGAGGGGAAAGCTTTAAAAATTTACCTGAGGGGTGACTTTTCTCATACAGAGGATAGTGCACGTATGGAATGAGCTGCCAGAGGAAGCGGTGGAGGTGGATACAAACTACAAATTTAAAAAGGATCTGGATGGGTCTATGAATAGGGAAGGTTTAAAGAGATACGGGCCAAATGCTGCCACATAGGACTAGGTCAGATTGTGACGTCTGATTGGCACGGACAAGTTGGACTGAAGGGTCTGTTTCCATGCTGTAAGGCTCTATGACTCTGTGAAGTCCTGTACACTTTTGCAAGTAAACATAAAAGATTCCATGATACGTATTCGACGGACAGGAGGGGAGCTCTCCCCAGAGTCCTGTCCATTATTAATCACAATCCTCAATTTAGCACAAAACCAGATGAACTGATCAATATCTCTTCTCCGTTTGTGGGTGTTGGTTGTGTACAAATTTGGCTTGACCGCAGCATCCTAATGGCGCAATGTGTTGCTTCTGCATAGTCGGAGCTCCAAAAGGCTAGATTCAACTATTGTTCAAATGTTTGAAATACCTAATCTTCCAGGATAACTTGAAGTACAGTGAGCATATTTCAGAGTTGAAATTGGAGGCCCATTTACACGAATGGTCACTGCACAGCAAGTATTGATCTGACCATGATCCTGCAGGCCATATTTGGAGATGCCTGTTTCATCAAGCTTATATTATAAGCAATTCTGGGCCCTCTTTATGAAACCATTGATGGGGCTAGTCTTAGGTCATGTGGAGCTATGGGAGTGGCAAAAAAACATTTAAGTAGGTGAATGACTTGCATCTGTCCCGGTATGACGCCAGGTACATATGCTATATCTCCTGACAACTGATGGGTCATGCTAATTGGTTCATTCCTTTGGATGTTTACAGCAGCTGCCTAGAGTAAAGCAGCAAAACTCAGAACATAAAGTCTAATAGTCACATGCGATGGCATGATTAGACAGCACTTGCCGAACAATCCCAACTGTGCTGAAAATTATACTGATAACCAATTTAAGATTACGAGGCAGGATCAGAACATGGCTCAATGATGCCCCCTAGAGTCTACAGGCAGAATGTTCCCACATTTCAGCAGCGTGGGCAATGGTGAGAAAGGGGGGAAAATGGCCAAATTGAAAGAATCTGAATCACAACGTTAAAGAAAAGTCTCAATTTTCCCCTTAAGGTTTCAATAGTAGTTTCTGAATCTCTCTCTCTCACACACACGCGCACACACACACACACACGCACAGGTGTTACAATGCAGGAGGCGGCCTTTCGGCCCATTGTGATCCTCACTGGCTCATTAAATGAGCATCCTTACTAAGTGCTAATCTCTTGCTTTTTCCCCATAGCGTCGCACACTATTTCTAGTTAAATAATCATCCAATGCCCCTTTGAATGCCTCAATTGAACCTGCCTCCACCAAACTTCTAGGTAGTGCATTCTATATCCTATCTACTCGCCGACTGAAAGTCTTTTCCTCCTTCACCCTTTCTTCCTTTGCAAATCACTTTCAATGTCTTTCCTTGCATGAGCTGTCCGATAACAACTGAATGTCTTATTTCATGCGTTTGAATCTCATTATTAGCCTATTCCATCTCATTTTTTATACAACTACCTATTGGATGCAGCTCGTCATGTACTTCTCTAGGGCTCTATTTAATGTCCCTGCACCAACAATGCCCTTGAATGGTGCCTGGGCAGTGCCCTCCTCCGTCTTTGTCCACCAAAGTTGGCATCAGCAAACCACCAGCCTCGCCACATTTCATGGCTGATTCTGGACCAACTTAGCACCCACTTCAGCACTTCACTTCAGGGCTCAGGGTCCCCTTTGACAGGCCCCTATAGGGTCACTTTGTGAACAGGGACACACAACAATCTCATGCATCTACACAGGATGTATCTTATGGCTTTTAGCTTCATGTCTTAGCCCTCACTCTCTTTGTGCTTACTAGGAGGCTGCAGGTCTCTGGGATCACACAGGTTTTCAGCAACACAGCAGGAAGGGTTTACTGATTGTGGAGGATGAGGTGGGTTTAAGCCTTTGGGTGAAGTTGCTGCATCTACACTGAGGTTGGCCATCAATGAGAGTTGGTAAGGTTTATGTGCAGTGGTAGGGGTAGAGCGATTGCAAGGTAACAGAAAGGAGACGGTAACGCTGGAGAGCAAAGACAATGATTTACTTTCTTCCTGCACTGCTGTGCATTCTGCCCAACCTTGGAGACACCACTGACCAGGGACACTCTCCATGTCCAGGCCAGGGAGTCTGATGCCTTGAACTCCTCCACTGCCTTACTCAGCAGAGGTCATCCCTCTTCTTGACCATCCTATCCAACAGGACCTTCAGGTCCCTATCTGGAAAGTGGGGTGCCAACTTCTCGTTGAGACATTTTGATTCCAGTGTGTGAGACAGTACCCGGCTTGCAGCATCTGAAATGGTGGGCAACCTATCTTGAAATAATGCACCTGCTGCTTGAAGGAGGTAAAGTCCCAGAGGCAGCAGGGATTTCACCTATCATGATGCATAATATGCTGAGAAGGACGCCAAATAATTAAAGGGTGAGGAATGGAAGATAGCATGGAAAAGGTCACTTTGAGCTGTAGCAGGACAATTGCCATGAAACTCCCTTAAAAGTTAGCCAAAAATTGGGATAATCTTGCTCCACATAGACTCATACAAATGCAGGGACTTGGCCCCTACATGAAAAAGGGACATGTTCAAGTCTAGACATAGCAAGAACTGCAGATGCTGGAGTCAGAGAAAACACAGTGTGGAGCTGGAGGAACACAGAAGGCCAGGCGGCATCAGAGGAACAGGAAAGCTGACATTTCGGGTCGGGACCCTGCTTCAGAAAAAAGAAAAAACGGCCAATCTGCATTGATTGCAATCAGTGTAAATTGTTGTTCCCTTTGAAATTTGACATTCTTGTGTCTGTCCTGATGAGTACATGACAAAAAACTTTGACTGCATAGCCCTTTTTTTTTAAATCAGGGACACACACATTTAAGTTTGTTTGCTGTCAAACCCACCATTTCAGCTCACTAGATACTTATACACTTAATGGTAAGGTCCTGGGGGGCGTTACTGAACAAAGAGACCTTGGAGTGCAGGTTCATAGTTCCTTGAAAGTGGAGTTGCAGGTAGTCAGGATAGTGAAGAAGGTTAGAGATAGTAAGAACTGCAGATGCTGGAGTCAGGAATAAAACAGCGTGGAGTTGGAGAAACACGGCAGGCCAGGCAGCATCGGAGGAGCAGGAAAGTTGACATTTTGGGTCGGGTCTGAAGAAGGGTCCCGAGCCAAAATGACAACTTTCCTGCTCCTCTGATGCTGCCTGGCCTGCTGTGTTCCTCCAGCTCCACACACTGTAACAGTGAAGAAAGTGTTTGGCATGCTTGTCTTTATTGGTCAGTGCATTGAGTATAGGAGTTGGGTGGTCATGTTGTAGCTGTACAGGAAATTGGTTAGGCCACTTGGGAATACTGCATTCAGTTCTGGTCTCCCTGCTGTGGAAGGATGTTGTGAAACTTAAAAGGGTTCAGAAAAGGTTTACAAGGATTTTGCCACAGTTGGAGGGTTTGAGCTGTAGGGAGAGGCTGAATTGGCTGGGGCTATTCCCCTGTAGCACAGAGGCTGGGAGGTGACCTTATAGATGTTTATAAAACAATGAGGGGCATGGATGGGGTGAATAGGCAATGTCTTTTCCCCATAGTAGGGGAGTCCAAAACTAGAGGGCGTAGGTGTAAGGCATAGGGAAGGATTTAAAAGGGACCGAAGGTACAAAATTTTCACACAGAGTATATATATGGAATGAGTTGCTAGAGGAAGTGGTGGAGGCAGGTACAATTACAACATTTAAAAAGGATCTGGATGGGTATATGAGTAGGAAGGATTTAGAGGGATATGGGCCAAATGCTGGCAATTGAGAGCGTTTGATTAATTTAAGATTAATTTAAGATATCTGGTCAGCATGGACAAGTAGGACCAAAGGGTCTGTTACCGTGCTGTACATCTCTGTGACTCGAATTATTGCAATTGAGGTCCAATTGAGAATCATCCAAATGTGAGGCAGAGCAAAGGGAACTTTACATCTGACAGACTGAAACTTTACTTTGGATTATGTGATGCTGACCATCAGTGCTCAGGTATTTAAGCTTTTCAACACTGATATTCTTTCAATAGATAGAAAATGAAGCACTATCATAAGGAATCGATGAATCAAATAAAAGTATGATAACCCATTTTTAAAAATGGAATTTTAAAAAAAATTTACTCTTTCCAGACATAATTTGTACACACAACTTTGCATTAATTACAACCTTACTGGTCTGGCCAAACAGAAATATCTTTGTATCTAGAAATAAAATTGAACATGTTCCCCAACTTTTCCTCCCCCATGATTCACCCTCACAAACAGGAAAAGGTGTTTTCCTGTCGCAATCACTACTTGACTTCAGCCTCGGCATGGGTGGTCACATTGCATTTTCCAACAGATCTACAACCAAAGGGCACTGCACTTGGTTGCTTCCATACCCAAATATTTAATCACAGTCAGTGATTCCACACCACAAACACATGAAGTTCCTCCAAAGATCTTGGTACCCTCTTATTTTCACAGAAGTGTTAATGCACAGAAGGAGGCTGTTCAGCCCATCCCATCTATGCCAGCCCTCCAAAACAACAGTCACGACTCAATGCCTTTCTCTTAGCCTTTAGCCCAGTCACTTGCCCATCATCATTTAAGTAAAAACAATCTAATACCCTTTTGAATGCCTCAACCCGCCCCCACCACATTTCCAGGTAGGCGTTTCAGATCAGAACCACTCTTTTTTTAAAAACTTTTCAACTACGCGCTAGTACCCGGCAGCATCAATCAGAAACTGTGTTCATTTTCACGTATACACTGCTAATACCCAACATTAACTCATCACTACCTCTGCCAATGCTTGTCCGACATCCAGTACAGGATGATAAGAAATTCCTCCAATTAAATACAGGACTTACTCTTACTCATTAAATGAATATATGATGCTTGTCAAAATCATAGCCTCAAGGGAGAAGGCTAAAGGTCGCTTCTCTAGTAAAGGTCTCTTCAATAATGAGACACCACTCTTACTATTTGCACTGTTTTAATCAAATTTTTTTCAGTAAAAGGTCTGGCAGGACAACTATATCCTTGGCTATAATGAAGAAAAAGATTCAAAGGGAGACAAAGCATGGGCCAAAATATTGTTTAAGAGAAGGTGAAAGACGGGATTCAAAGGTTTCAGTACTTCATTTTCAATCAGCAAAAACCACTTCCACATCTTTCAAACTGCATCACACAGTTAGAAGGATGAGTGAAAAATCTTAAAATTATTTGTTAGAGTCAATAATGAGGGTCACTTTGTGTTTTGAAGTGAATCAGAAGTCTCATTTGCCGTGATTTATTCCAATAGGGAACAGAAGCAAAGCAAAGACTCATCGTCCAGAGGCTTATCTGGAAAACTGCTGCACAGAATGGAACTGAAATCCTGTGGCAGACAGGATTAATTAATTAATCAATTAATTTATATTTTTTTCAAAAGCCAGCCTCAGTAATGGGCATCATGAACCAATCAGAGCTATGTTAAACAGGGGACACGGCATGTGATAGACTGAGATAAGCAATCCCACAAGCAAAAAATCAGATCAAAGTGCGGTAGTGGCATTACATCTAGTCGTGATCAGCAGTGGGCAACGTTAAACCCGAGCAGAATATTAAGAAGTTGTTATCGTTGGAATGATAGTGTAGTGGTTGTGTCCCTACGTCTGAGCCAGGGAGATCCGGGTTCAAGTCCCGCCTGCTGTAGCAGTGTACTATGTTTTGGTCCAGGCCAAACGCCGTCAAAATATTTTCAGAAGATAGTCTAGACTCTAACGTTTTCTTATTTTAAAGGTAGGTATAAGGTGTTGTGTTCTAGTTTGATTGGTCAAACTACTTGACTTAAGCAAAACACGCTTTATTTTTACATTGCTGTTAAAATGCAGACAAAGTAAAAGAATTGACTTAACTGTAACGCTATCGAAATGTTTAACAAAATAATAGATACATTCACTACTCCTAATTAACTGTTCCAAAATAGTAACATTCCATAAACACGCCCTTGGCAAAAGCAAGTTCAGAAAAATAGATCGTCTCACAGGTAATTCTACGGTCCAGGAGGAAAAAGGTCAAGAGAAAACTTGGAGAGACACAGTAGCAGAGAGAGATGTAGTTCTGTGGGGACATGACCCCACGCATTCAGGCTGCTTCTATTTTTCCAACCTTAGTAAAGAAAAAACCCAAGGACTCACAAGCTCTTTACTTTAAGGCCTCTGAAGCAGACCAATTGGCACCTCTGATCTCAACCTTTCTTCATAAAAAAATCAAAACAAGATACACCTCTTAGAGCCATTATATTGTCACAGTAACAACATCTCTGAAGATGACTGATCGGAAAAGATCTAAGAAGTTGTTGTTGACAGCACAATCAGGTCGCATTTATTCTCCAATAACCTGCCCAGTTCGAATTTTTCCAGGCCACTCAGCTCCTGTCCTCATTAAAGTATTATCCCAAACATGCAGACAAAAACATTACATTCCAGAGGTGAGTTGCGAATGACAATCCCTTAATATCAATGCGACATTTAAGTGCAGCCAGAATAAAGAGGTCTACGTAAAATTAAACTCAATGAGAATCTTGGGGGACAGCTCTTCAATGTCGTGTGTCATACCTGGACCGAAGAAAGATGGTTGTGGTTGTTAAATGGCAATTAGCTCTTCACTGAAATCCTCAAGGTAACATCCTAGGCTCAACAATCTTCAAGTCGTTCATCAACTGTCTTCTCTCCATCACAAGATCAGAACTGGGAATAGTCACTGATGATTGCACTACTCCTCAGATACTGAAGCAATCCTTGTCGATGTTGCAGCAAGACCTGGGCAATATCTAGGCTTGTGTTGATCGGTGACAAGTAACATTTGCACCACGCAAATGTCAAACAATGACTATCTCTAACAAGAGAAAATCTAACGTTGATATCCAATGGCATTACTATCGATGAATCTCAACCAACCTCCTGGGATCATTATTAACCAGAGATTGGACTGGACCAGTTATATGAATGTAATGATTGCAAAGACAGGTCAGCAGATCTGTGGCAAAGAACTCACTGCTTGTCCCACAAATCTGCCCCACAATCAAGAAAGCATAGGTAGGAATGGGGTGGAATATTCTCCACTTGCCTGAATAGGCGGAGTTACAACTCTGAAAACGTTCAGCACCATTCAACCCTAACCCTCACCCTAACCTTAATTCTCACCCTGCGTGGAAATGTGAAAGCCTGGAGCAGATGTGACTCTCAGAATTGGTGCAGTGTCTTACACGAGTGTATAGGCAAACTTCCCAGTGGCGCTCACGTTGCACTGGAAAGTAAACTCCAGCCACGGTGCCGCAAACATGCAGTATCTGACCGGCCTGATGCTTGGTGTCAGCCTTGACAAACACAGCAACAATCACCTGGGAGACCCACTTCAGGTCAGCCGATGATGCAATCGTGCAGATATCACCAGCAGATCCCCGGACGGAAGTGGAGATGAAGACATTTAGGGCCTGTAGAAGGTGGTCTCCGATTCAGGGATGTTGGTCTCATTTAGCATGAAAGCCTTGTGCTCCTTTGCCACTTTCAGAAAGTTGAGCTGTGGCCTGTAGACCCTGTGGTAGGAACTCACCTCCTCCAAGTGTATCCTTTCTGTTCCCTGCTTTTGATTTGCAAAGACAATTTCCGTTATCGGTGTTGCTGCTACTGCTGGTGCCACTGTGGTTACTCCTCTTGGTCTTTATCAGCTGTAGCTGCATCAATTCCCACTCCCACCCCATACTGCTGTAAAGGCTGAAAGCTGTGAAGTTTACACCAGGGTGAAGAAAGTCCAAGGCAATCGAAACAGCTTCCAAATCCCTGCAAATCACCTTCAAAGCAAGTATATCACATGCTCACAACAACCTTGAGCAAAGGCTCTTCCCAGCAACTTGGTAGCATCAATGCAGTTTCACTGCTTAAAGACATTCCAGTCCGTCAGTTTCGTCAATCAAGGACTCCCTGCTGCGCTCTCATTTTCCTGGCTTTGCTGAGATCGACACTGTAATTTGGGCATTACAGAGATCAAGACACAAGACTCAATCAACTCATTATTTAGATGATTGAGCTGAGTGGGAGACCCCTGGAAGCAAAATGTGGCCCAATGAAACCTAGAAATAGCAGCCTGGTTTTCAAAGTGGAGTATGTTTTGGACATTTAACATCACGTCAACACCCAAACATGTTTCTCACTTTCCCTTCCGCCCCACCATTCTGCCTGACTCTACTATCCATTCTTGGCAATTAAAATTCTGCAAATGAAGCAATGATAAAACGGGACTTCCTGTCCTGAGTGATGACCTAAAAGTCCTAGAAACGCCTGTTTGTGAATACCAAGGATGAACACTAATAAACTCAGCTGTCAGGTATTTCACAGCCAGAGAACTGGGACTCCCCATCCATCTTTGTACATAAGTAATAGCCCCTTTCATTAGGTACAGCCATGCAACTAATATCTGAGGAACCTTAACTGAATTAAAATAAAGGAAGATGCTTGGTTTCCTCCCAGAGTCCAAAAGATGTGCAGGCTAGAAGAACTGGCCATGCTAAATTGCCCATTGCATTCAGGGATGTCCTGTCTAAGTGAATTAGCCATGGGAAATGCAGGATTACAGGGACTGGGTAGGGGTAGGGAGTGTATCCGGATGGGATTCTCTTCAGAAAGTCGGTGTGGACTCCATGGGCTGAATGCCATGCTTCCACACTGTAGGGATTCAATGATTGATTGATTCTATTGATCAATCAATGAATCTATTCTAATCCAATGGAAGCCAATCAAAAGCTAGGACAGGAGAAAAGACAGACAGACAGACAGACAGATACTGTTATAATGGAGAAAATATAGCAGCCAGTTTTCATTAAAGAAGGATCCAGAGCAATGTGGTAATGATCAAAAAAATTCAAGTTCATTTTAATGTTTGACGGGGAACTCTGGTGATTGGAGAAACAAGTTGACTACAAGATCCTTGATCCAGTCAGGAAGGCCCTGCAAACCAATGTAACCAGGGGATGGTGGTATGTTACTAAAATTATTTACACATGGTGTCTTTTTTCCCCTGTGTCTCACAAACACACACACACACAGACACACACACAAAAATATAACCAGGCGATTTATAATCTCCTCAGTTCATGGGACTGACTCCAACTGGCTGGTACTGTGTTCAAGTAAATAAACGGCGATTTTGGTGACAGGATACCAGTCTCTGTGCAGTTAATTCAGGAACAAATACTGGGCAGGATTGGGAAGCAGTCCTCTGCTCTTCCTCAAATTCATGCCATGAAATTTAATGTCAATCAAAAAGAGCAGATGTGTCCACGGGTTTAACTTCCCATCCCAAAGACAGTGTAACCACCAACTCAGTACTGCACCTGGAATGACAACCTGAACTCTGTACCAGCTGAGATAACAGGATTTGTATCCAGCATCCTCTCACCCAGAGGCAGGAATTCAACAATGAGCCACAAGTGTGGGGAGCACTGCACTGTTAAGAGATGGAAGAGGGGAACATTAGAAAAATGGAGAATTAAAATAATGGATGTTTATAGTTGTAATTCATGACAGAAAGCCACTTGTAAACATAAAAAGAAAGAAATTTCAACAAAGCTTCTTTAGAAAAGTTACCAACAAAAGAGAATTTAGACCATAGAGTCACAGAGATGTACAGCACAGAAACAGACCTTTTGGTCCAACTCATCCATGCCAACCAGATATTCTAAATTAATCTCGTCCCATTTGGCAGCATTTGGCCCATATCCCTCCAAAACCTTCCGATTCAATACGCAGCCAGGTGCCTTTTAAATGTTGTAATTGTACCAATCTCCACCATTTCCTCTGGTAGCTCATTCCATACGCGCACCACCCTCTGCGTGAAGTTGTTGTCCCTTTGGTCTCTCTTATATCTTTCCCCTCTCACCTTAAACCTATGCCCTCCAGCTTTTGGCTCCCCCACATCGGGGAAAAGACCTTGCTTATTTACCCTATCCATGCCCCTCATGATTTTATAAACCTCTACAAGGTCACCCATCAGCCTCCAATGCTCCAGGGAAAATAGCCCCTAACTATTCAGCCTCTCCCAACAGCTCAAGCCCTCCAGCCCTGGCAACATCCTTGTAAATCTATTCTGCACCCTTTCTAGTTTCACAACAACCTTCCTATGAGAAGGAGATGAGAACTGCATGCAAAACTCCAAAAGTAGCCAAACCAATGTCCCGTACAGGTGCAACATGACCTCCCAACTCCTATACTAAATGCACTGATTAATAAAGGCAAACATGCCAAACGCCTTTTTCACTATCCCATTGACCTGCGACTCCACTTTCAAGAAACTATGAATCTGCACTCCAAGGGGTCTTTGTTCAGCAACACTCCCCAGGGCCTTAACATTAAGTGTATAAGTCCTGCCCTGATTTGTCTTTCCAAAATACAGCACCTCACGTTTATATAAATTAAAATCCCATCTGCCATTCCTTGACCCATTGGCAAATCTGATTGAGATCCCATTGTACTCTGAGGAAACCTTCTTCGCTGTCCACTGCACCTCCAATTCTAATGTCATCTGCAAACTTAGCAACCATACTTCCTATGTTCACATCCAAATCTTTTATATAAATGGCATAAAGCAGAGAACCCAGCAACGATCCTAGAAATGTTATTGTTACAATGCAATGCATTTGACAAACGAAAAAATGCAAAAGGAATCATTTCAAAAAGCCTAAGATCCATTTAATTAACTTGATTAGCATTAATCAAAATTCAAACAATTGTCACATTTAACACATAATAACCAAGAATAGCAGTGTGCTACAGATAGGATAACAGATGGCAGTAAGTCAAGGGAAATGGCTCTGCTCACATTTTAGAAAGTCTACGGAGTCGCAACACCAAATTGTTACTTTCAACTCACTGACAGACATTCATCATTCCTTGAAATATGTAGACAACTGTTTAATCTTTGACTTGTGATTTATGTTCCTTCAAAGAGCATTTGAACTTGATTGAAGGATGTTGGTGAGCAATATTTTAGGCGCTCAACTTCAATGTTGAGACTTACCGAGTCAGTTGTATCAAAGACAAATACATAGAAATGCTTCCTTCACTATGCCTGAGCTCTGACCTAGAGAACATCTCCTCGTGTGACATTCAGTTCCTGAGTGGCAATGCCAGTTATTACCGAGTTAGGCAGATTTATTCTGCAAGCTCACATTATTTCACGTATCTTACAGCCAGCAGGCAAAGGCAAGGGTGTTTCATCCTCTCTCTCCAGCCTAGATTTAATAACAATGGTGAACAACCAATATTTAACATCCTCAATCATTTAGTTCTGCAAATTAATCCATCGTCTACACATTCAGGGTAGAGCAAGTACCATGATATTGAGGAAAAGATAATTATAAATGGCTGAAGAATTGATGGTCAAAGATAATGGCCAGCTCTTTAATATTACCAATTGATATGTTTTCAAAAATATTAATAGTTTCTCTCACTATATTGGTCAGAAATATGGCATATAATTCAACAGATCCTCTGTGCTACCCAAACTGAGTAAAGTACACTTTCCATATACAGAAATTGTTGTTAGTCACATTATACCAGCACTTCAAATTCACAAAGTAAATTCCTCAATAATATTTTAACATACATTGGAGGGGATTCGCTGGGTATTCAGGGAAACCCTTTTCATAGTGAGAAACAACAGAGTCATTACCTTATTCTTGTTCATTCCTTGAAGTTCTAAGCATAAAATTTTCACCATTGACTATAATCTACAGTCCTACAACCATTTGAGATAACAAGGTGTGGAGCTAGATGAACACAGCAGGCCAAGCAGCATCATAGGAGCAGTTTGATGGCTGCTGAAGCCATTGTACATAAACAACAAGATATTTTGATGTCAATATATTAAGCTCTGAAGGGAATTTATTCATGACAAAATACACCAGGAAGGCTGCAGCAGATCAAGAAGACAACTCACCACCTTCTTCTCAGGGTAATGTGGGATGGACAATGCCACATCCAAGATAAGACAAATACCAAATGATCACATATAATCAAATAATATTCTAAAATATAAACATATTGATTCAAGTACTTTTCCATATTTGTGATAGTCTTCTCTAGCAAAATTAACAGAATAGAGAAATCAAAGCCTTAAATGTTCAAAATTCCATAACAAGTGGATACTCCTCAATCTGAGAAGACAAAAGATGTGCCAAGAATTTGTTGGATATTTAAGGAAGACAGATCAGTTTTCTTATTCCTACATTTTTGTGCGGAATATACAATAAAGGACCACCAAACGGCCACATCATCTGGTTTCATGTAAATGCCAACATTGATATTTAGTTCTTGACAGAACCTCAGTGCAGGCTATCAGAATAGGCACAAAGTTGATAACACAACCAAATTAAATTGTAAACGATTATAGTTGAGGAATTGTTTAACATGTTTGCAAAACACTCTTTGGTCCACCATTTTACCAAAGATGCTAACCAACTTAAAACTAATGGCATAAATCCCACTTAGGATAGCAAAAGGAATACTGTAGGAATACTTTCAAATTTCCAGTGGTTTAACTTCACAATTTATTTCTAAACAGCACACACCCCCCCACATGACAAATATCACTATACTTTCATGCTGCTAACATAACCATCACAATGTGCCTAGTTTGAATGTTTTCCCATCCATCAACTTTACATCTGGGTTTTTTGGGACAGTACACAGGATAACGTGGATTTGAATGGTAGACACAATAACTATGTGGGGAAAAATTAAACTACAACATTGTTCCAACAAAGCATAATTCACTTGGAGAATATTACATTGGAGAATAAATGTTGACTTTGATGTTTGTAGCAACAGGGGAATTTCATGACCATCATATTTACACATGGCTGTCAGCACTCTATCATTGGGGTACCATTTGCAAACTGCAAAAATCATGCAAAAGGTACCGATTCCACAGTCAAATTGCATTTACCCACCCTACAGCTACAGAGGCTGAAAACGGTTACGCCACCTTGAGGCAGTTAGTTTCCTGTTATTTAAGCTTCACATGCAGTGTGCTGTCTTCCCAGGTACAAGAAGCCACATTTCTAAATTCCCTAGATGCTTCAATCACGGACCTTTTAGGAAATTTGCTAAAAATGTGTCCGGAATCTTTTTCAATCTTTTGAGAGAGTATTGTCTCTGATTTTCCATTGTTTTCTGAAATTGCATCATAAAGATCCAGCAGCAGAGCTCAATGGATACGTATTCAAAAACGTAAAAATGATTAAAGTTCAGCAAGCATGTGCAACAGCCTAATGCAGGATTTTGCACAGAAATGTTATGTCACCTAGGACTTGTGACTTTACAGAGCCCCTCTTTATACTAATGATATTTCTCACATTCTGAGTACCATAATTCGATACAGGACAGACACCAGATTATTTATTTCTAACTTACTTCTCTTTAAAATTTGATTGCTCACAACAGGCGTTTGTAACAACCAGCAACACACTTCTAGAAAAGTTCAACTGAGAATTATATTCAAAATGCTATCATTTTCCCCAAAACCTAAATATTATAAATATTTCATGCGTAGACTGCCTCAGGCTAAGTTGATACTGACCTGAATTTTGTAATTGTTTGAGATCATTCATGTAAGGACTTGAGACATGAATTATGTTGCTATCTCTTCTTGTCCCACCTCCAGTAGACCTGCACTGCAGTAATTCAATGAACAGAAACATCTGGGCTGCAGTTGCTATGATATTCACAGCCATGGTAAGAATCAAGTGCTTATTAGCTGAACATATCCAGTAACTGCAGGATCTATTTTACATACAGCTATGTACCAACAGACCATGTCCCCATCAAAAAATATACAAATGGTTGCAAAGAAAAATTGTACATAAACTACTTGATCAGTGAGAAAATAATGTTTCTTTCTCAGATTAGAGAAGCAAAACTACGAGATGCTAGAATTAATAATTTCTCTTCGCTGAATAGTAGTGCTTGATGAATTATGTCATTATTACCTATTAGAACCAAATTAAGTAAAATTTTAATTAATATGTTCAAAGAAAACTACAATTATATAACGCCCTCCACAACACAAACATGTTCTGCATACAATGAGTTACTCTGACGCACGGACGCCGCAATGTAGGTAAGTAAATTTTGTTCAGGTAAATCCCACTCTCAACAACGAGATGGATGCCAGTTAAATCCAGGATGTTGGTGAGGGAATAGTTCGACCTGGGATAAAGCTTCAATGCTAGCAAATGTCCTGCTTTTAAGTGGCTCCTGTCTGGTAAGAACCTGATGGGACAGTTAGCTAGAGTAAAACAAATCACATTCCCCTCTCTGGTCACGCAGCCACATCAAGATATTGACTTGTTCTCTTGAGTAAAATGCCTAAAGAAAGGAAGCAGGTTCCTATGTTAAATACAGAGGTCTGGTCTAATGTTGCTATCAGAATTTGTCACTTTGGTTGAAGGTCTGAGTAAACGTGACAGAATTGATTTTACCCTCAGGGTCAACGTCAAGAGTTAGCTTGTGGGCCCCCAGAACAAAAGTTTAAATTTGACTTTCGGTCATGTTGTGAACAAGAAGGGTAGTTGTGCTTCCCTGGGCATTACTAAAAAGTCTTCCATACATCGGGTTACTTCCTCCCTACTCCTCATTTCCGATCCTTGCCAAGAAAATTCACCGCATCCCAATCAGTGCCCGTGAATTTCTCCAGCTGCCAGGGCATACAAAGACTGTTCAGGTCATTCCCCAGCTGTCTCTTCCTCTCACCAGATTTATTTCATTCTTTCACTTCGCCCAATTCAAATTGTCCTTGAATGGAGTGCACTGCTGGGCCACTTTCAGATTATTTAAATATTAACTCGTGTTAAAATCAGCAGGCTTCTTTCTCCTGAGCCTTGGTGGTCTTGTTGCCCACTATTGGGGTCCAGTGCATCCTGCTGAACATGCAGGTCAAACTGTCAGCAAAGAAACTCCTAATAATACATGGTGCACCTCCCACGTACCTTCCTTCAACTGTGGCCAGGTAGCAACATTCCCACCATAGAGTTAGAAGATTATGAGTTCAAGACTCTATGCAAAGAGTTGGGTCTCTAGGCTGCCATGCCCAGGAACTGGACACTGTCAAGCAATTTGCCAATACTTTCTGATAAATTGCAACCTGTTTCAACAAGTACTCCAAATGTTACTCATAATTGGCCGTATATTTTTGCTTTTAATGTAATTATAACGTAATTAATGGCCACTAGAAAAGTGATGAATAGTTAACCATATCTGAATTGTGTCCAGTTGCCAACAGCAGTCTTCATTGTACAATAGCAGAAAAGGGCAAGACATATATGGAACTGAAACTTACCAATGCACAGAGCAGATCAACTGCTTCCAAGATAAGTTCCTGGTGGCCAATGCGTGTGACACCCAACTCCTCCAGCTCCTGATGTGTGATGTGTAAAAGCTGATCTCCATTGATCTTTTCCCTTTCAAAGTTTTTTATATACTGTTGGAGGCAGTCATCGAGTCCTGTGCACAATATCGAAACAAAAAGACCATGAGTACTGCAATGGTTATCATGGAGTCACATTGCATAGAAGGAGGCCGTTCTGCCTATTGTGCTTGTGACAGCTCTCTGAACGAGCTGAACAACCATCCAATTCATCCCATTTCCTTGCTCTTTCCCTGTAGCCACAGAAATTTATAACTAATTCATTTTGAAACTGACTGCAGATTCTACTTCTGTCACTCTTGGAAGTTCTGCTTTTTAGCTTATAGCAGTCTTTTTCTTACATTAGGATATGATTTGGATTGCAACTATTACAACCTAACTCTGACCCACCATGTTCCTCTGAAAATGACCATGCTGCAGTGTCAAGTGAATAGGGCTACTTATTTTAAAACAGCTGATGCCACGGTCAGATATTTGTGTATAAATTCATCACAAAGAGAGAAGTTACAAATTCAGGTGTTTCCAGAACATGCATGTTGCCAAACAGGTTGGAAGGTCATGTTGCCATAGCTCCAGAGGACCATGGGAATGATCGCTCAAGAAAGACCACTGGTGGTGGTAATCACCACACCTCAGGCAAAAGGCACTGCTGAGAAGGCAGGACTTTTATGGTTACTGTAGTGACTGTAACGAGGTCAGCCAGAATGAGTTCCTTGATTGATGCTGTCAATCTGGTCCAATCAGGGAGCCCCGGCTGACAGTTATAAACAGGAGTGTCAGGGGTTCTGCTCGCTCAAGGAGCTGGCTCTGAGCTAGCTGGGTCAGTGTCATGTACTACGCACACGTAAATAAAGGGTGACTTGGTGACAGGATACCGCTTTTTGTGGAGTTATTTCAGTGATCTCAGTTCATGCAGGAATTGAATCCATGTGGTTGGCGTCACTCTGCATCACAAACCAGCCATCCAGCCAACTGAGCTAACTGACCCAAACAGGCTGTACACACAAGACAGTCAGCCTCTAGCATCTCTTAAGGACATGTATTTGCCAGAACACAACTGAAATGTGTGCTTTCTGGCAAACATTTCAGAATGTTATATGAATCTTGCAAAAATAAATATTGAGTGATATTCACAGTCAGAATCAGAGGTGCTAACTACCAGGCATCTTCACTTCTTTGTAGCCAAGTCCCATTTCCACAGGGCAATGACTGATGCTGGCTATAATCAGATACCTTGGCAGGAAACTATAAACACAGCAGTATGAACAGTTTACTTTTTATATCAATGACAAGAAACAAACCATTCCAAACACAATATGTTACCATGCTTAAACTGAAATACTACTGATTGAGGCCTCCACATCTTTTGGGTGAGCCACAGCTAATTATCGGCAACTGAGCTGCGACCAGATGCACGAGCTTCTAATTCTATTCTGATCCTACTTTGTCCCTTTACAACCATTACAACTGAGGTATAGCCACCTTAATAATCTCTAGCCTCCTATTCACCTAGCAAATTAAATTTTAAGCTTGACAAGAAAACATCTCATGCAGAACGACTGACTGGGGATGGGAATGTGGAAGAAGCACAACAAAGGGATGTAGATATTTTTCTAATCAATCTGTTCAGAGATTTTACACATCCCTGACACAGGTGGGGCTTGAATCCAGGCCTTCTAGGTCAAAGGTACTGCCATTACCACTGCACTACAAGAACTCCACAAAGATATGTCGGTGTTATCCTTATCAACCTAGTCAGAGATATTATTATGCACTTCAAGAGTAGGTGGGATTTGACCATAGGTCCCCTGATCAAGAGATAAGGACACTACCACTCCACCACTACAGCTCCTTCACGGGTATGTATTATGATTCCTATAATGTGTTCCACTTATCAATATTGTTGAAATCAATTCCAATTGAGGCACAAATGGTCAAGCTGATCTCTCAAGGTATGCTCACAAGATGTTTGAGGGCATCTATATGAATGTGTGAGCAGACTGCAGTTTGGAAAACAGATGCTTGGCTTGTAAATATCTATGAGGGGTCTAGACTCTACGGACCAGGATCTCAACTGGCCCAGTCAAATAACTGCCTTGGCTCCTTCAGCAGGTAATAGGGCTTGCGCATTCTTCACCTCCTCACTCACCAAAGTTTCTCCAATTCAGACTCTCCACCTGCCTGTACTCCCAAAGAACACATAAGATGTTTGATGCCATTCAAATTTGCAAAAATGTAAGTGAGCTTTCATTCTGCTGCTTTACGAGCTGTGATCAAGCTGCAAATTTAGAACCCTCAACTGAGAGAATTGTGAGTGTTAAAACTCACCCAGGCTTGCATGATACAATTTAAAGAATGGGGCATGTGATGGAAAACTTCAGATGTTTCAGGATATAGATCATAATTCTCAGCAAAGCCACTTTTGGAATATTGAGTTCAGTTCTGGTCTCCCTGCTATAAGATGGACGGTGTGAAATTTGAAAGGGTTCAGAAAAGATTTAGAAATGGGGAGATAACTGTTAATCCAGAGACCCAGATAACCTTCCATGGACCTGGGTTCAAATCCCTCATGGCAGATGGTGGAGTCTGAATTCAATTAAAATCCGGAACTAAAGAGACTAATGATGACTGTGAATCCATTGTCAATTGTTGTAAAACCCATCTGGTTCATTAATGTCCTGTAGGGAAGGAAACTGCCATCCTTATCTGATCTGGCCTACATGTGACTCCAGACCCACAACAATATGGTTGACTCTTAACTGCCCTCTGGGCAATTAGAGATGGGCAATAAATGCTGCCTAGCCAGCAATGCCCTCATCCTGTGAATGAATAAAAAAACAGGATGTTGGAGGCTTTGAGCTATTGGGAGAAGCTGAATAGGCTGGACCTATTTTCCCTGGAACGTCAGAGGCTGAGGGGTGATCTTATCGAGGTTTATAAAATCAAGAGGGGCACAAACAGGGTGAATAGCCAAGGTCTTTTCTCCAGGGCAGGGGAGTCCAAAACTAGAGGGCATAGGTTTAAGGTAAGACGGAAAGATTTAAAAAGGGGCAACTTTTTCCCACAGAGGATGGGTGTATATATGGAACGAGCTACCAAGGAGAGTGTTGGAGGCTGATAAATTTGCAACATTTAAAAGGCATCCGGATGGATATATGAATAAGAGGGGTTTAGAGGGATATGGGCCAAACGCTGGCAGGCGGGCCTGGATTAATTTAGGATATCTGGTCAGCATGGACAATTTGGACCGAAGGCTCTTGTTTCCATGCTGTACAGCTCTTTGACTCTAACTCCAAAAATATATTCCATTGAGAAAGAAAGGCTCTATGAGAGGGATGCGACACTGAAGGAAGTTAAGGATAAGATACAATTGAAAGAAGAAAAGTGGAAAGCATAGCAAAGAATAGTAATAGGTCAGAAGATTGGACAGATTTGAGAAAACAGCAAAAAATGGCTACATAAATAACAAGGAGGGAGAAGAATGAGAGAAAGCTACCTGGAAATATAAAAACAGAGAGTCAGATTTTCTACAAGAATTTTGAAAAACAAAAGAGTAATTAAAGAGACTGCTGGTCTTTTAAAAGGTGAGACAAGAGGCCTAATAAGAAAAAAAACCAAAGAAATGGCAGAAGTGTTGAACAGGTATTTTGCACCTGCCTTCACTGTTGAAACTGAAATAAAACCCGAGAACACATGAAAATCATGAGGCTAAGGGGTAGGAGGAACTTACTCACTGGGGAAATATCACTGACAAAACGATGAGAACTAAATGCTGATTGGCTCCCTGGGCCTGATGAGCTACATCCCAGTGTCTGAAGGTAAGTAGCTGCAGAGATAATAGATACATTGCTTGTCATTTTCTAAACTTTCCTAAATTCTAGAACTGTCCCAAAAGATTGGAAAATTGTAAATGCAACGCCTCTATTCAAGAGAGAAGAAAAACAGGAAACTATAAGCTACTGAGCATAACATCTGTCAGAGGGAAAATGCTATAATCCATTATTAAGGAGGTAACAGCAGGACATTTGGAAATTCAATAACAGTCAAACAGCGTCAACATCATTTTGTGATTGGGAAATCTTGTTTGACTAATTTACCCCAGTTATTTGAGAAATTAACAAACAGCGTAGATAAAGGAGACAATGTATACTTAGATTTTCAAAAGGCATTTGTTAAGATAGGAGGCAATGGCCTCGTGGTATGATCTCTAGTCTATTAATCCAGAAACTCAGCTGTTCTGGGGATCCCAGGTTCAAATCCTGTAGATGGTAGAATTTGAATTGAAAACAAAGAGTCCAGAATTAAGAATCTACTCTCGACCATTAAACCATTGTCAGAAAAACCCATTTGGCTCATTAATGCCAGGAAATCTACCATCATCACCCAGTCTGGCCTACATGTGACTCCAGACCCACAACAATGTGATTGACTCCTCAACTACTCTCTGAAATGGCCTGGCCAGCCACTCATTTCAAGAGCAGCTAAGGCCAGGCAATAAATGCTGGCCAGCCAGTGACACCTACATCCCATGTGTGAATAAAGCAAAGATTAATAATGCGACATCAAAGGTTACGACACAAAATAATAAGGTGACATATTCACATGGACGGAACTCTGGTTAGCTAACTAGATGCATACAATAGGGATATAAAAGATAATTTTCAGTTTGGCAAGGTGTAGCTAATGGGGTTTCAAAGGGATCAGTAAGGGGGTGGCGGGGGAAACAACTATTTTTAAATTGTAACAATAACATTAATGAATAAACTGAATGAATTGTCACCAGATTTGTAAATTGTCAAGAGGACAGAAAGAACCTCAAAAGGAATTTAGATAAGTCAAACAAATGGGTAAAAATTTGGCGGATGGATTACAGTGTAGGAAAATGTAACCTGTCTACATTGTCAGGTAGAATAAAAAAAATGAGCTACTCATTATTTAAATAGACTGAGACTGCAAAATCTGAAGTACAGAAAGAGTAAAGTGTTCTGGTACAGGCATCTCAAGACAGCAAGTGCTTCAAAAGGCAAATGAACACTGGTGTTTGTTACAAGGGGAATTCAGTTAAAAAAAGGAAAGGTTTGTTATAGTTCTTCGAGTCCTGAGTGAGACCACGTCTGGAGTAAGATGTGCAGTTTTTGTTTCCTTACTTAAAACTAAATATAATAACATTAGAAGCAGTTTAGAAAATGTTCACTTGACTGATTGCTGGGATGAAGGGGTTATCTTATATGAGGAAAGGCTGAGCAGTTGGGCCATTAGGGTTTAGAAGACTGAATGGTGATCTAACTGAAACATATTGGTTCCTGAAAGGGATAGGGCGTATACTGAAAGGGTTCTTCCTTTATGGGGGAATCTAGGATAAGGGAGCACAGTGTAAAAATGAGGGAACTCTCATTTAAGAATCTGATAAGCAGGATTTCTTTTCCCACAGAGCGTTTTAATTTGTGTTTCAGAACCTCCTCACAACCCTGCATCACCTTGCCATGCAATCACAGAAGGTGTAACACCTGCCCATTTACCTCCTCCTTCCTCACTATCCAAGGCTCCAGACACACCTTCCAGGTGAAGCAACAATTTATCTGCACTTCATTCAATTTAGTCTACTTTATTGGCTGCTCACAATATGGTCTCCTCCAGGTTGGGGAGACAAAACACAGACTGGGTTACCGCCTTTCGGAACATCTATGCTCTGCCCATAAATTAACAACACTGAGTCTCCGGTTGTCTACTTCAACATACCACTAGGTTCCCTGGTCAATATTTCTGTCTTGGACTCGCTACAAGCTGAAGCAATAATGCCTCACTTTTCATTTAGCCACATTACAGCCTTCAGGCCTTGACACTGGCCTTGGCCTTAATAATTTCGAAGTGACACTGCCCTCCTCTATGTTTGTTACCCAGGCCTACACCCACAGGTCCAGTTCTGTATGAGTTGCTCCAAGCACAGCCAACCAATTTTCAACCATTTACACTTCTCAATTTACAGAACCCACTCAGCAATTATCTCCCTACCAGCTCATCATCAGAAAATCCTTTGCTTGCCTCTCCTTTCTGTCCTCACTCTCTCAGCACCATCTAGGATGAGCAGATGACATTTGATTTTTTTTATAGAGCGCACATTTTGGACTAACATGTTAGGCATTGATTCAAAACAACAGACATCGGAAATTGTATTCCCAAGTGTCTCAGCAGATCAAAGCAGTTGTTATTAACAAGAAATTAACTTGCATTTACAAATTTCAATAATTTTGTAGTGTATTTTATTCGTATTTGCAAACATTAGCCAACAGGTGGATATGAGTGTTTAGCTTTCTAGTCGGAATAAAGCTACATCTTAACCAATTTATTAATGATAGTCTCTATGTGACGTGGCCTAAGCCACAGGTTATGGGACGATTTTGAATTGTTACACCTTTATTTATTTCTATGTGGCTTTGACCATTTTTGTTCCCTTATCCCTTGATTTAAGGTTCCTCTCTCCACAAATTCTGTACCATGCCCTGATCAGGAAAGAAGGTAAACTGTTTGCTTTGAACAGGATATTCCTGGCTGCAACAAGCAACTTCAAAAGTGTACTTATTGGAAAACCACTTTCTGATTTTGTTCGGCTCACCTTCATGTTTTCCACTGACAGACTGGCTAAAGACAGGTGGCCTAATGTCTAAGATATTCTGGAAACTGCAGGAATTGAATATTAACATGGGCAACGGCCAAGAGAAGTCAACGTAAAAATATCAGGTATGGAGAAAAGGAGCTGCTTGACTGATCATCAATAATCGTCCAAGTATGAAATGCAGAGCTGAATTTTCCCGTTTTGAGTCACAAACCTGGCTGATTCCTGGCTCATGGACCCAGCTCATCCCGTGGTGGAATATCAAACAGGATCCTCAGGGGGATGATAGGCAGCCTGAGAATGAGCAAGAAGCAGTCAGAGCTCCTGAAGTGAAAGGCAGTGAGTGTTGTGCTACCGCTACTGATGTAGTGAATGGAGCAGGACAGCGCAGCACAAGATTGAGGCCCCATACTGCTGATAGGATGAATAAATCAGTTCCTCACCACCAACACAATCTAACTGCAGGTGACAAGCAGTCGTGACAAGCATTTGCAGTGGATATCCTATGGTTCACCAACTTTGCCCTTTAAAGAGACTATTGCTTATGAACCTCACGGCATACCACCTTCCCACTTTGCTTTCACCTCCTGTCAGGAAACAAAGTCAGGTATACTGGCAAAATTCAAAGCCTTCAAACATTGTCTGCTAACTGCCTCTGTAATTACCTTAATCGGCTTCCTGTCACTAACGGTTGTCTGTGCATGGTTCCCACCCCAGGTAAAAGCAAGAGATGCTTTGATAACAAAAACAGAAATTGCTGGCAAAACTCAGCGGGTCTCACAGCATCCATGGGAAGAAAGCAGAGTTAACATTTTGAGTCAGGTGATTCTTCATCAGAACTGTCAGCAGCTGGGAAAATGTGATATGACAGCTGACATCAAAGTTAGGTTAAGGTGAGGTTGGGGGGCAAGGGGAGAAGTGAGCAGATAGGTAGAAATGGAGCCCACAGAGAAATATGAAAGTGGACAAAAGAAAAGCTGGATAAGTGATAATAAAAGTTAAGAGTAGGAGAAAATGGACAAGCTGTACTAAAAAGAATCTAAATGATCTGATAATAGAGGTAGGTAGGATTGAGCGAGTCTGCTAAAAGCAATCTATGTCATGTCAGGTGTGGGGTGGGTTAAAAAAACATAGAAAGATGGAATCAGGCTGTAAAAGTTACTATCCTAAAGTTATTATAGAGGCTGCAGAGTCCCCAAGCAGAAAATGAGATGCTGTTCTTCAAGTTTGCACTGAGGCTCGCTGGAGCACTGCAGCAGGCCTGAGACAGAGATGTTGGCCAAGGAACAGCGCGAGGTGATGAAGTGGCAGGCAACTGGAAGTTCAGGCTCTTTTTTGCGACAGAACATAGGTGTTCTGGGAAGCAGTCACCCAGTCTACGCTTTGTTTGCCCCCAATGTAGAGGAGACCTCATTGTGAGCAGCGAATGCAGTAGACTAGATTGTCTGAAGTGCAGATAAAATGCTGCTTCAACTAGAAGGCGTTTCTAGGCCCTTGGCTACCGGGGAGGGAGGAAGTCAACGGTCAGCTGTTACACCTTCTGCAGCTGCAGGGGAAGGTGCTGTGGGACTGTGGGGGGTGCTGGGAGTAGATGAGAGATGGGCCAGGGTGTCCTGGAGGGAACGGTCCCTGTGGAAGGCTGACAAGGGACAGGAGAGGAATAGTTGGCTGGTGGTGGCATCCTGCTGGAGGTGGTGGAAATGGCAGCCAACGATCCTAAATTTTAACAGAAAAGTGGAGGAGGAAAGGTGGGGGGTGGTGTGCGGTGGTGAATCAGTGACAAAGGGGACGTGAACTGAATGGAATTGAACTGCACAGAGTAAGCTTTATTGTCACATAAACTCAAATGTAGTCATCTCTCGGCAGCCTGGCATGGTCTTAGCATGGAATCCCAGCCTCAAGGTGATTCCAGAGGGATCTCCTGGCAGTATATTAGAAAGTAGAGAAGTAAGAAGTTCAGAACAACAGTCCTTCCAAACCAGTCTGTGCAGGCAGCCAGCCTCTAGACCACACTGGGCCTTGACTCCAGACTGCGCCAGGCTTCACCTCAAGTCTCTTGAGGCCAGGAGACTGCTCTGGAATCATCTCGAGGCCGGAAGCCCATGCTGACGCATGTCACATGGCCGAGAGACCATATGCTGGGTTGGGAGACCATCACACTGGGCCAGGAGGCCACCACGCCGAGGCCAAAAGTCCAAGTCTGCACTGCAGACCAGAGTTTGGGGCGTTGCTGAGAACAAAAGAGAAAACAAAAAATGGAGAAAGAAAGAATAAGAAACAGACGGAGTGAACAAGCTCCAGCTGAAGTGTCCTACTCAGCCGCCATCTTGGAAAGGAGACAGAAGAGGGCAGAAGCTGGGAATATGAAATTTGGTAAGGGGTGACGTTGGAAGCGGAATTTTAGGGATGAACAAGAGTTGTCAGCATTAACTGAGGAGTACGGGAGACAGCACGTGTGAAGTCTAGAATCCAGAAGGGAAAGAAGACCACATGTAAGACCAGAGGGGGAGGAAGAGTATTAGCTGATTGAAAAGAGAACAAGCCAAGAATCAATAGTAAAGAATGAGGGAGAAACATTAACAAATCCAAAGGGCTGAGGCAAAGAGTATTTATGTGCAAGAGTAGTGTGTTGGATGGGGTTGAGTGTCCAGGTGAACGAATGTTGGAGAGTGAACGAAAAAAGTTGGTGTTAGGGTGAGTATGAAGGGCTTGACTGTGGGTGAGTGGACGTCAAGTGACAGTTTAGAGTTAATCAAACAAAGAAGGCTTCATTAACTTGGGCAGAAGCACAGGATTAAAGGCGGCTGTATCCCCATGAAAATGCACCTGTGGGGTGTTGAAAGCTCCAGTTCAAGAATGCTATCAAAAGAAACATAACAGCCCTCAACATCAATCACAACAAGTGGGAAAACATGGCTGATGATTGCAGAGGTTCATGATGACTTTGTTGTAAAAGCTCGAAAGCAGCCACCAGCCCTGCAAACAAGAAATCAGTAGAGATTACCCCACACCACCAGTAAGGGACAGCTTTAGGTGTACCACTTTAGAGCTGGCTTAGCCTCTCTAAAACCGCTTGTTAAGCCATGAAAAGAAGCACAACAGACAGTCATGTCTAACCTCACCAAAGTTCCAGGGCTGCATTCACATAATCCCTGACAGATGGAAAGATATCATTCAACAGTTGACACATCTTTTGGGCCTTGGTCAAGTTGGTCAATTGAAAACCCCAATGTCACTTTTAAACATTAAAAACCATTTTTTTAAAAAAATTCTGAAACGAAGATATGCTTAAAATTAACCATAATATATAGGGTTTCAATTAACAGTACCATTTAGGGGAGATGATGGCCAAGTGGTCTTATTGCTGGATTGTTGATTCAGAGACGCAAATAGTGTTCTGGGGATCTGAGTTCAAAACCTACCATGGCAGAGGATGGCATTTGAATCTTATTTTTTTAAATCTGGAATTATGATTTAGATGATGAAAATGAATCTATTGTCAATTGACAGAAAAACCCATCTAGTTCGCTGATGTCCTTTAGGGAAGAAAACTGCCATCTTTACCTGGTCTGGACTACGTGACTCCATACTGACAGCAATATTGTTGACTCTCAACTGCTCTCTGGGCAATTAGGGATGGGCAATAAATGCTGGCCTAGCCAGTGACACCCACATCCAATGAATGAATTTAAAAAGTTACTAATTACACGACCAATCCTCAGTCTCCTGTGGTGATGTGTTTTCCCTCACATGCAAGTGGTGGAATGTTGAAACTGCTGACAGATTAAGCATAAAGCCTGGATGACGACATAAATATTGATAAGGTACTGTGGGTGCTGGAGGTCTGAAATACAAACAGAAAGGGCTGGGGAAACTCACCAGGTCTGGCAGCATCTAAGGAGAGTGAAACAGAGTGCACATTTTGACACAATGACTTTTCTTCCTGCCAGACCTGCTGTGGTTCTCCAGCAGTCTCTGTTTTGAACCAACGTGATTATTTGTTTTCGATTGCCAGGAGCATACGGCCACGTCTGGCGATTTTTGCTGGCTTTCCTTTGTGTAGGTCAGACAGTCCTCAAAGAAGAAAATGAAATAGGTTGCTTCATGAAATGCACTGTAGCACAAAATGGAATGCAAAATATTTGCCTATTAGTATGCTTCGAACACAACATAAATTAATTGTGCAGCTCAGTGTAATTAACCGTACTCATTAAAGCAATCTACTGAAGCTGTCATTCAAAATCTGGGCTCTATCAATGTATAAGGAATACTCCAAGAGCAACAGGAAAACACTAATCTTATTATTTGCACGGATGATCTTTCTATTTACACTATAGCAGACAAAACTGCAAAGGTCTTTCTGACTTCATTATTTCTGAAGCAGTGTTCAGAGCTATCTTTAGCATTTCAGATCCTGGAATAAATGTCATCTGCTGTCAGCAATTCTAGCAAAAAGGTATTCTCGGCAACAACACTGGAGTCTGACAGAGTAAAGCTGGTAATAAATCAACCAATCCTGTTGGGGGTGGGTGGAGATCTCCCATATCCAACAACTGACAGGACAATATGCTTTCATTTTTTCCTCTATAACATAACAAAATATCACAGGGCGTTTCAGATGAGCATTTGGTCAAAGCTGACGTTTAGTCTTCCATGTTAGATCAGTCACTAAAGCCAAAATCCTTTACACCTTTAA
Source organism: Ginglymostoma cirratum (assembly GCA_024137785.1). Taxonomy (NCBI): domain Eukaryota; kingdom Metazoa; phylum Chordata; class Chondrichthyes; order Orectolobiformes; family Ginglymostomatidae; genus Ginglymostoma; species Ginglymostoma cirratum. The sequence continues at coordinate 7,252,280 of JAHRHZ010000267.1, read as the reverse complement.
AGCATTGTTCACATCGCTATCTTACCTGCCCTGGTGCCAAACCTCTAATCCATGCATTGGAAATGGATTTCTAAAGTATCCTGGTTGGTCTCCTCCCACTCTTCAGTAGACTCTACATTACACACCCCACCATGTCTGACATTCCAATCACCCAACATTTAAAAGCTATCTGGATGGGTATATGAATAGAAAGGGTTTAGAGGACCGAATGCTGGCAAATGGGACTAGAGTAATTTAGGATATCTGGTCGGCATGGAGAAGTTGGACCAAAGGGTCTAATTCTATGCTGTACAACTCTAAGACTCTACCTTGCCTTGCCTCAGTGGATTTTTGTGTCTCTATTTATCCTGTATCCCATTCTTAGATCCCCTCACAGCCTTACCTGACTGTCCAGTACGGAGTCTCAGGCTATACACCTCTGCTTTGACTCTGGATTTGTGCTCTTCCTTTACGCTCTGCTTCTCCACTGGGAGCAGCATTTTCATCTAGAAAGCTGCCAATCCTTGGACCCCGAACCCAAAATCACTTTACCCTTTCCTATGATAACAAGGCGTGGGGCTGGATGAACACAGCAGGCCAAGCAGCATCATAGGAGCAGG
>JAHRHZ010000267.1:7227492-7251281 GCA_024137785.1 Ginglymostoma cirratum | reverse complement strand
AAACTGCTGCTTGGCCTGCTGTGTTCATCCAGCCCCACGCCTTGTTATCTCTGTCTCTCCAGCATCTGCAGTACCTTTTATCTCTCTTACCCTTTCCTATGTCCCTTTTCGATCGCTGACTCCGCTTCTCAAATACATTTTCAGTCTCCCTTTTACTTTTCCCATCTCTTCTTTGGCTTCCTCTAAACCTCATTAATAGAGTCATACAATCGTACAGCACATAGCTCCTTGGAAGTGGAGTCACAGATAGACAGGCTGGTGAAGGCAGCATTTGACACACTTGCTTTCACTGGTCAGTGCGTTGAGTATAGGAGTTGGGAACGTCATGTTGCAGCTGTACAGGACATTGGGGAGGCCACTTTTAAAAAATACTGTGTTCTTATGCCCAATGGTCTCAATATAAATGCAGATTTTTTTTTTTGATGTTGATGCCAATATATCTATACTCATCGGATTCACATGGAGATCATCTAAGTCAGCAACTAAATATTACATGCTTAATCAGTAGGAAGTCTCACTTGACTGAGTGTCATAGCACATAAGCTTACTGAGGCAACAGCATTTCAATAAATATTAACTCAGTGTGTGGAGTTTAGCAGTTGAGATTCCACAAGACATCCACAATGTTTACGTAGAAATAATGGCGATTTAAGTACAAATTACCAAGAGGGCTGACGAAAGACATGAGATGTAACATCAGCTTTGTACGTATTCACATGAAAATCGTTGTCGACTTTTCACAGGTATATTAACCCATTATTTAAAGTGAAACGACACTCCCGTTCAAAACGAAGACAGGCAACTGTCACGTGAGCTCAAAAATATTGGCACAAGCAATTTTTCTTGCCATAACCTCTGGAACACAAACAAAGATTGCTCACTGAAAGAAAATGCAAAGCAAAAGGGCCATTGTCAGGCTGAAATTGGAGCCTTTATTTGATATTTCCCAAATCATATTGCACTATGCTGTTGGCCATGGCTAAATGGTAACAATATGACATCCATCTCAGAAACTTGGAGCACTCCAGAGTCAGGAGATTTCCTGACTTGGGAGAAGCATCTCAAACATTGCCATCTTCACTCTAGGGAAGAGGGGAGGGTGCATGCAAGAGCTGGACCCACTGCCAAGGGGCAGTTCATTTGCAATGGCAAGCTGCTTAAAAGGCCCCTCTTGGTTCTTTGCCACATCGCCCCTGTTGTTTAATTACATTTCACGCCATCATCCTTCACATCTCGTCACACTGAACCCTCCATTCACTCCCCATGCAACCTGCAAGACCCTATGTCAAGTTAATGTCAACTCACACCTTCCACATGCTTCATGACTCCTTGTATCCCCAGTGCCAATTTACTGTCAACTTAAGACAATCCATCCAACCACCCTTCACTTTTGTTTCTACTATGATGCAGTGATCCCAATTGTTATGGAGTAATATCCAGTAACTGTTAGTACCTGGAAAATCAGATCCCTGACTGGGAACTAGCTGGACAGATGGTAGATTTTTTGAGATAACAAGGTGTGGAGCTGGATGAACACAGCAGGCAAGCAGCATCATAGGATCAGTAAAGCTTGACGTTTCGGGCCTGGACCCTTCATCAGAAAAAATTTTTCCTGATGAAGGGTCTAGGGCCGAAACGTCAAGCTTTCCTGCTCCTATGATGCTGCTTGGCCTGCTGTGTTCATCCAGCTCCACAGCTTGTCATCTTGGATTCTCCAGAATCTGCAGTTCCTATTATCTCTGGTAGATTTTTTTTAATTTTTTGACACAAAAGTGATTGCTTACTGAAACACAAGTACATAACATTGCAGTCTTTGTTTTAACAATGAAACGAAAGTTTATAATTATGTAACTGAAGATCTATCAAAGAAAAAAAAAGTGTTCTTATTACCTGAACTCAAAGATTTTTAAAAACACAGTTGAAATACCCAAGCATTGTTTATAGACTGAACAGAAATGACAGCTTTATACTGGAATCAGTATACTATGATGCAGCTTCCAAACATTGCTTCAATTCTAAAAAAAAGCTCATGTTCTACCTATAGCAAGACCCAGTCCAGCTTATTTCCATGGAACGGTGCTTCTTTTCTTTTACTTTGACAGGCTTGAAATAATTAAAATTTTGACTTGTCTACTGGAACTCTTCATTACTTTGTCTGAATTACTGTTTCCATATTCCTGACCTAATTGCCATCCAGTGTCATACTATCCCTAACACAGCTTCAATTCCTGGTTTATTTAAACTTCAGCATCTTAATTTCACTTATTTTTCACTAACTGTAACCCAAACTCCAACCTGAGATCAATAATAACTTCTTATCATACAATAACTTCACTACTTTGAACTCCTTTCCTTCAGAGTGTTGCTCAGCACATAACATGCCATAAAAAGACCCCAGTATTTTGAAGCACAATAAATGTTTCTCTCTCTCAAACGACTTCACCAAAGATTGAAAATTAAAGACAAAACTTTGGGAAGTTCTTCCCTGAAGAATGCTGGGTAATCCCCAAGGAACTCTGGACAATATTCTCTCACATGGAATTATGGGTATTGTTGTTTTACATTTTATTTGCAAAGATTCGTTTTAAAACAAAGCCTAAAAACACAGACAAACCCATATGTTTAACTAAGAATTCCCAGAACACAAACGTGAAAGAAACAATATTAAAATTCATGGATCCAAATCTCACAATTCTTATACACTTTATCCCAAATCACCCAGTATCCACAATGGGTAAGCCTCAGGAGACAGGAAATAAAATGAAGTAAAGGTTGAAAAACAATTTGAGCCTCTTATTCCCATTCCAGCCTATTCACAATTTTTAAATATCATCGAGTGATTAATGCTTTATAAAAACAACTATTCATAACACCACTTACACCCTTTTTGAGCTGTGAATCACAGTGTGAGCTTAGGACTTGACTGCTGTGAGAATTTTAGATTGTGAAAAGCATTCATTTTGGCATTTATGATAGCCCTTGAGGAAATATTAACAAACACTGTGACTGCTGGAATGTAGTCTTTTCAACTCTCAATGACACAGGCAGGTTTTAAAAATAATTTAATAGACAAGGAAATGAAAGAAATTCACATCATGACATCATCTTCATATCAGTTCTACAGACTTATGCAGCCTTTACATCTCCTCTAAATATTTATGTCCAAGGGTAAACTCTTTGTAAAGCAAAAATGGAGTCTGCTTGAACTGCTTGAGTTCAAGTAGCCCAGTTGAAATTGGAACTCCCTTGTGTCGGTTTTTCCCTGCCATCCTTCTACCAACAAAAATGAGGGCAAAACTTCCATATTCGCGTCCCAGCACTATTTTAATAGTCTGCGGAGTTAACATGATTCCTCGAACTTCCTGGCCCAGATGTTTAATGATACAATCCAGTACTGAAGGAGATGCTATCTTTTAAATGAGACATATAACCTTCTCCTTTAATTCATCTCACTTCTGACAAGTCAATGGAGTGGCTATGGGTGCCCGCAAGGGTCCCAGTTCTGCCTGCCCCTTTATGGGATATGTGCAACGATCCTTGTCCTGCATAAGTCTATAGAACTGATATGAAGATGATCCTTGTTCCAGTCCTACACTGGCCCCCTCCCATAACTCTTTTCCCGGGACATCAGCAACTGCTTCAGTGCCGCTTCATTCTCCAGTCAGGACCTTGGAAAATTTGTTCACTTTGCCTCCAATTTCCACCCCTCTATAACTTTCACATCATCCATTTCTGACACTTACCTTACTTTCCTTTACCTCTCTGTCTCCATTTTGGGGAATAAGCTGTTCACTGCCACACACTTTACAAAGCCACTAACTCTCATAACTACCTCCACTACAGCTCATCACTCCCCATGTCCTGCAGGGACTCCATCCCATTCTCCCAGTTCCTTCACCAATGCCATATCTGTTCTGATGATGCCACCTTCCAAAACAGTGCTGTTGACATGGCTTGCATCTTTTGTAACCGTGGTTTCCCGCCCACTGTGATTGACAGGGCCCTCAACTGCATCCAACCTGTCACCCGTGCTTCCGCCCTTATCCCCTCCGATCAGTCACAACAGCGTGATCGGGTCCCCCTTGTCCTCACTTTTCATCCCACCAGCCTCTGCATTCAAAAAGTCATTCTCCACCATTTCAGACAACTCCAACAGGACACCACCACCAAACACATTTTCCCCTCACTCCCACTGTTTGCATTTAGCAGGGACATCCATTCATCAACCACTGACACCACCCCTCTTTCCCACAGCACCTTCCCATGTACCTGTAGAAGGTGCAACACCTGCCCCTTCACTTCCTCCCTGCTCACCATCTGAGGGCCTAAACAGTCTTTCCAGGTGAAGCAGCATTTCACCTGCACCTCCTCCAATCTTGTGTATTGTATTCGCTGCACCCAATGTGCCCTACTCTACATTGAAGAAACCAAACACAGAGTGGATGACTGCTTTGCAGAACACCTCTGGTCCCTGTGCAAGCATGACCCTGACCTTCCCATAGCCGGTCATTTTAACACATCGTCCTGCTCGCATGCCCACTTGTCTGTCCTCAGCATGCTGCAGACTGGGGGAGAAACATCTCATCTTCAGCTTAGGCACTTTACAGACTTCTGGGCTTAATTTGAGTTCAACACCTTCAGATTGTGAACCAACTCCCATTCCTTCCCTTTCTTTTAGCTTTCATTATATTCTCTGTCACCATGTCCTCTCTCCCCTTCCCGCACCCCAGTGGGACTGTCTGTTCTTTCAAGTCTGGCACTTAAACACACCATTGTTCTGCCATTCTCACATTCAGATCAATTAATCTGAACTATTAACATTTTTTCTCCCCCAGCACTCTACACCCATCACCCCCAAGGCCCCCACTGCACCTCCAACTATAGCATAAATGCTGTGCCCTCCACACTTCACTTCAGCTCTGAAGAAGAGTCATCTGGACTCAAAACGTTAGCTTGCTCTCTCTCCATGGATGCTGACTGACCCGTTGTGATCCCCAGCATTTGTTGTTTTCAATATAATCTAAGACCCCATTTGTCCTCTGAAGGAAACACAAAAGATCTCATGGCACTTCCCAGGGAAAAGCACATTCATTCACCCTGGTTCCACATCTAACACTTACACTTACAATATCCTGAAGTCACAACTGCTGGATTTAAATACTTCTTTTGTGCAAGAAAGTCAGTGTGGTGGTCCTGGACAATGCTGAAGTCTCAACCCAACATCATTGAGACAGTAATAAGGAAGGATCCTCATCGACCCAAAGCAAAATCTGTTTCTTTCCGCAGATGCCACCTGAGCATTTGTCACATTTTCTACTTATATTACTTCTGTTCATTTATGTTATTATTATGTGTGAAAACATTTGACTACTAATGCGCCAACAGCTTTAAGCTATTTAAATGTCAACTTCATACACAAACATTGCTACATTTCCCAATATTATAAAACTGTGATTGCACTTCAACAAATTTGTAGCACTGTAGAGCGTCTTGGGCATTCTGAAGTTCTATACAAACGCAATTTCTCTTGTAATCAATGGTAAATCAAAATTCGCTCTACTAACAAAATCAACAAGATTTCATCCATTTATGAAACTCCAAAATGTGGTGATCTATTCGCAAAATGTAAGGCTCAAACCAGTAAAGGACAAAACCAATTCCAATGAATAGCCCCTAAAGTAATTTGTGTCAGATCAGCTTGTTATTGTCAATAAGGTGACCCTGAGCACATTCAAATCAAGACCACCTCTCGATAGACCACCAGATCTGAGGCACTGACTGGCCTTTGCAGTGAGTCAGCACAGTACCACTGCAACTGGAGTCCTGTAACGTGTATGGAAACTAGTCCATTTGCTTCTGAGCCAGAAGCCCTGGGTTCAAATCCTATTGCAGGGCTCTTTAACCACAAAAGAACTCAGTTGAGGCAAGCAAACATGTATTCGTGCCAGACCCAGCCCAGATAACAGATGAGAGTTACCAGAGGGAAAGCTGTTTGGCTGTAGAACCACTCACCAAATCCATAAACTACGGATTGATATGAAGGGATGAGCATTGAGGCATCCCTATGCAGCAGGGGGAAAGCTAAAAGAGAAAGAATTAATGGAAATCCATTTACCCAGTTACAAACTCACATTCTCTTAGGGCAGTGGGCACTCTCAATGTGTGGTGATTCTTGGCACATTATCAAATGCAAGGGTATATAGATAGAATTCTGTTTGCATTATGTAATACACCGGTATTTACAATAGTCTAACAGCAGTATTAAAATCTTTCCTGTTCAGCCTGCACTAATGGTTCTTTTATCCTCTCTTACTAACGCACTATATAATGCATGAATGTCAAATGCTAATTCCAAACACACAAATGTAACATTTAATGCAGGAACAGAACAGAAAGCATGAAACCATTCCATAAGCAGCTCTCCTACAAGGAGGATTTTCCTACACAACTCTTACTCTCTGCTGTACTGATGAAGCAAACGTTTAGCAGGATATTCATTGTTACATTGTTGTTAATGAATCTAATGGCTCCATTATTCATTGTCTGTTTTGCCAAATCAGAAATGCCATTGCTGAAAAAGTTCACTTTCCCTTCCAGACTAACAATAACTCCAAACAGAAACTAATGCCAAATATATTTTTTTTTCTGTTCTAAATATATCAATCTACAAAATACATTGACGAAACCAACGCAACATAATGAAATTATTTCACATAGAACATTAAAACAAAATGGCAAAATTTAGTCTGCCATAGTTGTAAATATTGTTGAAAACAGAAAGGTTGAGAGTCTGGACTGAGCATGTATGAAGAACAGAAGAATTTGTACTCAAAGAAGGCTTCTTCTCTCTTAGCAGTCCCTTTGGGCTGAGGATGAATCATAGAATCTCCCAAAGTGGAAGCAGGCTATTTGGCCAATAGAGTCCACACTGACCCTCTGAACAGCATCCCACCCAGACTCATCCCCCTACCCTATCTCTACAACCCTGCATTTCCCGTGACCAATCCACCTAACCTACACATCTTTGGAGTGTGGGAGGAAACCAGAGGCCCCGGAGGAAACCCACACAGATGCTGGGAGAATGTGCAAACTCCACACAGATGGTCACCCAAAGGTGGAATCGAACCCAGGTCCCTGGGGCTATGGGGCAGCAATGTTAACCACTGAGCCACTGTGCTGCCCAATACCATACTTCACTCCAGAGGTAGGGTTCCTGAGGTGATGAAACAGTCCACCAATGGAACAGCACACCCTGACACTGGTGAGATGACTGCCTTGGCATCCCTACAGTGTGGAAAGGCTGGGTAGGAATCTCAGGATTTCACACGGCCCTTCCATTGTTTGAGCTTGGCATTCCCCTGAGTTTGTCAGAGATGCTCAAAAAGGTTGGCATCTTCACGGACACGGCTTCTCCAGTTTGGGCAGTTTGCACGAGAGATTTCCACAACTTGATGGAATATCTTTCCGGGAGGCTTGGAGGACATTGCTGAAATGTTTCCACTGCTTGCCATGGTGAGGTTTGAAGTGGAGAGCTCATTTTGGGAGTCTTTTTGGCATATGGATGAGAGAGTACATCCAACACAGCCAACTAAGCCTAAACTGTACCTCAGTGCTGGGGACAGTGGCCTCAGAGAGAAGCCAGATTTTGGAGCATCTGCCATTGGATTTGAAGAACTTAGCAGAGATATTGTTGATGATTTTTCCTCCGGGATCTGCTGAATGCTGTTCATGTCAACAATATACTGCTGCCTTGAAGACCATTAGCTTGGTGCTGGATCTAAAATGTTTGTCATGAAGGACTCTATTCCTCGGATGACCAAAGGCCATACTGAAACACTGAGTGCAATGTTGAGTTTCATTGTCAATGCCTGTCCTCGCTGAGAGTGGTAAGGGAATTGATCAACCCTGTCCAGTGGCTCGCTTTGAATCTTGAGAATAAGGATTAGACTGGCAGAGGAGCTTCTCTTGTGGATATTCAGTCAAAGGCCCATTCTCACATACATCTCCCTTGATCCATCAGTGGTAACTTAGAGTTTGGCCTCAGTGTTTGGACCGGCAAACATCACTTGTAGCTGAAGGTCAGGGTCATGTTGATATTGGACTAAGGGTGACACAGGTTGAACAATTTCCCAATCACCCTGTAGAGCAGCTCCACACCAGCAGGAGGTTTCAGGGATATGGGGCAGAGCGTTGCAGAAGGAAGGATGGAAAAGAGGGTTGGTGTGATGACACGAGATTGCAGATGTCTTATGTCTGAGTTGGATCCATTAGTGCAGGTCACAGTGGCCTTTGATGTGGAAGGCGGAAGGCAGAGGATGGCAACAAGTTTCTGTGGGAAGCCAAATTTGCCGAAGGCGCCCCATCGTTCCTCTCAAAGGCCTTTGTGAGATCAAACTAGGCTGCTATAAAGGCTGCTGATGGCTCTGTACCTTTCATTGCCTTGTCTGGCTGTTTCAATCATGTCCACTATGCACCTTGATGGATAGAATGCGCGCTGTGACTCCAGTAGGACCTGTTCAGCCTATGAAGGTAGACAATTGAGGAGAACTTTTGCAATGACCTTCTCAGTGGCAGACAACAGGAAGACCTCTCTGCAGTCATCACAACAGGTCTTAACTCCTTTGTTGAAGATGGTCATGCTTGCAGCATCTAGAGAACCACGGCAGTCTATCCTCTTTTGACACGATGTCATGTATTCATGTAAGAGTGCTTCTCTACTGTATTTCATCATTTTGGCAGGGATCCCCAAGGCATGGGCAGCCTTGCTGGCTCTCAGCTATCAAGTGACCTATTCAACCTCACGTTGGTTTGGGTTTGTGCTGAGATGGTGGTGTGTAACGTGCCTCAGAATGAGGTCGTGGGCTCCCTCATCGAGGGCTGTGTCTTGGTTCAGGAAAAGCTTTTTCCAATAAGGACCAACTGTGTCTCCTTCATGATCTATGCCACTCCACTCTTAGTTCCTTGGGTCATAGATCATCTTGGCTGCACCGAGGAATCCACACACATCATGGTGAGTTCCCGAATTTCCTGTGCTCTCTCTACCCACCATCCGTTCTTCAGATCACAGGGTTTTGTCTTGGAACTTGGCCTCCATCTGCCTTGTGGGCCTACTTTCTTTCCCTCAAGTGCTGGTGATGACTCCAGATCCGCAAGAACTTGCTTTTGCTTTTTAATAGCTTCTGGATTTCCTGGTTGTTCTCACCAAACCAATGGAGGCAGATATATGGTGCAAAATTACCTGAAACAACTGATTATTCATACATCATGGATGTTCTAGTCGATTACAAGTGCCCACCAACAACCCTACCTTATCCCACAATATAAGTCCATGAAGGATAATGATACTATGACTTTAAGAGGTGTATTTTGCCCTGAGTCTTTTTTTAAGAAGAAAGTTTGAGATCAGAAAGGCTGAGCAGTCTGCTTCAAAGCCCATAAAATAAACAGCCTGTGAGGACTTGAGGGTTTTTTTTTTAGAAAAGGTTGGAACAATAGAAGCAGCCTGAAGGGGTGGGGACAAGAACAGGGATTTTTAGTTTTAGTTTTTCAGTAGCAGTTCCTAGGGTCTTGAAGCCGGGTTTAGAAGTTGCAGTACATCTCTCGCTGCTAGTCTCTGTCTCTTAGAGTTTTCTCTTGATTTTTTTTTTGTTCCTGGACTGGAGAATTACATGTGAGAGAATCGATTTTACTGAATTTGCCTTTGCCAGGGGTGTGTTTATGGGACGTTACAATGTTGGAACAGTTACTGTTTAGTAGATAAATTATGTATTATTCTGTTAAGTTTTCAAATTGAGTTAAGTTATTCCAATTCCTTTTTCTTTAGTTGTATTTTAACTAAAGCGTATGAATAAAGTGTGCTTTGCTTCAAATCTGGTAGTTTGATCAATCGAATTGCATCTGGAACACAATGCCCAACACTTGCCTTTAAAATAAGAAAAAACTAGGGTCTAGGCAATCTTCTTAATGTATTTTACCGGGGTTTGGTCTGGTCCATACCAGAAGCATGAAAGCAAAATGTATGGGCACCCGTTCTGTGCAGTATGCGGAGATATTTTGTACTTGTGTTGTTGGCTGTGAATTCTAAAATCTAAACCCAAGGTCCAGACAAAAAAGTGCTATTCACTGATCCACAAAAAAAAAACTCAGACCCTACTGGTTAAAGTGACTTTGTATCTATATTTGTATAAAATATTTTGTATCTGTATATTACCAATTTTGGCCATTTTTTGGGGGGATACAGGGAAGTGGGGGAATAATCCTGAGGTATACACAACCCTGAAAAGGTGCAATAAGATCTTTATAAATAATACAAAATCCATAGGTCTGAAAAGAAAGCTGCCCACTGAAGGATAACACAATGCTTGAATGCACTCTCGGGCGCTGGCAGCACCGCTCCTGTTAAGTAGGTCACACTTACATCACCAACACAACAAGGAGACGGCTAACAATGCCCTTGTGTTTTCAACTAATTCATTACTGTTAAATACTACTTTTTACTTCAAGACAAAACGATGACAATCAGTTGTCACCAAGTGGCTGCATTCATCGTGTAAAGTCCTGTTGTGCCGTTTTGTTCCTCCAAGAACAAAAGCTGTTTTATTATGCACGAATTTGGAACAGGGGTAAGCCCCACAGTCCCTCGAGCCTGCTCTGCCATTCCAGAAGATCCACGGCTGACTCAATCACTCCACATTTCTGGCCCAGCGCCCCCCCCAATAACATTTCATCAAAAAAAAATCTACCTGCCTATTCCTGGTTAATTTTCAAGGACTCTGCTTTCACTTGTCTTTTCAGGAAAAGAGTTCCAGAGACTCACAAACCCATGTGAGAAAAATAATTCACCCATTTTGCCTTAAATTAGCAACCTCTTACATTTAAACGGTGACACGGTTTTAAATTCTCCAGAAGAGGAAATATCCTTTCCATATCCATGCTGTCAAGATTCTTCAAGTCAGTTTTTACACTTCTAAACTCTATCAGACACAATTACAGAAAAACATTGAATATGGAAGCAGGAGTAGGCCAGTCAGCTCATCGGGTCCACTCCACCATTTAACCTGATCGTGACAAATCTTCGATTGTATTGCCATACTCCTGTTCGCTACGCATATCCCTCAATGATTTTAGTCTCTAGAAATCTGTTCTTTTCTTAAGCATGCTCAGTGCCTTGATCACCACAACTTTCTGTGGTAGCGAATTCCACAGATTCACCACTCTCTGAGTGAAGAAATTTCTCGTCATCTCAGTGCAAAATCGCCTATCGTCTATTGTAGAAACAAGACTTCTTGTTCTAGATCTCCAAGCAAGAGAAAACATGATCCTTGCCTGGAGATGTCCAACATATCATTTGCCTTCCTAACTATTTGCTGTATCTGCGCTCCTGTATGAAACAGCCTGTTCACAAGGATACCCAGATCTCTTTGTTCATCAAGATTTTCTAGTCTACCACCATTTAAATAAAACTCTGCCACTGATGACGAGAGTTCAGAGACATTCTGTTCCTGTTAAATTGAAGGGTGAGGCTGGTAAGCTTAAGGAACCATGGATGAATAAAGATACTGAGGTTCTAGTCAAGAATAAAAAAGAATCATACATTAGATAGAAACAACTGGATTCAAATGAATCTCTTGAACAGTATAAAGAGTGTAGGGGTATTCTTAAGAGGGAGATCAGGAAGGTAAAGAGAAGTTATGAGGTAGCCTTGGCAAATAAGGTTCAGGGTAATCCAATGAGATTCAATTAGCACTTCAAGTGTAAGAGATAACTAGAGAGAGGGTAGGGCCCCTTAAAGATCAAGGTGGTCATCTTTGTGTTAGAACCCAAGAGGTGGGAGAAATACTAATTAAATATTTCACATCAGTTTTTACTGTGGAGAAAGAAATGGAGACTAAAGAATGCAGAGAAATAAATTGTGATGTTTTAAAAACAGTTCACATTACAGAAGAGGAAGGTTGGGTGGTCTTAGAGAATATAAAGGTCAATAAATCTTCAAGACCTGAACTAATGTATCCCAGAACATTGTGGGAAGTTAGGGAGGAAATTATGAGACCCCTTGCAGAAATATCTGAATCATCTATAACTGCAGGTGAGGTGCCTGATGACTAGAGGGTGGCTAATTTTGTACCTTTGTTTAGGAAAGGCTGTAAGGAGAAACCAGGGAATGATAGACCTATGATAGACCTTTGGTTGTGGGTAAACTTTTGGCGGTGATTATAAAAGATTAAGTCCTATCATTTAGAGAGGCAAAATTTGATTAAGGAGATTCAGCATGGTTTTGTGCGAAGATAATCATGTCTCACAAACTTGATTGAGTTTTTTGAGGAAGTTACCGAAAAGACTTATGAGAGCAGAGCCATAGGCATTGTTCACGTGGGATTTCAGTAAAGCCTTCGACAAGGTTCTACATCGTTGACTAATCAGTACATTAGGTCAGATGGGTTTCAGAGTGAGCTTGCCGATTGGAAACATTATTGGCTTAATGGGGCAGGAAACAGATAGTAGTGGTGGAGGGCTTTTTTTCTGGACTGGAGGCCTGTTCTAGGTCCTCTTTTGTTTGTCATTTATATAAACGATTTGGATGAGAATATCGAAGGCATGGTCAGTAAGTTTGTGGACAACACCAAAATTGTTGGCGTAGTAGACAGTGAAGAATGTTTTCTAAGTTTACAAAGGGATCTTTTTCAAATGGGTCAGTGGGCTGAAAAGTAGCAGATGGAGTTTAATCTGGATAAATGTGAGGTATTGCATTTTGGTACAACAAACAAGAGTAGGGTTTATACAATTATTGGTAGGGCCTTGGATAGTGTTGTCGAGCAGACGGACCTAGAGGTGCAGGTACATTGTTCATTGAAGCTTGCATCATATATAGAGAGGGTGGTTAAAAAAAGCATTTAGCATGCTTGCCTTCATTACTCAGTCCTTTGAGTATAAGAGTTGGGAAGTCATGTTGAGCTTGTACAGGACATAGGTGAGACCTTTTCTGGAATACTGTGTCCAGTCCTGCTCAGCAAATTATGGGAAGGATATTATTAAGCTAGACAGAGTGCAGTAGAGATTTACCAAGGTGTTGCTGGGTAGGGAAGGTTTGAGTTATAAAGAGAGGCTGGATAGGCTGGAACTTTTTTGACTGAATCATAGGAGGTTGAGAGACAACTCATAGGCATTTATAAAATAATGAGGGGTATAGATACAGTTAATGGTGGTTGTCTTTTCGCTACTATGGGGGATTTCAAGACTGGGGGCACATTTTTAAGGTGAAAGGAGAGAAGTTTAAAAAAGACATGATGGGCAAATATTTTACATAGAGGGTGGTTCAACTGTGGAATGAACTTCCTGAGGAAGTGGTGGGCGTAGGTACATTTACAATATTTAAAAGACATTTGGATAAGTGCATGAATAGGAAAGGTTTGGAGGGACATGGGCCAGGAGCCGGCAGGTGCGACTTGTTTAGTTTGGGTTTATGGACTGGTTGAACGAAAGAGTCTACTTCCATGCTGTTTGACTCCATGACTTTATAACTCTATTTATCTCTGTTATATTGCATCTGCCATGCACTTGACCACTCTCTCGAGTTTTGTTACATTATCTTAAAACCTCTTTACCTCCTTTGTTACTCAATTCCATTTATATCAAACTAGGAAATATCACATTTGGTTCCCTTATCCAAACCATTGATATATATTGTGAATGGCTAAGGCCCAAGCAATGATTCCTGTATAAGCAAGTTAGTGCCTTCTATTGCAAAAATGACTCCTTTACTTCTACTCTCTATCTCCTGCCTGCTAACTAATTCTCAATCCATGACCAATAATCAAACCTAACCTGTCCAAACATTCCTCAAGGGACGACACACCTATTCCAGGTAATGAATGAGTAAATCTTCACTGAACTGCTTCCCCTACATTTCTATCCTTAAATAAGTAGCCCAGTACTGTACACAGTACACAAGATATGATATCACCAAATACTTTCCAATCTATTGGAATCCTCCCTGAATTGAGGGAGTTTTGGACAATTAAAACTAGCACATCAACTGTCTCTCAAGTCACTTCTTTTAAGATCCTGTGATAGAATCCATCAGGATCCAGGGACTTTTGAGACCCTCACTCCCTTTCAGCTCCTGATCTACATTTTCTTTTTCTATATTTCACTTAATCATCATAAAATCCCTACAATGTGGAAACAGAACATTTGGCCCAACAAATCCACACTGACCCCCAGAGCATCCCACCAGACACATCCCCCTGATCTACACATCCCTGAACACTACAGGCAATTTAGCATGGCCAATCCACCTAACCTGCACATCTTTCGACTGTGGGAGGAAACCGGAGCACCCGGACAAAACCCACGCAGACATGGGGAGAATGTGCAAACTCCACACAGATAGTCACTTGAGGGTAGAATTGAATCTGGGTCCCTAGCACTGTAAGGCAGCAGTGCTAACTACTAAGCCACTGTGCCGCCCACCAAGGAATATAAGACACCTCCCCTTTGTAGGTCAACAAGCTGAAATATCATCATATGTTATGGTGGGATTTAAACTGGCCTCTGGTTTACTATTCCAGTGACACTACCATTATACACAAAAGGTGTTTTTTTTCCTTCTTCTTCTTCTAAAATTAAAATTGATGCAAAATACCTACTCAATCTCTTTATTTATCATTATTAATTTTACAGACTAATTTTCCATTAGGCCAATGCTCTCTTTGTTAACTCATTACTTTTTGAACTATCTGTACACAATCTTGCGATCTGCTTTTATATTGCAAGCTAGCTTTCTCCTGTACTCTATTTTTTCCCTTTTTTTGTTATTCTTTGCTGGTTTTACATTCTGTCTAATCTTCTGACCTACCACCCGTCTTTGCATAATAATATCCTTTCACTTCATGTTTTGTACTATTCTTATGGTCCAGATTTTCCAGTGGCCAGGTAATCATTTCTGAAGCATAGATTGGATTTACATCTGTGAGAACAATGTCAAATCCCAATCATAGCAGAATTGTAAGGAAATGGAATGATTCACTGGGCAATTCCCCGACATCTGGAACCCTGCCACCCTGAAAAGATTTAAACTGGAGAAATTCTCCTGGAGTTAAATAAACAGTTACACAAGCAAAATTAAACTTTTAAGTAGCTAGTTTAACCTATCCAATGGACCACTAATTTGCATCTACTTTCAGTGACTTTCCTCAGACTCCCAACACCCCACAAACCATGTCTTGTAACCCCAGTACACCTAGCAATCTGACTGCCACAATCTCCCCCATCCCGACTCCGGGAGGTAATATCCCGTCCCCTATGCCCAGGACCTGGCATCCACTCCAATATCGACTGCCTTCTCCACCAGTGGATCCGTAGCCCTGCCCTGCAAACAGACCTTACACTCCTTCCCTTCTGCTGGACACAATCCCTCTCACTCCTAACCCATTATCTGAATGAGAATGCCACTCTTCAGAAAATGTGGCCCAATGCTTTTAGTCAATCGTTGGTCTTCAATCCTCCCCTTAGAATCTTTCTTTCTTGTAGGAATGTATCTATTCTGTGCATTCGGAAATGTTCCCTTCAGTGCCTGCTATTGCATCTCCATCCTGTTTGCCAACTCACTTTAGCCGTCTCAGACTTCATCCCCTGTTTATGTAAAAAATACCGGTCCCGGATCCACTATTCTCTCCCTCACACTGAACGCAAAATTCAGTCATACTATAGTTGCTGTAAGTTAGTGGCATATTCACTGCAAAGTTGTTAATAAATGCTATCTCATTACATATAAACGAATCTACTATAACTTGCTCTGCAGTTGGCTCAACAAAGCCATTTCATCTATTTTTAGATAAATTAATTGAGGTATCTTCTTGCAATGAATTCTGTCCACAGTAATAATGTTTCACCATGAGTCACACAGTATTATGGTGCAGCTGGTTAAGCACTAATGGATGTCACTGAGATTGAGGAAAGCACTGAAATCAATTTCAGTCACAATGGTATTCAAATGTGCATATTCCGAATATAAGATCCAAAAGAACAGTTCTGAAAGTTTCTTGTTAGAAATAATGGGCTGCATTCTCCACTTCTCTTAAGGAGAACGATCCCCATCTCAATCTGAGAAAAACCTGGACTCAGCAGGAAATCTTCTGAGTGGAAACTAAGACACAAAATAATGAAAGCTGTGAAGTTCTAATTGGAAAACTTCCGATGAGCTTTCTTTAAAAGTAAACTGTAGGCCAGATTTCCATTGGCTTAATGAGATTGTACAGTTAGTGGCTGAACTGCGCAGATTCAAAAAAGATTGAAACGCCTTTTGTAGCATGGTGGCTCGGTGGTTAGCACTGCTGCGCCAGGGGCTGGGGTTCGATTCCACCCTCGGGAAGCTGTCTGTGTGGAGTTTGCACGTTCCCCCGCATCTGCGTGCGTTTCATCCGGGCGCTCTGGTTTCCTCCCACAGTCCAAAGATGGGCGAGCTAGGTGGATTGGCTATGCTAAATTGTCCATCGTATTCAAGGATCTGTAGACTAGGTGGGTTATGGGAGATGGGTCTGGGTGGGATGCTGAGGATTGGTGTGGACTTGCTGGGCAGAAGGGCCTGTTTCCACACTGTCGGGATTCTATGATTCAAATTGATTGACCTGAGTCGGGACAGAAGTAAAGATGCTAAACTTGGTTTCCATAAGAAATCGGAACAGGAGTAGGTTGTTTGGCTCATCGAGTCTGCTCCACCACTGCATAGGATTGTAGCTGATCTAACATTTCTCATGTCCATTTTCTTGCCCTTTCCCTATAGCTCTTCATTCCCCTACTGATCAAGAATCTGTCTCAGCCTTAAATATACACAAATATCCTGCTCCCAAAGCTCGCTGTGGCAGGGAATTCTCAAGAGTTACAACCCTCTGACAGGATAAATTCCTCCTCATCTCAATCTTAAATTGGTGCCCCTTTATTCTGAGACTATGGCCTCTGGTTCTTGACTGTCCCAAGACAGAAACATCTTTTCAGCATTTACCCAGTCAAGCCCCTTAAGAGTCCTATATGTTTCAATTAGATCACCTCTCATTCTTCTAAACTCCAATGACTAGAGTCCCAACCTGCGTCAATTCACTTCTGTGTGAGCATCCTTCAATGGTTACACCAGGTTACGGCGATGCAAGGGTCTTGAACAATAACCATATGAAGGAACCCTATTTAACTGAAAGCAGTTAAGTTTCCTCGGGAACATGACGCCTGTATAGCAAGAAACTTTGAGCCTAAACACTACATTATTACTGAAAAATGATCATGAAAACATGCAAATTTGTACTGCAGTTGTTAACTTATTGAGGTGCATGATAGATCAACTAGCGCTTTTGTTTACAACATTAAATTGAACAATACATTCCTTGTATTCTGTCGGAACCCATTCATCAAACTGCACTTAAAACATTCCAAAATTGTCCATTCTTAACTAAATTGAAAGCAAAGTTTTCTATCATTAAGAATAGCTGATGAACCGAAGCATTAGACCAATATTTGCCAAGAAATGGAAATTTGTAATTATAAAGGGGTGTGTGGAAGGGTCGAGATGGTGTCTCCAAGCCCTTTGGAGAGGAAAATAATATTTGTCTTTCTTCAGCTCAACGTTTTGATTAACCCAATAGACAGTATGAGGTAGGAAAATGTTCAAAAATCTATGCATAGTCAATTATTGCCTTCCAGCTCCATAATGTGCCTTTCATCTTGGAACTATGTAATCCAATATAAGGAGTTATGCACTCTTGATACCCTCCATCTTCCTGCTCGCACATCACATGTGGAGCAGAAATGAAGGATTCTCGCCAAGAGGAGCAGAAGCTTGAGCACAGTACATTTCTCCAACAGATCACATCTCTGCATCTTGAATTGTTTCTTTAACTTAAGTATCAACTTGGCTTAGTAGTACCATTCTCACCCCGGGATCAGGTGGTTATGGATTCAAACACCAATCCATGCAATGTCCACCGAGAGAATCCTGTTGCTGGTGGTATGCATCCATCTGGAAAGACGACAAACAGAGGTCTATCTCCCTCTTCAGACAGTAAAATGGTCAATGGCACTGATTAAGGAGAAGCATTAATCGCTCATAGTTTCCGAGCCAATATTCATTAATAATCACATAAACTTACTTTGTCCCTATGCACAAACTGAATGCAGGGTTTATTAACCATTAAATTTCAATAGCACTTCATTGGTGATCGTTCGGATTTCATTGGCAGGGCAAGTGTTCCCTTTCCTTTAACAACTCCACCATTGCAGCCCACTTGTGGGGAAAGTGCCTACTACTCCTAGTGACATCACAAATGTGAAAGATTCAATCAAATTGCTCAAAGTCCTCAATTTTACTGTCTGATGAACTCACTGGTAAAGTTACTGTACTTAACAAGAAACAACTATTCATTAGAAAGAAATCAAATCTAACCACTGACGAACAAAACTACAAATTATCAACATCTAACTACTGGCTGAAACTCTAACCTCCTTCTTGTATGCCTATACACATAGAGACAGACACAAACAAACAAACAAGGATGTTATGGCTGAGAAAAAAAAACTATTGGTGAAACCCAGTTCAATAGTACCACAGGACACAGTGAGGGGGTTGCTTTTGCTTCTTCCAAGATCTTCCGTTCTCCAATCTCCTGACCAGATTCTTCCAATTCTTTACTGAAGACACAGGGTGGTTGACACACTAATTGTACAGTCTTTCAGTCACCAGTTGAAGGCAAAAGTTTATAACAGCTGGTGGGATGGAATAGCTAGATATCATCCAAGTTTTGGTTACTTCACTGGAGAGAAAGAGACCCTTTCTCAATTTCACTCTGGAGCTTCTACCTCTGTATTGTCCACAGACTCTTGTCCACAGGAGCCAGAGAGTCATTATTGTGCTGAAAACTCCTGGCCTCAACGACCTGTTCTGACTACACAAATCAATTAGCAATCTGCCTCAGGATGGAACTTACCTTGCACACACCCATGGTGCCACAACATCTTAGACCTCTTCCTCCATTGCTTGAACATAGCCACAGTGTAAACATAACTCACAATGAGTTTACAGAATCATAGAATCCCTAGAGTGTGAAAACAGGCCATTCGGCCCATCAAGTCCACACTGACTGTCTGTAGTGCAACCCACTCCCATCCCATCCCCCTACCCTATCCCTGTAACCTGCATTTCCCATGGTTAACCTATCTATGCCGCAATTTAGCATGGCCAATCCACCTAACTCGCACATCTTTAGACTGTGGGAGGGAACCAGCAGCGCCCGGAGGAAACCCACGCAGACACGGGGAGAATGTGTAAACTTGACGCAGTCACTCGCTCAAGGCTGGAGTCCCTGGCACTGTGAAGCAGCAGTAAAACACTGAGCCACCATGCTGCCCCGTAACTTGTGCAGCAACTCCTTCCTCAGTCTTTGGTTTAAAAAAGATGCCCTTTTCCCATTTTGATCTACAATCCAAAATAAAGAAAAATAGAAAGGTGGGATCTTTACACAACTTTATTCAACATTAGGATTGGCCATGTCACCATTCAGAAATGACAGAATGTCTCATTTCTGCTCCAAAATATTCTTGTCTTTGACAGCAACGGACGTTGGGTCATTAAACGTATCCACGCCCAAAGTGGATAGGTTTCAAATAGATAAGAGAATCAAGGATTATTGTGGGTGGAAAGGCAGGAAAAATGGAGATAAGTCAACAATCAAATCAACCATGATCTTATTGAATGGCAATGTAGGCTTGAAGGGCCAAAATGCCTACTTGTGCTCCTATTTCTTATGTTCTTATATGGATGCTAGTAAAATTGATTCAGTAACTTCATTTCCTAATGGGAATGTTCTTCCCAAATAGCTTCAGATCATTCATGTCTAGATATAATAAAGCCAGGGTAGAAGAGAGTAAAAAACAACATTCATGCAACAAATCCAAACAAATTAGTCAGCAAAATAAGTGACAAATTCCAACTTCAAATCTGTTAGCAGTCACTCCCGAGTCAGGCAGCTCAGATAACAAATATGTTAAAATATGCCGACATCTGGTGTCCTCAGAAATTCCAAACTACAACAATCACTCTGCATACGTATGAACTTACAAACAAAGATACAAACAAGGAACGGCAGACCATTCGGCCCTTAAGCCCGTACCGTCATTCAATAGGATCATAGTCATACTCATTGGGTCAACAAGAATCTATCCACCTCCACCTTAGAAATATTCTAGGACTCTTCTTCAGGAGCTTTTCAGGAAGAGAGTTCTAAAGACTGATGATCCTCTACCACACATTCAGATACAGATCCCTCCTGCATTACTTCAAGAACACTTTAAGCCTGCTTCTACCCTCTTTTGCACTCCATCTCTGGCATTACACTTTAGTCAGGAGTTCCAGATAGCCTGTGATCAGGTTTTGCTATGGCATCCATTCTTAGTTTAAATATATTTTTTTCAAATGCATAACCCAAAGTAAACTCTATTACGGCAGAGAAGAATTGTGACCAAAAGGCAAGTGTGAAGAGTTTAGTGGTATGTCACTACTAGTAGTTCATTGGCAAACCGCCCTGCAAAACAATAACACACTGTCCAGCAATCTCCAAATTTTAATGAATGACTGCAGTAGTTTTGTCCTTGGGATTATGTCAAAAATGACTCATGAAGTTGCAATGTGGCCTAATGAGAAAGAGGAAGTGGTACTGAAACAGTCCAAGACTGGATTGGCTGTTACCACAGCAGTGACAGATGGTCAATGGTAATCAAAACCACAGTCTGAAAGTGAAACGGTAGCAAATATTATAAATGGTGCCAATTAGTCTTCATTGGAGATCTTCTTTATAGAAATCTTAAAATTGAAAAACAATTTGGGCAATTCTGAATTGTCCAAATCAAACTGTTTCTTTATCATTACTGTTTTTGCCACTAAAACCAGACCAGTTGCCTTCTCTGTGTACAAATGAATAGGAAATCCTGAGGTCTTTCAAAACAAAAGACTTGTATTTGTAATGAAGTCACAAACTGAATTGCTGGCATTCAATGTCCACATAAGTCATGAAGCACCACTTGGTAAATAAAAGTTACTATCAAAACAAACATAGAGAAATGGTATTTTTAATGCTGCTAAAGATCAGTGTTAAACCACCTTTGATTAAAATGCATGCAAAACCTGACAGTTGACTGTCAGTCATCACTAACTGGAGCATTATCCGTGCCAATGCTTCTATTGGTCAAAGTCTGCTTGGCAAGCAATCTGCACCCTCCTCTCAGAATATTAAAGTTGGTTTTCCCCTTAAATTAGTATTTTTGCAAATTGTACTAAGGAGTATAAGACAAAAAATTTTGACAAACTTTTTCCAACAATGTCTGTACTAAACTAACTGTTTTAAAAATATTCAGAAAACCTATGTGATTTCTACCTGATTTTTTTTCCCTTTAAAATCATCGGCATTTCTTTGTAATGCAAAACATGTTGCTCCCAGTTGTTTTTAAAAATCAGACAAAAGTACTAGAAAGGTAGGCTCTGTTTGATATTCATATTAATGTTGAATTACTCTCAAAGCAAGGATACATTGCAACAAATAATTCTCAATATAAGATTCAGTCTTACATGGAGAATACTGTAGTGTTGGTTCACAGACGGAGTCTGCATAAAAGCAAACCGTACAGACCCATATTTTTGAAGCTGTGAAGTTCAGCTACACAGGAAGAAAGTATACATCCAAGAATAATGCTTGTGGGATTTCAAGGATTTATTAGGTTACAGCTTGGAAAACCTAAGCTGTCTTCTCTCCAAAGCCAGTATATCCTTCCTAAGTGATGCTCGTAACAGCTCATAGATCCCAAGTGTTATCTAATCAGGTGTTTGTATAGCTGTGGAATATCTTTTACCCTCTTGTAGTTCAGTCTTCTGGATATAAAGGCCAGCATGCCTTTTCAATCATTTCCTGTACCCAATTGTGATCATTTGCTGGTCTATGTATCCCCAAATCTCTTTAAACCGCCAACGTTTCTGGTCTTTCATTATTTAGAAAGTACATCCTTTTCAGGTCAAAAGTGGACGATTAAAGAATAAGCCACTGCCATAATACTCCTGTGTCATTAAGATATATTTGATTGATTGTAAATTATTACCTGTCCCTGTGACACCACATTTTCAGATGGAACAGTGCACCACTCAACTGTGATCACTGAAATATGACCAGAAAGGGGGTCAGGCCATGCAAGATTATATGTTTATGTTAATCGATCCTCCAGAATGGGTCGGCATTTGAACAATGGGTCAGACACCCAGATTAGGATTATGGCACAGATAATGGTATTCAGCCTTGCTTATAGGATAATGGTACAGCAACTTCCGGTGAGGCTGGAAGCATCTTAAATGCAAACATCCAAAAGTCATTATCAGAAGTGCATTAATTTCACCTTTCACTAAGTTTCACCATCAGCCATCCTATTTTGCCTTTGGGATAACATTTGCCCATTAAAGCAACCACATGATCTTATCAACACAAGCTGAGAAATCTTCTCAATGATGCAATATAAGTTATTGAGTGCCAATCAACATTCCTGCCTGAAAAGTTAATTATCACAATTATCAAGTCCCAATCTATGGGGTTATGTATTTTTCAAGGAAATATTAAAGACCTCAAATTTCACATAGGGGTAGAATCTTATAGAGGTCTGATCATCAGGAGATATATGACAGAATTGGACGAGAAGTCTGGCGAGGTCAATCTAAATGTTGGAAGCAGTATGCTCCATCTGTTCAAATGCAGAGTGGTGAGTTTCTTACTAGTCAGCAACAAGGTGCCAAACTAAGGGAGATTATTGCTTGTTAAAGCACCTTGTTGATGGTCAACTCACCTCATTAATACTCTTCCTTACCAAACTCACCAAACAAGCTAAACATCAAGAAATCTTCATGTGGAAACCAGAGTGGGTAGTCGGCAACTTCAGCTTGCTCCAAAAGACCTCCAGTGAGATTCCAGGCACCAGCATCTCAGGGTACATTCCATGTCCATGGCCGCACCCACCAAAGTCCACAGGCATCTGATGAGTCAACCTCTTTAAACCTCCATGGCACATCGCCAATCCGCCTACACGATATTCTGCACTTCCAATGATGCACCTCAGGATGCATCAGTAACACTCCTTGCAATGCTGCAGCAAGCATTTTGCACATTCTGGGACCAGCACCCAGCTCCTGGTCTGGACCAGATTGCATCTCCTGTCTGTTCATTGTTCTCTTAACACTCACTCACTCTGAGCCTACCAAGATGCTCACGGTAATCTTGCCATTTCGTGCAGAGACAAAGGGTGAGGAGATGAATCTCAGGCAGTCCACCATCTGGTTTTGCTCTTTCTCCTGTTCGCAGGCTGCCTACTTCCTGGAATGACAGTGATGCGGGCTATTATAGGAGCGGAAAGTGGTGGTACACTGTTACTGTTGGGGCAAATAGAGAGGTGCCCCAAGTCATTGAGTCAGCAGCTCAGAGGGCAATACAGGGTTGGTGGTGTCAGGGGTTGCAAAGGGCAATGTTTCAGGCAATGGGGAAAGTGGTGGAACATGAGCCTCGGCGGCAGCCAGGGACAGTAGAAGAGACAGCGTGAGTGAGAGCTTTTAGAGAAAGGATGGTGGCACTTACACTGGGAGTGGAGAAGAGTACTGAGCTTCTTCCTACAATGTGGAACTTTCTTCCAGACAGCTGGGACTTTACTGATAGCAGGAACTGCAGATGCTGGAGAATCTGAGATAACAAGGTGTGGAGCTGGATGAACACAGCAGGCCAAGCAGC
>JAHRHZ010000267.1:7210935-7227092 GCA_024137785.1 Ginglymostoma cirratum | reverse complement strand
GCCTAGACCCTTCTTCTGAAGAAGGGTCTAGGCCCGAAACGTCAGCCTTCCTGCTCCTCTGATGCTGCTTGGCCTGCTGTGTTCATCCAGCTCTACACCTTATTATCTGGGACTTTACTGAGCTGGATGGCAACTTTGGACCAGGCTGGCATGATCTGGTGTCATAGCTCTACTGAGCCTACCTGGATGCTCACAGTAATCCTGCTTTGTATTTAGTGCAGAGACAAAGCCAGGAAACTGGTCGTGGTTGTCAAGTCAAGAGGGATGGCCTTCACTCAGGGGTGTTGGCACAGTAAGCAAAGGGCGGCATCCAATACTAGTCTCGGGGATTGGAAACAGTCAGATCTTATGGAATAGAACGTCCTATTTCTGCAGCATCCCATCCAGCATGACCTCCAGGATACTGCCCTCAAAGTGGAAGTGCTCATTTCACCCCTGCCTGATGTATAAAGGGCAATGTCAGGAACTGTGCAGGCCAGCTGCACATTGGCAGTCCGTGCCTGGGTACACAATGGGCTTTTAGACAAGGTCCGGTTACAAGGGGTATTGATAAACTGAGACATCTGCTTCGTGGTGAATTGCTTCGGTATCAGGAAAAGTGGGGCTAGAATCGAATATTATGACTCCATAAGGGCAAGGTAACTTATTTCTGAGGCAAGTTTTGTGAAAACAAAACAAGCAAACCCACTAAGCATTAGAGCAAGAATCCTTCCAAAACACTCGATGCAAACTGGAGTGAGACAAAAATAGTAAAAAAAAGCCCAGTGTTTGTTTTTTATTCTTTTATACTTTGCTTTTTCAAATACTTTTGTCCCTCTCTTCATCCAAACTTTTTTTTTTAATCTTTTAATTTCCTTCAATTTTACTTGATATCGATTTCACTATCCTTCACTCTAATTCCACTGTTTGTTTCATTCTAATTGGCTCTGGCAGTGCCCTGCTGGTTTTCCGAGACTAAAATGCCAAGTTCCTCTCACTGTGCCATTGCCAGTTTTTGCCTTCAGCAACTTTGTGAGAGGAATGTATTTTAAGCAGCAGACTGCAGGGGCACGTGGCTCAACCACGGGCACATATAAATGCCCAGGCTTGTGCGGTTTGAATCAGCAAAATTCCATTCTCGTGCAAGGCAGGATCATGAAAAGCTGCTGAACAAAAGCGAAAAGCAACACAGCAATAAAAGTAAAACCTAAACCTGCAAAAGCATGATGTGACAGACTAAGGGCAGATCTCCTTTTTGTTCCACACTCTCTCTTTTCAGCTTTCAGACAGCAGCCATCCATCATTTTGCCCTTCACACCTCCACTGGACACTTTGTTTCCTCACCACTCCCTTTGGCCCTGCCCCTCCAACTCTTTAGTCCTTTCACAGAATCACAGAATCAGGGAATCATGGAATTGTTAGGGTGCAGAGGAGGTCATTTGGTTCACCATCCCTGCCCTGCTTCCATTCTTTTCTCATGCCATTCTCCTACCTTTTTTCCCTTCTACGCAAATATTGCAATTTCTCCTGCCTTCAACCCTGTCACAGACAGTTCCTTCTGCTCTCTTCCAAACCTCCCTCATTAATTTGTTTAAAACCTACCACAATTCCAACTTCTCCCAGTTCTGACGAAAGGCCATTGAGATGAAATGATACTGGCCAGAATTTGACACTGCCTGACAAGGGGAAGGATGAAACAAGTGGGCTGACATGTTTTGCTTGTCACCTTGCTGCTTCTACTGTTATCTTACCTGCGGTGGGTTAATTTTGTTGCCTGCTCTTGAACCTATCAAGGCAAATTGGGCGCTCAATTGTCACTTAAGGGCCCTTACACTTCAGTACATTACGAGTGGTGGAGGACGGTAGAAGAAAGGTGCGTTTGGCATCGTGGCAGCATCCCTGCCTCTGGACCAGGAGACCAGAGTACAAGTCCCAACTGTAGCAGAGGTGGAGGTTGGATGGGAATGGCTTGACACCATCTGCAATGCTGCTTGATAAACTGGTGGCTTGGATCTAGGCTTCCCCTATCCAGGCAACTTGTGCCCAAAGGAAGATGCCAACCAATGGCGTTTGCCACCCCTGCTAGTATGTCCGCCTCAAACTTTTTCATGATTGCGGCCAGACTCAGCCATGAACCTGTTCTCAATTGCTGACCCTCGCGGTGGACTTGGCACAGGATACTCCATGACTGACCAGTCACTCTCAGAGAGTGGGGGCATTCCTCCCGGTTTTAGGAAGGTGGGGCTGGAGGTGGAGAGGCCACAGTCTCAGGTAGTTCACAGCCTTATGAAGGGACAAGTCAGGTCATAGCGTCCTCCCAAGTGCAGGGTGAGGGTGGGCAGGACCTCAGTCCTCTGTTAACAAGGGAGGGGGAGGGTGTAGTAAGCCATCTGTGAAGAAACATAGAAAATAGGTGCAAAAGTAGGCCATTTGGCCCTTCGAGACAGCAACATCATTCAATATGATCACGGCCAATCATGCAATTTCAGTATCCCACTTCTGCTTTCTCTCCATATCCCTCGATCCCTTTAGCCACAACAGCCTTGTCCAGCTCCCTCATGAATATATGTAACAAACTGGCCCCAACAGTTTTCTGTGGGAGAGGATTCCACAGGTTCACAATTCTCTGAGTGAAGAAATTCTTCCTCATCTCAGTCCTGAATGGCTTATCCTGTATTCTTACACTGTATTCTAAGTCCTTCAAGTGTTTTCAGTACAGATTCCAACTTCTGCAGTAATTTGCTCCTAAGTATTCCCACTTGTTAACTTCTACAAAATTTTGCTCCAACGTCGGGGGGATACAATTTGTTGAATGTGTATTGATAAACTTCAGGTTATTATTCAAATGCTGGGGGAAGGGTACAGGGGCATTAGGCAGAATATCCTGAGGTCTTTCAGGACACGGATACCGTGACAGGAGCCTGGAAATGTTGGGGAGCGTATTCTCAGAATTGTAGGAATTCTCTGAAAAGGAGGAAGGAGGAGATCTTAGTGTCTGGGAATTTTTAGGAAGCAGATCAATGGGGTTATAAGCAACTGGGAAGGTCAAGCGTAACTTATCTTGGGGCAGGGTACTGGGATAGGATGGCCTTCTGGTACAACAGAATTGGACAGAGTGGGGAAATCAGGAGCCAAAGCAGTGGGCAATGGGATCCTAGAAAGAAGCAGAGAGGTTTTTTGACAGGTAGCAGTCAAAATGTCTTTTTGAAATACAAGTTTCAGAGATAAGCTGAAACCCTCCTGCAAATACATGAATAAGGCCATTCAAACACACAGTGACAAGTTTAATCACACTGCTATAAAATACAATTTTTTTTGTGTGTGGATACTATTTCTAGTCCACGTACTCACCAGTCTGATAAGCAAATCCAACTGTGAAATGTTTCTTCTCGCTTGTCTTCAAGAATTGCATGGTTTTACCAATCCTCAATAGTTTCTCAATGTTTGTTAGACACATTTTCCTTGCTTGCAGTTTGTATATTGCTGTCTGTTCATTTCTGATTTGCTGTTGTTTCACACTGAGCTGAGTTGACAAAGGACAGTCTAAGAAAGCATACCAGAAGCAAAAGTTCGAATATCTTAGCAACGGAGGATCTGCTGCAGCATTGTCCACATTGAACTGGAGGATTTGCTACTGTTCAGGTGGTTGGCATTCTTCCATCTGTGAGAGATGATGGGATTACAGTCTCACAACCTTGGCAAAGGCAGATGAGATCATCTGCAGCTCTTCTTTTGTCAGTTGAAGAAGTTGATTCTGGCTGGAGAACAGTGGAGAAAATAGTGCCTCTTCATCCACAATGTGGCACATGGATCATGGTCCCTAGTGAAGGGAGGTTTGCTTTCGTTATGGAACACTCAGGGCTGAATCCTACGTCCTTTCAGCTCATTACAAGTTGTATTGAGCCTGTTGGGTATTTTATTCACCCTGAGGCCGAGCTCGCCCTTTCTGACCAAACTCGCCTTATTAATTATTTACCACACCCCTACGGCATCTCTCATGTCCAATGTCTGCTCCAGCATGCAATGCACTATTCCCACAACAACTTGCCACTCAGCAATATCCACTTGAACACTGGTACTCTGGTCACGTGCCATTCTTAAAAGCCCATCGCGTATCTGGATGAACACTGGCATTCCGAAGCTGTTTTATTCAATCAAAGATGGAGTCTGGGCATCATGGAGAAGGGAAAGATGGCACCATAATTTTCTAACAGAGACCTTAAGGTCCTAGTGGACAGGAGTGGTCCATGGGCAGAGCGCTCTCTCCCTGGAGGACCAGCAGATGAGGCCATGCCACCACACTCTGCCAACACCTGGTACGGATTTGATGGACTGAATGGCCTCTTTCTGCACTGTAGGGATTCTATGATTCTACCATGGCCTGAGGTTGCCACGTGGGTCTTTGTCTTCTCCAGATTGTGGAGGTAGGGCCAGTCATGTAGAAAGAAGGTCATTGACCTTCTCCATTCCACCAGGTTGGTGTCACACGCTTCTCTCTGGATATCTCACACACACTCTATCTCTGCAGCCATGCCCACCTCTCACCAAGGCTTATGCTCTGCCACTCTCACTACTGCCTACAACTTCTTCTGCTGAGTTTCTCCAGCAAATTTTTAAGTTTGCTCCTAACCATGGATGGTCCCACGTCCCATATTACCCACCTGTCAGCCAGGCTTTACTGTATATTTCCTTGCAAGCCCTGCTGCATCCCACGCCTTCACAACTGTTCTGCGCTCTTGCCCAGAACCTGCAGCCCCCTCCTCAGAAGACTAAACTGCAGCAGTAGCCACATTTGCCCTCTCTCCACTCAGTCTCTGTGCATGGTCTCAGTGGATAAGTCCTGGTCTACAACCTTGACCAGCAGGATCACACAACTCTGGACAAGACATGCCCAGACTCCTGACTGGCATCCGTACATACCCCCAACCAGGTTAGCCCTAACACTTGGTGCAGGTGTGAGACTGATGTAACACACTGCCATATGCACTTCCAGAGTGAGGACTGTTGACCAGCAAGGCAAGGCAAGGTACCTATTTGTGATAGTGCTAATTGTCATGACAAGGCAAGGCAGCAATGCTGTGAGCTTGCTGGTAGGTGCCAAGTGAGCGAGGGCTAAGTGAGCATCCCTGAGATGCAATTTGGTCCAGTCTGAGCATTAGGTGCCTGTCCCTGTGTGTGAAGTGTCTCCACTCCAGACTGTCAATGTTAGTTGCTGGCGCACCCTGCAATGCAAAGCTGTGCATCTAGAGCGTTCATTACCAGTGTACAGGAGATGGTGATGGGTTGGTAGCTGCCAGATGACAATGCATGTGGAGGAGGGGTGTGTGGTAATTGTGGCCTGGGCTGGAGTTTGGTCATGGGCAGCTTGGAGATAATCCAGAGCAAGCGGCAAGCTGAATCTGCCAGGTACCCGCTCTGGTTTCTACAGTGAGTTCTTCCAAAATCCAGCTGGTTTGGTGATCTGGTAAGATGGAGGGCTTAATTGTAATGAGTTGAGTTGTGGCATTAACAAGGCATTTAACAAAAGTCAATTCCCAATAATTGGCAATTCGCCACTGCCTGGTGAGAATCTCATAATGCAGCTGGCGAGAAGTACAAAAGATGCAGCAAAATGATCTCTGTGTTGAAATGAGCCTTGGAAGACTCTTTGCCCAATTCTGTCACACATCTCACTGGAGCCCACATTGCTTTAGAGGCCCAGACAATTCCTCCTTCAGACGTTGAGGATGAAGGTGGACCCTTTGGTATATTTTTATGAAATCTGTGTGAAATCTGTAAATGATTGCTCTTACAACCCATTTAGGGTAGTGAACTGCCTCCTTTCTTTGCCCCACTTCTCCACAGGCCCTGGCAGTCAGAATTTGAAAAGAAGGCAATTTTGTTCATTACACATAGAATAACATGTATAGAGCTCAGTATCAGAAATAAGGTCCTTAATTTAACAAATAAAAGGAGTTGCTTTATTTCAAAAAACTTAACTGAAGTAAAATTGCAAGAAATTTTTAACAAAAAGGCTTAAACCGATATCGATTTGATAGCCAGGGAGGTCCTGCTGGTTAGAGTCTTCAATCCTAAATGCAGGAGGTAGCAGAGATAATGACAGCCCTGTGGTGAGGGGGCAGACGGACGGCGTAGAGTTGTCAGCAGCAGGTAGAGGAGGTTTGCAAATGCAGCAGCACTCTAGACCACACCTGGTTCTGAAATAGTATGTTGAATAATCTAGGTAACACAGCAGGCCAGGCAACATCAGAGGAGTAGGCAAAGTTGTACCTGTACCTAGCTGTTGCTGCTGGAATTTTCAAGATCTAGAAACATTAAGGAATGAGCATCCACTGTATGGAAGCTTTTTGGATCCATACTGAGGGGAAGATCTTTGGAAAGGAAGGAAGGAGGACTGGTAGCTCTGGGGAAGGATCTTTGCAACTTGCAATGCTGGTGAAGGGGGCACAATGCCTTGCAGAAAATGTGAGAGCATGGCCCAGGCTTTGCAAATGTTAGAAGAAAGTCCATCCTGTATGGGGAAGTGCAGAGGATTTAAGTTCATTGTATCGTGTCCCTGATCCAGCCATCAGATTTTAAAGACACTGCTGCCATGTTTCCCAATCTTTGGAATATGGCCTTTAAAGTGGGTTTACACTTTAAACAGATTTCACAAGCAGCTGGCTTGAGAATTCTCATCTCTCTCCTCTTCTGTTTTTTCCATGTGCCTCACTCTCTGCACTGAGTTCTTCTTGATCTCATCTGCTCTTCTCTCTCCTTTTGGCTTCTTTCCACTTCTGATATTTCTCTGGCCGTGATCAAATTCCTCCCACTTCCTGAAAGACAAAGGAAACTAAATTTCCAGCCATTTCAGTGATCGGGAGAGACACAGCCAGGGCCATTGGCTAGTGATCTTAGAAAGCAGGAAGGTTTTAAGAGTAGTAGGAATCTGGCCAGACAGCAGGCTGGAGGGGGCAATTTTCTCATTTCACAGAGGTCCAGAAACATGCTGAAAATGTGTAAAAACAAAATGAAAGAGCAAAAATAGGAGCACGGAGTGTGAGGGGCTGCAGTAGGGTCTCAAGTAGCTAACATTAAGAACAACTAACTTACTTTGATGCAAAGAGCTCAAAATGGCAAAGGCAATCCATTCTTAAAGTTCCTTAATTAAATGGAGTACGATGTTTAAATTCCCTACTCTGTTGTTTTCAATGTTGTTTATTGGATGATTTTACTCCCTCGTACTTAAAAATAAAATCCAACCATCAGGAATGGACCAGACAAGAATAGACAGATGCACAAAGCAAGGTGAGAAGCCATGACAGAAATAGTCCAACAGTAATTAAGAGTCATTGAATTAATGTTGAGAGACGGATTTGATAGACGTAAGAAAGATATTTCCTCGCGTGCAGGAGTCCAAACCAAGGGTCATAAATAAAAAAAGTCATTACCAAATTAATTCAGGAGGAACGTTTACACTCGGAGCTGTTGCAATGTGGAACTTGCTATCCTATGGAGAAATTAAGGCGATTAGCAGAGAAAAGGGCTATTACAAATAAAGAACAGAAGCAAATGAGAGAAAAAAATAATAAAGGCTTGGTGAGAGGGTTAGGTGAAGTCGGGTGGGAGGAGGCTGGTGTGGATCTGTCACAGCTCAGTTAGACAGCAAGGCCAGTTTCCCTAGGATGAAATCTATGCGATTATAATATATTACCTGCAGTGTTGCATCAAAAATTTGTTTATTAATATTCACAAGACATCACGGGCTTGAGAGAGGGGGTTCAGAGACTCACTTCACAGAGGTGCCTGATGGCCAGGGCCCACATGTTGTTGCTGATGGTTGTGGAAAGTTTCACAATCATGCTGGTTTCTCATTACTCGCTCAATCAAATCATGAGAGCAAAACGGTGAAATTCTGCTTGAGAGCATTAAAGTCAAGATTCAAGACAAGTGGAGACAAAGGCAGCACAGGTCCGACCAGAACTGAAAGCAGTGGTGGGCACATTACCGAACACCAACTCAGCAGTACAACAGCAGCTTTACGCTGCCTTGGAAGCTTAGTGTGAGCTGGCCAGTTACTTGGAACCTCATGCCTACCTCTACAATGTTACTTAACATCAAAAACGTACAACTGTGAGATTAATGACTAATGTCTCCAAAGCTCTGATTGAAAGGAATGTCTGTCACGATGCCACGTTCATCCCCAGACTGATTGCGGCAATGAGAGGCAAAAGTAGTGACTTTAGCAAATAAACATGGTGAGCAAACTGAAGCTCAGGTTGTCACCATACAAAAAATAGGTATTTCAAGCATTTGCCAAGAGAAAATCTAATAGTAATAACTCACACAGATGACCCACCGATTTGCCAGCATGGATCTGAACAAAATAGAAAGGATAAAATTTGTTTTAGTAATTCAATTTTCAGTTACTCAAACGCTGATTTCACTATTTTGCACCACTGAGGGAAATGAATTGTATTCAAATAAAGGATGAAGCTGCTGAATAAAACAGCAGAGCTCAATGACATTGAGTTTTAAAAAGGTGTTTCCTGGGTGATGTTGAAAAGGAGCAAATTAAATCCTCACATTTTTCACTCCCCACCAGCTAATTATACCTGCCTGACACAGACTGATGCTATCTTATTAAAGCTATTTAAAGACGCTTTCCTTTTGTTCATTTTTATTCTTACTTGTCACTAAATCAATTATGCCCAGTAATTTGTGAGCATGAAATTAGAAGTTTGTTTTCTGTTAAACAGACACAACAAATACATCTGTAAAAATACAATTACAAACCCAAAATACTGCTGGTACTCTGGAACAATATCAACAAAAATGCTGGAAATACTCAGCTGACCAGGCAGCATCCGTGCAGGGCAAAGACAGAGTTAATGTTGAAAGTTGAAAGCCAGTTCTGATGAAAGGGTGGTGAATTGAAACACTGAGGGAGATTTTTAATCACTCAAAACTTGCTCACTTCCACAGCCAGAATAGAAACTATTAACTCTATTTTTCTCTCTCCAAAATGTTATATGTCGGAGGAATATTTTCAATAATGCATTGAGAAAATCGAATGATCTTTCTGAAACATTTCTTTTTAAGCATTTGTGGGATGTGGGTAACACTGGCAAGGCCAGCATTGATTGTTAATCTCTTACTGCCTTTGAAAAAATGGTGATCCATCTTCCATGAGTCCATCACAAAGCCATAGAGACGTAGAGATGTGCAGCATGGAAACAAACTCTTCGGTCCAACTCATTCATGCCGACCACAAATCCTAAATTAACCTTGTTCCATTTGCCAGCATTTGGCCCATATCCCTCTAAACTCTTCCTATTCATACACCAATCCAGATGCCTTCTAAGTATTGTAATTTTACCAGCCTCCATCACTTCGTCTGCCAACTCATTCCCAACATGCATCACCGTATTGCGTGAAACAGTTGCCCCTTAGGTCAAGCCACAGTGCTGTTACGGAGGGTATTCCAGGATTTTGATCCTGTGGCAATGAAGCAACAGCAATGTGTTTCCAAGTCAGGGTGGTATAAGGGGGCTTTGCCCCAGATATCGTCAAGCTTCTTGAGTGTCACTGGAGCTGCAAGTGAGGAGTATTCCATCATACTCTTCACCTGCGGCTCATTGATGGAGGTGAGGTTTTGAGGAGTTGAAGTTAGTCCATTACATGCTTGAGAGAGTGTGTGTGTGTGTGTGTGACTCAAGTCAACCAACAACACAGATTAACAAACACACATGCATATAAATCTATAGGGTGAATTTGCATTTGCAGATACAATCTATTTTGTTCAAAAAGCACACAATCTGTAGACAGTCAATGTGGAATTTTATAAATTCCCACTTTGGAAATAAAGCCAATCTAACTCCAAGTTAATATACAACCAGATTCTGAACAAGGCCTCACACCTAAAATGCATCGTTTGTCCTGGCATATCACATCTGGTATAATGATAAGCCTTCAGTTATCTCGGGGCAGTGACATGAAAGAAATTCAGGGACTTTTATTTTCTTACTGATTCAAGATTTAACAGCCATCTTAGGTTTGGTCAATACATTCACATCAGTTCTATGACCCTTTGATCTTTTGCTTATAACTTGTGTGTCTGATGCCACCTCTCTCACTGACACCTGAAGAAAAAGGAACCAGATTCCAAAAGCTTGTGATTTCAAATAAACCTGTTGGACTATAACCTGGCGTCATGTGATTTTTGACCATGTCCATCCCAGTCCAACATCAGCACCTCCACATCAGTACTGAAGAGGTAGCACACTGTCAGAGCTGCTGTTGTTCATCTGGGAACTGTTAGACCAGTTCCTAATCTGCCTGCTGGCCTGGAAAAGAACCTGCTGCGCTATTTACAAGAAGAGCTAGGAGTTACACTTGGTGTCCTGGCTAATATTTATCCCTCAATCAACATTACAAAAACAGATTGTCCGGACAGTGTCATATTGCCGTTTATTGAAATTTGTTGTACACATATTGTGCACTGTGTTTCCCACACTGCAAAAGTGACCATATTTCAAAAGTATTTCCTTGGCTGTGCTTGGAAATGTCCAGTGGTTACAACAACCATGATACAAATGCATGTCCCCTTCACTTTAAACTGTATGGCCTAAAAACCCACTGCCTACAGTTGTTGTGTAAGGTATGGTTCTAAAAGAGATAAATTGTGGAGACTGCATTGAGTTTCTCCAAGAGTGACGTTAAATTATCACAGGAAAATTAAAAGCCAAGCTAGTGATTATGATGTGATCAAAGTGCGACCCTTAGCTCGTGATATATGTCCAACTAGCTGACACCTTGTACGTATTGCCATCATGCAACAAACTGCACTTGCCTGTTAAAACAAGTCCATCCTCTTGTGAGGACTAGAGGTTTATCCTCTGCCACTGTTAAGCCAACAGGCCCTTTGACACATCACGATAAAGAGGTTTGGTAGCAGTACAATACACCTACCATTAGCTGGTAGCAATTGGCTCCGCAGTACCATCATGCTGTTATGCAGCCAAAGGATTGTTACTTAGATACCTCAGGATAACAGTTGTGGAAAAAGAATTTCAAATCTGCACAAACAAAATTCTGAAGACAGGTGAAGGCTGTGAGGAAAGGTTGAGTAGATTGGGCTTGTACTCACTGGAATTTAGAGGAATGAGAGGTTCTTAGGGGACTTGACATGGTAGGTGTGGAAATTACACTATGGGACAGTCTAGGGCCAGGTAGCATAATCTCAGAATAAGGGGGTCGCACATTTAAGACAAAGGGAAGAAAGAATTTCTTCTCTCAGAAGGGTTAGCGAATCTGTCAAACTCTTTACCACAGATGGCTGTGGAAACTGGGTCATTAAGTATATCCAAGGCTGAGATAGATGAATTTTTAATCAGTAAAGGGCTCAAGTGTTAAGGAAAAGGTAGGAAGGGATCTCACTGAATGGTGATGCAGACTCAAATGGGCTGAATGGCCTGTTCTGCTCCTGTGGTCTTCTGCTGAGTGTTTACTTTAAAAACATGACTGCTTTGAAAATGCTCAGTCAAGCAGTCAGCAGAATGCATGGAAGAAACAGCACAGCAGATGCAGCAGTCCAGGTTAAAATCCTCACCTCGGAACTCGGAAGAGGAGCAGAAGAAGCCATATGGTCTGATAAGAGTGTTTAAAAAAGAGAGTCACACTTGGCAGTTGCTACAGAGAAAAAAAATATCTGTAGGGGTAGCCCCAATTTAAGGTTCAGCTGGGAAGTAACTATTTGAGTTTCAACAGTAAAGTTCAAAATCTCTGTGGGCAAGGGAAAAAGTAACTTGAAACTAATGGCATAAAGGGACAAGGCAGTAGGGACAGAAGTAAAAAGGCAGCACTTACCAATCACAGTGAGCAATGTTGCCATCACGAGCATCTATCGTGAGGGTGGGCTAAAGTGGTGAAGTCAATGTCCATTAAAATGATTAATACGAAGATTTGACTGTCACAGAACAGACTTAAGACAATAATGGGCAATTTAGAAGATTTAGCAGACAGACTCTGACAAAAGAAGAAAGGAGTATTAAGACTGTCAGGGCTGGGAGATGTACAAGTTAGATTGTAGATTTGACAGGAGAATTTCTTAAGGCCACAGCTGCAGAAATTTATTTTTAAAAAAGTTGAGGAAGAGGACGTGCATTTGTGTACTGGGACATGAAAGGCAACAACATTTGCCACAGAGAAGCAGGAAGCTTCCATTGCGGCTGCAGCAGGGAAAATCTCCATTCTGCCTACAATTAGTGGGAAACCACCATTTTTCTTTAATGGGTTAAACAGAAGACATGATTGGCTATCTTAGATAAAACAGTTCTTAAATAAAACAGTTCTGAGCATGCAGAATTGCTTCAAAACTAAATAGTGAATTTCATGCCGAGCAGATGAATCCACAGTTGTATGGAATAGAACATAAAGCAAATTACATTATGAATCAAGAGATAAGAACATACAGTATCTTTGAAGAAATTATTCAAGTTTTTCATAGTTACTTTAATCTTAGAACAAACAAAGTTATCGGAAGAACAAGATATAACAGAAGAGTTCAGCCTCCAGAGGAATCCATGGTTAATTTAATGCTGTCTATAAAATCAGTAGACAACGGTGGCTGTGCAACTTTGAAATCAGAAATCACAAGAAACAGAATTGCTACTGGAATTATTGATACATCTTCATCAGATTTATTACAGCGCAAGGAAGTTTGGCAAAATCAACTCAAATTGGACTGGATACAGATACCAGGAAGGCTCACAGACTAATGCCAGACAAGAGTGAAATAATCTGTCCACTCTATAAAGGGACAAACACCTTAAAGGCACACAAGACAACACAACACAAAGTGGAGGCAAACAGAAGATTCAATGGAACTATGGAACAAAAAAGCCTCACAGGCACTAGCAGTGCCTTTTGAATTTGGATCTAAGCCCAGTGAAATAGAACTCAAGTTACCTTCATCTTGTGAACAGAGCTTACTGAGTCCTCAGTCACGTAGTACATCCCACCCCTTCATACTACCTGATTTCCCTTTATAGTCTTTTTTATACCCAGAAGTACACTTAAGCACAACTAAACACATCTTTTTTTGTGAAGGAGCCTGAAAACTGATGATTTGCTTCTACCCGCTTTATTTTAACATCTCTTCTTCTTGGCATTTCTTTTATACTTACAAGGTCAATCTTCAACCTCATCTCCATGATAATTCATTTAAGTGTCAAATGTATATTGTCCCAAAGAGAACGATCAACTATGTAACATTCTTTAGACACAAGTGTACTCAGTTTTCCCTTTATATTGAATTTCTTGTAGAGTACTGGATAAATATAGCCCTGTATCTGAAGTTTCAAGTCATGTCACTGTTTCAGCGACTATTAAAAGGTACCTTTTTCCTCCTTTTTTCTCTTGGCTTGCCAGATCAGTGGACAACACATTTTATTCTTTCCCACCAAGAACATGATAAATGCTGCTGAACCAATTTGTCATCTGCAGTAGTGGCATATGCAGCATCACTGAAGAGGTCTAGTTTCATAGCTTCTGGGAGCATTTTATTTTTCTGATTTTAATTTCTCAAATGCTTTATTTGCTTTCAAGAGTTCCTCAACAATGTTTCACCACTTAACTTCATTCTAAATAATCATAACTGGCATCTGATCTAGCCTGAATGCATGATTGGTTTTACTTCCCAAAAAGAATTCTAGACTGATCTGTTTCTTTCTTAAATGCAAAAGTCATTTTTCTTGGAGGACCTGGCCCAATTTATCAGGATATAATTAATACTTTCCAAGTAAGACTGTTGAGCTAAAGTCAGTCCTGACTTTTGTTTTATACATTCATGGGATGAGGGTGTCACTGGCTAGGCCAGTGTTTATTGCCCATCCCTAATTGCCCAGAGGGCAGTTAAGAATCAGCCACATTACTGTGGTCTGGAGTCATATGTAGGCCAGACCAGGTAAGGTTGGCAGTTTCCTTCCCTAAAGGACATTAGTGAACCAGATGTGTTTTTCCGACAATTGACAATGGATTCATGGTCATCATTAGATTCTTAGTTCCAGACTTACATTGAATTAAAATTCTGCCAATTCAAACCTGGGTCCTCAGGAAACTACCTGAGTATCTGAAATAACACTGCAGCGATCACACCACTAGGCCATCACCTCTCTGATTTATTCTATTTAACGTCTAATCCTAAATACTTCAAGGCCCCTGAAGTCTGACTTCCCATCTTAAAATTCCGCTTTTATTTTATCTATCACAAACACATCATTCAATTCCAAAGAAGCTTCACACAGAAAATGTGATTGATGTGCACCATAAAGATACCTGCTAGTTTCCCTTAGAGATACAAGTAGAACATACTGGGTCTGCTTTAAATTGATTGCAATCTATTTTCAGCAAGATGGACCCAATTAAAAAATGCCAAAACCCTCACTGCATCATTCAACCCATAAACACATATGCTTAATTTCCACAGCTACCCTTTTGTATTTCCTGTTTCCTTAGGTGATTTCAAAACGAAACCGTTCACTCTGCAGAAATGTAGCTTGCATATTGATTGACTTACATTCCTCCAGGAATATGTTGCTAAAGCTGTTAATATTATCAAAATCACTTTATATGTAGGAGGGGAAACCCATCATAAATCTTGACCTCCAACTTTCTCTTCAAAACCCCAGGCCACTAAACTGGCTTTAGCTTTTTCCATCCCAATAAAAAGCATGTTTTCTGTACGCATGCAACCGTATGAAAAGGTTAGCTGTCCTTCTCTGATACTTCAGTGTTAACATCAACTTCTTCCAGCTGTTCAACTCATAGTTTGGCATTTTTTAAATATCAGTTTACTTTCTAATTTATTGGCAGCCACAAAAACTTCACAATAATAAATACTTCTACTTCTCATGATATTCCTAATTTGTCCCACAATCATTCCACAGCCTGAAATGGATCGAACTTTCAACTTCCTTAACCTTACTTTGGTCCTTGGTATTTAGAGAATTTCAGAAACATTTTTGCTAACCTGTTGCAAAAATTGTGGATACACATGTACTCTCTGGAATCATGCAAATGAATGAGCTGAAGTTTCTTGTACTTCGTACAATTCCCTCTCTTTGATCAGTATCACCACTTTTTCCATTTGAACCTTCCATACCATGACTGATTTCAAAAACCGTATGATTTCAATTAGCACAACTCATGATTAGATAGTATTTTGAGTCACATATACAACCACATGACAATTCCACAAGCATTCCTGGCTTTTCTGTTCTGTTACAGTTCCCCAGGTCCTGTTATCTGTTACGATTGACGAATGGACCTCCATTCTCATTCCTTTTGATTCTCTTTGCAGCCTACAACCAGGCAGTCTTGCATTGCCAAGATCATCCATTCTGTTTGTTATTGCTGGATGTCCCATTTGAGCTATGAAAGCCACTGGGACAAAATATTTTTCCCAGAATTTTGCTTTGAAAGTATGCTTCTTTTTGATAATTTAATTCCAGTTCACACTAAATGCACTCAATACGTAAGCAAAACTCAACAATCAAAGCAAATTCTGAATTTTGTGATCTCCAAGTAGACTTTTGTCAATATTGAATGTCTCCTGTTAAATTCCATGCTATGGAATAACTATCCAGCTTTTTAAATTTATTAAAGTCTGACCATGCCTCATATGCATTTTAAGGATTATTGTTTTAAAAAGGTTTTGTCCGTAAATGTCAATAGATTATTCAAACCGATCTTCAGCGTCCAATTCACCAGGCTTCAACTCAGAATATTTTATAGCTGATCCTGCTTTAGAAGGAAACAACAGTGCCAAAATCCTACCTCATCTTTTCTTTGGTAAGGAAACAACCTTTGTCCATATCTCGACTTGATTTTCTATTTATCATAGAATGGCATGCATTTAAGGTGAGAGAGGGAAAGCCCGAAGATGATGTGAGGGGCACTTTTTTTTTTTTTTAAAACACACAGAGAGTGGTAGAAGTCTGGATCACGCTGTCAATGGAGGCAGATATGATAGGTGCATTTAAGGGACTTTTATGAATATGCAAGGAATGGAAGGATATGGACCAATTACATGCAGAAGGGATAAAAGGTACTGCAGATGCTGGAGAATCCGAGATAACAAGCATGGGGCTGGATGAACACAGCAGGTCAAGCAGCATCATAGGAGCAGGAAAACTTGA
>JAHRHZ010000267.1:7166441-7210535 GCA_024137785.1 Ginglymostoma cirratum | reverse complement strand
TCCCCATTTCTGATGAAGGGTTTAGGCCCGAAACATCAAGTTTTCCTGCTCCTATGATGCTGCTTGACCTGCTGTGTTCATCCAGCCCCATGCTTGTTATCTTACATGCAGAAGGGATTAGTTTAGGGTGTCATGTTCAGCACAACATCATGGGCTGAAGGGCCCGCTCCCATGCTGTACTGTTCTAGGCTCTATGTTCTATGTTCTGTCAGGTTGAGCTTCACAAAACATCAGCAGGAAACTGTATCCCAACACTTTACACTTGTTTTCACCCATTCTTCTCAAATGTAATTCAGATTCACAAGTATTTGTCTGAAAAAGAACTCTCAATTTTCAGTTATGACATTTTAAAGCAACTATCCTCTGCTACAAAGTCAACCCAAATTGAAATTGGCAAAAAAAAAGTAGCACACCTTTTCCATGTGGATAGGGATTATTGACTGCTCAATCACACAACTCATGCCACCTCCAGTACCACTTTTTGTTTACTCAGTCACCTAATTAATCAATGAGCCATAGCCTGCAACTTCTCTCTTGCGAAACTGATGCTTGCTATACTAAACTGTGACATGTATAAAACAGTACAAGCTGTGGAAAAGCAGCAACAGTTTCAGACCAGCAATAACCCAAGAGCCTCACAGAATAACAGATATGTTATTGCATAGAAGGAAGCCATTCAGCCCATTGTGTCTGCACTAGCTTGTTAAATGAGCATCATTACCTCGTGTCAATATCCCCATTCCCTTACGCAGTATCTATTAACCAACCAATTGTTCAAGGCGTTCTTCAACGTGTCAACTGAATTTCCTTGCTTGATATCAACATCTTTGAGGTAGCAGAAGCTGTTCAACTGGTTCCAAGAGACGGCAAAATAATAAGAAAAACCACTTAGTCTATTCTAAGTGAAACCAATCAGCCATCTGGCTCAGGAACAAACTGTTGTCATCTCACCAGTCAATGGGAAAACTGTAAAAGACTTAATTGAGCTTCTTAGCCTTTCAGTGGAACCCAAAAAGTAGGAATAATCAAAAGAGATTACTAATGTTAGCATAAGGGTATTGTTTCATATCATCAAGAGGAAGGAAACCTGTGACTGTTTTTATGAAGTTGTGTAGAGTAATCATAAATTGAAAGGTAGGAAGCTAGAATTTGTTTGTAAAAAAATGATAAGGGAGAAGAGTGTGTGGCTCCTTTAAGAGGTAAAGTGCTTTTCTTAGCTTAGAGATATAGACAGAAAAAAAAGTGTCTTCATGTAGGTGAAGATGTACAGGCAGTTCTGAAAATGAAACATGTATCAATTGGCCGTGGGACTGGAAGCCTTAGGCTTGTTTTGTTGTTTGGCAACTAGCTGGAATCAGCCAATTAATTTAAACAAAGCACTTAGCGATTGAAAGCCAATTGAATTTAAACCTGAAGGTTCTGACAACCTCAGAACAATGCTATTGTAAGATAATTGATGTGTCATTCAAGGTATATAAGGAGAAGGTTTTCGAAAATCGGGGTGAGAGCGAACCACCATCTGATAAATAAGCATCTAGCTCTCACAAGAAATTGCTAAGCTCTCTAAAAAACCAACATCTATCCATAAAAGGTACCACGGCACTTCTAACTTAGAATCCTCACAGAAGACTTCACGGAGAAAACATCCCAGACAGCCAGATCAGCAGAAGAAAGACATTTATGACTCGAGAACAGCAGAAGAAAGGCATGTAGACTTTGAGAGACTAAGTTTTAATTTATTTTCTTATTAGAACAAAGAACAAAGAAAATTACAGTACAGGAACAGGCCCTTCAGCCCTCCAAGCCTGCACCGACATGCTGCCCGTCACAACAGGAACCCCCTACACTTCCAGGGACCGTATCCCTCTATTCCCATCCTATTCATGTATTTGTCAAGACACCCTTTAAAAGTCACTATCGTATCTGTTTCCACTACCTCCCCCGGCTGCGAGTTCCAGGCACCCAACACCGTCGATGTAAAAAAACTTGCCTCATACATCAACTTTAAACCTTGCCCCTTGCACCTTGCACCTTAAATCCATGGCCCCTAGTAACTGATTCTTCCACCCTGGGAAAAAACTGCTGACTGTCCACGCCCTTCATAATCTTGTCGACCTCCATCCGGTCACCCCTCAACCTCCGTCATTCCAGTGAGAACAACCCAAGTTTCTCCAACCTCTCTTCATAGCTAATGCCCTCTATACCAGGCAACATCCAGGTAAATCTTTTCTGTACCCTCTCCAAAGCCACCACATCCTTCTGGTAGTGTGGCGACCAGAATTGAACATAATATTCCAAATGTGGCCTAACTAAGGTTCCATAAATCTGCAACATTACCTGCCAATTTTTAAACTCAATGCCCCGGCCGATGAAGGCAAGCATGCCCTATGCCTTGTTGACGACATTCTCCACCTGTGTTCCCACTTTCAGTGACCTGCGTACCTGTACACCCAGATGTATCTGCCTATCAGTACTCTTAAGGGTTCTGCCACTTGCTGTATATTTTCCATGTGGACTTGACCTTCCAAAATGCATTACCTCAGTGTTTTCTGGATCAAACTCCATCTGCCATCTCTCTGCCCAAGTCACCAACCGATCTACATCCTGCTGTATCCTTTGACAGTCCTCATTGCTATCTGCAATTCCACCAACCTTTGTGTCATTGGCAAACTTACTAATCAGACCAGTTACATTCTCCTCCAAATCATTCATACATATTACAAACAGCAAAGGTCCCAACACTGATCCCTGAGGAACGCCACTAGTCACAGCCCTCATTCAGAAATGCACCCTTCCACTACCACCTTCTGTCTTCAATGACCAAGGCAGTTTTTTATCCGTCTTGCAAGCTCACCTCTGACCCCGTGCGACTTTACCTTCTGTATCAGCTTATCATGAGGGACCTTGTCA
Organism: Ginglymostoma cirratum; assembly: GCA_024137785.1. Taxonomy (NCBI): domain Eukaryota; kingdom Metazoa; phylum Chordata; class Chondrichthyes; order Orectolobiformes; family Ginglymostomatidae; genus Ginglymostoma; species Ginglymostoma cirratum. The sequence continues at coordinate 7,207,625 of JAHRHZ010000267.1, read as the reverse complement.
GAGGCCTTACTGAAGTCCATGTAGACAACATCCACTGCCTTAGCCTCATCGATCATTTTTGTCACTTCCTCAAAAAACTTAACCAAGTCAGTGAGACACAACCTCCCCTTCACAAAACTGATTTCCAGGTGGGAGTAAATCCTTTCTCGAAGAATCCTCGCCAATAATTTCTCTACCACCGACATAAGGCTCACCGGCCTGTAATTAGCTGGATTATTCTTACCACCCTTCTTAAACAAAGGAACAAGATCGGGTTTATATAAGTGAGACTTGTGCTCATTGGAACAGCATACCAGTAGAATTTAGTTGAGTTAGGGAAAAGTTAGCCGTTAAGGGGAGATGTTCGGTTTGTTAGCAATTCTGTTAACGTGTTTACTGTTAGAGTTAAATAAAATAAGTTGTTACTTGTTACTTATAAAGTGAATATCAGGGATTTTGTTTCATTTAACCACTCTTTTTAACTGATTATAACAGCGAGACAAGCTTCTGTAGATGTTTCAAGTTTAATTATTAGAAGGGAACCTCTACTGCCATCATAACAGATTGGGGTCTTGCGTTTCATTTTAATTATCAGAGGGGTTCAAATTCCTCTCAGTAACACTGTAAAGGAGTGGTGGAAAATCTTTACTATCCCTGTCATCACCATGAACATTCAGATTACAGAAATAATCAAAACTTGCCACCAGAAGCAAATACTACCAGCAAGAATGAACAGCACAACTCACTTGAGATCATTCAGAACAGCAAAACTACCCACAAAACAAATCATTAGAATAAATTTACTTTGATATCAGATGATGGAAAAACGCAAATTCAAGTGGTCCACTTTACTTATTTGGCTTCCAAAGACAAAATTTTGAATACCAGCGACCTGGAGAATGCTAAATAAGTAGAAATACTCCAGCAACATGAATGAGAATGGAGAAATATCTAGTTCACCAGAAAGACATCCACAGAAGGCTAATAAAGACTTCCAACATTCTCGACAAGATAAAGGCCTGATATACTTCAATATGGATGCATCAGCAGACGAAGAATAAAGATTTACTTGAAGAAAGATGTAGTTATGTTGCAAGGGACTCAATGGAATCCAGAACTACAAGTACAGGGAAAAAGTTTGGCAGGATATTTTGGATAAGGTTATGGTTCTGAAAGAGTGGTGCTGGAGTTGGATTAAGCTCTATCCAATCTGATCATATCAGATAGTTTTGGGTGAAGAATTGGGGATTTACCTTGAGATCTCTAGGGGGTCAGATGTGTCATCTCTGGCTGCTTTGTAGTTATGTCTAACTAGCTAATGTATCTTATACCTGTAATCGCCAGGTAATAAACTACACCTCTTCTTAAGACTGACTAGTGGTCCTCTGCCACAATCACCAAATGGTCCCTTAGATCCAGTAAAATTCGTGGACAATTCATGACAGCACTCTACCAAAAACATTACCTGGCAGTGGTTGGGTCTCCAACATATATGGAGTACATATTCCAAACAAGTTACATCCTGCTGTGCTACATCCAATATATTGTATTGGGTCACTGCAAAACTGACTAGTCTAAATTATGTTTGTAACTAAGACTAAGACCAAACCCATCACTGCATTGTCCATTCACTTAATCAGGTGTACACACTTTAATTAACAGTGTGATTAACCACACAGTGATATATTCAATTCCACTACAATTTCAGTCCTACTTCACAAACTATACTTACATATATCAATTTGAAAATAAAAATAACTACTTTCATGAGGCTTATGCATTTGAGATATGAAAAGAGAATTGGAAATCAGTATATAAATACATATTTTCGCCCATGGTACAGCCTAATTTTCAACAGTAAAGGATAATTTTCTTCCCAAGTTTCTCACAATATTGAATACAAACATAGTTACAAGGCAGAAGAGATAGCAAAATTTGGAAGTTGGCTTGCGATCTACTTGCAAATGTATTTAAAAAGTAGTGGATACCTGCCCCTGAAAATCATGTCACACCTGTTTTAACTTCACAATGTAGCTCTACTTATTATTGAAACAGATTTTAACTGTGTCCACGGTTGAACTCCTGAGTACTTGGTAAATTTACTTCTCAGGCCTTTCTTTTACTTTGAAGGAAATTGGTGTTTCATGTTGTACCATCTAAATATTAAAGTAGCATAGCTCTGCTCACACAATGTAGGGTCAACTGAGACAGCATGAGAACCTCTCCACTTCTTTCAACATTTATCTGGCTAAACATACATTTCAAAAAAAAAGTTGAATTGATAACTCTGGGGATGTGTATTTTGCTTAAACTAAACTATCACATTTTCCTTCCTAAGGTATGGCCAAATATACAGCAGAATAAAAGTGAAGTCATTGGCTGAATGAAGGACATACCTATTTCAAATTTCTAACTTTATGATGATGCTGTCACTTTAAACAGTAATACTATCCTTGATTGTTTGGAAGAGAGGTTGTAAGGCAGTGGCAGCCAGTAGTCTACCCAAACCGCTAGAGTAAACAACTTGTGAGGTCTTGGGGACCTTTTTTTTTAAACAGCCAGAATGGGTGTGGTCAGCTCTCTCACCGACCTGACTTTCTGTTTTTGTTAGCTGTAGCAGTCAGAAGCTGTGAGATCTCAAGGGTTGGATTCCTAGCTGCTACTTTCTCTGAAATTTCTCTTGATGTTGTTTCCTCCTGGATTGGAGAACTGCATGTAAGAATGTGTGTCTGAATTTGCTTTTTTGCCGAGGGCAGCGTTTATGGGATGTTACTATATTGGAACAGTTAATTAGTAATAGTTACTGTATCTGTTATTCAGTTAAGTTTTCCAATAGTTAAGTGTTTAAATAAATTCTGTTTTGTTTAACGTTGAATAGTTTGACCAGTCGCATCACATCTGGAACATGCACTTCACATCTATCTTTAAAATAAGAAAAAAACTAGGGTCTGGGCTACCTTCTTTTTTCCCCTCTGCTTTTAATCGTAATTCAAACTGTTTCAAGCTGCTTCATCTGCAACTGTATCCTAGCCATTTCCAAAGATTTCAATGGCATTTCCAGCACTTTTAGACCACGAGCTACTGCTGCAATTACCTCCCCTTTACTCGCAGACCCAGGCAATCCCAACTCCAGCCTGTCTGCCAATTCCAATAGCTTTGCCTTGATCACGTTTTATAAAGCCCCTGAAGTCACTTCTTCCAACCCCAGAAAACTGTTAGAGACTGAAAAAGCCACTACTACATAAGGCACATCCTGTTTAAACCAACTGAATTCAACATCCAAATCAAAAGGCACTAACATCCACCACTCTCCACCTATGAATGCAACAATCCTCAACCCAACTTGAAATTATAGACTTCAATCTCGGATGAGCCCCCAGTTTGTTATGGACCAGACCGGACCCCTTTAAAATATTCTAAGAAAGTAGCCTGGACCTAACTTTTTCTTATTTTAAAGGCACATGTGAAGTGTGTGTTCCAGATGTGATGCAACTGGTCAAACTACTCAACGTTAAGCAAAACACAACTTCTGTAAACACTGTAGTTAAAATACAAATAAAAGAAAGAGGGATTTAGAATAACTTAACTAATGGAAAACTTAACTGAATAACAGATACAGTAACTATTACTAACTAACTGTTCCAATATATTAACATCCCATAAACAAAAAGGCAAATTCAGACAGATTCTTACGTGCAGTTCTCCAATCCAGGAGGAAAAAATATCAAGGGAAATATCCGAGAAAGTAGCAGTTTGGAATCATTCACTGAAGTTTCCAACTGTTCTGAGACCCCAAACAGTTTCCGATTGTTACATCGAAAACAAAACTAGAAAGCCTGGTCTGTGAGAGCTGGCCACACCCTTACAGGCCATTAAAAAAAACCCAAGGCCTCACAAGTTGTTTACTCTAGTGGCTCTGGTTAACTGCTCAGTGCCTCTGCCTTACAACTTCTTTTCAAAATAAACCTGGACAAAATAACCTTATAAAGTGACAGCATCATCACACTCTTCATAAGCCACTCAAAACCTAAATAAGTGACACCGGGCAAAAAAAAGCACGCACGTAATTGATGGATTTGTAATCTAGCTGACTACTGCATATGTCAAATGTCAAGGTACCTGTGCATCTGTTTATTCGTCATCAGAATGAAAGCTATCAAACTCATCATCATCTAACGTTATGGTAAAATGTAGTCATGTAATAATTCCTATAAGAAGCTGTCATTTGAGTTTGCTCCCTTACACCATACACATGGCAAAAAACGGCTACTTGCCCTTACTGTTTGATGATGTACAGTGACACAATAGGAACATTTCAACACAAGTGCCTCTAGGCAGGCATCATGGAGACTTTTTTCTAAATGGACTAGTACAGAACACAATGGCTGCTGATTTTGATCAAGAATATACTAGGAACAGCTTGGAATACAGATCGGCACTGCATAATATTGTATGTCAGTATATTATTAATCAAAAACATTTATATAGAGATTCCTATTTCAGAGAAGAATGCCCATGCGTGTTAGTAACATTTACAGAATCTTTCTTTTATCTAGCAACGAAAGCAACAGGAAGAGAGAGTGTAAAGTTCATACTCATTTAAATTGATGCGTTTGTATTTTTCAAAACTGTTCATTAAATATTGAGTAGATACAAATAATCGATTGAGGTTACCACTTTCATGTTGCAAATATTGTAATTTAGAAAGACAGTTCAATGATGTGTGTCTTCTGTAATGCTGTGTCCAGTTCTGGTCGCCCAATTATGGGAAGGATATTATTAAGCTCGAGAGAGTTCCGAACAGATTTACCAGGATGCTGCCAGGTATGAGAAGGTTTGAGTTATAAAGAAAGGTTGGGACTTTTTCCACTGGAGGTAGAAGCTTATAAAATAATGAGAGGTATCAATACAGTTAATGGTGGTTGTCTTTGCCCTGTGATGGGGATTTCAAGACTAGGGGGCATATTTTTAAGGTGAGAGGAGAGAGGTTTAAAAAAGACATGAGGGGCAATTTTTTTTTAACCACGAGGGTGGTTCGCATGTGGAGGTGGTGGATGTGAGTTCAATTACAGTGTTTAAAAGACATTTGGATAAGTACATGAATAAAAAAGATTCAGAGGGATATGGGCCAGGAGCAGGCAAGTGGGACTAGTTTAGTTTGGGATTATGTTTGGCATGGATTGGTTGGACTGAAGGGTCTGTATCCATGCTGTATCACTCTATGACTCTATATGACAGATTGCCATCGATTGGCTCTGTCTAAACTTATTCTGCATTTTCGATTCAAATTCAGGTTGTATACTGGGAAAAAGACTATTTTAACATTCTGAATTAGCCATCCCCCCATCATTAATAAGAGCTTTGAGAACACTTTAGGTATAAATTAATGACAACATGTTTATGCATTTAGCTCCTGGTGTACTTTAGTCACACGGTCAATTTTCTCTGACTTGTAAAATCTTTGGACTTATTTCTTTTTTTTCTCTTTAGTATCTTCTTTCATCCAATGTATAAAGCTACTGGATACAAAGTTGTACTCTCTGTGCTTCACCTTAGTCACTATTTTGGACCTAAACAATGTGTGGCAGGCTATTTGTGGTAATCATCAAAACCTCATCTCATTTTCATGTGTTGTCCAAATGCTAATTAAATGGTCTTAGAGAGTAGCTTGGAACAGTAGAGAGCTGATTATTCCTTCCATCGGACAGAGCAGCTGTAACCATTGAATAACACACATATGAACTAACATCAGGAACTCAGAACAGGCCACGGATCAAGTCTGGGACCTTTTGACTGTACTAGCTGTCCATCACAAGAACCACCTCAAGCTTTCACATATGAGCTTGGCATTGTGTACTGAAATTATGACTGACCAACTCTCACCCTACCATTTTGTTTTTCCCTCATTCATTCACTGGATGAGGGCATCACTGACCAGGCAGCATTTCTTCCCATCCGTAATTGCCCAGGGGACAGTTCAGACTCAACCAGTCACGTGTAGGCCAGGACAGATAAGAATGGCAGTTTCGTTCCCTGAAGGACATTAATGAACCAGATGTGTTTTTCTGACAATCAACAATGGGTTCACGGTCATCATTATATTTTTAACTCCAGATATTTTATTGAATTCAAATTACATCATCTGTCGTGGCTGGATTCGAACCCAGATTCCCAGAACTTTATCTGGGTTCTTGACCAGTTTGGGCCAAAGAGCCTATATCCATGCTGTGTTACTGTATGACAGTAAATACACACATAAATACATAAATCTGAAGGCTACAGATTTGAGTGAGCAAGAGAGAAAAAGATAGAGAGACTGAAACAAGACAAGCTCATGGTACATATGGTTCAATAGCCTGTTGACATTATCCAGATTTGAACATGTAAAAAAAATTAATTGCCACAGATCAAGAACAGAGGACTTTGTTTTAAAGTTATGACCAATCCAAATTTCCAAACCAAACAGCATCAGCTATGACTTGAATGATTATCAAACATCAAAGGAAAGCGACATTGAAGAATAGTCATACAATTGTTCAGTGGCCAAGGTTGTTGCTAAAACATATTTCCAAGATCTGAAAGGTCACTTGATTATTATTGATCAGTGCGATCACAAAAATAATGAGATCTAAAGCATTGGTAACAGAATCAAAGTGTTGGTGCAAAAATCACATGACAGAAAGTCATTATTTCATGTATTGAATTTGTTCCTGAAATATCTTACATGAAACATTGTGTTTAAGAGTCAAACCCCCTCATAAAATTACCTGCCCTCCACTTGACCTGAGATTTGCCCTCATAGGCTAAACATGAGAGTTATGCAGGCATAATGACAACATTAGCATGAAACAGCAGCAACACACTGCAAATACAGGCTTCGGATTGGAGAGTGGCATTAACAGAACTGATATTAAATGAAATCTTCTTATTTATGGACCTAACCGTAAAGCTTCCACTGTGTTGCCCCATTTAATATACAGCAGCACAATGTACCCAAAATCACTAAATCACTGCAAAACATTGCTACATACTACAAATACATATTATGTCAACCAAAAATCTAGAATCCGTAATATTTGCATTAGTTGAAACCAGCTCAGTCCTAAAAGAGGTCACACCCCTGCTTTCAGCTGAAGTTGATTAATAAACGCAAAATCTATGTAACACGTCCCACTTCCATATTCTTAATCCTACTGATACAGTTACTTTACATATTTATTAATTCTTTGAGGTAACCAGCTTGTGATGTGCAGTATAAAAATAATTAACCTTATTAATTGCTATTGTGACAGCAAGCACCAGTACTTAACAGAAGGATTCAAGACCCTACCAGAAATATTTGACATCATTTATGCTCTACAGTATTTGATCACACTCATTTGCAAAAATCTGTGTTCCAAAGCATTCGTTCAGTCATTGCTTGACATCTAGGTGTGATCTACTGAAAACAATGACCCTGAAATAAAATTGCACAGGCCTCCAAGCACATCGATTGCAAATATTTATTTTCTTTTTGAAAGTGCTCAACAGAAGTCACTGGAAATCAACTGAAAAGAAAATTAGCTGAAACAAAAGCTTAACTTGCCTGGAAGAAGTCAAGAAAAGGAAAAAGACTCAGAGAACAGAATTTTTCCCAAGGCCCCACTGAAAGTTTTGATTGTTTAAGAAGAAAAGGAAGAGCTCAGACAAATCTCAGACATTTTTCTAAGTTCTCATTGTAAGCGTAATTTTTTAACATAGGCAAATTGCTATAGTAAATATTATAATGATTGGCATTTGTGATATCAGTGGTTGTAAGTGGGTAAGTGACTTTGGAAAGCCAACAGAGCCTGGAGGGAGCGGAGGGAGGTCGTGAAATATTGTCTGAAGAATGAGATCATAGCTGGGGGTGGCCAAGCCCTAAACCAAGGTGAGCAGAAAGGATGGGGCAGGATGGTTGAAGAATTAGAAGGGTGGGGTGAACCGTAAAACTGTGGTTCGGAGACATTCATTGGATGCTCAAGCTTTAACTATTTTTATTCATGTTAGAATTTTACCTTTTTCTGATTCTTCCCCTATAGGGTGTCTGGTTTTCTTGAACAGTAACACAGTCTCAATGTTGGACATGACCAAGCTCTGAACCATGGTGACTCCCACCAGCTGCCTGTTGAGATCCCCCATCATTGCGAATGGTGAGCTGTAGGTGACAGGAGTGATGTCAGCGTTCTCTGGTTCACGTTGTTCCTCCAGCTCCAGGATGTCCAAGATCAGGTACTCGAAACAGTGGATCAGTAGTCAGGGGCTGTTAGAAAGGAATTTGTTGACTCAGCAACACTGAAGAATGGTGTTAGATTTCCAAGTCAGGGTGGTGAGTGGTTTAGAGGGGAACTTACAGGTGGTGGTGTTCCAATGCATCAGTGTCCCCAAATGGTAGTGATCCCAGATTTGGAAAGTGCCATCAAAGAAGCCTTGACAAGTTGATAGCTTTCGTTATTTTAGTTAATACCACTGGACTTTTTCCCAATATTGCAGTTGTGCTGTCAACTCCCTGCATACTACCTCCCCCACCTCCACCTTTGGGGGAAGCATCCCTTGTTTTCTCCACAAGGTTAATCAGCTGGCAGAGTAGACACAGGGGTCATCCTGGCAAAGTGGGCACAAGAGTCATTCCGGCAGTGTCAGCACAGAGGTCATCCTGGCAAAGTGGAAGTCAGAGTCACCCCAACAGAGTGGGCACAGAGGTCATTCTGATGGAATGGACATTGCAGTCACCCTGGCAAGAGTGGGCATTGAGATGCTGGAAAATGATCTCAGGGTAGGGTCACATTGTCAGTTGAACTTGATGGGGTGAGTGAAGCAAATGAGAAAAAGAAACTTGAAAATACATTGTATGATTTGCTTATTTATACCGTTACCTGAAGGAAGCTAGATTTGATACCAAATGTTAACACACAATCATTTTAAATCACAACATCTGATGTTCTCTGTGGCCTGTAGCGGTTTTGAGTGTTTTAGAACACATTTGAATGTTTGATTTTTGTCTGGTAGGGAATAGCCAAGTAACGGCTGAAAATAAAAAACAGAGGCAACAATAGATTGCCTTGTCTCTAATGCGTTATTGTATTGGGTAGTTATTTGTCACAGTATGTGAAGGAAGAAACAGACAATGTGTTTATATTTTCTTTCTGCTGACAAAGCAGAGCCATGTATACTGATATATGTAGTTTCCATTACACAGAAGTCTGCCACACTACAAACCTGAATGACAATCGTAGATTTGTTGTTATTACACTGACATTGGTTGTAAATGAGACGTAATTATATATTTGGATTACACTTGCTAAATAATTTTCAATGTGTTAGGAATATCCAATCTGCAAATCAATTCTAGGCCATCTATCGTTTGAAACCAGTGAAAAATCTGCAGAAATATCACTGTTTCTTTATGATCTGAATAGAAAACTCAAATTTTAAACTGGTTTCCAAAAAATATTTACTGTAGAAAATCATTCAGCTTTGGATTACTCCACGTGCTTCCTAATACGCATATGTAAAGTTGCAAAGGCTCTTAGAGGGAAAGTATAAGTTCAATTTTTTTTTCAGTCGTATTCATGGAAAAGTTCCAACATTTGCAATTAAATCTTCCTATACTTACATTTTTTCACACAATTGAATGTATTGGTTCTCAGCTACTGACAATCAGCTCAATGTACAGACACAATTCAGCACAACTGTAGCTTTCTGGAAAATCTCCTTTGTACTGCAAGGGCAGCTGAGTCCAGAAGAAAAGACAGTGGCAAAAGATCCTCGACTTGAACTGGAATACTCCACAAAAATGGTTTTGACACGATTTGAAAGTAAGGTAAACATTAGCATAGATTTTAATTGTCTTCTATATCTATACCTCAGGAACTGAACTATTTATGTTTGGTTATTGATTACTAAAAGTTTTCTCCACTTGAATATTGTCATCAATTATTCTGAAAATGACACAAAACAACAATGAAATGCCACAACATTGTGTGAGGGCTTATTGGGTTCAGTGGCTGTCATTGTATTTGACCTAAAATACTATGGAGTGGTCAGTTATCAATGGCTATATGCTTGCAGTTATTTTGTTACTTTCCTGTTCCCACAAAGTGGTTTTGGTTGTGCATAAGTACAAAAGCTACTGTAGAAATTAGAAGAACACCAAGCATACGAAAGGTCTTTACTTGCATGAACACTTGAAAAAGCTGCCTTTCATCAGCTTAAGTTCTGAGGGTAAGCATCATCAATCCAATCTTAAAGCTCAACTGATGAAAGGTCTGTGTAATACATTTTTTTTTCAATTATGAATGCATCAGTTGCAATAGTGAACTACCAAATTATACAGCAAAAAAATCTTACTACATTATGCTGAAACTGTCATAACAATTATATAATTACTAAAGTTAGGATGAGATACATGGATTAATTCCAACAAATAATAAGTGTAGATTCCTGAAGAAGATACCCTCCCTGTAGACTAAACTATACAGAAACGCATTAACCTCTCCATTAGAAAGCAAGTCTTATACACCCAAACTGAGATCTAAATTCGATGGACGTGAACAATGAGTCTGGATAGTAACAATATTGATAGACAATTTTGCCCACTTGATGTAAATTTTACAATAATATCTTAAATACCAAAAGGTTTCACTCTAATTAAAAAGGCTAATATGATGATTGATTGGAAATATTCTTTAAAATATCAAAAATGTTGGCCAAAGTATTTATAGAGTTGTGGAGTCATACAGTAATGCAGCATGGAAGCAGGCCCTTGATCCCAAACTGGTCCACGCGGCCATGGTGCCAACTCAGCTAGGTCCAATTGCCCACATTTAGTCCATATCCCTCTAAACCCTTCCCATCCATCTACTTATCCACATATCTCTTAAATGTTGCTATTGTACCTGCCTCAACCACTTTCTCTGGCAGCCCATTCCATATACACACCATTCTCTGCGTGAAGAAGTTGCCCCTCAGGTCCTTCTTAAATCTTTCCCCTCTCACCTTAAACCTATACCCTCTAATTTTCAATTCCTATAGATGAGAAAAAGACTATATGCATTCATCCTATCTATGCCCCTGACAGTTATATACACCTCAATAAGGTCACCCCTCAATCTCCTATGTTCCAAGGAATAAAGTCCTACCTTGGCCAACTTCTCCCTATCACTCAGGCCTACTAGTCCTGGCAACATCCTCGCAAAAATTCCTTGCACATTTTCCAGCTTAACTATGTCCTTCCTATAACAGGGTGACCAAGACTGTGCACAATACTCCAAGTGCAGCCTCACCAATGACTTACACAACTGTAACATAACATCCCAACTCCTATACTCAACGCCTCGACCAACGAAGGCCAGCATGCTAAATGCCTTCCTCACCACCCTGTCTACTTGTGATGCTGCTTTCAACAAACTATGTACTAGTGCTCCTACGTCCCTCTGTTCCACAACACTCTCAGGACCTTACCATTTACTGTATAAGTCCTACCTTGGTTTGACTTTTCAAAGAGCAACACCTCACAGTTATCTGTATTTAACTGCATTTGCCAATCCTTAGCCCATTTCCCCATTTGATCAAGATCCCTCTGTAATTTTTGATAACCTTCCTCACTATCAACGATACTTCCTAGTTTTGTATCATCCGCAAACTTACTAATCATGCCTTGTACATTCACATCCAGATCATTTATGTAAATAGCAATTAACAAAGGTCCCAGCACTGATCCCTGTGGCACACCACCAGTCACAGGTCTCCAGTCCAAGAAACAACCTTCGACCATCACCCTCTGCTTCCTACCATCGAGCCAGTTTTGAATCCAATTAGCTAGCTGTCCCTGGATTCCATGCAACCTATCCTTCATGGCTGCCATGCGGGATCTTGTCAAAAGCCTTACTAAAGTCCATATAGACAACATCCACTGCCCTACCCTCATCTAACCTCTTGGTTATCTTTTCGAAAACCTCTAAAATATTTTTCAGACATGACTTCCCGCGTGCTCATCCATGCTGACTATCTCTTATCAGACCTTGACTATCCTGTCCCTCAGTATCCTCTCCAATAACTTGCCTACTATTGATGTCAGGCTCACTGGCCTGCAGTTCCCTGGCTTGTCTTTGCTACCTTTCTTAAACAATGGAACAACATTAGCCACCCTCCAATCTTCCGGAATTTCACCAGTGGCTAAAGATGAAGCAAAAATCTCTGCAAGGGCCTCTGCAATTTCTTTCCTAGCTTCCCACAACATCCGAGGATTGACTTGATCAGGCCCAGGGGACTTATCCACCTTGATGTGATCTAAGGCTGCAAACACCTCCTCTCCAGTAATATGTATGTGGTCCAAAATATCCCCATTTGTTTGCCTTAATTCCTTAACATCCATGATTCTCTCCTCAGTAAACACCGAGGAGAATTATTCAGTAAGAATCCCAGTTGTTCGTTCGCTCTCCGAGCTGGTTGTCCTGTGGTGTGCAGACGTTTTGTTACCTTTCTAAGCAACATCATCAGTGCAACCTCTGATCGAAGTGTTGGTGTTCTGTATCCTTCCGGATTTATATGATCCTCTGGTGTGATGGTCTTGTCACCTCCTGTTCTATTGTTTCAGCAACAGTCTGTGTACAGGGTCTATTTCTGTATATTTGTTAATGGAATCCTGTGTTGAGAACCAGGCTTCCAGAAATTCCCTTGCATGTCTGGTGTTTGCTTGTACCAGTATGGTCACTTTGGCCCAGTCGAACTGTTGGCCCTCATTGTCTGTGTGTATTGAGACAAGTAAATATTGGCCATGTCTTTTTACTGCCAGCTGGTGTTTGTATATCCTGGTCATCTGTTGCCTCCCTGTTTGTCCAATGTAATGTTTATTGCACTCGCTGCATGGTATTCTATATACTACATTGGTCAGTATGGAGTCTTTAGTCTTTGATAACATTTGGCGCAGTGTTGCTGTACATTTGTGTGCAATCATGATGTCATGCGGTCTTAGGAGTCTGCATCCACAACCTCAGCTACAAATTTTTGCTAAGACATTAAAAATCTCCCCTATCTCCTGTGGCTCCGCACACAGACAGCCATGCTGTTCTTTAAGGGGACCTATTCTCTCCCTAGCCAACATTTTACTCTTAATAGAGCTACAGAACCTCTTGGGATTATCTTTAACCTTATCTGCCAGATCCATCTCATATCGTCTTTTTGCGCTTCTGATTTCCCTCTTAAGTGTGCTCCTGCCTTTTTAAGAGTCATCTAGGGGTTCACTTGAGCCCAATAGCTTAAACCCAATGTAAGCGGTCTTCTTTTTCCTGACTACAGCCTCGGTAGCCCTCGTCAGCCTAAACCTGGCAGGTTTTCCCTTGTCCCTAACAGGGACATATTTTCCCTGGACTCTTGATATCATACTTCCAAAAGCCTCCCATTTTCCAGTCATTCCTCTTCCTTCAAACAGACTCATTTAATTGACTGCTGCTGGATCCTGCCTAATTACCCCAAAATTGGCCCTGCTCCAGTTTAGCACCTTAACCTGTGAACCTGTGCTATCTTTTTTCATAAGTATGTTAAAACTCAGAGAGTTATGGTCACTGGACCCAAAGTGCTCTCCAACTGGCACTTTAGTCAAGTGCCTGACCTCGTTTCCTAACAGGAGGTCCAGTGTTGCACCCTCCCAAATGGGACCTTCTGCATATCGATTTAGGAAACTTTCTTGGACACATTTGACAAATTCCACCCCGTACAGGCCTTTTACACTCTGGGTGGCCCAATCAATACGGGGAAATTAAAATCTCCAACAAATACGACTCTGTCATTCCTAAAGGAATCTGCAATCTCTCTACGCATCTGCTCCTCTAGTGCCCACTGACTATTTGCGGGACTACAATGCAATCTCAGAGTGAACAACTTCTTCTTGTTTTTAAGTTCTAATCATATTTCTCCTGCACTGTTCAAGAAACTTTCATCCAATTACAGGTGGCTTTGTTGGTTTACTTATTTCATCATTAAAAGGCTAATCTAGAGAACATTCATCTGCGCACACATGCTAAACTTTGTATCTAATGCAAATCCATTGTGACACCTCTTAGATGTCATGTCCTTTCAATAATGTAAAAACCAATGAATAATTAAAATGACCATTATTTTGTTCAATTAACAAAGCTTGTTGCACTTAGTCAGAGGTATTTGCGACAATTCAACTTAATTGACTAAACAGATGGAAAAGCTTTTAACTTGCGTCAAGCAAGGACCACACACTATCTAGTCAAACTAATCAATGTGTTCTTAAAATAAGCAATCTAGAAGCAACAGCATCAAAAATCAGTTCAAATTGTTAAAATAATTTATGTTCATATAAGTTTGTCGCTTTGTAAAAATTATGGCCAATATATAAAATGTTACACAATTTTGAAACAAAACCATTAGATCATTTAATTTTAGAATTGCCTATGACCAGGAGCTAACCACATAGACTAGCCCTTCAACTTGGGATCTGTGCTTTAATTTGGAAATTTCTTCTCGGCTTTGGAACTGGAGGTTTGCAGCTGCTGTGGACAAAATAGTTCAATGGAATTGATAGCAACGCATCACGGAAATAGTAACTGTTTCTGTGGAATGACAATAGTGATGAAAGTGACATCCACCGGAACCCCTATCATGTGACATGTGAAGCTCGACTGGGCTCATTTTGAGAGAATGACAAACAGCTGCAATCTCCACTGCCCTGAACAGCTGTAACCTTGAAATAGAGAGAGAGAGAGAGAGACTGAACATTGCAGTTTTCACCCTGTCTCAATGGAATTACAATGCTTAAATACAAAATGACAAATTGCAGCATGTATCAACCAGGTAGATTGTTCATGGACTATGAGACAAGCTTCAAAAACAGATCTAAAGGTTGCTTTTAAAACTGTTCTCTATACAACTTAAGTCATTCCAAGGTGGATATTGTATTTAGAATGAGATTTACAGGAGTGTTGCCGAGATAAATTGATATTTGTAGTGGGTCAGAGAGAAATGAGGCACTTTTATACTGAAGTCACACACATTGCAGTTAGTCTGTTGACTAGATCCAGAATACAGCCAGGATCAATTTGTCTAGATCAGTGCTCTTCAACCAGTGTGCTGTGACAAACGTTTGCTATAAGAACTATCTAAGTGTGCCATGCAATTTTGTATGAAGGTAACACAAAATCAATCTAAAACAAACATTGTTTCATCTTAACCTGTATTCTATTCAGTGAAAATTAAAGTCATAAAACTCATGGAAATTAATTATCAAATTAAAAGCGAGGTATTCTCTTTTGATTCGAAAATGAGAACATTCTAAAGACAGCAGGCTAAAGGGCAAAATTGAGGTGATGAGACAATATTTATTAGTGACCATAAATCCAAGCAACAGCGTTTGCGCAAACTTTTTATTGATAGTAAAAGAAGACAACACAAGCCAACATTAGCATGTGTGGCTAAATTGACCGTATCTACATTTCTTCGTGAAATCTATTTTGTTTCCCTGATCTAAGAAGGAGCGGCTAAATTTGTCATAAAAAGAGGCAAGTCGTCTGCCAATTCAGTCGTTCATGAACTATCAGAAACAAAGAAAAGAGTAAGAACTATTCAGAGACAGAATAATGACAACTATCTGGCCTTTGGATCCAGGAGACATTGCTCGCCCCTCACCTGCATGTCTTATCTGCAAACAGAAGGTGGCAAATGCTTTAGCAGTACCTAGTACGTTAACATGCCAGTTGCAGCTGAAACATCAAATGATCTGAAAATGTGGGTGCTCTGTGGAATTGTTGTCTCATTGAAGTGTCCCTGCCCAGTGAAGCAGTTGAGGCTACCTCATTGAATGATTTTAAGGCAAAGATATATTTTTGAACAGTAAAGAAATTAAGAGCTATGGTGAGCAGGCAGGTAGGTCAAGTGGAGTCCACAAAGATGATCAGCCGTGATCTTATTGAAAGGCAGAGCAGGCTCGAGGGGCCAGATGACCTACTCCTGCTCCTGCTCCTATTTCTTACGTTCTTATGGGTTACTGAAATGGCTGGGAACCACTGCTCTAGATAGTAGTCACTGCAATTCCAAGAGTGTGAAGCTTTCCTGGGACAGTTTCAACAAAAGCTGCAAATCCATTCTGGGAGGTGAGGGAGGGGAAATGATTATTTTGTAATCCTACAAGTAAAAGATTGTTTTGATGGAGAATGAAGATGAGATTAGGTAAAAAAAATGAAGCATTTGCTTCTTACAATGATAACAGCTTCTAACTAGATAGCACGTTTAATATAACGAAACATTCTAAGAAGCCTCACTGCAGCAGTATAAAGTATGACTGAAACACAAAGAGATAACAGGCCAGATGACCAAAAGCTTGATAAACAGGTAGATGTTAAGAATTGGTTTAAAGAAGGAAAGAAATGTTGTCAGGCTGAGGACCATGAGGAGGGAATTGCAGAGCTTGAAGGCTAGGCAACCTAAGGCACAGCCACCAATCGTTGAGCAATTATAATTGGGAATGATCAAGAGGCCAGAATTAGAGGATATTTCAGAACGTTATGGGCTGGGAACAGATTAAAAAACTTGGAGGGGGAAAGACATGGAGGGATTTGAAAGCAAGGATGAGAATTTTAATATCAAGACCTTCTGAAGCAAGCACTGAAAGCCAGTACAGAAGTTACAGCAAGATTTAATTAAATTTCTGTGAATAAAATATTTGGAGTATGAGGAACCAGTCAGTTATATTCACACAAAGCAAGATTTATAATGCTGAATAATAAATTTATTTATTGATTAAAAGCAATTAAAAACATTGCATTGTGTCTGTGAATCCGGGATCCTTTTTGAGAAAGGAAAACCTTTACTTCATTGATTGATTGATTGATTTATTGTCACATGTACCTAAGCACAGTGAAAAACTTTGTTTACAAGCAATACAGGCAGGTCATAGTAAGCAAGGACGTACAGATCATAGGGTGAAAAAAAAGAGAGGCATACAAGTTACATTCTATAGGGTGTGCGCTAGTCAAGATCAACATTAGCAAGATCAGCTTTATTTGAAGTTAGCCAGTCCATTCATCAGTCTAATAACAGTGGGGAAGAAGCTGTTCCTGAACCTGCTGGTACACACGTTCAAGCTTCTGTATCTTCTGCCTGATGGAAGAGCTCATAGGAGAGCACTGAAGGGGTGCAATGGGAGATGATTTTGGCTACCTTTCTGCAGCAACTGGCCATTTAAGTAGAGTCCATGGATGGAAGATTGGCTTCCGTGATGGTCTGGGCTGTGTATACCACCTTCTGTAGTTTCTCATGGTCCTGGGCAGAGCAGTTGCCATACCAGACCATTATGCACCCAGACAGTAATCTTTCAATGTTGCATCTGTAAATGTTGGTGAGGGACCTTGTGGACATTCCAAATTTCCTGAGCTTGCCTGAGGAAGAGATGTTGTTGTGCCTTCTTAACCATCGCATCTATGTGGGAAGACCAGGGCAGGTTGTCACTCCGATGAACTTGACGTTGTCTACCCTCTCAACCTCAGCACCATTGATGTAGATGGGTAGGGGCGCGTGTTCTCCTCCCTTCTTTCTGAAGTCAATGATCAGTTCTTTAGGGTTTTGCCGATATTGACAGAGAGGTTGTTCTCATTGCGCCAGATTATCAAGCCCTCTATCTCCTTTCTGTATTCTGACTTGTCGTTGTTTCATATCCATCCTACCACAGTGATATTGTCAACAAACTTGCAGATGGCATTCATTCAGAATGTCGACAGGGAGTACAGTAGGGGGTTGAGAACACATCCTTGGATGGGCTTCAATGTTGAGTGTTATATCGTGGACATCAAATTCTTTCAGTAACAAACTGTGACGGCCAAACTGCTGTCACATTTTGACTGTATGTGATCGCAAGAAACTTCAGAAGCTGCAGCCATTATGGCAGAAATATCGTTATAGTTCCACTTGTATCATTTAAATAGTATAGCTGGCCCAACCAATATTTTGCAAATATTCTGGTTGGTTGACAGTGACACACAATCTTGCTAGATTGACGAAATTTTCAAATTGCAAATTACACTGACTTTTAAGCTTTTCTTTAAACACTGATCTGCAGTGCCTAAATAAGTCAAATCATTTTATAATGTTGAATCCTGCAAAAGTAGGGTATCAAATTCTGCAATGCCACTCTACTTCTGGTTAAAACTAGACACAGTGGTTTCGCTCATTCTACGAGCTGCAGAGAACATTTTTGGGCTTTTACGTTAATCAATGTCTGATTAGTAGGGGTACACTATTATCAAATTTCTTGTTGCACCTAAATTATTGCCTCTTTTACTGTAAATAACTGCAACAACATCCCTTAATTATATGTTAACTTCCATTTTCATTACCACCCTGTGGTTGAAACATTAAACTACGTCTGCAAACTGATTAGGTAATGATGTTGTGGACCGGGTTCCTTGATGAGCACAGATGGACACCATTTACTGCAGAAAACACTCACTGAAAATTCATGCCACCATGTAGACAAGGCTGCATTGATATAATGATCCATTCAAGCAATACTGCTACACATCAGTGTTAAACGGTATTTACCATAGAACTCACAAGCAACGAAGAAACAGAGCAAGCTCATTATTCCGTACAATTGTAGTTTTTTTCAATAGCACTGCCCGCCATACATCATCAAGTCTACTCACTTTAATTGAAGCAATAAAAGGTAACACAGGATAGTCTGAGTATCACCACAAGTGTCCCCTCTGGGAGGGCACTATTAATACAGTAGTCCAACATGAGGTCCAATCAAACTGAGAGCATATTTAAAATAAAAACCAAATCAGGTGCTGTGTTCTGAATCAATTATACACAAAGCAGGGCTCATTTATCTATTTTGGTCCTTGTTTTCTCTTCCACAAAACTTAATTAAAAGTCAAAGGAACACAAATGGAGATCTTCAATAGGCCTGTCTCCGTCATTGCTGAGGCTATAAAATCATAATCGAAACCTGTTATCATAATTTGATTGGCAGGTTTTGTATCTCTGGTTTATTGGTTCAGTTATATATCACCAAGTAACCTTTATTCACATGATACCAACCCAGCATTATAATTGGTCTGAGATTACTCCTTGTAATATTCTAATTACACTGAAGGTTGTACAATAAGTGACTGCAATAAAATGGAATTAGTTACTAAAATCCACAATAAAGTAACTGAGAAATCTTGGGAATCTGAAGTCAGATGCAAAACAATTAACATCACAGACTAGCAGAATAAAAAGAACTCAATTGTGATCGATTGACAATGATAGCTTATTCTCACTTTGCTCCAGTCACATATTTTACTTAAAACCAAATACTTTTAGGAAATATGCATTGTTTCGTGGCCTTTAATGATTTAAAGCACTGCTGAATACTAACCACTGATATTTTACATTACTGTAACGTTGCACAAGAAGTCATTCACAATCCGAAAAAAAAGTCATGCAACCTTACTCCCAACAACAGTTAGGAGTTAAAATGTTGCAATTGTTTGTCGTGGCTCTGACTGGCGAAATCTGAATATCAAGGAACCTCACTAACTGTTTTCAATGTTACCAGGAATAGGCATTAGAATGAGAAAGTAAGAAATAGTGAGTAGGATAGGCCAGAAAGCTTTTTGGGTCTCCTCGGCCATTCAATAGGTCATGGCTGATTTCCAACATCAACTCATTCACTTAGCATCCACAGTTCCCTGAAAGAAGAGAATTACAATGATTCACAAGCCTCTGTGTGAAGAAACTTTTTCTCATTTCAGACCTAACTTGCCAAACCCTTACCCAGAGACTATGCCACCAACTTCTCATCTCCCTCTTCATTGGAAACAGCCTGTCACCATCTACCCTGTCATGCCCTCACAGAAACGTATGTGTTTCAATGAGATCATCGCGCAAACTTCGAAATGTCCATTCTGCTCAATCTCGCCTAATAACAACCTTCTCATTCTGGGAATCAATCTAGTGAAATTTGTGCTCTGCTTTTAAACAAACTATACCTTTACTTAAGTACCAAGGCAAAACCCCAACACAGAATGCTAGGCGTGATTTCATCAAAGCACTACACAATTGTAGCAAGGCTTCTAACCGATTTCCTTGAACCCCTTTGCAAAAGGGCCAACATACCATTTATCTACCCAATTTCTTGCTGCACTTGAATTTTTACTTTATGTATTTCATGTTCAGAAACACCCACATTCCGCTGAACACCAACACATGAACATTCGTCACGATTTAATACATGTATTTTTTCCTAATCTTCCCACCAAAGTGAGTAGCTTGGTATCATTATTCTTTTGAAACCATTTCCCCCCAAAAAGGTTTCTATCAAATAAATACAGCCAAAGGACAAAAAAAATCTTAAAATGCAGACCATGAACGAAATGATCATTTTCTTTTCAAAACTATGACTGGTTCCTAATGCAATCTACAACAGGTGTCCAACTTGAGAAATTAAATCTTTCAGTGCAGTGAAATGTGGCTGGGATTCCGGCTACTAGTCCGGTGATATTGTGACTCCCTAGATTGAGATAATCCTTTTTAATGTATACCCAAGCTCCTGAAACATTCTGAGCAAAACTTCATTCCTAGTTCTAACCATGTACGGGAACGGTGACAGCCGGCTTCTTCCTCTTATGCTGGAGTTGGACTTTCAGGTCTAAAACTCTCATTCAGTTTGACCACTGGGACCCAGTCTTGAAGACAGAGCATCATTGTCTTTGTTGTCTTTTCCTCCTTGAACGTTCTGGCTTTGCCAGTGACAATAAAGACGACATTAATCGAGTGAGTTGTATCCTGAAAACCAGCTCTGAGAGAGTTATCATTTTGTCTCTACTCCACAGAGTGGCAAAGAGAGACCGAGAGAGGTTACCCTTTCTGTGTAGGGGTGGGTTTGGAACGCCTGAAAAGGTGCGGCTATTGTCTTCAAGTGAATTAACCTCCCCTCTCCCCAGTAACAATCATCAGTAGCTGTAACAAAACTAAGAGGCGAAAGGGATAACACAGCGTGGAGCTGGCAGAGCACAGCAGGCCAGGCAGCATCAGAGGAGCAGGAAAGTTGACGTTTCGAGTCGGGACCCTTCTTCTGACACTATGAGACAGCTTTCATTTTCAAGAGGTGAAAGGAACTGCAAACCAGAGATTTGGGGAGCAGGTGACTGGATATTTGATTTTTTTTTGAGGGGGGCTTGCAAAGAGAGAGGAAACAGTTGGAATATCGCTGAGATCGCCCTAAATGCACACACCTTCACCCAGCCAGGGGGCGACAGGGATTGAATGACTCCTCACTTCCTGAGCACAGTCCCCACAGCCGACTCTCTTAGCAGCGCAGCATGGCATCCTCCACGTTTCACATTCTGACTGCCAGGAACGCGAGCAATGAAATTAAAGCCACACAGCCGTCCTGCCCTGACTGAGCCCGCTACAAGTAGCCGTTGTGTTGGCGTTTTACATGACGGAGGGAACAGCTCTTGCCTGCTGGTGGACCGGGGGGGGGGGGGGAGAGAGACGCGGGCAAGCCTCAAGTGTGTGAGCTGAATGTTAACGGGACTGCGGGCGCCACAGAGCGGCTCAGATCCACCACCTCTTTCTCTCTGTCTCTCGAAGTCTGTGCGTGTCTCTCTCTCTCTCCATTGAAAGCTCAGCCAGTCAGTCCAGCTCCGGGTCAGCCACAAACTGATCCCGAATCCTAACCGTTCTCAGTTCGCCCATCGGTTACTGTCCCACCCCAGGAGTGTTGGAAAGGTGCCTTGTCCTTGACGTGTGCCTGTGAATATACACACAAGTGCAGGTGTATGTAGGAACAGCAAACCCGACGCAGGTGGAAACAAAACACCATCGTGGCAACTGGGGTGCAAATCTACTCCCAGAAGAGCAATTCCAGAATGGAACTTGCATCCATGTTTCAACTGGGGGGTGTGGGGTGAGAAGCTCCATTGTATCAACCTACTGTTTTGTCCGCTTCGGCTCCACAATAACACGAGCGTGCCATTGTCATGTCAAGAGGGAAGTTCTGTCTGCGTTTCTATCTCATTGTTAGCCCCCATTCTGGCTTTCAGAGTGGCTCATAAGTAAAACTGTCCTGCACAGTTGCGGGTTAAAGGGTTAGCCCCACGAGCGGCTCACTCGCAAGTGCTGACTGGGAAAATAAATACAGCTACTCCCCTGTGAAAGCACAACATGCTCATTGCACATTTTCGGCTCCCATTGAGGGACTTGGCCCGCAAGAGGTGAACAAATCCGACATACTCCCCCGTGTCTTCGGTATAACGAAGATGCGCGTTTTTGGAATAGGCGATGAATGGGGTGGCTAGCAGGGGCAGACTGTATCGAAACCCGCTTCCCCCCCATTTACTCACTCTCACCTCGGCCCCTCATGACCCAACCAACCCCCACGTTTCCACTCCGCTCTCCAACTGTGGGGGAGTGCAGGATGATTCATCAATCTCGTGACAACAACAGCATTAAGACAAAACACAACACAGCAGCCGAAACATGAATGGGAAACGACGACGTGGAAACCTCTACATTCCAACGCTTCCTGCCTTCGGTTAGCGCCGGTGGAGAGCGTTCCCACCCCCCGGCCGCCGCCTGCAGTGTTGGGAAACACTGGGCCCAGTGTTGCTGTGATGACAGAGAGAGACCAGGTCTGAAACAAATATTGCGAGCATAGAGTGTAAAGGATGACAGGGAGTTTCTGCTAAATCAGGCAGTTGCCCAGGGTTCTGGAGGCAAGTAATCTGCTGAAGGCGCCCTCTTGCTATGGGGGGGGGGGGGAGAAGAAAGAACGGTATTCACTGATGGAGTGACTGACGGGTCGCTCATTTAGTTTTCAGCTTAGGATTTCTCAGACCATTTTGCTGCTTCTACAGCAGAGTGTCTGGAGGTTCTGGTTTAGCTTCCCCGCTGTTTGTGTTTGTATGTGGTGAGTGGGGGGCGGAGAATATGTACGTGCCTCCTCCCTGGGCTCCTCCGGAGCTCAATGCTTTATAACACACGCACACACTCAGCTTTCAATCAGAGCAGAGAATGTATGTTATTAACTCGGGGTTTTAAGCATTTCCCGCACTTTCCGTTGCATTTCAGTCTCCCAGCCTCCGCAGTAGACTTGTTTATTAATGCATACATAAAACAAAATGCCACCCGCACTCAAATCCTCGGCCTTCCAGGTACATCAGCACCTGGAAGCGAGAACAAGTGTCGGATTTATAAATACAAGAGAACCCGAACTTCGAAGGGGACGGCTTCCCACCAGCAAAAGCGGTAGGAAGGACGCTGGGCCAGCCAACGTTTCTCCGCCAGCCCGAGATTAAATATCGCTATTTGCTCCCTCTCGGTATTTGGCAGTAGCTGCATTGGTCTGATGTTGCACAGTTAACGGAGGGGGCGGGTGAAAGGGTCACACACACACAGATATGCAGAAAGCACTTCAGTGCGAACTAGGGAGCCCGGGTGGAACAGAGTGACTGACAAGGCTGAGATTCCACACACACACCCTCCCCCCCTCCTTCACCATGCCCTGCCCTGCCTTGCCTGCCTGCATTTTGCAAACAGCAACTTGCTGGCGGCGGCTTTCTAAAGCAGTACAGCCTGCAATCCAAACCGCATCGGAACATGACCCACACACACACAGAGCAGCAGCAGAACGCCAGTGGACAAGTGCACTCCATAGAAAGCACTCTTTCAGCACGCTTGCACTGGAATCTTTAACAAATGGGAATATTCAGAAGCACTAGCTACGGAGGAGGAGGGTGAGGGATGATCCTAAATAGACTGACACTGAGGGATGTGGTATCCAGATCTGAATGGAGCACAGCATTGTTAACATCCATTACAACATCTGCCAATTCAGTGGCTACAACATCGGCATTTTACTAGACAAGATTGTCCCTTCCCCACCCTTCACACCACCATCCCCACACCTCTCTCCACCACCAACAACCCCCTCCTCACAATACCTGCAAAAAAAAATAAAGCGACAGTAACAAACGTTGAGGCTACAGTCACGCCACCGTGCATTTCGAACCCAGCTCAAATGCATGTACCTTTCATCCAGTCCACCACTTGCTTGGGCGTCCACTTACTGATGGGTTCCATCACCAAAGCCATGGGTGAAGAGTTGCGTGTGCCTGTGTATGTTACACGCCAGGCAGAGACGGGAGAGGGGGGGGGGGGGAAGACGTGAAGAAAAGAGAAGACGGGGTCTTTCAGAGCATGGCTGGGAGACAGAGCGGAGTGGGGTGATCCAGCTGTATGTGTGTGTGTGTGTAGAGAAAACAGAGACACAGAGAGAGGGGTGGTCAGACAGAGCCCCCGTGGCTCGATGCACACCGCACTGATCCTATCGAGATGTTAGCAGCAGCTTCAGCGCACGCTGGCTGCAGTAACCTCAGACACGGTGCGCCGGAAATAGCGCAATATGCAAAGTCAGGACTTGTCCCTCTTCACTCCCATCCTGCTCTTCCCAAACTCTCTTTTCCTACGTGTGTGTGAAGGAGAGGGGGTCTGAGCAGAAAGACAACCACGAAAGCTGAGTAGGGGGCCACAGGACTTTAACTCCTACCCAATACATAGAGAGAAGGGTTGCTCCTGCTTCTTAGGAAACCGTACGAGAACGGGGAGCTGCAACTTCACACAGACTCCCAAACAACGGTGCGTATCGATAACCTGGCTATGAACTCACCAACAGCAGGAAACAAACACAATGTGCAAACTCGCACCAGGTGTTGACGAGAGGGGAAATAAATTCACACATGCTGACACCCCCCCCCCCCCCAAGTAACTGCTGCCCTCCCAGGGCAGGAAAAAGAGCTCCTCTCGGCCCCACACTCCCACTCACGGGCGGGGGGAGGAGTTGGTTGCATTTCACACCTGAAACTGGGCGCGGGAGTCGCTGTAAAAGTCATCGTGGGTGTTGAGATGGACGCCGTCAGTGGGACACACATTGAAAAGGAACAGTTTAAGGAGAAGGAATGGACTCTGCAGACAGCGTGTCGAAAGTGACAGGACTAGTTTCCTTCGGAAGGACTGCATAACAAAACGAGCCCGTGAGAAATGTACTCACATGCCAATGCTACATCTTCAAACATTTCAACAAGTAACCTGCTTCTTAGCGCCTGCCTACATCTCAAACTATGGTGGATTCATTGCGAAAGAAACGATAAAGCCAGTTTGGGCAGTGGTTCGGCTGACACTCCCCATTGGTTTCCAACCTTTACTTGCTGGAATACGAGGGCGTAAAGATGTTACATTTACGCAGATTGTTTACACAGGAACACAGTAGGCCATTCAGCCCTCAAGCCTTCTTCATTCTAGACCACGGTGGTCATTCACCGTAATACCAACGTCCCCCCTTAAGCCCATGTCTCTGAAAGTCATTAGAAACTGAAACATAATAGTCAAGTTTTCCTGCTCCTATGATGCTGCTTGACCTGCTGAGTTCATCCAGCCCCATGCTTGTTATCTCACATAATAGTCTCTGCCTTGATTGTAGTCTATGGCTGAACCTCCACAAATCACAAAGACAAGGTACTCATGAACACGTTATTTCAATGATTCAGTGATTTTCGATCACAACATCTTAAAGGCTGGGCGCATGAATAGGAAGAGTTCAGAAGGATATGGCCCAAATGCTGGCAAGTGGGCCTAGATTAATTTAGGACATCTTGTCGGCACGGGCGAGTTGGACTGAAGGGTTTGTTTCTGTGCTGTATATTTCTATGATCCTATGGTTCATTTACAGCCATAAGCCTCCACACCAACTCCTGTTTATGACCGCTGGCCACGCTCGGAGCGGCCGGCAGTTCATTCAACTCCGGGATACATCCTTAACCTCGCTTCACTCAAAGGCTTTGGGGGGTGGGTTGTGGTTGGTGGAGAAATGACAACAATGCGGAATACCTCCAAAGCTAGGGCGACTAAATCCTTCATTTTTTTTAAAAAAAGCATCTATTTACATATTATGTACAAAGCAACTTGAGATGCTGAATATACCCAAAATGAAGCCTCTGGATTATACTGCGATGATGGATGTGTTGCGTGCGTGAACACATGGACCGGATTGCTCTCACGCTATCACTTGCCTTGGATGTTCCCTGGAAATGACGTACTGATTAAACATTTTATCAAAAAAAACCATTACTGCTATCCCAACTAATTCAGAAAACGTTTAACGCGTACACTTGCAAAAAGAGCTGCATGACATGCAGGAACCAACTCAAACTGTACTGACAGGCACCTTCGCACTGTGGTACTCGGGGTCTATAAAAGTTGGAGCTCTGATGGTTTTGTTGATGGACACAGCGTACTGAGTGTGGTTTTCTGACATACTCTGGCGACTTTATTACGTGCAAGGGTCGGGGGGAACCCTTTCGAGGACGGCGCATGACACAGTAATTCGCCTCACACTCGCCCAGAAAGATACTCCAGAAAATTGTGCAGTACTCTTTCACTACAACGGTAAACTGATATTAAAAAGCAAGTAGACTTCTTGATTCTGCCTCCCAGTTATTTACAATAATTGTGTGTTTCCATGGGCAGATTTGGAGTACTTGCTTACGGGTTCGAAAATCTCATTTGTATTCTTAAACACGAACAGAAATTGCCGGAGAAATGCAACAGGTCTGGCAACATGTGCGGAGAGAAGACAAGAGTTAACCTTTCGAGTCCAGCAACCCTTCCTCAGAACCGTATTATTTGTATTCTTCCCCTTTTGAAACTTTACTTTTATGACTGACAGAAATGGGTGAGATTTCCTCCCAACCTCCTTAGATGCTATGCCTGTTGCTGTTTTTGCCATACTGCCACAGAGAGATGCAGAAAGGCCGTCAGACTGAGACGGGAACCCTGCTTTTCACTCCACAGAGGGGATCAGCAAAGGTTCCAGTTTATCCCCCTCGCGCTTTGCAGTGGGATTAGCCGTCCTGTAAACATACCGTCATTCGACGCTGTTCAAGACTCGCCGAGTCTAGCCCTCAGTGCTGAACGGCAAATAGCCTTAAAATCACCGACAGCCTTTATTTTGAAAAGGTCCGACCTCAGCCAGGGAAAGAAAAATGATTCCAAATCGTTATTTCAAATGCTTTAACTGAAATCTTAAAGGTATAAAATACCGAATTAAACACCCCCACCCCCACCAAGTTTCTCTCATCGCATTGTTACATGCAGTGGTTCCGTCTGGCTGTCATATGATGTGAATATTCACAGCACATACTGGGCATTGTAACCGCATACGATAGAGTAGCAAGTCTAACACAAACCTTTTGAATTCATTTCTGATCTACTCGATTGGCATATTTAGTGATCGTTTTTGAACAATTGTGCATTTGTTACTTTAACTTCACCATGCTACAACTAAAGATGTTTCTTTTTGTGAATCGAGAAAGATGGTTAATGTGATGAATCGGGTCAGTTTTGTGATAGGTGTTTGTATATTTGAAGTGAATTGGTTACTTAATTGATCTCTACTGGTTACCTTTGCTATTTGAAATTCCTTTCCATTTTATTCTGAAGGCTGGTTGGTTACACCAAAAAGGTAACTATCTGAGTCAAGGACAATTGTTTCCTCCATTGATACCTGATGCTTTGGAAGTTTTCAGTATTTGTGTTAGCCCCAAAACTCAACTAAATATTGATATTAACTTTTTTTTCCAGTTATGTAACATTTTCTACACTCAAAGCACTTGCATGTTATGCAGATTGTGCTCTCTGACAGATTGCAACAATTGTGTACCCTAACATTTTGATGTGTGTAACTATGTTTTTGTATTCACTATGTAATGGAGGCAAAGTACTAACCTCAGAGGAAATAACAATATCATACTCTCACAGAATCCCTCCAGGGCTCATTAATTCAGCATCGACCCTCCAAAGAGCAACCTATCCAGACCCAACCCCCATCCATTCCCTGTAACTATGCTTTTCCCATGGCTGATCTACATAGCCTGCACATCCCCAGACACTAAGGGCAATTTAGCATGGCCAATTCATCTCACCTGCACATCCTTTGGACTGTGGGAGGGAACTAGAGCACCTGGAGAAAACCCACACACACGGAGAAACTGCAAAGTTCACACAGACAGTTATAGAGTCACATAGCATGAAAACAGATCCTTCAGTCCAACCAGCCCAAACCAAACATAGTCCCAAACTACAAGAAGGAGAGAAGTTGCTGGAAAAGATCAGCAGGTCTGGCAGCATCCATGGAGAAAAAAAAAAATCAGAGTTAACGTTTTGGGTCCAGTGACCCTTCCTTAGTCCCAAACTGAACTTGTTCCACTAGCCTGCTCCTGATCCATATCCCTCCAAACCTTTCCTGCTAATATACTTACCCAAATGTCCTTCAAACATTGTAATTGTATCTACTTCCTCAGGAAGTTCATTCCACATATGAACAACGCTCAGTGTAAAAAATTTGCCCCTCATGTCTTTTTTTAAATCTCTCTCCTCTCACCTTAAAAATATGCCCCTTGGCGTTGCTATCTCCCATCCGAGGGAAAAGACAACTACTACCATTTTCTGAAGAAGGGTCCTGACCTGAAATGTCAGCTTTCCTGCTCCTCTGATGCTGCCTGGCCTGCTGTGTTCCATCCAGCTCCACACTGTGTTGTCTCTGATGCCAGCATTGGCAGTTCTTACTATCTCTACACTAACGTTATCCATACCTCCCATTATTTTATAAACTTCCATAAGGACACCTCTCAACTTTCTATGCTCTAGTGAAAAAAGACCAGGCCTATCCAGCCTTTCTCTCTAACTGAAGCCTTCCATACTTGGCAACATCCTGGTAAATTTCTTCTCAACCCTCTCCAGCTTAATAATGTCCTCCCTATAATTGGGCAACCAGAACTGGACGCAGTACTCCAGAAGAGGTCTCACCAAAGTCCTGTACATCATAGACATGACTTCCTAATACCTATACTCAAAGGTCTGAGCAATAAGGGAAAGCCTGCCAAACACCTTTTTAACCCCCCTGACTATACGTGACGCAAACTTCAAAAAATTATATACCTGAACCCCTAGGTCCCTCTGTTCTACAACACTACCCAATGCCCTACCATTAATTGTATAAGCCCGACCCTTGTTTGTTGTACCAAAATGCAATACCTCACAAATATCCAGATTGAATTCCATCTACCATTTTTCAGCCCATTGACCCATTTGATCAAGATCCCTTTGTTATCTTAGAAATCCTTCTTCACCATCTACCAAGCCACCAATTTTGGTGTTGTCTGCAAACATATGAACCATGTCTTCTATATTCTCATCAAAATCATTTATATAAATGACAAACAAAAGAGGATCCAGAACCGATCCCGGTGGAACACTGCTGGTCACAAGCTTCCAGTCCAAAAAGCAATCCCCACCACCACTACTTTCTGTCTCCTGCTATTAAGCCGAATATGTATCTAATTGGCAAGTTCACACTGAATCCCATGTGACCTAACTTTAGTGATTAATCTACCATGCAGAACCTTGTCAAAGGCATTTCTAAAGTCCAAGTAAACAAAGTCTACTGCACTGCCCTCATCAATCTTTTTGGTAAATCCCTCAAAACAAAAATTCAATCAAGTTTGAGAGATACAATTTTCCACGCAGAAAACCATGCTGACTATCCTTAAAAAGTTCTTGCCTCTCTAAATGTCGATAAATCCTATCTTTCATGATGACCTCCAACAATTTACCCACAACTAAAGTTAATCTCACAGGTCTATCATTCCCTGGTTTCTCCTTACAACCTTTCTTAAACAAAGGCACAACTTCAGCCACCCCCAAGTCAACTTGCACCTCACCCGTAATTAGAGTGGATAGAGTGGAAGTGGAGAAGATGTTTCCACGATTAGGACAGAGCTTCAGAGTAAAGGGATGACCCTTTAAAAGTGAAATGAGGAGGAATTTAGCCAGAAGTTAATCTGTGAAACTCATTGTGAAGAGGACTGTGGAGGCGCACAAGTCATTGAACTTAACACAGAGATAGATTAATTCTTGATTGGTAAGGGGATCGGGAGTACAGGGAGAAAGCAGGAAATGTGGTTGAGAAATACATCGGCCATGATTGAAAGGACAGTTCAGACTCGATGGGCTGAATGGCCTAATTCTATTTCTATATCTTATGGTGTTATAAATTTTAAGTCATCAGTTGGATTTCAAACCTGTAACTCATCCACCCTATTCTAAATTCTAATGTAAGAAAAATCTACATTAATAATTACTAAGTTCTTCCTTCTCATGCTTATTAATGCTGCCTTGAAAATTACAAGATTAGATCTACATACTCAATCTAACATTTAATTGGTCATATAAAGTATAATTAAGCTTATTGGAACATTAGCATTGTATTACATATACTATAAGCTTCCCTCTTGTGACTGCAAATTTTGACTGATTCCCTTGGTCTTAAAATTCACTCAAAACATTTTTTATGCAGAAAGCAGGAAGTTTATCAACTTTCAGTCATATTTGAGACTGGACTGAAACCTGACTTGAGAAAATATGGACATTACATGTTATTCTGCAATTATAAAATCTTAATATCGGAATCGTGAGGACCTATAGACCTGGCATATTTGTGACAGAAGCAACAATGCTGTATCTCACACAGGATCAGTTTTTCCCTCTCAGATGGCTTTCAGGGAAATTTTAGAAATTATACAGAAATAAAAACAGAAAGACATGTTGCAAGATTTCACTGACTACATGGACTGGCTCTCAATTATAACAGCCGTTGATAGCTAAGTTGAAAGATCAGCATGCTGCCTAAAGATAGCCATCGGTTTATTTGGCAGCAGTCATACACTGATGAATATTGGAAATTAGATCAAATTGATTCATCCTTCAGTCCTTCATGTCGGCTCATAAGACATTCCAAATGGTCGGTCAGTTTCAAGACAAAAATCAACAGAAGAGCCTGTGTTCGGGGACAGGATAGCTTGACTCCAGATGAGGAAGGTATGGGAACACAGAGGGAGCATTTGAGGAGATTCAGCCACTGTCAATGTCCAAAAATTACAAGGTCCATGCAAGCTGTGTGGCTGTGAGTGACTAATGGAATTCCACAGGAGTCAGTGTTGGGACTAAGACTATTCACATTGTACATTAATGATCTGGATGAAGGAACTGAGGGCATTGTTGCTAAGTTTGCAAATGTCACAAAGATAGGTGGAGGGACAAGTAGTGTTGAATAAGCGGGGAAGTATGGAAGTACTTGGACATGCTAGGTGAGTAGAGAAAGAAGTGGCATGATTAGAATTAGAATGAGCTTTATTGTCACATGTACTCACATGAGTATGGTGAAAAGTTTACACATTGTCACTTACAGCGCCATCTTAGGTACAAAGGTACCGAGGTACAGATTCAAGGACAAATTCTTTGGAGAAAAATATATTGAAAAATAAAGAAATAAAAAGTCCAACATTGCAGATCATAAGAATAAATTAGAAAATTTAGAAATAAAAAAGTTCAGAACAACAGTCCTTCAAACCCTGTTCATGTCAGCACTTAGCCTCCTCAAGGCTGAGGCCGGGAGACCACTCTATATACACCTCAAGGCTGAAAGACCGCCAGCTGGGTCTGGACTGAGGCCAGGAGTCCAGGATATCGTCGAGCAGAAAGGATGGAAATAAATGAGTAAAAAGGAAAAGAAATGGACAGAGCAGTGGAGCTTTGGCTGAAGAGTCGACTTCATCATCGGGGAAGGAGGGGAGGAGAGATGGGAGGGGAATGGAGGGGAGGGAGAGAAGGAAGGAGAGGGGAAGAGTCAAGGGCCCAGTGGGGCAAGCTAACCACTGAATCTGATGGTGGAGAAGATGGATTTGAAGATGGGAAAGTTCTAGAAATCTGAACCCAGCTTGGTGGGGGTGGGGGAGATGGAAAAGCAAAAAAAAAGTGTGGGTTACAGTGGATGGGGAGGGGGGTCTATAACATTGATGAAAAGTCCAGTGAGATGTCGCCTTTAATCTGAAGGAGGAAGGGAGTAAACAACAAGAAGAATGCCGGAGGTTGTGGCTCAAATCCAGGGAGGGGCAGGGTCTTGGGGTCTTTCCCCCTCCTCCCCTCTCTTAGGGAGGTGCAAGACTTTAGAGCGGGACAAAGAAGGTTTCTTTCAGAGAGGAGGGGTGGGGAGACTCCCCAGTCTCAGAGGGTGGGAAGGTGAGTAGACAGGGCTGTCCTGGACTGTCGTCAAGGCACTGGTCCTCCTTGGCGACGGTTGCTCCTCGCTCATGGCCCAGGCTGTACACCCTACCCATGCAAAGGGGAAGACATGTCACCAGTACTCACTTTACACTCCCCTCTCCACCCACAGTCTACCTGTCCCCATTCACCCACACCCAGCACCATCATGACACCAAGACACGGAAGGTCATTGTGTTTTTTTTCCCTCTCTCCTCCACCTGCACTTTTCCATTACAAGATCCTGTATAGGCTGCTGGATACCTTCCGGGGGCATGCACCAGTCACTTGCTAAAGTGATCACTGGGGTACCAGGGTCTGTTCCTGGGCTTTCGAGGCACCTTGATGATGGCCATCTTGGAGTTTGGAAGACAACATGACAAAGTGTGAAGTTACAAATTTTGGCAGGAAGCATAAAGGTGTAAACTATTTTATTAAATGGGAAAAGACTTCAGAAATCTGAACTGCAAAGGGACTTGGGAGTCCTAGTGCAGGATTCTCTTAAGGTTAGCATGCATATCCAGTTGGTGGTTAGGAAGGCAAATGCAATGTTGGCATTGATTTCAACAGGCTAGAAAACGAGAGCAAAGATGTACTGCTGACGCTATATAAGGCTCTCTTTAGAATGCATTCAGAACATTGAGAGCATTTTTGGGCCCCATTTAAGGAAAGATATGCTGGCTTTGGAGGGGGTCCAGAGATGGCTTACAAGAATGATCCCAGGTCTGAAGGGCTTGTTGTTTGAGGAGCGGTTGAGGACTCAGGGTCTGTACTTGATGGAGTTTTGAAGTATAAGGGGGATCACAATGAAACTTACACTACTAAGAGGCCTGGATAGAGTGGACATGGAGAAGCTGTTTCCGCTCGTAGGAGAGACCTGGACCCAAGGTCACAGCCTCAGATTGCAGTGCTGACCCTTTAGAACTGAGATGAGGAGGAATTTCTTCAGCCAGAGTACGATGAATCTGTGGAACTCATTGCAGCAGAGGGCTGCGGGGGCCAATAGTTATCATATCCTCTTCCACCTACTTCTCACAATTACTTACTGACTTGAACTTTCTCCGAAAATTACCATTTAAGCTTGTTTTCCTTTGTGCTTCATTTCTTATCTCATGTTTCTGAAAAATTACTTGGTTTCTGCCGTATCTGTCATTTTGTCCCATCGCTACTTAAAAATCTCTTTAGACGCCTCACTTGACAGCCTCAGGGTTATTCTTTGCCATTGTTCGTACCCTTTCATCAATTACTTAAACACCTCTCTATTACTGATGCTATCACATCAAATATATCCATTGACATAAAGACAGAAAACGCTGCAGAAACTCAGCAGTCTGGCAGCATCTGTGAAGGAAGAAACAGTTAACGTTTTGAGGCTGTTATGACTCTAGAACTCTGTTCTAATAGAGCAATTGTTAGAACCTGTACTCTAATATATTCTGAGATAGTAGAAACTGCCAATGCTGGAGAATCTGAGATAGCAAGGTGTACAGCTGGATGAACACAGCTGGCCAGGCAGCATCAGAGGAGCAGGAAAGCTGCTCCTCTGATGCTGCTTGGCCTGCTGTGTTCATCCAGCTCTACACCTTGTTATCTCTAATATATTTTCTCTGGTTTCATGCATCTGATTTTGCTGCACAATCAAATCCTTAAACAACTGACAGCATCATAAAAATTCTCAAGATCTTATCGCGTATACTTATGCAAAAGTTGAATTTTTTACACTACTTTTTAAGGTTAAATTTATGGGGTCAACTATTACATGGATACCACTTTAGAGGGGCTGAAATTCATGCCTGTCAAAATTCCTACCGAATTATTAGCGGAAGCCCAATTGGTCTCTAAATGAATAAATTTTAAATAAAAACACAATGAATTATGGTAGTTACTGGATAAAGATTAATAGAAACAAAAATGAATTAGTAATTCTTCCGTCGCCTTTTTTTTCTTGTTATTCTCTTTATTTTTAAAAAAGAAGAGTTTACCTTGGAGCAGCGATGACACCATTTGTGCAGCTGAGGGCCAGAACGGAGCAGACTGGAGACCCGCAGTAGAGTGGGACAGCTAGCAGGCTGGAGGTGTGGAGTGGGACGGCCAGCAGACTGGAGATGTGGAATGGGACAGCCAGCAGACTGGAGTCCTGGAGCACTGGAGCACAGTGAGGCGGCCAGCAGACTGGAGATCCAGAGCGGAGCGCATTGGCCATACTAAAGGTGACTACTAATTAAACTAATCATAGTGCTCGTTCGATAATGAACTTAAGAAATCCGGAGCCCAACGCTGGAGCGAATTGCACATGGAAACACATAATAGCACGAAAAAGTTCATTTTCTGATCGTAACATTTATGTACAGGATAACACCTTCGCTCACAAATGTTGAACAGTTATCTGTGAAGATGAGATATATGGAAAATTCCAGACTTTTTGCCAAAAATAGGAGTTCAACTTTAACATGAGATTGACTTTATCGAGTATATACCGTAAAAAATTCTATGGTCGTAAAATTTTGTTAATCATGAGCACCATTTCATTACGAATTATCAGTCGTCTAATTTGAATGGAAACATAGTCACTTCAGTCCTAGTTAGATGCTTTGATTCTAAACTGGCTGTTCACATGGCTAGCTTCGGTAAACCATGGTTGTTCTCCATAGAGAAGATTGAACGGAAATAGACTACATTAACTGCATCACATATAAATAAGTAGAAATAGATTAAGAACATTTACAAGAATGACAAAATACCACAAACACTACCAATGCCCTCAGGATTTACCACAGTTACTCACATAGTACAGATATGTCATAATAATTAAGGGTACTTCAGAAGTCAATTTGAAGAGTTGTTATAATGTTGCATATAGGACACACTGCTGTGGCACTGAGGAACACAGAACATGTGATCCCGATCTTTATTTCTTGTCTGCGTTATTGGCAGCAAGGAATATCTTAGCCTTCTGTAATTGTGACACTTCTTTAAATAAAAACAGAAGTCACAATAAAATGAACATAAAACATTTTTTTGTAATCATTTTATGCTTAACTTGTTTTTACACAAAGACACATCTATTTACTGTCTCAACATAGAAAACATTCCAAGGCACTTTGCAGTGTAGTAAGTGGAGTGAAAAGTTTAATTGAGACAGCATATTGGAGCAGTGATAAAAAATGAATCTTGATAAGATTGTAAACAAGGAGTAGTGAATCAGATAAATGTGAGGAATGAGTTTCAGGGCATCACTTACTTAAGTAATAGTACATCAAGACAATCGATTCACTTTACAATCCAGTTAAGACGTAAAAAAGTGAAGCCAACAATAATTTTTAAAGTGCATTTTGTATAAAGTAATAAATGACAATAATTTAGTTACAGCATCTGGGACAAGATATACAGGGCAGACTTCATACAAACATTTGGAAAACAAATCTGAGCTGAATGCCACCATAAAAATGCATCATAGAGAGGATTGGAAAATTAAACTATTCATTTTAATATTGTTCAAACCTCTACTTTTTCAGATAGTCTTAAGAAAATGGGTGCCTGGTGCCATTTTTGCAACTTAAAATAATCTTATTTATCATGTCACTCAGAAAGATCTTAAAAAAATTATTCTTCAAAGTAATTTATTGCCAATAATGTTTGAAAGCCAAACATGACCATGATTTATCACAAAGAGGGATCCCATAATCCAATAAGTGCAGATGTAGGGTTGTCCATTTTGAATCTAGAAAGTAAAATTAGTGACATTTAAATGGTGAAAAGTTGGAAGTAACAGTAATGCAAATAGATTGGAGAGCATATTCATCAATGATTAAAATATCACAGGGAGATATAGCAAATAATCAAAACATCTACTCGAATGCTAGCTTTTGGAAAATTAGAATACAAGAGGAGAAGCCCAAGTCTAAGTAACACCTCAAGCAGCTAATGTACAGGCTATTTTGGATTTTCTCATGCTTAAATGTGAAGTGACATTTTATGTTCTGTTGGTATGAATGTACTATACAGCAAGTTTGTTCTGAACTTCACCACTGTCATGCGCCCTTAAAAAACATATTCAAAAGAGGCAGAAAGTTTGAATGGATGGAAGAGCGTCAAAGTGCCTTTGAAACTTTAAAAAGCAGTGCCGACAACAGCACCAGTTTTAGCCCACTTAATAATGCAAAACTATTTACTGTTTGATGCCATTGCTTTATTCAGCGTTGGTGGAGGAGCTGTTTTGTTGCAAGATAATATGAGCCCTTCAGTTATTTTATGTATGATATGAAGAAAATAACCTCATGCCAACAAAAGTATTCAATAGTTGAGATTGAGACATTGAGTGTTGTGCTGGCCATTTTGAAATATACACTAGCAACAACATGGAAGAAACGAAATCAAAAAGTGCTGGAAAAGCTCAGCAGGTGTGGACAGAAATCAAAGTTAACATTTCAGGTCAAGTGACCCTTCCTCAAAACTTTTGGCAGCAAGAAAAATGTCGGTTTATATGCAAAAGATAGGGTGGTGGAAGGGGGTAAGGAGTAAACGACAGTGGGAATAGAGAAAGAACAGTTGGACGGACAAAGGAGTGGATAATGATCTGTCTAGGAGGTTGAATAGCTATTAATGGGGACTGTTAGTGCTGAACAATAGTTTGTACGCAATAGCAGACGATATGATAACGAGCCCTGGTGTGGGGGGTTGAGGTAAGGACATGGGAGAGCTCAATCCCTAAAATCAACGAACTTGATATTGAGTCCAAAAGACTGCAGGGTCCCCAAGTGGAAAATGAGGGTGCTGCTCTTCCAGCTTGTGCTGAGTTCGCTGGAGCACTACAGCGAGCCTGAGACAGAGATGTTGGCCACGGAACAGGGTGGTGTGTTGAAGTGGCAGGCAACTGGAAGCTCAGGATCTTTTTTACAGACAGAACGTAGGTATTCTGTGAAGCAGTCACCCAGGCTACGCTTCGTTTCCCCGATGTAGAGGAGGCCACATTATGAACAGCGAATGCAGTAGACTAGCTTGTGTGAAGTGCAGATAAATCACTGCTTCATCTGGAAGGTGAGTTTGGGCCCTTGGATACTGAGGAGGAAGGAAGTAAGCAGACAGGTGTTACACCTTCTGTGGGTTGTGGGCGGGGTGGGGGGGGGATAGTTGTGTGGTGTGGGAGGGTTCGGGCGTGAAGGAAGCAGACGTGAGGGTGTCCTGGAGGGAATGGTCGGTGTGGAAGACTATCAAGGGATGGGAGGGGAATATGTATCTAGTGGTGGCATCCTCTGGACAGTGGAAGAAATGACTGTTAATGATCCTCATGAACGTGGAAGAAAGCATTGTTAATACAGACCACAACTATTTTGACTTTCTTTCAAAAATTCTGGGACAAGAACCTCTACTTATTTTGATGGAGCTTCATTCTCCAATCCTGTAGTTTGAAAATTGTTCATGCGCATGGAAAAAGAAAATATTATTGCAAACACATGATCAGGAGCACATACACAAAACAGCACGGAACGTTGTACAAATGAGCCTTTGTAAAAATGGCTGTGATGTAAACCAATATATACCTGATGAAAATATTATTACTACTACATATTAATGTTATCACTGTTAGTATGACATAGAATTAGTGTTGAGATAAGTGTCTTTGAATAATGAAAATGCCTCTAAGATACATTTTCATCCTTCTTTGGCGATGGAAGTGTGATATAAACTATTGTTTCTATACATTATAACAATTTATTTTAAGCATGGATTTTCTGTATCTGAAGTTAACTTGTAAGTGTTTCTGCAGCCATGGTGATTTATTTTGCAGCAGTTTGAGAGAGCTTCTTTTGCAACACTAATGGATTCAGCTGAGGATGTTTTAGGACTTAACAAGATAAACCATTACGCTTTAAGTTCTCAAGGATATGTCATGAATATACTAATGTCATAACTGCTAAAAATTTCCAGTCTTAGGGGTTTTTTAAGCTTAGAGAAATAGCCTTAGCTTACAGGGAGAAACTTATTTTAGTTTTACTTTGTTTTGACAGATCTGTGGAGTCCTCGGATGGAGATGGTTGAATAGAGCAATGTTCCTAAGAAGAGGAGAATTGCGCAAAAATAGGTTACCTTACAATAAGGAGTTGATGATAGTCCAAAGTCAGAAATATCTGGATAAAACCCTGAAATATTTACATGAAGCTAATTAAGTTTAAGTTCTAGTATAAAATATCTCCAGGAAGAAGCTCTCAGTATTTTAGACGTGGAACTAAAATCTCAGTTTACCTATCAAGGTGTCAGAAAGATTGTTTTTTTCCCCCCTGGTGAGTACTGTACAAAGGGTGCTTTGGGGTACCGTACAGGGGATGTTTTTGGGACTTGCAAAGAAGTGTTTGGGAATGAATGAGATTATGCTTTTATGCAATGTGTTCAAAAATATTTGAATTTGGGTTAAAAGTAAATTGCTTGATTTGTTCAACTTTATCTTCATTTAATCAATAAATTTGTTTTATTGTTTTATTGTTTAAAAAACTCTGTGGCATAGTCTGCTTATGTTTCAGTGAGAGACCATCTCGATAAAATCAAAACAAAACATGTTCTTGATCACTCACAGAAAGCAAGAACTGCAGATTCTGGAGTCAGAGTCAACAAAGTATGGAGCCGGGAGCAACACCTCATATTCCACCTTGGGAGCCTACAGTTCAATGGCCTGAACAGTTAATTCATCAGTTTTAAAATCTCCCCGATCCCGGCCTCAGCCCACATCCAACCATCCCTCTCATCCCTGCCTCCTTGACCTGACACAACCTGCCCATCTTCTCTCCCACCTATCTGCCCCTCTCACCTCACTGACCAATCCCCACCACTCCCTACCTGCACTCACATATCACCATCCCACATACCTTCCCCAGCCCCATCCCCATCCCTCCTCTCTCTATTGATTTCCCAGATAAATTCTCCCTCCCCATCTGTGAAGAAGGGTCCTGACCCGAAACGTCGGCTTTCCTGCTGCTGCCTGGCATGATGTGTTCCTCCAGCTTCACACTGTGTTGTCTCAAAATACGTACGAGCAAGCTGGAATTCAATTCAGGATCTGACTTGACCAATAATGTCAGCCAGGACCATAACAGAATAATCAAATTTCAAAACAATTCAATGAAAAGCCTGCATTATCTACACAGAATATTGCATAATCAGTAGATAGTCCAGCTCCTTTTATCTGAAACACCCAAGGGTTCTTTCATGCATCCACTGATTTTAGTAAAACCATCAGACACCACCCAAAAAAGTTAGAGTTTTTTTTTCTCTCCAGGTTTGAATTTAAGCCAGCGAGCTCAATCTCTGAGCTTTTCCCTGTCACATTTTCCATACAGTACATATTATTCTACAATAAATAACCTACAGCATAAAATTCA
Organism: Ginglymostoma cirratum; assembly: GCA_024137785.1. NCBI lineage: Eukaryota > Metazoa > Chordata > Chondrichthyes > Orectolobiformes > Ginglymostomatidae > Ginglymostoma > Ginglymostoma cirratum. The sequence goes on along the minus strand of JAHRHZ010000267.1, from coordinate 7,168,092 downwards.
ATGGTATATCATCTTCAACACTGTCCAAAATTGCACTTAAATGTTTAGTAAAATAGCATTCAATTCCTACAGCCTCTGCCTGAGCTAATGTTTCTGCAGCCAAAGTGCTTTCAGGAACCTTTTTTAAAGCTTCCCAAGTTAAATGACATTTCGCATTCTCTCACGTCAGAAATATTATGAAACCAGCCACAATAGAATACTCATCAGGAATATTAATGTGAAAAATATTGCTAAACATTACAAATTTAATGTTCTTTGGGTTGCCCAAGTAAGGAAACTTAGGGACGCATTACTCCCAAAAAAATTATTTATGTTTCATCTGCCCTGAAAACAGCCATGACTTTGATTGTTTCATTGCAGTATTTAACTCCCACACAGCTCAACTGACCAATAAAGCTTCACAATTGTTCTGTCTTTAGATAATGAAAATTTTTCTGTGAGGGCCAAAGGTAATTAACAGGGATGGGAATAATTCAGAACGCAGGTTTGTTCATTTACAGTTATTTCAGGGCAACTCTGCTTAATATTTCAAACCAATATATTTAAAAGTTCCATAAGCTTGGCCCCAATTTAAAATCCTACTTTAATATAACACATTCTTTAAATTCATACTATGAGGAAATGATTAACATGCATCATGAAGATGCCTGAAATTTCCTATTCTGATCCAAATAAAATATTGTGGGATTTGCTGTTGTTATTTGAACACAATCTATTTTCAGTAAAACCCAGGTCCCTAAACCTGATATGCCTCAGAGGCATCATTCAGGCCAGGGACACTTTTATCTTTATTTTCCCTAGATCTCCTCTGTAACTCCTGCTGCCATGGGACAGTTTCAAAGAAATTTCACTAAAATTGTTAAACCGCAGGATACAGTTTTGAGAGGATTGATCTGCAATGCCATGAAAATGTGGCCAAACAAGATAAAACAAACTGTCATGATTACTCGTTCCACTATGGCAGAGTCGACTATAACATTTTAACTAATCTGTTCCACATGTTGTTAAGGTCCAAGCATCGTACAGTGTCTACAAATAACAGAATCTGCAACTAATATTTTCACAACAGGACTAAAGCACCACTTGACCAGTATAATCTGTTCTGTTTCATCACTCTCTCCAAGCTCTTCCTCAGAATTTGTATCAAGAAGTGTAAAGGACCCTACCTCTTCGTTTTGGGTAGTTTGTCACGCAACACTTCTTTTGAGTCACATCTGAAGGAACCATTAGCTGTGTCTTGGGCATTTCAGAGATTCATTTCCCTATTATTGTTGTTTTAATTTTATGTTCTGCTGTAATAGCTAGATCTGCAAAAGGGACTTTTGTACTTCTATTGTATCTCCATTGCTGATTATTTTAAAATGTTGCAATAATTAGGTTCTTTATTGCATCACTTTGGTATGTGTTCATTGAAGACTAAAAGGAACAACTGAGATAACAAGCGTGGGGCTGGATGAACACAGCAGGTCGAGCAGCATCATAGGAGCAGGAAAACTTGACGTTTCGGGCCTAGACCCTTCATCAGAAATGGGGGAGGGGAAGAGGGTTCTGAAATAAATAGGGAGAGAGGGGGAGGCGGATAGAAGATGGATAGAGGAGAGGATAGGTGGAGAAGAGGCAGACAAGTCGAAGAGGCGGGGATGGAGCCAGT
>JAHRHZ010000267.1:7139975-7156441 GCA_024137785.1 Ginglymostoma cirratum | reverse complement strand
CCACACTCCCCTCCAGCCCCACCACACCCGGCACTTTTCCTTGTAACCGCAGGAAGTGCTACACCTGCCCCCACACCTCCTCCCTCACCCCAATCCCAGGCCCCAAGAAGACTTTCCACATCAGGCAGAGGTTCACCTGCACATCTGCCAATGTGGTACACTGCATCCGCTGTACCCGTTGTGGCTTCCTCTACATCGGGGAAACCAAGCGGAGGCTTGGGGAGCGCTTTGCAGAACACCTGCGCTCAGTTCGCAACAAACAACTGCACCTCCCAGTCGTGAACCATTTCAACTCCCCCTCCCACTCCTCAGACGACATGTCAATCCTGGGCCTCCTGCAATGCCACAGTGATGCCACCCGAAGGCTACAGGAACAGCAAATCATATTCAGCCTGGGAACCCTGCAGCCCAATGGTATCAATGTGGATTTCACAAGCTTCAAAATCTCCCCTCCCCCAACCGCATCCCAAAACTAGCCCAGCTCATCTCCACCTCCCTAACCTGTTTTTCCTCTCACCCCAAGCCACACCCCCATCTCCTATCTACTAACATCATCCCGCCCCCTTGACCTGTCCGTCCTCCCTGGACTGACCTATCTCCTCCCTACCCCCCTACCTACACTCACCTTTACTGGCTCCATCCCCGCCTCTTCGACTTGTCTGCCTCCTCTCCTCTATCCGCCTCCCCCTCTCTCACTATTTATTTCAGAACCCTCTTCCCCTCCCCCATTTCTGATGAAGGGTCTCGGCCCGAAACGTCAAGTTTTCCTGCTCCTATGATGCTGCTTGACCTGCTGTGTTCATCCAGCCCCATGCTTGTTATCTCGGATTCTCCAGCATCTACAGTACCTTTTATCTCTAACTCAAGCAGCGATGCAGCTTTGTGTTTTGGGGGGTGGGGGGGGGCTAGGGGGAAGTGAAGAGGGTGCAGATTATCACGTGACTTGAGTCCACCCTTACAATATCACCACGGGCACCCTCTCGGCTTTCCCACAACCGTCAAACAGCGTGAACAAATAAACGTCGCCATTAGATTTAAAAGAACAATGCCAATCAACAACAACCCCCACCATCCACCACACCCCACCCGACCCGACCCCAAAAATTATCAAGTCCAAAGCTTCAGGAGACTCCAGCCGCAACTCCGTCGTCCGGTAGGAGCAGAGACTTCCGGTCCGGGGAAAGGCGGCCGTTGCCATGGAGGATAGGCGGGACTTCCGGCTTGGGGCCGTTGCCATGGGCAGGCCCGGGGGCGGGGAAGAGAATGGGGTCTGGAAGCGGGGTGAAGGGGAAGAGACGGGTGAATTCCCGTCGGCGCCTGCGCACCCTGCTCCTGCTCCCCGCCGAGCCTGGGCAGAAGGCGGACGTCGATTGGTTCCTGTCGCCTCGGACGTCATGATCATGAGAGCAGGTGCGATTGGACGGGTCTGATTTTATTGTCTGGCTCGGAGAGCTGGAGAAATCTGCTGAATTGATATTCTTCTGATTTTTTACAGGGCTTCAAGGTACGCGCGGCTGATTTTACCGTGAATTCAACTGAATTTAGAGAGATTTCTCCCACCCCCTCCCTCCTGTCCTTCCCTGCCGGGCTGCGGTGGTGAACAGGAGGCAGCGGGGTGGGTTTTTTTTTGTTATTTCAGAAAGTGGCTAAAGTTGCCGTTGGTTAGCGTGGCCTGGCCTGGCCCGGCCCGGCCTCCCTCCCAGCGGCTGGTAGGTCATCCCCGTGAATTGAAGTACTCCCCACTTCAGACATCCCAGTTCAGAGTCACGGCAACCGCTGCTAGCAAACTTTCCGTTAGCTGAGAGAGAGAGAGGAATAAGCTCCCCTCTTCCCCGAACCGTCCCGCCAACGGCACCTACTCGGTTACCCCTCCCCCCTCAATCCGGCGGACACTCTCTCTCTCTCTCTCCCGTCCACCCTGTCCTGGTGGATGGGGCGGGCGGGGACGACAGACACACATACACACACACGGTGGAGGATTTCACCAGAATGGCCCAGGCGCTGCTAACTTCACTCATGCGCACTTGCTGGGATCTGCTTGCTTTCATTCACTCCGGGAGGGAGGGCACTTTGTAGAATTTTGCTGTAACCACAGCCAAATCCGTAGAATAAACATGCAGCACACCGTATGCTAGTCTGGCGCCTGCCTACACAAGTAATCCGGTCTAATATGCTGCAAATTAACGAGAGTAATGTGACGTTTTAAACGGTACATCGACTGTGCATTCAATGCCGTATAATCTAAAGTAAATTTTGTTTGATGTAAACACAATATGTAAGACAACACTATGTTCTAACACCATAACCTATTATATCACAGTCCATTAAAATTTAACTTAATGTATAATATTACAATAGAGCAACATTAACCGCAGCTAACAGGGACAGTCTAAAATGACATTGCGATTTACTAATACATAATTGTAGAATGTATCCTGTTCTATAAAAATGCAGTAACGAAGTACAGTTTAATACGATGTAAAATGTAGTACAATTAAATATAACTTGGCACACGATGTCTTACAATTTAGTAGCCAACAATTTAATTTAACAAGTGCAGAATTACAAGCTTGACATAATTTAAGACAGGGTGCAATATAATTTAACATGCAGCACTGCTGTCCAATTCAACTGCTATCCAGTGCTGCATAGTTCATTATGTACCACTGAATTTGATTAATCTAAACTTCCTTTTAGTTCTCCAAACCCACCTTTGTTATTTATCCAAATTATGCCCTGCAGTTCATAAAATTCTGAATAAATTAACAATTATTTGCAAATCCATATATCAAAACAATTGATTATATTTTAAAGGAAGTAGTTGGTAATTGTGGTGGATAGCAATAGAAGACAATACAATTTGCAGCAGCTTTTCCTTAACATGCTAAAAAGCGCTGGATATTTGGCATAATGTTTTGAAATGAGAAGGTCAACTTTGTTTGAAGTATTTGGATTTGTCATGTCACATTTTTGCCATCATTTTTTCATGTCCAAGTAAAGGAAAACTTGTCTGGCACTCTTAGCGTAATGTTGGTCAGGCACTTGTCTGCTTTTGGAGCAGGAATGTTTGCTGTTTAGATTTTGTTACTTGTTAAATTAGCTTTCCTTGCTCTCCTCTTGAACCTTTCTCTTACCAGTAAAATACAACTTCCATGGCTTTGGTCAAAGGTTTAAATAGTTTTGAAACTTCTTTGAACCGCTTATTGCGCTAAATACTGTTTGGCATTTTTTAAAACAAAATATGTGCAGTTACAAGTTATAGTCAATTGCACCTTTATTCCCACACTGCCAAGTTTCTGGTTGCAGTCATAAATCCACAGGAGTTCCAGGAATTTAACCCATATATTAAAGAGTATCTGTTTCCTATGGCAGAAGCGTTAATAACCAGAGGACACATCTAAATAATTGTGGGGAAAAAAGGCAAAATTTTTTTTTCAGTAATCGATAGAAACTTGAATGCAGTCAGCTTTATACCGATGAATGCATATTCATGAATAGACTTCAAAATGGAATTGGATAAGTATATGAAGGGAGTAGAGAAGGGAATAACTGGGTTTTCCTTTCTGGACTGAAAGGATGGTATCGTGGAGGAGACAACCAATAATTCTGTGACCATTGAGATGGCATCATAGATTATCTTTCCCTTTCTTTAGTCCAAACTAATCAATTTTGAAGTTATTTGTGTTGCCCTTTGCTGATCTATACCAAGATCAGTTAAGTCAGTAAAGGTGGAAAATAAAAACAGAAAGAACTGCGGATTGCTGTAAATCGGGAACAAAAACAAATTTGCTGGAAAAGCTCAGCAGGTCTGGCAGCACCTGTGAAGGTAAAAACAGAGTTCATGTTTCGGGTCCGGTGACCCTTCCTCAGAACTGATGGTGGCTGGCATTGTCTTAATCTGTGCAGTCTATACACTAACAGCTTGATGTCATATAGTAAATAGTGCAGAAGTTTCAAAATTACTTCATGAGAGCACTATCAAATTAAATTTGGCATGAAACTACAAAAGATCCTCTGACAAGTGACTAAATCTTTTCAAAAAGGTTAGTTTTAAAGGAGAGGAAAGAGAGGAGTGGGGTTGCAGGGAAGCCCACAATTTGGGGCTGAGGTAGCTAAAATATGTATTCCAATGGTAGAATGACTTAAAAATTTCAGGCATGCTGAAGCCTTGTGTTGTGCAGTTCAGAAGAGCGACAAACATCGTGAGAGGCAATGCCGTGGAAGGATTTGAAAGGATGTGAATTTTCTCATTGTGATCTTGTTGCACCTGGATTAAATGTCGGTTAGTAAGGGATGAGAGGAAAACAGAGCTTGTTGGGAGTTGTGGTTACTGTGAAATATTTATTCACATCTGTACAGACTAAGTTGGCCTATTATTTGTACAGCCAAGTGGAAAGGGAGAAATAGGAAATGTATTCTGCAACTTCAATTTGTATTAATATCTGATTTGCACTGAAAACATTTGCATTAAGGAATTGAATTAAGCAGTTTGTCAGTTTGTTTGGTAACTTAATTGGATGGGCTGATTATATATTACACCCTCTGAAAATTTATAAATTATTCGCATACTGTATTTTCAATATATGGTACAAGTGCAATAGAAGTAGCTGTATTGTGCTTGTCTTTTGTATTCTGGAGATTTAAGCACTAAACTATAAATGGAGACTTTACATGTTAAGATGCTAACTGAAAATTTATACGTTAAGGTGCTAATATTATTGACTTTGTTGATATTAATATTGCTTGGTTAACATTGTTAATTTGCTTTCTCCCTTTGAGCTATTTACATTTATTTGCTGAGACATTTAAGAAATTATGACCCAAAGGCAAAATAATGAGACATGTTTGTGTTCATGTTGTGGTTTTATGATCTATCAGATGCTTTGGTGTAGAAGTTGATTGTAATAATGATAAAACTTTCAGTGCTCAAGATGATTACTGTGTAAAACTCACTGCAGCTTCTGGTGTCCACACATGCCCAGTAAAAACACACAAATTCGAAAGCTGCTAGGAGTGACACCCTGCTTGCCCATACAATGCACAGTTGCAGTTTTTGCAGATGCGCTTAGCATAGAAACTGATGATTTGAACAATGTTTAATACACTATTCCAGCTGGAAATGATTGTTCATGTTACAGCATGTTGAAATGGATTTTCAATAGTGGACTTGATCATAATTATGGCTGAACAACCTCTCTGGTTCTGAAAATCTCATTCTGGAAGTGTAGGGTTTTCTGTTCCATGATAAATTTTGTAGATTTTTAATAACTTTTATTCTTTGTTTAATACATCACCAATCACTAGATCTAGTGGACAGTTTACTTTTAAGGTTGTTAGCAAATGCCCTCTCTTTCCCTGATGACCAGAAAGCTTGGGCCATTGTCTCAATGTTTGCAGGTAGGAATACAACTGTGCCGAGTGTTCTGTTACCTCAGGGAGCACGTCAGAGTAAGTTGAAAGTGCAGTTGCAGCGGCCAACAGAGTGGCCTACTGGCTTGCACTTTGCCACAGTAATTGAGCAATAAGAACAATTTTATTTTCTTTGGCTTGGCTATGAGAAAAGTCAATTCCTTTCAATAAGAGAACACAATCTATTCCTCAACATGGGTGCAAATATGCTGTTACCATTCAGTAATACCTTTTGAAATGTTGAAAATTACTCCTTTGAAGAAACCAGTTGTATTTTTTGTATTTAAAAACCACTGGTTTCGCCTCCAGCTGAGGAACCGTGCAGTGCGAGGTGGAGAAGCAGTCTTGTCTTACAAAGTTATCTTCGATCGAATGTGACAGGAGGGTCGGGAGCCAATGAGAATGGGGGATTGTCCACAGGTATGATTGAATTGATAGTGTCTTAAGAAATTTGTTAAACAGGGTAGATCGAAGATTATCTGGGCTTTCTTGACTCATACCAAGTCACATAGCACTTGGAAAAAAATTGCAATTATACTTTTCACAATGGCTTGTTCTATAAAAGCCTGAAAAGTAGATACTACTACTAGAAGCTGAAAATATGTTCAGTATGTCAGCTGACTAAAGAGGCTCATGGATCATGAATACATCTGAGAGCAATAAGTTTTCTTTCTGTTAACTTGAACTGTATTCACACCACCATTGCTGTGTCAGTGTGAAGATGTTTTCTTTTGTACTAAAGTAGATCTATATCATAATGTTGGCATTGTTGCAAATCAGTTTGCTTCACATTAACACCATAGTATGTGGAAATACAGTCCAAGCTACAATGAATGGACATTGCATAGTTTTTTACCTTTGTGCATTGTCAAGTGAAGGACATTACTGCAGCAGATGTTTAATTTCAGGTACCCTGTTCCAGTCAAATTCCATAAGAACACAGGAACTATAAGCTTGCATAGGCTGTTCAGTTCCTTGAGCGTGCTCTGCCATTTGATAGAATCACAGCTGATCTGATTGTGACCTTTACTTTCCTGTCTACTTCCCAAATCTCTTGACTCCCTTGTCAGTCAAGATTGATGTAACTCAGCCCTAATATTTCCAATGGCCCTGCCTCCACGCAATGCTGTAAGCCAGGGGAGGTAGTATGCGTAGAGAAACAGGAGGAAGAAATGTACGTTTCTATAATTACCTGTGACGATTAGTTTTTAGAAACAAAAGTTTAGAAATAATGGATGGAAGGCCAGATTATGCATTACTTACTTTTTATGTTGGAAAACAGATTGTTGTTTGCTCCTATCAACAAAACATTAAGCCACATTGCTTCCACGGAAGGAATAATGGTGAGGGGGTGGTTGTGACATGATAAATTCATTCTCCTTTACATAGATGATACATTTCTTTTGTTGTGTAGTTCTATGTTCATACCTAAGCGTTTTAGTTCAAAGTAGACTGGTTGAAGAGAAGTCAAGATCAAAAACCGTCTATAGGCTCGGGCTTCTTATTACATCTGAAGATTAGTACTGCAGTACATGATGCAGTTCAGAGATATACCAGCCTCTATTCTTAGTATAACATTATTGAATGACTATTCCATGAACTCTGTCACCTTATCCTGCTCAATCTTTTACATTCTTTGCACAGTGGCTCAGTGGTTAGCACTACTGCCTCACAGCATCATGGACCTGGGTTCAATTCCAATCTTGAGTGACTGTCTATGTGGAGTTTGCACGTTGTCCCCGTGTCTGCATGGGTTTCTGCCGGGCGCTCTGTTTTCCTCCCACAGTCCAGAGATGGGCAGGTAGGTGGATTGACCATGTTAAATTGCCCATAATGTCCAGGGATGTGCAGGTCAAGTGGATTAGCCATGGTAAATGCAGGGTCACAGGGACAGGGTGGGGCCTGGGTCTGGGTGGGTTGCTGTTTGGAATGTTGGTGCAGTCTCAGCAGGCTAAATGCCCTCTTTCCACACTGTCGGATTCAGGCAGACACCTGAAGGCTATTGCTGGCCTTCAGGTGTCTGCTTGGCTCCCCATGTGTTTCTCGCTTTCTTAGCTCTCCAGTCACTGCTGTTTGTATCCATTAAGATGCAGCTCCATAACATTATTGTTAAATTGCACTAGGGTCTTACATTCCTTACACAACAATCTGCAGCTTCAATATGTCAGTTAAAGTTCAGTTCAAATGTTAATCAAAGGGAAAATTTGGTAATTGAGCATTCATTTCAAAAATATGGTTCATTTATAATTTTTTCTTCAGAAATTTGACAGTTTTTGTTTGGATTTTGAAATGGTAGCTAATTGTTGAAGAATAGCCAAGTGTTTGGCACTAACTCTGAGTAAACAGTTGCTCAGTAGTACACAGTTTGTCTATTGCTGAGAAAAAATACATTTTGTTGAAATTTTTCACCTTGCACTCGTACGGACAATTCACAAGAATATCAATGCAAGGGAAACCAATGTTTATACTGTGTGAGAGGAGCGTGTTGATGGTTGATATGTGTGCACTTAAAGTGACGTATATGAATAGACAGGCCTCTGTACTTTGTGGACAGAAAGCACGTGTCATACTGTACCTATTTTAACTCCACCAAGTAGGTGATAGTCAATCGCTGGTTCATTTCTTAGGGCAATACTTTGACAAATCAGAGTCTTCTTGGTGTAAAAGTTAAACATAACTTGGTAATTAACTGTCAATAGTTGACTGTTAAATTCTTCCATGGCAATATCTCCTCCATAAGCGTCCATTTGCCAACAGAGCAGCACTCTCCAATCACAATATAAATGTGTTTCTCCTTGCATTTGTATTGTTGCAAACTGCTAATGAGTGCAAAACAGAAGACTTTGTTACGATTTTTCACCATTAATACCAGATAGCAAACAGAATGAACATGGTGGCTCAGTCGTTAGCACTGCTGCCTCACAGCTCCAGAGACCCTGGTTCGATTCCTCCCTGTCTGTTTGTGGAGTTTGCACATACTCCCCATGTCTGCACAGATTTCCTATGGGTGCTCCGGTTTTCTCCCACAGTCCAAAGATGTGCAGGTTAGGTGGGTTGGCCATGCTAAATTACCCATACTAAATTGCCCATAATGTCCAAGGATGTGCAGGCTAACCGGATTAGCCATGGAAAATGCATGGATAGGATAGGAGAGTGGGTCTTGGTGGGATGCTGTTCGGAACGTCGGTGTAATCTTGATGGACCGAATGGCCTACTTCCACACTGTAGGGATTCTGTGAAATCAAATTCAGCTGCACCATTAATTTGAAATGATATGGAAATTGTAACTCTGGGGCTGAAGAGGATGAGAAGTTGTCAAGTGGTCTGATTTGGCCTGAAGAGGTGGCCAGAGAAAAATTGTGCAGTTTGTGATAGGGTTAAGAAATTGCTGCTATTTATTTGGGGAATATTAAAACATTATCAGAACAGAGGGGTGTAGAAATAAGAATTACATTTGTGGAGTGTGGTAGCTCAACGCGTGAATATGTCAGTAAATGTCATTCTTTACTTCATGACTATTTTCATACCTGCAAGTGAATGCAGCTAATGAATGGGAGTAAGTAAATATATTGAAATCATTATTCTACTTGAGAATTTGGTATCTCTCTGGAAGCCCGTGGGTAAACATACAATATGAATCCACAAGACTTTCTAATTCACATAGGTAAAAGATTTGTAAGATCACTGGTTGACCCAACTTAGCTTTGATGGGCTGAATGATCTGCTGTGCTTTGTACTTTGAGTACATTAGGAGCAAGGTCTTTAGAATTCCAATCCCTCATGACCAAATTCTGCCTCATTCCCAACTAAATAGCAAGCATCTTGTGCACCAACTAAACTTGTTTCAACTGCAGGTCAGTGGGAGCCCTCTTACTTTACGTGAGGTGATTGTTTTTGTGGATCCCAAGTATGGAATTTAGACTGGCATCATTGCAATTCTGTAGTAGTAGGAACTGCAGATGCTGGAGAATCTGAGATAACAAGGTGTAGAGCTGGATGAACATAGCAGGCCAAGCAGCATCGGAGGAGCAAGAAAACTGATGTTTCGGGTCTAGACCCATTTTCTGAAGAAAGATCTAGACCCGAAACGTCAGCTTTCCTGCTCCTCCGATGCTGCTTGGCCTGCTGTGTTCATCCAGCTCTACACCTTGTTATCTCTAGTTGCAATTCTGTATGTGTGCAACACTGTCTGAGGTATTTTGGCACATTGAGCCATGTTACCCTCTCAGGTGCCAACCAAATACTTCATGATGTAATTGAAAGGAAAGCAGGAGTGTTCTCCCTGATGTCCTTACCAATCTGTATCCTTCCTCCAGTACGACTATAATAGATTATCTGCTCACTTCCCTCACTGCTTGTTGTGCGCAAACAAACACTTTCCAACATAGCAGTGGCTACACCTGATGCTTTGGATGTTCTGAGGGTAAGAAAGGAGTATAGCCAGAATCTAGGTGCATGAGGGCTGGCATGAAAGAGAGGAAGAACAGTAGTGATAGAAACCTAAATACTGGGGGTGTTTCTGCGGCTGCAGGCACTACTCCAGGATTGTGTGTTGCTTTCTGGAGCCAGAGTCAAGGATATCACTGAGCGGCTGCAGAGCATTCTGAAGGAGAAGATCAAATAGATGGAGGTCATGGTTCATATTGGTACCAACAACATTGACAGAGTGATAGGGTCCTGTGAAAGAATTTTGGGGGGTTGTTGGGGTGGGGTGTACCAGGAGGCAAGACATAAAAGATTGTAATCTCTAGATTATTCCTGGTGTCATTTGCTACTAAGTTTGAGAATATGTAGGTAGAGCAGGTGATTACATGGCTGAAGAGTTGGTGCAGGAGGTAGGGCTTTAGATTCCTAGATCACTTTTCACTGGTTCTGTTTCTGGGGTAGGTGGGACCTGTACAAATAGAGAGGTTAATTCTGAGTCTTAACAGGAACAGCATCTTTGCAGGGGACAAAGGTTTGCTGGTGCTGTTAGTGGCGGTTTAAACTAATTTGGCAGGGGATGGGTTGTCGAGTGGAGGTGAAATGGGTGGTGATGCATGAACAGATATTGAATAAAAATCAAGTCAGTGTGGAAGGCAGAATATATATAGGTAAGTTAAGGCTCAGTAGAGCACGTCAAGACTGGAGCAAGGAGTATTGCAATTGAGGGCACTGATTAACATGTGGGCTATGATATTATTGCTATCACTGGTTATTGGTTGAGGGAGTGACAGAAGTGCAGCTCAGTATATCATGGTACAAAATCTTCAGGCAAGGCAGGAAAGGGGGTTGTTTTATAGAGGATGGTCATATATGTTGAAGTTAAAAACAAAAACAGAGCAATCATATTATTAAGTGTATAATAGACACTTGAACAGTTAGGAGATATTGTAGGCAAAAGAAGTATAGAGATAATAAAGGATTTCAGTTTATCTGGGACAGACCATGTGAAAGGCTTAGAGCATGCAGAATTCTTAAAGCTCCCTTGTGTCTGTGTGTCGAAAATCCTAAAGTCTTAAAGATTGGGAAGGTTGGTGGGGGGAGGGGGTGGTGATGTGGAAGCTGTGTGATGAGGTGGGCAGAGGTGTGGAATGCTGATCTTAATTTTCGCGAATGAAGCCAGACAAGTGTCAATAGGAAGCATTCAGTGGTCATGACCGTAATACAGTAAGAGTTAAGGTAATTACATAAGAGTTGGACTGGAAATAAATGTTTTGAGTTGGGGGAAGGCCAATTTTAGTATGGTAAAACAGGATCTGGCCAAAGTGGACTGGAAGCAGCTATTGTACGAAAATCTACACCAGAGCAGTGGGTGCCACTTAAAAAGGAAATAATGAGAATGCAGGGCCAACATGTTCCAGTGAGGGTGAAAGGGTGGGCAAACCCAGGGAACCCTAGATTTTGAGGAATGTGCAAGATTGCTTGAGGAATAAAAGGAAGCTTATGGTAGGTATCAGGGTCTAAAAACAATAGAAACGTAAGACAAGTATAGGAAGTGCAGAGAGTTTCTTAAAAAGCAATTAGGTGAAGAAGGGGAATGAGGAAAATACTAGTGGGAAAAATGAAGGATAATCCAAAGGTGTTTTATAAGTATATTTAGAAGTACACTAGGATTATCAGGGAAAGAGTAGGGCTCATTAGGGATCAAAATTGTGACTTGTGTTGAGCCAGAAGAGACAGGTGAGGTTTTAAATGAGGTACTTACATATGTTTGCGATAGAGAAGAATGGTGTAGGTGTCGACATCTGGGAGGACAGCTGTGAAGTGTTAAACAAATCAGCAGCACTGAGATGGAGATAACACAGTATAGAGCTGGAGGAACACAGCAGGCCAGGCAGCATTCGAGGAGCAGGAAAGTTGCGGTTGAGTTTGGGACCCTTCTTCAGAAATCTGAAGAATTTTTTTTTTCTGAAGAAGGGTCCTGACCTGAAACGTCGACATTCCTGCTCCTCTGATGCTGCCTGGCCTGCTGTGTTCCTGCAGCTCCACTGTGTTATCTCATCAGCATTGAGCTGGAGGCGGTATTAGTCATTTTAGCAGGCTTAAAATTGGATTAACCCCCAGGCCCAGTTGTGATGTATCCTAGGTTGCTGTGAGAGGCAAGAGAGTAGACTAGGAAGGGTATTGACATGAATTTTCAAATCATCCCCAAACACAACGTGTATAATTATTCAAATAAAAACCAAAAGAACTGCAGATACGGTAAATCAGAAACAAAAAGAGAAGTTGCTGGAAAAGCTCAGCAGGTCTGGCAGCATCTGTGGAGAGAAATCAGAGGTAACATTTCAGGTCTGGTGACCCCTTCCTCAGAACCCGGACTGGAAACGGGGGTGGGGGAGGAGGTTATGGACAACCATCAGCACAACTGCCAGTTTTTCCAAGCTACTATTCATTCTGATTGAAGAGTCACCAGACTTGAAATGTAAACTCTGATTTATTCCCATGGATGCTGCCAGACCTGTTGCGTTTTGCCAGGAATTTCTGTTTTTGTTTCAGATCTCCAGCATCAGTAGTTCTTCGTTTTACTATATTAATCACTGATAATCAGCATAACGTTGTCAGGCAGTGGTCATGTCTAACAAATTTAATTGAATTATTTGAAGAGGTAACTGGGTGTGTGGATGGGGGTAGTGCATTTGATGTACTTTACGTGGATTCAGCAAGGCTTTAGTAAGTTTTCACACAGGACACTGGTCAAGAAGGTAAGAGCCCATGGTATCCAAAATTAGCTTAGTGATAGGAGGCAGGGGATGCTTGTTGAATGTTGTTTTTGTGATTGTAAGCCTGTGTCTAGAGGCATACTACAGGGTTCCATACTGGATCCCTTTCTGTTTGTGGAGTGCATTAATGATTTAGACGTAAGTGTATAGGAAGATTATGAACAATTTCATAGAAGACACAAAAACTGATGGTGTGGTAAATAATAAAGAGTAAAGCTCTAGATCACAGTATGATATTGATGGATTGGTCAGATCGGGTGGCAGTTTGATCATGAAAGGTGTGAAATGGTGCATTCTGGAAGTACGAACAATGCAACACAGTACGTGATGAATGGTTGGATACTGTGTAGTATTGGGGATCAGCAGGCCCTTGCAATGTGAAGGCAACGAGGCTGGTGGATGGGATAGTTAAGACAGCATATGGAATACTTGTCTTTTTTTTAGTCAAGATATTGAATGCAAGAACTGGGTGGTTATGATGGAGCTGCACAAGATGTTAGACCACAGCTGGAGTTCTGAATTCAATTCTAGTCACCACATTACAAGAAGGATATCATTGCAATAGAGTGCAGAAGAAATTCACCAGAATGTCGCCTGGCTGGAGAGTTTAGTATGAAAGTGAACCTCTGTAGGCTAGGGTCCTTTTCCTTAGAGCAGAGAAGGCTGAAGGGGAATCTGATTGAAGTGTACAAATTTCAGTGGTATATATAGGATTGATAGGAATAACTTTTGCACCTTGGGGTCTGTTATCAGGGGACATAAATTTAAGGTTGGGGGCAGGAGGTTTAGACCAGATTTAAGGAGAATTTTTTCAGAGTATGGTTTGTATCTGGAGCTCATTGTCTGAAAGGGTGGTAGTGATGGAACCATTGCAACATTTAAGAAAGTAAAATAAAAGGCAAGTTTCCATAGTCCCACTGGATTGCCGGGCTTCTCTGTCATTACAGAGAGAGGGCGAGGGCGAGGGGGAGAGGGCGAGGGGGAGAGGGCGAGGGGGAGAGGGCGAGAGAGAGAGACAGACAGACAGACAGACAACTGCTGGTGGTTTAACTCACTCCTCAGACGAGGGAAGAGGTTAAGAACGTGATAATCGCAACTGGTGTAGGAATTGAATCCATGCTGTTGACATCATTCAGCATTGTAAACCAGTCTTCCAGCTAACTGACCACCAACAACATTAGGTGTTGGCCCCTGGAAATGGGATCACATTAGATTCTCGACTCGTGTGGACACAGTGGACCAAAGAGCCTCTTTCTGGACTGTAATATTGTATGACTCATGACTCAATCTCGGCTTGGATTTAATACGTTTGCCCAGGCTAATCACTGATGCTTTGTGAGCAGTAGTGCACAGTGCATGTATGCAGAGCTTGTGTACAGAATCTGAGCTTGTACCATGTGCTGAATTTTCCCCAAAACATCAGTAATATACAGGATTGTGAAGAAGAAAGGAATTTTCAAGCCTGAGTGAAGAAGTTTATGTAAACTTCATTAATGAGAATAGAGATATTTGCTTATGCCCGACACTTGGGTATGAAGGGGTACGAAGGTACGGAAATTTAGTCTATCATCTTTACTCAGTCCTGTCAAAGTTTGTCGTGGTTTTATTCATTCTAGAAATGTGAACATTGCTATATGAATGACATATATTGTCTGTCTGTAGTTTTCCAGTGAAGGTAATATGTATCACATTCTAGAACTACTTCAGTCTGTGGTACTGTTATGTTGCATTGCTCTACCAAAAAATCGCATTAAGCAAAGCTTTGAGCTAGCCAAGGCAGATCCTTGGCAACCTGGTTTTGCCTACAAAAGCACCTATGTTGGAAAAAAAAACAATGTCTATTTTTCAATATATTTGCGCCTTGCAACAACCTGACTTCATATAGTAAAAGGCATTGAAAAATGTTGCAAGTTTGCAGTGAGCAGAAAAAGATTACTATCTTCAAATGAGCACAATACAGTCTGTCTTTCCGTCAGTGCAGTGAAATATCTTTTGTGTTTCTTGTACTGCTGTGTAAAATCTCAAGAGCATCCATGGTCTTTGCAGCTTCACCGAGGCAAACAGGCAGGTGAGTGGCTGGGCATTCTTCAGATCCTTAAGGGTCATTGGGCTTCTTGGTTCAAGAATGTACTGCATCTACTACAGTTACCTCCTTTGTCACATCCATTGTGCAGCATGTGATCTTCTCTACCTGAATGTAAGTTTCCATGGTTGTCTCTGCTGGAATTTCCGTTCTGACCTCCTGCAGGTGAGGGAAAAGGACTTTGTTGTTGGGCTGCTTAGTGTCACTCCATTGCACATTGTTGTGCATCTTGTGTAGTCATAGCTTGTTTGAACGTGCCATTGCAGAACCAGTCAGTGATTTTTGCCTTCTGTCACCATCTTCAATGCTGCCTTCCTCATGTACGTGGTCAGCAGAACAGTTGGGTTTCACTGCTGTGTTTTGTTGACGGCCTTGATAACCTAAAAGGTAGCTGCAATCGGTTGTTGATTTATAAGTTCTTATTCGTCCCAGATTTATTGGCTGGAGCTTAAATGTGGTGTTGGGAGGTTGGAATGTTAGCTTGACCCTTTTGAGGCCAGCTATGACAGCGTGAGCAGCTCACTTGTCTGCCATGATGGATCATCCTTTGTTTCCATTGTTCCATTTTGTCCACTTGCCTGATCCACACGTTAAATGCTACAAGTGGTCCAGATGATTTTATTAGCCTCCTGTGTGGTTAGCAACTTCATCTTCACAAATAAATGTCCTTTCTTGCATTCCTTCGCTAGAAGTGGCAGCTTTTTGGTGCCATTTGTTTTGGCACAGGCCATAGCAATGATACAACCTTTCACTTTCCACCATTTCATCTTTTATCATCAACTATTAAGGAGCCATTTTGTCAAAGATGGCAGAACAATTCTGTTTTAACCATGTTAAAAGTGCTCCTTTGTGCAAACTCGTTCAGGATGCAGGAAAAGCCATTTTGCAGCCAGTCATCCGTGGTGTGACTATTTTACCCTCACATTCTTTGAGTTTATTAGCCCAGGCCTCTGGCTTGCTAGCGCAGTAACCTTCAAAATTATGTATCTGGCTGCTGACAATGTTAAAACAATTATTCTGTGGCCTTAGCCCCGAGCGAGGTTGTGGTTTCAATTGCCTGGATATTATCTTCTTCCTTTGTCATTGCAAAGTCAGATGTGTACTACCTACCGAGGCTTCCCTGTGCACTGAGTCAGGAAGCAGTCATGCATTACATCAACTAATTCAGACTTTCACTTGAGTGTTCATCATTTATATTGGCTGTATTCATGCACCATTGAGCATATAGCCTTTTTCAAACCGACCTTATGAATTGTAGTTTACCTTGAGTACCATTTTCAAGTTTAAAAATAGTCAGTTTTAACGGCTGTGTATCTTTTGACAGACTACAGGATCGTGGTTCTTTAACCTCGCAGGTGTCCCTGGCAAACAGCTATTTTTAAAAACTGACGTCGGATCCACATGCTAATTGTGCTGAATCAGATGCCTTTTCTCAATGCTGGAGTGCAGCCGACATGTAGTCAGTGAAAAAAAAATTGCTTCCTATACTGTGAATTAAAAAAAAACTTCTTTCTGACTCTTGGCAGTCACTATACTTGTGCCATTTATACTTTTATGAAACTTGATTACTACTGGCTCAAATAATTATCAATTATAAATGCGACCATCCTGAATACAAATAAACTACCTTCGTATGTATGTGCTTGGATCTCATAAGATCAACAAGACGATAGGGGCCTCGGCCTCAAATCCAGTAAGTTTACTTCGGGGATAAAAGGTACTGCAGATGCTGGAGAATCCGAGATAACAAGCATGGGGCTGGATGAACACAG
>JAHRHZ010000267.1:7066612-7139575 GCA_024137785.1 Ginglymostoma cirratum | reverse complement strand
GTCCCTACGAAAGGCAGATAGGGGTGGGGAGGAAAATATATCTTTGGAACTGGAAATATGTGAATGCTAGCCTTGAGTACTGAGTGCAAGGGAAAGCTGCTGTCTGAGCATCATGATGTGTTGCAATGAACAGAAGGTTTTTGTTATGGTGGACTTTGAGTATACATTGGTGATACATTCACTTACCATGACCACTCATGTGAGGTAATTTTCCTATATTGCTTTCATGTCAATGAAACTAGACTTTGGCCGTTCATATCCTAGGCAATGACTTCTTTATGCTGCTGTTTCATGGAATTTTTTTCCTATCTGGGGAATATTGCCTTCCTCTGGAGTCCACCTCATTGGCCAGAACCTCTATTGTGGCATCACTAAAGTTAGGAACCCTCTTTATTGCCTGTTGAGACGTTCTTCCAATCTTGGAGAGTAATTTTCTGTCAGGTATGATTGCAGGTGTGCAGCCTCTCCTTAATAGAGGATAAACTTTGTAGAGCAGTAGTCTGGTTGGATCATCTGATTAAAACTACTATGCTGGTCCCTTATTGAGCATAGAAGCCATGTGCAGTTTGGAAGGCAGAGACGTTGCTTGGATCAACAAGGAAATCATGCAAATGGGCTGGATTGGTGGAAATTGCGAGGTCCCACCACTATTTGTGAGGGAATGGGTAGGTCACTAATTGCATCCCTGCACCCAAAAATCATGTTAATCCAATATCTAACCCCGTTGCCTCTGACGTGGCAGTATTAAATTGCAGTGATGGCCACAGTATTAGATCATTAGCTAGTGAGTAGTTTAAGTATAAAAAGAGCAACAAAGCAATCATTAAGTGCATTAAGTGGCGGCAAATCAAACAATTTCTGGGCTATTTGTTTCCATTTTTCTTAACCCAACTCACCTGTTTTGAATGCAGTAACTATTCCCAAACAGTAATTTCTCATACATGATCCACCCAGGTGATCATCTTCAAGTGCAAGTGTTCTCAGGGTATTGCTTTCTTGATATTGAATATTGCTTTCTTGATCCTGATCTTACTAAATAACCTTTTCAGTGGAAAACTAGGGGGAAGGTCATTGAAAAGCCCATTTCTGATGAAGGGTTTAGGCCCGAAACGTCAAGTTTTCCTGCTCCTATGATGCTGCTTGACCTGCTGTGTTCATCCAGCCCCATGCTTGTTATCTCAGTTTACTTCGGGGCTTCTGTTTGTTGTATAAATCTTCTTTGTCAGGACCTACTGTTGTTGATGCTAGTTTCTGTGCAGTACAATGGCAGTTCTAAAGTACTGTGTGAATTTGCCAGCAATTCACATTTGTAGGTATACAGATAGAAACATCACAACTGAAAATACAGGTTCTGCAGTCAGAACCTTCAGTGACTTCAACATTGATGCTACATTTGTGTATTTCACAGTCGGGTTCTCTGGATTGCTGGCTTGAATTGTTATTAATTTGTTATTCATCTTAATGAAACAGGGATGTCAGCAAACACAGATGGCTCATTAAACTATCAGCCCCTTGGTTGGATGTGAAGGATTACATACTGCTTCTATGAGAAGGGGTGAATGTGTTTCTGGTTTCCAATCAAACATTCTTCCCTCAACTAAACCATAACAGCAGTTTGCCTGGTCATTCCTATTGACATTTATGTGACCTTGTCAAAAGTGTATTAACTGCTATATTTTCTTGTATGTTTGATTAGACTTTTTCAGTGAGTAGTAATATTCAGCCTACTTTTAAAAAAATATTCTGAATATTTCTATAGAAGAATATTGATAAAAGCAAAAGCTGTCCTCTTACGTCTGTTATTACACAACAGGAGTGAGCAATTATTTAGCTTTGTGTTTTAGAGAGCGTGTACAGCAAAAGAAAAAAATGCAAGACTAATGGGTGCATAGTTTTTAATTTAAACATCTTTTCTAGTTTTAATAACCATGACACAATTACATGTTTGAATATTTTATTGGTGAGTGTTCCATAACGTAAAATTTTTCAGTTGGATTGATTTAGAAAACGCAAGATAATTTCGAAATTTTACACTTCTTCTACTTTGAAATTATTTGAACCCACTGTTTTGCTACCTTACAAATCCAGTTTACTTATGACCTCTGTTATAGTGCCTACTCCTAGCAGTAATATATCTTTAAGCTACTTTAAAGCCAATATGTGTAGGGTTGTTTGAATATATTTGAATCCAAAACAAATGAGATCATAGTCCTCTCAAACATCATTTGTTATCTGGTCTAGTTATTGTTGAATAAAAGCAAAATGCTGAATATGCTGGAAATCTAAACTTAAAACAAAGCATTGGAGAATCTCAGATCTGGCAGCATCTATGGAGAGAGAACAGTGTCAACATTTCAAGTCCGGTACGCCCACTCTTCCCAACATACATTTTGTTTCCAAATGCTGATCAGAGGCAAGTTTTTATTTTGTTCTCACGATGTGGGTGTTGCTGGCTAGGCCAGCAATTATTGCCCAGGGGACAGTTAAGAGTCAGCCATATTGCTGTGGGTCTGGGGTTACATGTAGAATGAGCCCATCCAGATGAGGTAAGAATGGCAGATTTTTTTTCCCTCCAAGGGGTATTAATGAACCACATTGTTCTTTATAACAAGCTACAGTGATTACATGGTTGACATGAGGCTAACTTTTTATTTCTGATTTTCATTGAATTTGCATTTCACTGTTTCAAGTGTTAGGATTCAAAACCACGTACCCAGGCTACTAACTTGGAGCGCTGGAGGACCAGTCCAGTGCCATTGTCATTACGTCACTGCCTCCCAGAAATAGAATCCAAATAAGTGGGCACTGGGGCAAAGATGACAGAACACGAATTCAATATAATGTCCTGCCTGAAATTCATTGCAGTGAAGCATAAAGGGTCAAAACCAAGTCCTTTGCTGAGCACAGATCATTTAGCATCAGAGGGGAAATTTGGAGGATATGGTGAATACACAGCAAGGAGTGGCTTTAGATGAAGGGATGGAATTGGAGGGGAGGAGGAAACCAGATGTGCATCAGTACCAGAGAATTTTTGGAGCTTGAAGTCTTAACATCTTGAAGGAAGAGACAGGCTTTTGTTAAAGTGTTGACTCTGATGAGATGGTGTGAACCAGTGCTGATGGAGAGAGTAATTGAAAGTGTGTATGTGGTGGTGTGTGATGCTGAATGTGGATCTTGGTTCCAAAGAACACTATTGGACTTGAAACAGCTATTGTGTTTCTCTCTTCCTCAATGCTGCCATACCTGCTTAATTTCTCCATCACTTTAGTTGTTGAGTTTTGAATAGAAATGGTAGATAAATGACATAAGTGAGTTAATTTGTTTTGATACTAGGAGAAACACAGCTAAATTCCATCTTTTGCTGTAGAAGCACAGAAAATGGGTGCTGGAATAGGCCATTTGGCCCTTCGAGCCTGCACCATCATTCAATATGATCATGGCTGATTATGTAATCTCAGTATCCCATTCCTGCTTCCTTTCCATACCCCTTGATCCCTTTAGCTGCAAGAGTCACATTTGGCTCCCTCTTGAATATATCTAATGAAATGTCTACAACAGCTCTTGTGGGAAAGAATTCCACAGGTTCACAACTCTCTGAGTGAAGAAATTCTTCCTCATCTCAGTCCTAAATGGTTTACCCCTTATTCTTAGACTGTGACCCCTAGTTCTAGACTTCCCCAGCCTCAAGAACATTCTTTTTGCATCTAACCTAGCCTGTCCAGCCCCGTCAGGATTTTAGAGATAGTAAGAACTGCCAATGCTGGAGACAGAGATAAGTGTGGAGCAGGAGGAGCACAGCAGGCCAGGCAGCATCAGAGGAGCAGGAAAGTTGACTTTTCGTGTTGGGACCCTTCTTCAGAAATAAAGAAGGGTCCTGATCCAAAATGTCAACTTTCCTGCTCTTCGGATGCCATCAGGATTTTATATATTTCGATAAGATCCCCCTCATTCTTCTAAATTTCGATGGTTACAAGCCCAGTTGATCCAGTCTTTCTTCATATGTCAGACCTGCCATCCCTTGAATCAGTCTGCTGAACCTTCGTTAGACTTTCTCCGTTTCAGCTACAGATTCTGACTTTGACTTTTGACTATCCAATTTACAATAACTGGATTGATAATAGTAGACCTTAATCTTGCATTGATGCTGTGACATGAAGCTACATGGTCTCAAGGAAACAAAGTAACATGAGGTGAAGTGGTTAAATTTAACAGTACGTGATTGGGATGGTTAGGTAGTTTGAGATGTGCGTTCTACAAATAAGAGTAGATAGAACTGTCTGTTAAAGGGCTTAATGCATTTGGTATTCAGTGTTTTCCGCGTCTATCTTCCAATATTTATAAATTACTCACAGCTTGATTACTTCTACACAGTGAGTGAGTAATCTGGAATGTGTTGCCTTGGAAAGGTATTGGACGAGGTACAGTCATGGCTTTCAAAATAGAATTGGATTTGTACATGAAGGGAGAAAAGAAATGCAGAGCTCTTAGTGGATGGCAGGGGAAGGATGTGGTGATTTAGTGTAATTAGCTGATTTGTTGCAGAGAACCAGTGCTACCTCAACTAGCAAATGGCCTCCTCTATAACATCTTAAGCTTAGCTAATTTTCTTTGCTTTTCTTAGTTGTAAAGGTATTGTATATTAAGATGAAACTTCAAGATCGTGCTATTGACAAGGATAGAAGTACCTTTTAAAATGCAGATTCTTGTATCCATTCAATGAGAAATGCTGAGTCTCAAAATTGATTGTATTAAAAATGGAAGTCGAAGGAAATTATTTGAAAGATGGAGACGCAAGAAACAGTGGACAAGCTAAACAGTTCCGTGTTTCATTGTATTATATTGTTCAGCAGAATTGTTCTAAATTGTGACACATGATAACTGTAGGGAATATACAACATGGAATTTCATTGTGCTGCCACTGAAAGGCAGGCGACATTGTAGACCATGTCGGTGATAGCATAAAATAACTATGTGACATTTATAGTTTTGCCCATTCATTTAGTCTATGGCAAATGGAGTTCAGTGTAAGCTGCATGTGGAGTTATCCATTTTGAATCAAAAAAATAGGTCAGGCTACTTTCTAGGTGGTAATAACTTAAATATAGTGGATGTCTAAAGAGACTTGGGGGATACAAGTGCATCAATCTTCAAAATGTGACAAACAGGTGCAAAAATAATCAAGAAATCCAATAGATGCTGGCCTTTTTTCTAGAGGACTGGACTGCAAGGATGCAAAAATTATGCTGCAGTTACTCAAAAACCCTAATTGGATCCCACTTGGTGTACTGTGAGCAGATCTGGGCAGCACACCTTAGGAAGGGTATACGGCCTTTGAAGGGAGTACTAAGTAAGTTTACACGAATGATACCTGAAGTTCAGGGATTGTTATTCGGAGAGATTACACAAATTAGGCCTGTCTTCCCTAGAATTTGGAAGGTTAAGGGATGATCTGATTGAAGTCATTAAGGTATCGACAGGAAAAGACAGAGTAGATGAAGATAAACTATTTCCACTGGTTGAGGTTCAAGAACTCGGGGGCATAACCTCAGTATTAGACTCTTCAGAAGACATGTTAGGAAGCACTTCTGTATGCAAAGGTGGTTGATGTTTGGAACTGTCTTCCACAAATGTCAGTGGACGCTGGATGAGTTGTTAATTTTAAGTCTGAGATCGATAATTTTTTGTTAAGTAAAGGAATTAAAGGATATGGGCCAAAAGCTGTTATATGGAGTTAGGCTGCAGATCAGCCATGATCTCATTGAATGCTTGTATAGGCTTGAAAGGTTGAATGGCCTACTCCTGTTCCTATGTTCTCACCGTTTGTGCTGAGTAGACTTGGACATGAGTAGCAAACCTATCTGGGTGTGTCTGCTGCTCAAATGCACTGGTCAGTCAGTTCCAAATTTGAGCAAGGTTGTTACCTGCTTTTTTCCCTCGATGCAAGTGGTAATGGCGGACTTTGTTACTTGAGAAAACTGGAGGTGCTAAAAGAAACAGCTGTTACTTACATTTATTTAATGCCTTGCCTTCATATATATGGGCATATGAATTAAGAGCAGGGGCTAGCCATTTAGCCCTTGAGTTTTCTCTGCTATTCAAAAAGGTCATGCCTAATCTGATTGTATCCTCAACTCCTCCCCTTTTCTGCCTAAGTCTACCTTTTTGACTCTAGTTGGTCAAGGGTCTATCAGACTCAGCCTTAAAAATGTTCAAGACTCTGCCACTGCCACATTGAGGAAGTGAGTACCACAGATTCTAAGCCTTCTGAGAGAAGACATTAATTCTCATCTCTGTTTTGAATGGGAAACGGTTTTATATATAAAATTTGTCCTAGCCGTAAACTTTCTGAATAGGTGAAATGTCCTTTCAGCAGCCTTGAACATAATGAAGCTTTCTGAGGTTTTTCACAGAAGAATTATAAAGCCTACAATGACGCAGAGCACATATAGAGATAGCAGGTTAGATGACTAAAAGCTTGGTTAAAGCAGTAAGTTTTAAGTAGTAACATAAAGGTGGTGCAAGTGAAGTAGAGAGGAGGAAAGATTCAGGCAGGGAGTTTCGGAGATTGGGATGTGTGTGACTGAAGTCACAGCCACCAGTGGTGAGGCTGTTATGATTGGACAAACATTAAAGGCCAAAATGAGAGGAGCGCCAATATCTGAGTATTGTGATATTGTAGGTAATTACTGAGATGGGGAGGACAAGACAGTGGAGTGATCTGAAAGCAGGGGTGAGAATTTTAATATCAAGATGGTGCTGACTGGGAGCCAGTAAGTCAGTGAGCTCAGGAATAATTTGCTGTGAGTTAACACAAGCAGCAAATCTTTGAAAGACCTCGAGTTCATGAAGGGTGGTGTGGGAAACCAACCCGGAGTGCCTTGGGATGGATGAGTATCAAGGCAACAAAGACATGGATTAAGGGGTTAGCAGCAAAAATAAGGGCACAGTGAATCACATTACATCTGTGGAAATTGACAGTTTTGGTAGTATGAGGTCAGAAGCCTATCTTGGGATCAGATGTGACACCAAGGTGGGAACAGAATACCTTGATCTCCGACTACTGCCAAGAGAGAGATGAAATTGCTAGTTGGGGAATTGAGTTTTCAATGCAGATGGAATAAACCTGCTTCAATATTATCAGTATTTAATTGGAAGTATTTCTGCTCCTTCATTACTGGATTTTAGTTAACTGGTCTGATAAGTTAACAACGGAGTTCAAGAGAAGCAGAAGGTAGAGGAGTGCTGAAGAGTTGTGATGCGTAATTGAGAGGACAGAGATCTTAAAATTGGCAAAGTGAATGGAGACATATGATAAAAGAAAATCCAGGAGCGGTAAAGGAAAAAGAAGTTCAAGAAAAGAGCAGAAGTGAAAATAGGTTTGAGTGGACTTGATTCTGGAGCAGGAGCCCAGATACACATGTGAATGGGAACAGGGAGAACACAAGTTATGTGAGACTACTTCGATTAAAAGAAGGATATGTAGAAATGTGATAGTAAACAGGCAATATGAAGTTGATGGCAGTAGGAAGGAGCCCCAATTCAAATTTGGAGAACCTTGATGGGATAATACCAACTTCAAAGGAGTTCAATAAGCATGAAAGATCAGCAAGCTGCTATCAAGTATTTGGTAGGTAAAGTGAGTATTGTCCACAAGCGGTGAAAAGATTTTTTTTATATTTGTCCACGGTATGCCAGCACCACCTATCTCTAATTGTGTTCCGGAGAAGGTTGAAGTGCTGATGCACTTCCAACAAGTAAGAAAAATTACAAGGAACAGACCCACCAGCCATGGAAAATTAGAGATGTTAAAGATCATGTCACCCACGCTTGCACGATTTGTTAAGTCAAGAAATGGGACAGAATATAAAAAAAAGTTTAAAAAATGACTAACATATTAATAAAGGGAAGAATTGGAGTCTGAGAGAAAGCTATTCAGAAATATAATAACCAATTTTAAGAATTTCGCTAAATGTTTAAAGAAAAGTTTTTTAAAAAGTGAGCATTGATCCTCTAAGACTGGAGAATTACTGGAAAATAAGGAAATGGGAAAATGAATTAAAATGTTACATCAGTCTTCACTATAGAGAATATACCTGACATCAGTTCGTAGAAAAGGCATCCCTAGGTAATAGTGATGGCATCACGATTGAATTTGACACCGTTTTGGAAAGGGAGAAAGTTGGGTTTAAGATGAATATTCTTACCCTAATTAGAGACAACTATGTCAACATGAAAGCTGAGCTAGCTGTAATGAACTGGAAAACAGTCTCGGGATGTACAAGTAGAAATACAGTGGCATCCATTTAAGGGCATATTTCAGAATATCAGAATAAGTATATTTCTACAATAAAGAGAAATTCTAAAGGAGGACTACCATCATGACTGACTTAAAAAGTTACAGAATGCATCAAAAGTAAGGAAAAAGCTGTGTAACCTGTAATTGCGCAAAAATGAGTGGAAGGCCAGATGATTGGTCAGAATATCAAGAACGGCAGAAAGCAGTGAAAAAGTTAATGAGGTGACAGAATTTAGAATATTACCAGAATAAGCTAGCTAGGAATGTAGAAGTAGAGAGCAAGAGTTTCTACAGTTATTTGTGAAGCATAAGAATATATGAAGTGAGCGTTAGAAATTGGCAAATGGAAATAGTGCGTTAATAGTAGATAATAAGGTAATAGTAAAGAAATGCACAAAAGTTTTGCGTCTGTCTTTGCTACGGAAGATGTTTTAAAAAGAAATTGAGGAATAGAAGGACCTGCAGGATGACAAGTCTCCAGATCTCAATGGACTTCAAAGTCAGGTCTTAAAATAGGATAAAAACTGAAAGAATTACAGATGCTGTAAATCAGAAACAAAAATAGAAATTGATGGGGAAGCTCAGCAGGTCTGGCAGCATCTGTGAAGAAAAATCAGAGTTAATGTTACAGGTCTGGTGACCCTTCCTTGGAACTGATAGTAGCTAGGAAAGTGAGATAACAAGCATGGGGCTGGATGAACACAGCAGGTCAAGCAGCATCATAGGAGCAGGAAAACTTGACGTTTCGGCTCTGTAGCTAGGAAAGTGTCGGTTTTTATGCAGAAGATAGGATGGGTGGAGGGATGCTTGTGCTAATCGAGGTGTTGGTATTAATTTCCCAAAATTTCCTAGATTCATGAAAAGTTCCATCAGACTGGTAAGTAGCAAATTTGACCCCTGTATTCAGGAAGGGAGGGAGGCAGAAAGAAAACTAATTCTCTTAGCTTGGCATCTGTCATTGGAGGGAGTTAGAATCAATAGTGACAGATGATAACAGTGCACTTAGAAAAACACAAGGTAACTTGGAACAGTCAGCATGATTTCACTGAATGGAAATGGTGCTTAACCAATTTATTGGCATCCTTTGAAGGAGGAGCTTGCATTGTGGATAAAAGCAAGCTTGTAGATATACTGTACGAGGGGTCCCTAAATTGCGAGCGCTCATACTTATGGATGCAATCACGTACAGAGATGTAATTTTAAAGACTTGATATATGAACATTTCCTGTACTTTATGGCTGCTTTACGTTGTGATTGCATTGCGTTCTGATTTGCATACAAATCAACTTGCAAATAGACTCCAGAATGAAACCCGTTTGCAGTCAGTGCTTGGATTTCCACACATATTTGATGAGGTGCGATGTCAAAATTTATTGTGTAATAAAAGCTCATGGTAACATTTAAGCATGGATAGAAGATTAGCTGACAGTGTGCACAAATGGGTCTTCATTTGTTTGGCAGGAGTAACACGTGAAGTTCCTGCAGGTGTTTGTGTTGGTGCTGGGGCCTCTACTTTGTACAATTTACATCACTGACATAGATGAAGGGAGCAAAGGCATGGTGCCTAAATTTGCAAACACACCAACATATCAAGGAAAGTATGCTGTGAAGAAGATTTAGGGAGGTTGCAGATACAGAGAGTGATTGGCCAAGAAATCTGGTAGGTAGTGTATGACGCTGAAAAATATGAGGTTGTTCAATTCAGCAGGAAGACTGAAAAAGTGTAGTGTTAATTGAATGGAGAATGACTGCATAAATCTGAGGTTTAGAGGGATTTAAGTGCTCTCGTGGCATTTTTGATATCGATGTGGATTGTTTATGGAGATAGATTGAGGTTGTCGGCTTGCTCGCCAAGCTAGCTGGTTATTGTACAGAAGTTTTGTCACTATGCTCGATAACATAATCAGTGTGGCCTCTGATGAAGCAATGTTGTTCTACTCTGCTTGGAATTTATATAATTCGGTTCGTTAGGTAAGGTTGTGTCATTTCCAGTTCTTCTGTGCATGGGTTTGTATATTGGGTCTAATTCCACATGCTTGTTGATTGCATTACGGGCTGAAAACCAGGCGTGTCTATGGTTGGCTTGAGCTAGGATGGTCATATTGTCCCAAAGGCCCATTGATGGTCTTCATTGTCTGAGCGCACTAAGATGAGGGAAAGTTTGCGGTGTTGTTTTGCTGCTAGCTGGTGCTTGTGTATCCTGATGGTGATAGGTTAGGCTGGACTTGTTTCTACTGGAACTTAGAAGAGCGAAAGTTGACCTTGATTTGAAGTTTGTCAGATTCTGAATGGTATCGCAAGGTACATGAGCAAAGAATGTTATTATTCGTGGGTCAATCTGTAAATAGGGGTCACTTTAAAATTAGGATTTGCTGTTTTGTCACAGTTGAGAAGAATTTTCTTTTCTCTGAAGGTTGAGAGAGTTTGGAACTCTGCTGTTCAGAAGGTGGCAGAGATGGTGTTCATAAATATTTTTAATACAGGTAGGTAGATTGTTTGTTGTTATTTAGACAAAGGAAGTTAAAGGTTATCAGGGTGGATAGGAATGTGGAATCTGATACAAACTGATCAGCCATGATCTTGTTGAATGGCAGAGCAGGCAAGAGTGGCCGAATGGTGATCTTTTGCTTCTATTTCATATATTTCCATTTGATACAGTCATGATCTGTATGGTCTTAAAACTCATAAAGGCTGAATGTAGGAGAATTTCTTTTAACTGCAACCCTTCCATCTTACTATGGTGTGACAACAATTGATAGAGCTTGTATGATATGCGTTTGAAATGATGTGCCCTCCTCCATTTTGCTGCAAATAGCGATGTGATGTCTTTATTCTTTGTCATTTCACTTCTACCCCTGGTTACTACGGGCTTTTGAAGGCTCCTGTTAAACATGTATGCCGTCTTTGGATAGGAAGGAAGTGTATTTTGACAAAACTGTGGCAGATAGGCCTTGAACCTGGACCTTCTGGCCCAAAGTAGGAATACTATCACTGTGCTGCAAAAATAGTTATTTATCGACATTAAGCATCATTATTCTGTTTCTGTTTAACGTTCTGTTTAACCTTTTGTTTAGGGTAAAGAGTTTGTCCACTTTTTGGAGGTGTTTGCCACCAGGCTGTTAATTAGTATGGACATCCTCTTCTTTAGGATGATTAGGAGGCAGCCAGAATTTGTCTTACTCTTTCTCGAATTCAGCATATGAGAGATCTTTTGTTGGGATACAACCCCTGCCAGTTCTTTCTTTGAAATGGTAAGGATTATTTTTAGCTCAATTGAGTAATTTGTCCCTTGATCTTTGAGGATATTATTTTGAGACCAGCCTGTTTAAGATAGGTTGGTAGATAGTTTTGTGGCTTCCTTGAGAGTTACAAGTTCAATTTTAAATAACCAGATAATCTCTTCATCTAAGGTTACAAGGTGTCGAAAACATTGTCAACTTTTTTATAATAAACTCACCTCACAAATCTTAAGTGTGCATATGTTAAGAAACAGAAGCAACAGAACAATTCTGTCACGTAGTTAGGTCCAGACATAAAAATATGTTAAAAACAAAACTTTTTTCCCAGTATTATTTTAGCATTCACATAGCAATTGACCTTTAATCGTAGCTGTGAAGCATTAATTCATGCAAAGCATCAAATTCAGTCTCCTCAATGACAGTAAAACCAATAATTTACTGATTTGTTTATTAAATACACAGCAAGCAAATAAATTCTTGTCTCTTGCCCAAATATAATTTTGTGAAGGAATGTATATGTCGAAGTGGTATCAAATTGAAAGGATTGCATTTACACCCCTCTCCCATTTTTTAGTTGGTATCCAAATGTACACTTCATGTAGGCGTTGGTGGGTATCATTCAGAAACCAAAACAACAGTCATACACTGATGTTTTTGTTTGGGAGTAGTGTTGAAAACTGGCAGTCTGGCTGGTCTGACTAACAGACCAAGGATTCAAGGACTGAATCTGGCATG
This sequence comes from Ginglymostoma cirratum, assembly GCA_024137785.1. Lineage (NCBI taxonomy): Eukaryota > Metazoa > Chordata > Chondrichthyes > Orectolobiformes > Ginglymostomatidae > Ginglymostoma > Ginglymostoma cirratum. Next base: position 7,127,305 of record JAHRHZ010000267.1, on the reverse strand, counting down.
TTACGAGTGTTATAGTGCAATGCAGAGACAGCCAATCAGCGTTGAACTTTGAAAGTCTTGAGTGTTTTGCAGTGGATGGACGTGTAAATGTGATAAGTTTGTGCATTAATTAACAGTGCCTTTCTTTTATGTGCTATCAGTTATGACTTGTTCAACTTACATTTGTTTCCTTTGAAATGGACGTTTGGTGAGTTTATTTTGGTTAAACCTAGTTTAAAAGCAATGTGCTTTATTTTCTTCATGTTACCAATTTTTCTGCACGCTAAGCTTAGGCTGAAGGAGCCAAGAGGTAAGGCCAAGAGCCAAGAAGCCATTACAAAATGGCTTCAGGTAGAAGGGGAATGGGGTCAGAAATAAATGGTTAACTGTGGTGCCACCATCGCAAAGAATGCCAAACAGTAAAAATACCGGAGGTAAAAATGTTGTTTTTAAGACCAGAGCTGAATTTAGCAACATCAAGACTTTCCCCCTACTTTTTGGCATTTTAGGGGCAGCTTGCCTCGATTCCCTCCCTTGCTTTTCCTTAAAAGTTTTTATTTGCCTCTGTCATCAAGTCCCATCCATATACAAACAAAACCATCCTTCATTCTTTCCTCCATTAGTTTCTGTAATAATTAACTCCTCATCAGTATCTACAGTGATTAAGTTCTCATCATCCATGATTACTGTCTGCATACACGGCTCACCCCAATTCTCTGATTTTACTATCCTCCAGTCATCCCCAGACTACTTCCTCTCTAGACTCTGGGGTGGTTCCCACAGATTGGAAAACAGCCAATGTGATGCCATTGTTTAAAAAAGGAAGTAGACAAAAAGCAGGTAACTATAGGCCAGTTAGCTTAACTTCGGTAGTAGGGAAAATGCTTGAATCTATCATTAAGGAAGAAACAGCAAGACATCTGGATACAAATTCTCCCATTGGGAACACCCAGCATGGGTTCATGAAGGGTAGGTCATGTTTAACTAATTTGGTGGAATTCTTTGAGGACATTACTTGCATGGTGGACAAGGGGGAGCCTGTGGATGTAGTGTATCTGGATTTCCAGAAGGCATTTGACAAGGTGCCATGCCAAAGGCTGCTACATAAGATAAAGTTGCACAGTATTTCAGGTAATACATTGGCATGGATAGAGGATTGGTTGACCAGTAGAAAGCAAAGAGTAAGGGTAAATAGGTGTTTTCCTGGTTGGCGGTCAGTGGCTAGTGGTGAGCCTCAGGGATCAGTGTTGGGACCGCAATTGTTTACAATTTACATAGGTGATTTGGAGTTGGGGACTAAGTGTGGTGTATCAAAATTTGCAGATGACACTAAGATGAATGGTAGATGAAGTGTGCAGAAGACACTCAAAGTCTGTAGAGGGATCTAGATAGTCTAAGTGAGTGGGCAAAGGTCTGGCAGATGGAGTACAGTGTTGATACAATGAGGTCATCCATTTTGGTAGGAATAACAGCAAAATGGACTATGTTTTAAATGGTAAAAAAATTGCAGCACGCTGCTGTGCAGAGGGACTTGGGTGTCCTTGTGCATGAATCGCTAAAAGTAGGATTGCAGGTGCAGCAGGTGTTTAAAAAGGCAATTGGAATTTTGTCTGTCATTGCTAGAGGGATGGAGTTTAAAAACAGGGAGGCTATGCTGCAACTGTATAGAGTCCGGGTGAGGCCACACCTGGAGTACTGTGTGCAGTTTTGGTCTCCTTACTTGAGAAGAGATATACTAGCACTGGAGGGGGTGCAGAGGAGATTCACTCGGTTGATTCCAGAGTTGAGAGGGTTGGATTATGAGGAGAGACTGAGTAAACTGGGATTATACTCATTGGAATTCAGAAGAATGAGGGGAGATCTCATAGAAACATATAAGATTATGAAGGGAATAGATAAGGTGGAGGTAGGGAGGTTGTTTCCACTAGCAGGTGAAACTAGGACCAGAGGGCATCGCCTCAAAATAAACGGAAGCAAATGTAGGACTGAGGTCAGGAGGAGGTTCTCCACCCAAAGGGTTGTGAATCTGTGGAATTCCCTGTCCAGTGAAGCGGTTGAAGCTACCTCGCTGAATGTTTGTAAGGCAAGGCCAGATAAATTTTTGAACAGTAAAGGAATTAAGGGTTATGGCGTGCAGGCGAGTAAGTGGAGCTGAGTCTCAAAAAGATCAGCCATGATCTGATTGAATGGCGGGGCAGGCTCGACGGTCCGGATGGCCTACTCCTACTCATAGCTCTTATGTTCTTATAAGCTCTTAGCCGTAAATGTTTACAATCCTGTCTTGATCTTGTCATCTAGTGTGGTCTTTTGACTGCAAAGGACCAAATAACAAACATAACTAACACTAAACACTTCGTGTATCACTTGAACCCACAGTACCTGCACATCATCCCAGTTCTGAGCACAAAAATCAATGCTAATACAGTGTTGAAGGAGTGTTGCACTGTATGAAGTCCTGCCTTTTGAATGAGATGATAAACTGAAGCCCTGTCTGCCCTCTAATATTGATGGAAAAGATCCCCCTGTGCTATTTTAAAGAAATGCAGCAGATTATTTTGTGTTCTAATTCCTGTTTATCTCTCAAATAAAGCAAAGTATTTGGCCATTATCACATTGTACGTGGGTTTTTGCTGTGTACAAATTAACTGTCATATTTGCTATATGTGAGTACTTTTCAAAAAGTACATAATTAGCTATAAAGTGCTTTGTGATGCCTTTCATGACCACAGGACGGAAGATAAGGGCACTTTTTTTCAACGGATGTGGAATGGTAACTAGAAGTTACCATATTTGCCATCTTTCTGTAATAAGCAGATTGAGTTGTTCAGATCTTTGAATAGGTGATAAGAGGATGGAATCTAAGTTCAGGTTGTGGAAAGCTCTAGCTACTGAAAGTTGGTGTGCACTTTGAGTAATCTCAATTCCTGAGCCATTTGGGAAGCTTTTTCTGTATCTCTTAAGTCTCTGACCGCTTCTACCATTCAACGAGAATCTTTTTGACAAATCATCACAATGTACAGAATATTAGAATGCTCCTCAGCATTAGAAAAATAGCAATATTTTCAGCTTGTTTTATACATTTGCTGACTAATCTTTAGAATATACTAAAGTTACTTAGCATAATAGTCAGCATATGTTGAGAGAGTAGGGATGTTAATAGTTTAGATGCTGATCCTTTTTCAGGAAGTTTTATACATCTGTTCTCTCCACAGATTCTGACTGGCCTGCTGAGTGTATTATGTTTTGTTTTCATTTCAGCATTTGTAATACTTTGCATTTACTAAAGTAATTTTCTCTTGTATCCCAACACTACTGAATTATGGCAAGTCGCTAGGCAACTAGCTTCGATTAATAGAGCCAGTTGCTGATAAAACATACAAATTGGTTAATTTCCTGTAATCATTCCTGTCTCCATTTTATGTTTGTATATAGTTGTTTCTACGCAGCACCTTCCTTCATCTAATCCTGCTGAATTCAAAAGATGGATGATCACAGTCTCCTTTTCCAGTGTTAAACATTGTAGTGCAGGAATTCTTACTTTGTGCAGATTTTTGGATGCATAAATGTACCAACCTTTTGGTAATTTAAATTGAACAATCCTATGGAAATTGAGGGCAATACCTCTTGGTGCCAGCACTTTAAAGCAGGTTCCTTAATGAGGGGATCAAAAAATTGAAATTAAGCCCTCTGGTTGATTTAAGCCCTCCAGACACAACTTCTTGGTTTTGGCAGTTTTATTTGCATAGCAAGTTTGCAAGTTCAGCTTGTGTACAAAGCATAATGATGTGCTATGAAGAGCTTGACCTAGCCTGGAATTAATATGATCAGGTGTTATACTAAATGTTGCCATAACATCTGTTGTTTACTTGTGTATTTTGAAATAACTATTTTTTTAAAAAATGGTTTTTTGTCTTTTTTTTTGCACATTTCAACTTGGTGGTAACAAAAAGCACTATACTTTCTTTTATAGATGAATCTGCGTTCTATATTCACAGAGGAACAGCAACGAGTGTTACAGCGTTATTATGACAGTGGAATGACAAATCAAAGTAAAAATTGCTTTGGATTAATAATACAGTGTGCACGTGAAACGGGGTTAGATTTTAATGTAGTCAGGGTAAGTAGTATAATATTTTTCCACAAACGTATTGGAAATGTTGGGTGTATATTGGATCCCAGTAGTATTAAATAAGGGGGCAGTATCCATTATCACACTGCACTCTGCAAGACATTTATCTTAGACAAGACACCTGCTCCAGACCAAGCCTCCTGAACACACAACATCAAATCCTGTGTTATAACTGCTAAAATGGCCAAGCTGCAACAGATCTTTGAATGCTTTATGATTAAAACTGTATATATAATTTGTGTTCAGAACTGCTAAAAGGCTGATATCAAAATGTTCACACACGGTATCATTTGTTAGCAGTTGGCAGGGAAAGGAGGAGGGTCTTTTAAAGTGTGACATCAAATTAACCCTCTGGTGTTTGTATGTAAAACATATTCCGAAAAATAAATTGTGTGCTGTCATTTGTTTTCTAGAGTTTTGCTTTCTGTTGTATGTGCAAGGCTTGGGGACCTGAATATACCATTTTATATTTAGCCATCCTTGCTGTTCTGTATTTTTAATAAGTAGTTAGGTAGGATCTGGAAGCTTTTGATTCCTTTGGAAGTGTTTAGCCCAAAGTCTTTATTTTCTTCTGCAGATCTAGAACTGAAATTAAATTATTTCAATCCAAGAATATTTAGGGAGCCAGCCTCTAGCTATTTTCATTGTGTTGCCAAGAGGATTTCTCTGGTTAAATAGATTTTGGGAATGGTTCCATTGTATTACCACCATTGGCAAATGTTGGGAAATAGTTAACTTATCAAAATTGTGCTATGGTGCATTAGATTTTGGGTATAAACTAATGGGGTCGAAAGCCATATTTCTTCTGTTCAATGATACTTACAAATGCACTTGTGCAAAATACGTAAAGATTGTTTGTCTGTTCACTGCTGCTCCTGAACAATGAGTCTGACATGTAGTGAGCTGAGTGAGCTTAACAAAAGCTACAGGTTTAAGGTATTATAGCAACGACAGAACTAAATTGCACAAGGCAGTGGGTATCGAGCCGATGCTTAGCCCAGTACTTGTATTGTGAGCAAACATCAGTTTAACTTTTCTCACGATAATGCACAATGATGAAGCAAAACAAAAGGGCCAGTTATTACGGAATGGGGGAGATTCTGCCTAGGATAATCAAATAACTAAAATTGCAGTTGTCACATGAACAAAATAGATCAGTTGATCAATAAAGATAATGTGACATAATGTTTATTCTTAAAAGAACAAACAAGTGTATAAGCTGATGTAACATACATAAAAGAATCCTCAGGAAACGTTTTGCAAATTTTGGCCTAATAGAACAACTTATCTATGCTGATTCTTCAGAAGATCAAACTGGGACCTCACTCACTTTTCTTTTTTCCATTCTCGTAGCTTATTTTCAGGATTCTTCATTCAAGCATTCACTTTTGAAAGTGACTGATTAAGCTAAAAGTAACACTGGTGTCTCACGAGGGAGTTAAAATTGACCAGAAACTGAATTAGAATAAGCATCTAAATACTGTGACAACAAGAGCAGGTCAGAGACCAGGACTTCTGCAACAAATAACTCACTTCCTGTCTGTCCAAAGCCTGACTTCCAAGTCAGGAGTGTGATGGAATGTTTTCTACTTGCCTGAATGGATGCAGTTCGAGCAACTCTTGAAAAATTTGATACCATCCAGGAACAAAGTAACCTGCTTGATTGGCACCCTGACTAACACCTTAAACATTCACTCCTTCACAACTGGTGCATGCTGACAGTAATGTGTACTATTTACAAGATGCACTCCAACCTTGTTTCATCTACCACTTTGACAGACAAGGCAGCAGGTGATTGGGAGCACTCGTCACCTGTAGGTTTCCCTCCAAGCCACACAGCATCCTGACTTGGAACTGTATTATCTTTCCTTCAGCATCATGTTTGCAAGTCCTGAAATCCTTAAACACCATTGTGCGTGCACTGATACTCACCGCATTTAGTGGTTCAAGGAGGTATAGTTCAAAAATGTAGCTCACCATTGCTTTCTCAAGGGTAGTTAGGGATGAACAAGGTGTGGAGATATTTCTATTTCCAGGATTGTCTAGAAGTGAGATCTCTGTTTTAAAACTCTTTATCTATTTAAAACAGATTAAGCAAAATTGTTTCTTTCACAGGGTTGAGTCTGAAACTCTTGCTGGTGGAGGAAACAGTGACCTCGAATATTGTTAAGGAAGTGGTAGATAGATTAGTGTCAGTTACATGTTTGAAAGGTTATTACGGATAGATAAGAACATGGATTTGAGGTTACCATCAGATCAGCTTTGATCTTAGTGCCTGGCAGGGCACGCTCGAGTTCTACTTCACCTGTTTTGTATATTTGTGATAAAATACTGGCTTTGCCAGCAACACTGGCATCTTGTGAAATAATAAAAACAAATTGAATTGCTTCCAGCATGTTTTCGTGCAATGCATTCTATATCGTAACAATGCTTTTCAACAAAAAACTTCTCCAATTTCTATTTCCAATTATCTTAAATCTGTGCATACTAGGTTATGGGCTCACCCATCGGTATTAGCAAAGTATAGTTATTTACTCTGATTGATTAATATCTTTCCACTAAAAGCGGTAATTGAATATTTTGAAATTGTGCATTTGAAATGAAGAAAGTGGGCGTTTGAAGTCAAAAGTAATATCAGCAAATTCTAGAAACCGACAAACAGTTATGGCTTATCTTTGCATGAATTTATGCATATTTCCAGTATTTCCTTTTAAGTTTACATGTCTGCAATTTGATTGCAAAAGGAAAATTTTTGTTTTATTCATACTATGATAGTTCATAGAAGATCACAGGAGTTATGAGGAGGGTTTCAAGTATAATGAAGGAATTATTTTGTATAAAATGAAAGGTATATTGCTCAATTTCAAATGTGTTTCTGCAACATATAAAACAATATCTGTGCCACTGCTCTCCCTTGCCTTACCTGGATAACACCTGAAATTGCTGAAACTATATACTTGGTCAATTAGAACATTTGGAGAGAGAAACAGCAACATTCCAGGTCATTCACTATGCTGCATTGACCTGTTAAGGATTTCCAGTGATTTCTGTTTATGGCTCAGCATCTTCGCAAAATCCTGCTTTTGCACTTATCATATAATTCTGGGTGACATTGTCCTGTTGATTTTAAGTGATAATATTTAACGAGAAAGTAGCACACCATTATCCATGTTCTCTTTATTAACGATTGTCTTTTGAAGAGAATTTTCATCCTGCTGTTTCAACACTGGCTGTTTATGGATTTCCTAAGAATGTATAACAAATGCATGCAGTTAGTATGATGCTGATTGACTCATTGTCAATATTTTCCACAGCACAGCAGTGGCTTAATGGTTAGCACTTCTGCCTGACCGCGCCAGGGACCCAAATTTGATTCCCTCCCTTGGGCAACTGTCTGTGTGGAGTTTGTACATTCGCCCTATGCCTGCATGGGTTTCTGCTCAGTGCTCCGGTTTCCTCCAACAGTCCAAAGATGTGCAGGTTAGGTGGATTGGCCATGCTAAAATTGCCCATAGTGTCCAGAGATGTGCAAGCGAGGTGAATTAGCCGTGAGAGATGTAGGGTTACACGGACAGGCTAGGGAGGTGGGTCTGGGTGGGATGCTCTTTGAAGGGTTGGTATGGACTCGATTGTCTGATTAGCCTACTTCCACACTGTAGGGATTCTATGATTCTGTATATAGCTTCAGTATGACATTTTCACAGCCACTTAAGAGTTTGTCAATGGGGTCATGAGGACTGGACTCTAATTTTTTCATTTATTTCGATGCGCTGTAACCTGCTCTGCAGTTTGCTTGCAACCACATATTGTGATTTCTTTAATAGAAAATAATGAATTTGTGCTATGCCTATTTAAGGGTAGTGGGTGGTGAAACAGAGAGAGAAATCTTTGAATTGGTGAGTTTATTTGGGCTTTCTTATTAGACTTTCTTCCATGCTCGTGTGCTAAGTAACATGGCCTGTTCAGTAGTAGTTATATGGAGTATGTTTTTGGGTAAAACGTGGACCCATGCCCCAGACAAGTTTCAGATTTGTTTTTTAATTTGGGTTTTAAATCCTGATCATCATATCACTCCTTGTCTGTACTGGTTTTAGTGTGTTAGTAGTGAGGCAAAGAAACCCAACAGGAACATGCACTAAGCCTAATGTACTACTACCAGTGAGATTAGCCAAGTTATCTTAAAAATCCTTTTCCTTCACCCTTTATGTTATGAAAGCCCATCCATTAGATTAGTGGTTTATGTGCAAGTCTTAACTGTAAATGGCTGGAATTGGAACCTTTGCAGGTTTTGGGCTCAGTCATTGGACACTGCATGTATAAATCTGAAGGTGGTCATAATTGTGAAATTTAACTTGCATTGAAATTCTAAGACACAGCTTTTTTTAAAATATGCAATAATTTTTTTTAATCCACTGAAACTGCCATGTTAAATTATGGGGAATGGCTGAATTTTTTTCCTTGTTTATCTATTTAAGAAGACTGTACTGAGCTTTAAGTTTTTGACTTGAACATGTTCTGAATTGACTGTGCTTTTCTAAAACAAAATCTGCCATTTGCACAGTTAGTGTTGTCTGTTTTGCAGACTTGGATTGGCAATAAAAGAAGGAAACTGAATTCTACAAAATACAGTTTGGAAGATCCACCCTCTACGCAAGGACCAGCAAGTAACAGTACGATGGGAAAATCTGAGACTCCAGTGAAAAATACTAGCCTTGTCTCTCCATCCCAGAGCCAGCAAACAGTTTTAACATCACCGTGTAGGAATGTAATGGTAACTGGTGTGTTTACCTCTACCCATTCTGCTAGTGGACAAGTGTTGTCTCACCAAAAGGACGGCCACAGATGTGACATTCCTAAGGGTCTTGTGCATAGACCGATAGGGAGAACTATAACTGAAATGGAATTGCAACAGCATGCCACAAGTCAAAGGCAGTCAGTTTCCAAGAACTCTGCAATTTCAATTTGTGAGAAAATTACTCCTGGATCTAGATCATTAAATGTTCACAGCCCCACCAGCACTGTGTATTCTTGCAGTACAAAAAACTACAGTCCTGCTTATGTTCAGACTGAAATAAATAGAGTACAGTCAGCAGCAACTAAATCAGTTGGTGGTTGGCCGAAACAACAGTTTAATTCAACCATTGCAGAGCTATCTCAGTGCCCACGGAAACTCACTTGTGAACCCTCTTTCTCAAGAAGTACATCCAGCTGTTCGTCTGATTCCAAGGTTAACCGAAACACAGGAGACTCTGCTGTAAGCTCTCTCCAGATCCGTGATGTATACTCACTAGCAGGCAGTGAGCAGTGCTCAAAGAACAGAGGGGACCATGCATTTAGGAACTTGCGTCAGATGGAGAGTGGATGCTTTTCCATTGCAATGGAAACGGGAGATGTTGATGAGTATGCAAGGGAGGAGGAGCTTGCATCAATGAGTTCAGAGCTGAAGAATCATCCAAGAGTTTCTGAAGCGAGTACCTCGAAAGAAATGGAGTGCTCAAATACATCTCTCGCAATACAAGCAAGGAACATCGGCACTGGTTCATCACAGGTCAGTGCGCGTGATATACCTGGAAGCACGTTTTATCGTAGTGGAGAGTTCCGAGCACCTGGGACAACAATGACCTTGTACAGTAATGCTGCCTCGTCAGAGGATTCATTTAACCTTCGCCTTCCATCATCTAGCAACCAAAGGCTAACTCCCACCCAGAGCAACTATCAGGTACCAATATTTTAGTTTTTCATTGGAAATAGTGTTACAATTGTGCTAATGTGAGAAAGCAATATGTAATCATTTAAAATGTAGTTACGCGTCATATTGGCCACTTGTTGAATACTTTCCTTTTGATTTTCAAACCTTTGTAATTTTCCGACATTGTGACTATACCCTTTTGTTTCTGAATTTTTACACTATTGTCTTTTATGAATGTATTAAACTTAGTCAGTTTTGTTTTCCACATAATGGGAACAAAATTATTTTGTTTTGAAGGCAAATATACTCCATGGTTAAAAATCAGTCATTTATATTGCCCGTAAAAGTTTAATAAAAACTCAAATATATTGTAGTAAAGTAAGTACATTGAAAACAGCAACAGCAGATCTTTGTGCATCAAAGGTTAGACTGTTTGTTTGGTTTCCACTTGCAAGGTTGAGTTCAAAACCTAAGGCTACTGCTCAGATTGAACTTGCTAGGTTTTATTTTGACTTTTGCACATCTTAGCTGGACCGCTGGTTGTATCCCTATTGAGATAAAGGTAACACTTTCAGTCTTAGGAAGCATTCTTGCAATACAAATGTATCATGGGAGATTCCACTGATTGTGTAGTTAATAACATACTCCTTTTAATTTCTGCTTGGGTTTATCCTACAAATTTTGCCATGCTTCAACTTGCAGTTGTTGAAATTATTTGTGGGACACTTCCTCTTACACTTGTTCTGTGGATGTTGGGAGAAAAAATCTTTCTATCTCTTTCGTGTCCAATAGGTATTGCAGAGTAGATAAGCTACTACTGATTGTTTCAGACCACTGACAGTTGCTCAACAAATACCACTATGACTTGCTTCTCCGAATTTGTCCACCACGTCAGACTACCTCCAGCCACAAAAAATAAAGTTCACCTCCTTGATTCATTGTACTGTGACCATTTAATATTCTTCCCCGTGGAGACAGGGCAGTGAACTGCTGTGGACACAATTTGTAATAGCATTGTAAATGAATTGAAGGAGGCATTTAAGAAGTAAGTCCACTCCACATTATAATTTGAGTAACCTTTCTTTCAAGTAATCCAAACATAAAAGTACTGCAGAAGGGAAACTCATTGAAAACATGTTGTGTTTAATGCTTTACAAACATACTCGTGCACCATCTGTTCATCCATATGATAATGTGAACTAGCTAATTGTAAAACAAAATTGCAGCACTAATAGTTAGTTCAACTTTTCTTAGCTGAGTTATCTGAAAGTGCTACTTAGAATCTCTCCACCTGAGAGAAAACTGTCTTTTGCTTCCTCGTACCTTGAAATAGAATACGCATTTTACCGTTTTCCAAATTAAATAAAATGTTTTCAATCAATTTCTCTTCCACAGTACTTTAATTCATGGTAAACTTGGAAGAAAGATTACTCAAATTGTTAGCTGGAGTGGAAGCTCTTTTTAAATGTCTCCTTGAATTTGTTTACAATGCTATTACAAATTACGTCCACAGCAGTTCTCTGCCCTATTTCTATGGAGAAGAATGGTAAATGTTCACAGTACTGTGAAGCAAGGAGCTGAATCTTTAATTTTTGTGGTTGGAGGTAGTTTGACTTAATGAAAAATTCTGAGGAGCAGATCATAGTGATGCCTGCTGAGCAACTGTCTGTGGTCTGAAATGGTCAGTAGTAACTTCTCATGTCCAATAGGTAATGTGGAATGGCCAGGTTGGCACTAGATTCTATTGTGATGAATTATCAAGATGCTAGGATTTCAAAACTTTGGAATGCAGATGTAGTGTGTCACTATTAGCAGTTTTCTATATGGTCAGAATGCATTCAAATATTCAACAAGGTTTTTTTTTCTTGATTTGGGAGATATTGCTCAAAGGAGTAATGGAGGTAAAAGTTTTCATCCAAGTGAGTTGAATGGGACTGCACAACAATTTATGTTGCAGATTGATGTATTGCACTTGAAATTCAGGAAAAATAAATAAGATTGAATTGTATCCGTGTCATTGGACTGAAGAACTGTCGTACATTTTGAGGAGAAGAACGGTATATGGAAGTATAGCTTATTCTTAACTTGAATTCAGCAGCTTTGCATCAACTGATTTTAGTCTAAATTCTCAATTGCTAAATTCAAATGATGGGATACGGCAAAATTTCATGGTGGAGATGAAGAGAAACTGAGCGATGAATACCTTCATGTTGAAGTGTATATTTTCCAAAACTTGAGTACATTCAGAAAATTAAGGCCACTTTGCAGACTGCATCTTCTGTGTTGCTGAATTAACACAAATATTTTCAATTAAATTTGTCTTGCTAAGCTCAGATTTCTGAAGGAAAAATGTATAAAAATGTTGGTAAATTTGCACTAGAGACTGCATTGTTTCTATTTGAATTTAGAATAGAAATGAGGAAATATTCTGTTTCAGTTCTGCAATGTCCAACTGTAAATGTAGCCTCACATTTTGAAGTTATGATAGTTTCTAACAGTGTCGATAAGCTGCAATATGGAGTGTTGAATATGGAACACAGAGATTGTCAGCATGTTGGAATCCTACACTGTCGTTATAGACCAGACCAAACCACCTCAAAACATATAAAGATGATAGCCTGGACCCTAACTTTTTCTTATTTTAAAGCTAAATGCCAGATGTTGCATTCTGAATGCAATTTGATTGGTTAAAGTCTTAAAGCAAAGCACACTTTATTTATACACTATAGTTAAAATACAACAAAAGAAAGTAGAAGTTGGAATAACTTAACTCTACTGGAAAACTTAACAGAGTAATAGATTATTTAACTACTAAACAGTGACTATTTCAATTTACTAACTTCCATAAACACACCCTTGGCAAAGGTCAATTCAGTAAAATAGTCTCACATGCAATTCTAGCAGCAGGAAGACAGCTTTTAGCTGTAACAGAGAGAGGAAAAACAGTTTCCACATCTAGCTTCAAGATTCTAGCAACGGCACTGAAAAGCTAAAACTAAAAAAAAAATCTGGGTTCTGTGGAAGCTTGACCCCACCCATTAAGGCTGCTTCTACTGTTCCAACTTAAAGAAAACCCAAGACCTCTCAAGCTATTTACTTTATTCAAATCATTATTGCCAGCACTTCACCTCTGTCTTAAAACCTCTCTTCCAAAAAAAAGGACAAAATACACCTCTTAAAGCCATGGTATCGTCACTGTGCTTTGAACTCTGAATAATTTCTCCAAAGTTACTTTTGCAGAAGAGGGAGAAGTTTTATAAGTTTGAGTGTTTTGGCACTGCTAAAGTCTGATCTAAATTGGTACTATTTTGTTAACATTATGCCATTGTGATGTGTGGATGATGCCACAAAAGCACAAAATGCTTTAATTCATTTGGTATAAAATCTTAGGGCATAAAAGGAGGCCACTTGGCCTTTGTGCCTGTGCTGGCTCTCTTAAAGAGCTATTGAGTTAGTGCCATATCCCAGTTCTTTTCTTCTCTAACCACACTGCTCTGGAAACATTTCCTCTGCCATGTGCGAACAGTAGAAGTATGTTTTAACTTGGTTCGCAGTAGGAATGGCCAACTTATTAACTGTCTTGGGCCTCATTCTGTGAGCTTTTTCTTTGACTTTTCCAAAGTTGGTAAAGACTGTGTAAACATGCTGCAGTTTGTGATCTGCTATTCAGGTCTGAAACAGCCAGGTGCTGGGATCCAAGGTCAGTTCTAGATTTCCGTATGATTTATTATAAATGCTATTTGCACACTTCTCCTTGAAAGCAAGTAAAAAAAAAAATTGGTATGTCTCTGAAATGTGGCAATCAACAGTGGCATTTGTTATTAATTATTGGATAATTCTTTAAGCAAGATTTATCTCCTCCAATTGACCAAAGGAAGTCCGACATCAGTTGCCATATAAATGTAGGGATTTGCGTAGAGTCAGAGAGTCAAACAGCAGTCTTGCCTTGTCCCTGTCCAAATGCATTCCAAGACAAAATTGCGAGAGAAAGTTGGAAGTGAAGGAAAGAAATATTAGTGGAGTTGCCTGCTGTTTTCGTGTGATCTTCTATTTTGGATACTTTGATCAACAGCTTTAACAGAAATGTTAAAAGATCTCAACTTTGTATCTGTTGTCAATTAAAGTTTGCAATACTGCATTTATTGTGAAGTAAACACATTTCAGGCAGTCCAGGATCCATCATGATAATTTTTTAAAAAATTCTGCAGTCTTAAAATATTCTCAATACTGTCATCTGGTATGAATGTGTAACATGAGATGATGGCTTGACTCACCTTAAGGATATTGGGTGATTATGGAAAGGCTTTAATGGTATGTTTTACAGTTCATAATTTGAGCACAAATGTTATTTTTATACTTCAGGTGTCTGGCTCCGTTCTATTGCCTTGTATAACTGGAACCTCAAGGAAAAGAACAGTAAGTATTATGTGTGTGCTTTGTCATTAGTTTTAAGTTTCTACTCCTCCACTATTGCAAATTATAGGCCCTTTACCCTCAAACTCTTTTCAGTGTTTAAAAGGAATACTGCCATCAGTCAAAATGACATGCTAATTTCTAACTGTCTTCATAAATAAAAGTTTAAAAAAGTATTTGAGAATATCAAGACTCATACAAAGCCCACTTGGCCCATTGTCATTTGTTTCCTCATAGTCTAACTCTCCCATTACCATATTTAACAACTTCAATAAATTTAATAGGAATTATCAAAATTGGCTGCTTGCATGACACATTGTGTCATATATCTATTGCCGTGTTGGTAAAGACAATCTTACAGGTGTATTTCAAGCGTACTGTTTCTTCTGGCTTGCTTAGAAGTAATAAGCTGGATTTATTAGTTTTGTTACATTTAATATTTAAGTACTAGAATGAATTACTCCCCCCAGCCCCCTTTTCAAAAGAAGTCCAGAATTTAGGTATTTCTAACTTTTACACCTGGGATCACCGTTCTTGTTCACTTGGTGCTTTTTTTTGAAATATCTTTTCTTTAGAATAGAGTGACCAAGGTTTATCATGTTACTTGGAAGTCAGCTCTGACTTGTGCAAAGAGCTTAAGCCTTAATGTTGCACAAAATCAGATCTTTAACGGTACTAAGGTTGAAATACCTGCCACATTTTGGAGCCACACTGATTTTGTTTCAATTTATAATGCAGATATTTTGTTAAAGAAAGGTGTCAAAGGTTCTTTCTTTCAGTTCAGATGTTAAATCAAGACCCTGTTGCTTTTTCACGTGGACATAAAATGATTTCTGTCTAAGAAGTGTAATTAAAGAAATCTTACTGGTGATTCCCTTGCAGTCACCATCTTTAGTAAGGAAGGTCTACTACTACTCCTACTTTGTCTGGTTGCATAACATCACATCCAACATGGAAGCTATTCCTGTTATCCTGTCGACATTTATTGGTGGATCTAAATCAATACAAGACATTAGGTGGTTATTGGCACGTTGCTGTTTGTGGAACATGGCTGTGCACAAATTGGCTGCCACATTTTGGACAGTATGTAAGTGCCTGTAAAATGCTTTGGGACATCTGGAGTTTGTGGAAAATGCTTTATTATTGCAAGTCTTTCCATCTTTTATTTCTTGTATGGTTAAAAGGACAGACAAACATTAATGATGTCAAAGACTTTTATTCAGTTAACAATTCTGTTTACGTAAGAATTCTTATGTGGTGTCACTTTGTTCTTGCTTAAGCCTTGGTTCAAACGTAGCATGACATTGAATAAACTGCCATTATTATATTGTATGGTGGTAATTTGTAATATCTGCCAAAAACCTATCTAATCACAAACTGAGTGTTTTGCTCTACCTCTGACTTCCTTTCTAAAGATTGTGACTGCAGCAGAACTACTGGCAAAACTCACAGAATACCTTTTCTTCAACAGAAAGCATTTTGTTTTAGCATTGTGACAAGTTGAGCAGATTTGACTTTGTTGTTCTTTAATTTTGATTTCTTCATTCTTTATCAACTGCATTTGATGAAGAGCAGGGTCGACCTGTGGTGAGAGCCACACGTGCAGCAGGGACTCTCATGTAGCATGAGCCATACTGTCAATATGAAGTGGAAGTGTGACTGATGTTTTTGGCATTGATGATTGCAGCACTGATGATTTTTCACAAAATGAGAAATAGATCTGTCGCTCTAAATTTCATATTGTATAAGTGGACATTTGTGGATAGAAATTGGCCATTAATGTCTCAATTCTGTGCATGTGACTGAGCAAGTAGTTGCTGCCAAGATAGATGAATAAACTTTTTTTAAGGTTGCTCTGGAGCCAGAAGAAGCAGGAGAGTACTGCTTAGCTCCATAGCATTCCACAACAGTGCTGAAGATCTCAATTGGCCATCTCTCCTCTCTTTCCCCCTCTGAGTCTTAACCTGAAGACTGCTCCTTGCAAGATGTGACCTGAAATTTATCTGCAACAAGTTGTTTCTGTGAAATCACTGTGGTGCGCCACAACCCTGACAAATTACTAAAGTGAGTCCCAATTTCAAGTCTGTCTCAGAACTTTCAGATGGGCACCCCACTGATAGAAAGATTTACAAGGATGTTACTGAGACTGGCGGGTTTGACTTAGAAAGAGAGGGTGGATAGGCTGGTACTTTTTCCCCTGGAGCGTAGGAGGCCGAGGGCTGACCTCATAGAGGTTTATAAATTCATGAGGGACATAGATAAGATGAATAGCCAAGGTCTTTTGCCCAGGGTTAGGGGAGTCCAGAACCAGAGGGATAGGTTTCAGGCGAGAGGGGAAAGATGTAAAAGGGACCTGAGGGACAAGTTTTTCATGCAGAGGATGATGCATATATGTAATGAGCTGCCAGAGGATGTGGTAGAGGCAAGTATAGTTACAACACTTAAAAGACATTTGGACAGCTAAGTGGATAGGAAAGGTTTACAGTGATATGGAATAAACACAGGCAAATGGGACTAGTTTAGGAAACCTGGTGGGCATAGATGAGTTGTGTTGAAAGGTCTGTTTCTGTGCTTTATGATTCTATGATATGGGACCCAAGAAAAATGGGGGCAAGATAATTCTGTAGCCTACTATTATGTTAGTTATGCCTTCTCCGAAATATGGTTCAATTAGCAGACAAATTGATGATTTCTTGAGGGGGCAAAAAGGTTCTGCAGTTTGATATTTTCTTGAAAAATTCAAGTGTGTGCAGAGGAAATCTAAAATCTATGAATTTGCAAAGCTATTGTTTATTTCCATCTAAGGATTTTTTTTCATAATGGAGAATTGCAGTGCAGTGATGTGCAGTTTTAGATTTTAAGATAACACCAGCCTGCACATGAGTAAAACACTTGTCTCTCATTCACAGACTTGGTGATTGCTCAAATAATGTTGCTCATTTCCTTTTTCTTCACATACACTTGATTTGACAATTGCATGTTATACTTACATTGTGAAACTACCAAAGTAGTAAGGCCTTTCTGAGATTAAATAAATTGGTCAATTTTAAATAAAGCAAATATGACAATGTGAAATACAAAATGATGAGGCAAAAATGATTTTCATGTTTTAAGCCAATTAGTTTTATTATATACCATTAATATTAACAGTTTTTTAAAACTAAAGTTGGGATTTGAATGTATTTGTTCAAAATAAATCATTAATTTAACTTGATGCTTTTTGGCCATGGTCTGGATTACTTCATGCTAAGCATACACATCTATAAAGTCAAAATGTTTGGACTCTCAAGAGCTTAAAGTCTGATTTGTAATGTTTCTTGAGCCAGTCAGATTCTTGTCTGGAAACTGTGACTTACCTGAGTGAGTTGACAGAAATTAAACTGATCCTATTGCTGTGCTGTTTCCACACACTGACTTCGTTCATTCGGGAAAGTAACCATGCAAAGTTTTATTTTCTGGAATTTGAATATGATTAACATTCCACTGGTAGTATCTGACAGTTATACCGCCTTACTAAATTGCATATGCATGACTTTTTAAAATTTATATCCCATCACAGTGTTGAGTTAAGTGGTGGAATTACTAGAATTTTGCAAGGGCTCTGATCCGAGGGTCCAAAATTTATGAATGATACTGGTCAGTGATGATAAAACATACAGTATTATAATAGAGGGATCTCTTAAAGTTTCTTTGCTCTGCAAATTTTCCATGCTTTCTCTTCTGCACCTGACTTATAAACACCCTTCCTGCATATAATAGTTTAATTTATGAAGTGTATACTGATACTCTTCACTATTCTGTTTTGGTTTAGAGGTAAAAGCTTGATGTTTGGAAACATCTTGACAAATTCCAGACATCCTAATGGCTAACAACAAACACATCATTGAGAATCAAAGGGCTAGAATTTTCCAGGAATTATTGGTTAGCCAGGGTGGTTGGACTGAATGAGTTACTACAACACCCTAGTGTCAGTGAGTCCGAAGTAGTGTGATAGATGTTTTACAAAAGCTTGTCCTTTATTCCTTAAATTTGTTGCAATTTTTTTGTATAGCGAAGAAATAGCTCCAGATTTATGGAAATGATTTGTTGGTTCTTCTAAAGTAGATTGCACAAGTTAAAATGTTTAGCACAGTTTTATGTCAATATTCGTTAGGATAAAATGCACTTTCTTTCACTTAATTTTCTAAAAAGTCTATTGTTGGCTGTTCTGAGTTAGTTTAATGAAAACTGTTCAACGCACTTTATATTAAAATGTGTCTGAAATATCAGGAGTATTGACTAACATAGAGCTAAAATAGGAAAATGGCATTTAGGTACAGGTTAGATATGGTCCAAGTGAATGGTGGAGCAGGGTTGAGTAACTAAACAGCTTGCTGCTGTATTTTTCATGCTGTGATGGTATTTGCTGGGAAATTATCATTGCAAGCAGAATAATTAAATCGAAAAAATGGTAGGGACCAAAAACACCTGAAGTTTGCTTATTTTTCTTTATTCATGCATTTGAACTGTGTTATTGTTTCCTTTGTGATATATTTGACATTATTTTAGTGTGGCAATTATTTCTGTATAAAATTGAGAGTTTGTTTCAGAAAATAAAGGTATAGGCCTTCCCTTTGTATTCCAGCTCCTTCAGACGAAGGGCAGCATCACAAAATGCTTTTGTTTACTTGTTGAACTTCTGCACTAGCCTTTCATGTGGCCGTAGTTTGTAGTCTCCTCTTTACATTTCTATTTGCTGTAATTTGGAAGTTTGGATTCCACTGTTTCAGCAAATGACTGTGCTATTTTTATTTCTCTCTGCATCTGTCCGCTGAAAACCTTTTTCATATTCTTTTTCAATGCAAGCTTAGTTTTGAAAACTCCAAATGTTGAGGCTTATTACAATTAATTTCAGGAAGTGTTTTCAGCAAAGTGAATATTTAGCCCCCTTTTATTCCCCCAGAATCGATGCTTCGTATACCCTAAATAATGATATCGTGTACTTGCCGTGTACTGTTTGAAAGGGTGGTGGAAGCAGATTCAATTTAACTTTCAAAACTGAACTGAATCTATGTTTGAAAAGGAAACATTTGTGGGGCTGTGGAAAGGAATGAAAGAAAACAAAGTTGGTGACTAGTTGGACACTGCATTCAAATAGCTGACACTGGCAAAATAGACCAAAGGACCACATTCCATGTTTCACAAGTTCAATTTTTCTGGCCCTGCCCCAAACCTCCCTAATGCCCTCTTCCCAAACTCCCTGAGTTGCAACCTGTGTTATTTAACTTATTTAAAACTATCATCCGCAGCTTATGCAAACTCCTATTCCCTAACACTGCTGGCTCTCCTTCCTCGGTGAATTGATTTGAAATCCTTGACCTTGCCTCATCTTGACTTTGACTCCTATTCCGGCCATGTGTTACTGATTTCATTTTGACTGGTCTTTGTCTGGTTTATTCCTTCCCTTATTACAACACTGCTAGCAGGGAGCATTCTCTGTCCGAACCCCCTGCACCTAACTTTGCTTTTTAATCTTGATAAAATTCACTGATTTGGAAAGACTATACTAGTCCAAGTTGCTGCTCTTGCACCTGAAATTGATGACAGTTGTTGCTTTATCAAAGGTGGATCTGAGCTGGTGCAGTATCACAACTATTTCTTGTGCCTACGCTAAAATTCTGATTCTGTTGGTACATTCGAGTTGTTACGGTCACAGATCAGCATTTCGTGCCAATTCATAAAGCCAGAGCATCATAATTATGAAGAAGCTTGCACGGTCTCTTGTGTAATTTGGAGCTTGCCCAGATTTTACAAATACTTGAAGCTTGGCTCCGTGTTAGTTACAAATGGTTGCAGCAGCAGACCTGACTCTTCGAGCTATCCTAGTGTGTTAACCAAGATTAAGATCTGGATATTTTAAGAAGATCAATGGAAACTCTGTGATTCTCTTGCCAGCTGCACCAGCTTGCAGCATTTTTAAGAATGGATTTTCAAACATGCTGTCAACAAAACAGTTTGGTACCCAAGCTCCATCTTGTGGTGATTGAGAAGGTTTCAGTTTCCTTTGGATTTCACTTGAAGGAAAAGCCACGAATGGTACAGCTTCAAGGTTCTTTTAAAATTATAGGGTACTTATATTGCCCTGATGAAGGGCCCCGACCTCTAATGTCGACTTTCCTGCTCTTCTGACGCTGCCTGACCTGAGTTCCTTCTTCTCCGCGCTGTATTGACTACTTAGGTTGTCTGTCCTTTCCTATCTGCTGTTGATCGATGAAAGTGCAAAATATTTTGAAATCTTGAGAAACACCTTTAAAAAGTAAGGTTAAAAACTTAGACCCAAATCCTCCAAGAAGAGCAGATATTGTTCAATTACTGTTCTCTTACCTTTTTAAACCCTGCATCTGTCCCCACATATTCCTAGCCTCAACTTCACAACCTCCAATATTGGAGGCTTCAGTGGTGTGCAGTGTACCTTTTTAGTACAGCTGAATCCTGTAGTATGGTACAGTCAGGAAAATACAGCCCCACTGCTCCTTTTTGTTAACAGCTGGGACTGTGGAATTCTGGCAAAGTCATTCATTTACTAGCACACGACAAGTGTTAGACGTTACCACATGAAAAGCTAGATGAGTGAACAAGTTTGAGCTGTTTAAGTGAGTTAAAGGATGGGGATTGATATGTGGTTGGAGTCTCAGGTATAGTGACTAGGTGAGTGGGTGGGGGGTGGTCAGTTCAGTTTGTGGAAGTGGTGTCGGGGGTCAAGTGGTTGATGTTGGCAGAGTTGGGCTCAGGTCGAGAGTGGTCGAGTGAGGGGAGAGGAGGTCAGATGTCCATACAGGAGTCAGTTTTATAGTTACCCAGGAATTAGACTGGGTTTTAATTCCTTAAACTTATCCTGTTTAGCTATTTGGGAAAATGAGTCTAAACAATCCTCAGTCTCGGACTCTTAATTTTGAGTGTTCCGGGACTAGTTAAATGCCCATAGGAAGTTTCTGTTTTTTTGCGCTGTTCACAGGTAGTCAGTGCATTCTGAGGTTACTGATATGCACATTTCAGGGATCGTCCAATGTCTGATTATCCAAAGATGGGAAGACCTTGGCCATGCTTCCCTTCAGAAAACTGCTGAATTAAATAATGCTGTGTACAATTTAGGTTCGCTTCGTAGATGGTTACCATGTAATGCATTTTTAAAACCTAAGATGAGATCAGATTTTTTTAATACCAGTATTACGATAAACTTGTATCATCATAATTCCTATATTTATAGACCAATTTGACACAAGAATACTTGTACATCATTGCTGTGTGCAATATTGTAAGAGTTATGCATTATTAAAAATAAATTATCTTGAGATTTATATGTGCACTGCCTTAAATTTTGGGCCCTGCACTTTGGTTGGATGTGTTTAGCCTTTGAAGAAGGCTAAGTGAGAATGACACTGAAAAGGGCTGAAGGGTTTGGACCAACATTGGATGAATTTGCTTCTTGAAGAATCTGAGCCAAGGGATCATGACCGTAAAATTAGAACTAGGTTGGTGGAAAGCCAAAGCTGCTGTTATTGTCAGCGATATATTTTTAATGATGGGCTTATCAAGGGTTATGCAACCACAGTAGGTAGATGGCGGTAAGATACAGATTAGATATAGTCTACTTAATAGTCGAGCAGGCTCAGTTGAATGGCCGACTCCCGTGGGCATTCGCAGTCACCCTAAAGATATGCTAATAGGTTGCCTTCTGCTGACAATATCCAATGGCTTTGTGGCATCGTGAAGTCCAAGATAATGAAGAAGCAACGTGTGGTCTGTCTCATTAGGTTTGTTGATGTTCCCACAACTTTGCTATTTTCTTTTGGAGGCAGATCTCTTAATCTAGAATCCCTACAGTGTGGAAACAGGCCCTTCGGCCCAACAAGGAAAGGGAAGGAAATTCACCGTATTCACCAAAGGAAATATGTCCTTTCTATCTCCCTTAACTCAATTTATCATCTTAAATGCCAATGTTAGATCACTCTTTAATCTCCATTGCCTTCCTATTGCATCTGCAATATTAAAATGGCATGAACAGTAATGCGTCTGGTGGCCTTCAAGATGCTGCTCGTGGAGTGATGATTCTTTTGAAGGATCATGAAAATGCTTGGCATTTCGCTTGTTGGTCATTAGTTTTTACTTGTGTAACGGAAATGTCACCTGCCATTTCTCAGACACTGATGTTGTCTCGGTCTCATTCTCGTCTGGAATATGCTACTTATTATATAAGTTGCAAATCAATGAGCAGCCCCACATCTCCCCCCTGACCAAGGAAAACTGGTTGATGAAGTGGCTTAGGATGATTAACTCGACACTTCCCTGCAGAAATTTTGTAGGGGTATGTTGGTTAGCTTCTGACAATCCCATTCACTATCATTCTGGCAACTCCGATGAAAGGTCTGAAAATGAGCATTTCACAGCCATCTTACCACATACCAGCTCTAACACCAGTTGGTGGAGGAAATTATCTTTTGACCTTCATTGAATTGAACTTTACAATGATTGTGTGGTTGAATGTTGCCTTCATGTGGAGGGCAGTTACTATTTTCATTGCTTTGCCATTCAGCTCTTGCATTTCCCTCTGGATGAAAGAACTGATGATATCTCATACTGAGGTGTTCTGGCAAAGTCGAAGTAGGTTGTTGGTGGTAAGGTCTCATTCTCTGTAATGCACCATTGACTCCTATCATTTTATTGATGATTGTGGAGAAGAGTAATGATGCAAAACGTGGTGTGTTACGTTTTGGACATGGAACATGTATAATTGGATAGGTACCCTTGTACTAGCCATAATGGAATAGTTTGGTTTGGTTGGTGTACAGGTCATTAGTATGAATGTACAGTCTGGTTGGGATCAACAGATTTTCCTGTGTTTGTGACATTCAGCTGCTTTTTCCTGTAATGTGCAGTGGACTGAATTAACTGGACACTGACATTTGTGAAGATGAAAAGTTTGGGAAGGTATCAAGTTTGGGAGGATGTCATGTAGCCTTAACTCTTGATGAAATATCATGTGTTCATGCAGCCATTTCCTCCCTCTTATCGTCCGCAGCAGCTTTTGGCCAGATGTGGATGTCAGCAGACTTTTCTGGGATCCATTGGTTCACTGAGTGGCCTGCTTTTGATGCTTGGTATGCACGAAGCCCAATTTAATTGCTTCCCTGAGGAAATAGTTAGGATATTGCTAAACTTTTATCGGAATTTAATGTCACACTTTGTCCTAATGAGGACTTGATGTGATTACTGTATATGTAGTGGGTAGGTTGGTCATGATATGGTTCAGTTAGTTCCTTCACTGCGTTGTTTCCCTCATCATCTGAAAAAGGCCCATCAACAGCTACAACTTGATTATACCACTCAGCTATTTTAGTGATGCTCTCGGTGACCCTTGCCCTGCTCCTGTCATTCTCCAAGTAATTTTCAAAGTTGAGTGCTGCATTGTGAGCTGAGGGTCAGTGGTTGATGATAATTAATGGTGGTCTTCATGACCGTTTTTGATCTGAATCCATGTTAGGTGTGGAATCACGAATAAGGACTCAATAGACAATAGGTGCAGGAGTAGGCCATTCGACCCTTCGAGCCAGCACCACCATTCATTATGATCATGGCTGATCATCCACAATGAATATCCTGTTCCTGCCTTATCCACATAACCCTTGATTCCATTATCTATAAGAGCTCTATCCATCTCTTTCTTGAAAGTATCCAGAGACTTGGCCTCCACTGCCTTCTGGGGCAGAGCATTCCATATATCCACCACTCTCTGGGTGAAGAAGTTTTTCCTCAACTCTGTTCTAAATGGCCTAACCCTTATTTTTAAACTGTGTCCTCTGGTTCTGGACTCACCCATCAGCGGAAACGTGCTCCCTGCCTCTTTGCTCTAGTGGTATCCCTGTGCCGCATCATGGATGGGTTTACTCTGCTGGTGCTTCAGATCCAGGGCTGCTGATGGAGGAGTGTGGAGTGTTGCCTGATTTCAAATGCTTGATTAGATAACTACCTCTATTGAACTTCAGTCCCTAGGTTTCAGTGAATTTAATGTTGAGGGGTTTGATTGGATTGACACAGCCTCAGTCTTCATCTACGTAGGATGCCTAGCCCATTGCTGATAAGTCTATTCAATTTTTTTGTAACACTGAGAAGTGTTTGTTTGGATATAGATTTAATTACTTGGCATATTAATCAATTCTTTGACTGCCAACAAGATGCTATTTATTCAATAAGACAGTCTTAATTTCTGAATTTAAACCATGTTATTTGTGTTCTTAAATAATGGGATCTGTAATGAGTATCGTGATTAAAGATGTGGACTGGATTTAGCCACCAATCAACGTTAGTGGATGATAGATTTATCCCTCGGAGATTTTCCCTCATTTACCTAATAAAGAGTATTTTAAAAATGCGAGAAGTAGAATTTTAAAATTGTGACAACTTTGACGGAGATAACTAAATGGAACCAGGATTGTTTATGAATAAGTAACTGAAGAGGGAGCATGATTGGGCCTTACTGAGTAATTGATTTACTACAGACTAAATTGCAGTAAAGATCTTGAGAGATTGAGAGTAAACCTCGCATGTGGGACTGAACTTTTGTGCGACCAATGAATAAATTGGATTTTTCAATGACTATATGGCAGCTTTTGCATTTTTATTTACTGAAGTTTGCCCAAAAATTCAAGGCTATATTTAATTTAATACAGATTATGCCTGAGGGTGGGGGGGGGAGCGCAGGGCTCAGCGCACAGCATTTTGGCTGGGTTCCTGCATGCTGTGGAGTTTTAATGCCACAGTGTGCACCTTTTCCTTTTCAGCTGGTTTCCCACCTGGAAGCTAGCTTGATTGGTTTTG
The DNA here is from genome assembly GCA_024137785.1 of Ginglymostoma cirratum. Lineage (NCBI taxonomy): Eukaryota > Metazoa > Chordata > Chondrichthyes > Orectolobiformes > Ginglymostomatidae > Ginglymostoma > Ginglymostoma cirratum. The sequence goes on along the minus strand of JAHRHZ010000267.1, from coordinate 7,102,241 downwards.
GCTCAGCATCGGGCAGGGAACATCAGGAAGAGGCCACATGAGCAGGTAAGGAATCTGTTGCAACGTTAGCATTAGGCATGGTGGTAGAATCGCATGCAGTGTGCCCCACTAAGTGGGCTCAGAGGAAGCCTTCTTTCTCCTTATGGCACAGAAGCTATGTGACAGGGATGCTTACTTTTTCCTGAAAACTGTTATGGCTGTCTTTTTTAGCTGCCTGGTTTCCCAAGGTCCAGAAACATTGGCCAGCCAGAGATGAACATGTAAGATAGGTTAAATGTCTCATAATATTGCTCGGTTCTTCATGTTGAACTGGTAAACCACACCCTCCGAGCAGACTTGGGGGGAAGGGAAAGTGAAAGCGTCAGGGAGTGTGGAGTTAAATGGAAAGATAAGCAGCAGGATAAGCATGTGAGCAGGTGGGTTTAAGCTCGAGGCAGACTAGGAATGCAGCAAAAAGGAAGGATAACTTAGGACATCTTATGATTTCCAATATCTCTAATAATGATAAGAAAGTTAGCATTAAGGCACTTTACCTAAATGCTCGTAGTATTCGTAACAAAGTAGATGAATTAACGGCACAAATCATTTTGAATGATTATGATGTGGTAGGCATCACAGAGACGTGGTTGCAGGGGGTTCAGGACTGGCAGTTAAACATCCAAGGATTTACATCTTACCGAAAAGACAGGGAGGTGGGCAGAGGGGGCGGGGTTGCCTTGTTAGTTAAGAATGAAATTAAATCAATAGCACTGAATGACATAGGTTAGATGATGTGGAGTCTGTGTGGGTGGAGTTGAGGAACCACAAAGGCAAAAAACCATAATGGGAGTTATGTACAGACCTCCTAACAGTGGTCAGGACCAGGGGCGCAAGATGCACCGGGATATAGATAGGGCATGTCAGAAAGGCAAGGTCACGGTGATCATGGGGGACTTCAATATGCAGGTGGACTGGGTGAATAATATTGCCGGTGGATCCAAAGAAAGGGAATTCATGGAATGTTTACAGGATGGCTTTTTGGAACAGCTTGTGATGGAGCCCACAAGGGAGCAGGCTATTCTGGACTTAGTGCTATGTAATGAGCCAGAGTTTATAAAAGATCTTAAAGTAAGGGAATGGTTAGGAGGCAGCGATCATAATATGGTAGAGTTCAGTCTGCGGTTTGAAAGAGAGAAGGCAAAATCAGATGTAATGGTGTTACAGTTAAATAAAGGTAATTACAGGGGCATGAGAGAGGAACTGACGAAAATCGACTGGAAGCAGAGCCGAGCGGGGAAGACAGTAGAGCAACAATGGCAGAAGTTTCTGGGCGTAATTGAGGACACAGTACAGAGGTTCATCCCAAAGAAAAGAAAGATTGTCTGGGGGGGCGGGGGTGGGATTAGACAGCCATGGCTGACAAAGGAAGTCAGGAAATATATCAAAAAAAAAGAGAGGGCCTATATAGTGGCCAAGAGCACTGGGAAATCAGAAGATTGGGAAAGGTACAAGAACAAACAGAGGATAACAAAGAGAGAAATAAAGAAGGAAAGGATCAAATATGAAGGTAAGCTAGCCAGTAATATTAGAAATGATAGTAAAAGTTTCTTTCAATACATAAGAAACAAATGAGAGGCAAAAGTAGACATTGGGCCGCTCCAAATTGATGCTGGAAGGCTAGTGATGGGAGATAAGGAAATAGCTGAAGAACTTAATAAGTATTTTGCGTCAGTCTTCACAGTGGAAGGCATGAGTAATGTCCCAACCATTAAGGAGAGTCACGGAGCAGAGTTGAGTATGATAGGCATTACAAAAGAGAAAGTGCTAGAAAAGCTAAAAGGTCTAAAAATTGATAAATCTCCTGGCCCCGATGGGCTACATCCGAGAGTTCTGAGGGAGGTGGCTGAGGAAATAGCGGAGGCGTTGGTTGTGATCTTTCAAAAGTCACTGGAGTCAGGGCAAGTCCCAGATGATTGGAAAATCGCTGTTGTAACCCCATTGTTTAAGAAAGGATCAAGACAAAAGATGGAAAATTATAGGCTGATTAGCCTAACCTCAGTTGTTGGTAAAATTCTGGAATCCATCGTTAAGGATGAGATTTCTAAATTCTTGGAAGTGCGGGGTCGGATTAGAACAAGTCAGCATGGATTTAGTAAGGGGAGGTCGTGCCTGACAAACCTGTTAGAATTCTTTGAAGAGGTAACAAGTAGGTTAGACCAGGGAAACCCAGTGGATGTTATCTATCTAGACTTCCAAAAGACCTTTGATAAGGTGCCTCACGGGAGGCTGCTGACTAAGGTGAGGGCCCATGGTGTTCGAGGTGAGCTACTGGCATGGATTGAGGATTAGCTGTCTGACAGAAGGCAGAGAGTTGGGATAAAAGGCTCTTTTTCAGAATGGCAACCGGTGACAAGTGGTGTCCCGCAGGGTTCAGTGTTGGGGCCGCAGCTGTTCACTTTATATAATAATGATCTGGGTGAAGGGACTGGGGGCATTCTGGCGAAGTTTGCCGATGATACGAAGTTAGGTGGACAGGCAGGTAGTACGGAGGAGGTGGGGAGGCTGCAGAATGATTTAGACAGTTTAGGAGAGTGGTCCAGGAAATGGTTGATGAAATTCAACGTGAGCAAATGCGAGGTCTTGCACTTTGGAAAAAAGAATACAGGCATGGACTATTTTCTGAACGGTGAGAATATTCATAAAGTCGAAGTACAAAGGGATCTGGGAGTGCTAGTCCAGGATTCTCTAAAGGTTAACTTGCAGGTTGAGTCCGTGATTAAGAAAGCGAATGGAATGTTGTCACTTATCTCAAGAGGGTTGGAACATAGAAGCGGCGATGTGCTTCTGAGACTTTATAAAAAGCTCAGGTTAGGCCCCATTTAGAATACTGTGTCCAATTTTGGGCCCCACACCTCAGGAGGGACATACTGGCACTGGAGCGTGTCCAGCGGAGATTCACACGGATGATCCCTGGAATGGTAGGCCTAACATACGATGAACAGCTGAGGATCCTGGGATTGTATTCATTAGAGTTTAGAAGGTTGAGGGGAGATCTAATAGAAACTTACAAGATAATGCATGGCTTAGAAAGGGTGGACGCTGGGAAGTTGTTTCCGTTAGGCGGGGAGACTAGGACATGTGGGCACAGCCTTAGAATTAGAGGGGGTCAATTTAGAACGGAAATGAGGAGACATTTCTTCAGCCAGAGAATGGTGGGCCTGTGGAATTCATTGCCACGGAGCGCAGTGGAGGTCGGGACGTTAAATGTCTTCAAGGCAGAGACTGATAAATTCTTGATCTCGCAAGGAATTAAGGGCTACGGGGAGAGTGCGGGTAAGTGGAGTTGAAATGCCCATCAGCCATGATTAAATGGCGGAGTGGACTCGATGGGCCGAATGGCCTTACTTCCACTCCTATGTCTTATGGACTTGCAATGTGTTCCTTGGTAGCCCTTAATTAAGCCCAAAAGTGGTTGGATTAGGTTTGGTTTAAAAATGATCACAATTCGTGGACTCCAGTCAGCCTACTTTTGGGCAATAATGTTACCCCATTGATCTCATGGTATCTGATGTTAGTTGCAGTTTTGTAACCATCTCACTAAAGTGTACATGTGAAAACACCTTCTTCCAAAAGGTATTCCTCAAGCCAATGTTCTTGTTTGCTAAGGAACGAGAGAATTGTTCATATGATTCGAAGAAACTATTGTATTGCAAGAAACCATTAGCAAGAACCTGAAAGCAGCATTTGTGGCACCGGTGGAAAGCCTAGCATTTGACAGGGCTTGTTAAACGTTGGCACTTTTCCAGGAGCATTATTACTGTGCTCCATTTACTCTTGTGAATATTTTCTATTGTGAATACAATTCGCATTGTAGGAAATTACAGTTTTGACGTTTCCTTCTCTCCTGATTGATGAACATTATAGTGGAGCATTGACTATTTAGATATATAGAGTTAATTTAGGTAGAGGTTTAGAAAATTGAGAGACATAGATGGTTGGAATGTCAATTAGTAGGGGACATACCTTTAAGGTAAAGGGGAGAAAATTTAAAGGAGATGAGAGGCAAGTGTTTTTTTTTCCCCCTGCACAAGATAAGTGCAGTCCGTTGTCAGAGGATGTGGCAGAAGCAGATGCAATAGCAACATTTCTTGGCAGATATGTGAATAGGCAGGGAATAGATCGGTATGGATTGCATGGAGGCTGAAGGCTTTTAGTTTAGAAAGGCCTCGTGTCAGTACAGGCTTGGTGGGTTGAAAGGCCTGTTCCTATATTGTTCTTCTCTTTGTTCTTGTTAATTGTTACATTATTGGATTAAATGAATTGAGAGCAACAAAGCTTGAAAGACTCAGCTTTCAATTTGATTGAAATGCAGTCTGCAATCCAACACTTTATCTGGGAAACTATCTGTTCTGTCTGGTGTAGTACTGTTTACTTCTGATTTTAATAAAAACGCATTGTGGTGTAACTTTTTTTGTCAGCTTCAGAATCAAACTTTGCTGTCAAACTGATGCTTTGCAAGTGGCCTGGAGTTGAGTTGTGTGATTCCTTTGTCGGTGAAAAACGTGTGGCTTGCGAAGTGTTTTAAAGGAGAATATCAAACTAATGAAGAGGAAGAAGAAATTCTGTGCTTTGTTTTTATTTTTTTGAAGAGGGCACGTGTAGTCTTACTTCTTGTGATGCATTAGATATTATTAGTTTTGAACTAATAGCACATTTCTTTGTAAAATAGAAAAAAGTTGAGCACTTGCAAGATCTGAAGCACATATTCATTACATTGGTTTTAAAAAAATGCAAGGTTCAAAAGGTGTGTAACTGTTAGTCATACAGTTTCACAATGTACAGTTTTGTACTTGCAAAAATACTATAACTTAAGCATTTAGGATACAAATGAACTGAGCTGTAAAACACTGATCATCCATAAGTCACGTTAACAAGTTTTGCATGCATTGTTACATATCAGTAATTTTATTTAAAACTTTCCTTGTAAAACATTGATGTCATAACAAGATAATTTTCAAGCCAACTTGTTTGTGTCTGTTTGCCTTCCCTGCAAGCATATAATTCTAATCAAATTCGTCCAATCTGTTCCTTTATCCTTTCAAGTCTAGCGAGATTCTTAAAGGGAATAGATGTGTGGACAGTATGCTTGGGATTACCTCAAACTCCAGATCCTGAGGGCATACCTATTATTATAAACAGCATGTGACCTGACTCCTCATCTGTTAGTCTTGGGCCAAAGTAATGAATGTCACTGTATGACAGATGGCCATAGTGTTCCACAAAGACAAAGGAAGTCACATGCCACATTACTGGCTTCTTTTAATTCAGAAATCTACAAGCAGTTATAATTGTCCATCAGTCACAATCTACCACGCAATCTAGATTTGTAACTCAGTGCAACTCTGAGGGAGTGCTGCTCTGACAAAACTGTCACTTTCCAAATTAAATATTAACCAAGGTTCCCTTTGCCTGTGCAGATGGCTATAAAACACCCCATGGTACAACTAGAAAAAGAAAAGGGAGCTTCTTCCTGTATTGTGAACCTTGATTCCTCAAACCACACCACTGAAACAGTTGATCTGGTCATTTATCTCCTTGCTGCCCAGAAATTAGATGCTGAGTTTGTCTATCAACAAGTGACTACAGTGGTTTACAAGTTATTAGTTTTTATTTTTAGGCATTCATAGGATTTACAAGTGTTGTAATAATCTCAAATTGTCACTAAGTCCATCTTCCTCACAATGAGTTCTAGAACAGTTGAGCTGCGAATGAATGTGGCTTGCAAAGATTTGTCAAAGGATTAAAGGCAATCCAACCAACATCACTGTGCCTTTCTTGTCCACTTTGGAACTGGTTAGTTTAAAGCTGCATGATCTTCGAAGTGCAAAGGTGACAACTTGAACAGTGGCTTTAAATGAGTTGATGTCACCGTAACAATGATCCATCCCAATAGTGTTCCATATGAGCAGTAAACAATGACACAAGAGAGCTGCCTAGCTAAATTTTACTTGTATGTTCCCCATTGAGAATTAGGGTGAAGCTTAGAAGATGCATTGAGTTTGGATCTGAGAGACTGATTCTATTTCAAAGTATTTTTTAGCTTTGTAATTTGCAAGGGGGAAGACCTATGTGGATATTGGACCCACTTTACTTCACAATAATCCTCTTTAACCTCCTTCAACTCTAAAACCTCTTGTCTGTTTCCAACTGTCTCACAAAGGAGTGTCTGGTTTTAACTCGATAAGCATTCCTCACTCCCTTCTTCCAACCCTGTCTGTAACATTTGCCATTTGCCATTTGCCCCTTAGCTATGCAACTTCTTCCTAAGCCTCTAAACCTCAGGGTGCTCTTGACACGTTTGTTTAAGACTCACTTCTGAACAAGCTTTAGTTTAAGCTTTAAAGTGTGTTTCTTTTGTTTAGTATGATATCTTGTCCTCTTTGATTAAACTTCTTTGAGGAGTCTCAATATTTTTGTAGGTGAGGGTGCTGTCGAAGATGTAGGCTGCTAACTGTTGTATTAGTTTGGTTGAACCTGCTTCTCAAAGATGCCAATTACAACTTTACAGCATGAATAAACACCATCAGTAGATGAGGAGACAAGTAATAAAGGACTACTGAGCAAAGAAAATAGATATTTTCAAACGTATGCCAATTTTTTTCAGTTTTCAAAAAAGAGCTAAAATTGTTTTGTCAAAAGACTTGAAAGGCTTTTGTTTACATAGCTCTTTTCACAATTTAAGAGCCAGTTTCTCAAACCACTTTGAAACTAATTTTGAGTATTATGATAATGTAGTGACTGTCGTATAATAGGGAAAACCACAGCAAATACTTACAAACAGTGCAATAATGTTTTGGGAGTATAGTTGGAAGGAGGGTGGCTAAACATTTCAGAATGTTGAGAAAATCTCCCTTTTTCGTTCCTTGAAATCACGTTACGGGATCTTTCGTGCATGCCTTTAAAAGACAGACACAGTCTCAGGCATGTACTGGAGTGTCAGTCAAAATTTTGTGCTGAGGTGTCTGGAGTGGTTCTTGAACCCACAGTATTCTGTATCGGTTGAGTCATCTCTTTGATTTGCTAATGACTGTCTTGCATCGTCAGCCTCTTAATTTTGCTTTTGTCCATAAGTGGAAACACTTGCTCCCCGTGTCAACCAAAATCCTTTGTAATTTTGGGATCTCATTCGGGGAGCCCCTCAGCCATATTTAGACACAAGCCACACAGCCTGTTCGTCCTTTCTTGATGAACATCACCTTGCATTTCTGGTAGCATCCTTGTAAATCTTTATCACATTTGTTCCTCTTTACCTTTTTTATGATGTGACAAGACTATAAGCAATAAAGAATGGAACAAGTCTTTGATTTTCAGTTCTATTCCTTTAGAAATAAAGCTTTTTTTAATTGCTAAATTTAGTAATTTGTGTAAATATATTACCTCATCCCTTTGCTCCTTTGCCCTATTTGCATTCTAATTTTCCAAGTAATATCTAACCACCTTAATTTGCTCTGCAGAAAGCAATACCCAATGCTTAGTTATGTTATTAATTTACCAGACATATGCCTGTTTTGCAGATTTATTAGTGTTATTGTAATTTGTTGCAGTCCTCCTTGATATTGCCTATCCAGTCCTAGATGTTTGTGTTAACTGCAAGTTTGGAAATTATTTTTTAATTGTTGCTTGATGATGTGATGCACTGATCCATTTGTAATCTCACTTTCCCAATTATGAATATTCACATTATGCCCCACTGTTTTAGGTCTTGCAGCTACCTAGTTAGTCTCGCTGCACGTCCCTGACTCCACTCACTCTGATCTTATTAGCTTTCTATCACGTGGCATCTTAACAAAGCTCCTGAATTACATCTTCTACATCAGCCTTGTCTACTCTTTGTTAACTCTTCAACAAACTCAGAGGTTGGTCAAGCAAGATTTTCCATTTTGGAACCCATGCTGACTACTGATAACTAACTTCTTTTTGCTTCTAGAGTTTTTAATTGTTTCCTTTCGTCACAATTTTAGTATTTTCCCTTACCATTGACATTAAGCTGAATGACCTGTGATTTCCTGGACACAATTTTCCTCTTTGAGTATCAATGTAATAGTATTGAATGGAAAATTAATTTAAAGGATGTACAAATTCCTGTTGCACTGAAAGAGGAGGACTTTCTACCCATTTAGTCAATGTAAATCGAAAAGAAGCTATCTAGTTTAATTCCACCTTCTAGCTTTTCGTCCATGCTCTGTAGGTTAAGGCATGTCCAGTATGTCCAAGCATGTTTTATATGTAGTATGCATTTATATCTCTACCATTGTTTCAAACAGTGAGTTCAAACATTCACTACCCTCTGGGTGAAAAAGATTCTGGACCTGCTCAATAATGATATTACTAATTACTTTGAACCTGTGTCGTCTGACTTCTCCGCTATGGGAGCAGGTCCTTTCTATCCCTTAATTTAAGTTCTTATCATGGTGCGGAGGTTGACCCTTCCCTGATAACTAATACGGAAACACCCAGAGAAACTCGCGTCATCTCATGACCTGTTGAAGAAAGTGTGAAAAGTGGTGTAACCTACCACTCACCTCCCAATCTGTTATAAAGGAGAGGTTAAATGAAGTGAACTCCTGATAGTCACACTCAAATCAACAAGTAACAATTTATTTATCTAACTGTAACAATGAAAAAAATTAAGAGCTACTAACAAACCAAACAATTGTCCCCCCCTTAACTGCTAACTATTCATGAGTAAAACAAAATTTTAATGATATGCTGTTCCAATAAAAGCAAGTCCAACTTATATAAACCAAATCAATAATAAAAAAAACTTAGTTTCTTGAAACTACAGCCAGGATACATCTTCCAGAATGTTTGGTGCCTTCTTCGTTGTTCTTCCGTCATGAATGCCTATTTCTGTCAAATTCTTGTGTCAGGAATATTAGCTTTGAGTGCTGCTGTACCTTCAGTGAGATGATGAGCTTAGTGAATTCTGTGAGAGCCAGTGATTTTCTCCTTCAGGCTGCTGGTTGTTAACTCTAACAGTTGCTGTCACACCAATTTTCAAATACCATTAGTACAGTGTGGAGCTCGAGGAACACAGCAGGTCAGGCAGCATCAGAGGAGCAGGAAGATTGACTCTGACTCCAGCACCTGCAGCTCTTGCTATCTCCAGTTTTCAAATACCGTCTTCTTTTGTGCCCTTGATGACCTATCAATTTCTTACAATAGGATCGGACCTAGGTTGTCAAAACCATCAGATTCAAATGGTTTTTCGTCTCTTAAGTGCCTGGTTTAAATTAATTTGCTGATATTCTAACTGGTTGCCTTAATAACAAGACTACTGGCTGGGTTGCTAACCATACAGCCTTTTGATATAACTGTTTCAATTTCAGGAACTCTTTGTGCCTGCTGCTGCTCGCAGACACTTTTTTAAAATCTCCAAGCCGAGAAAAAGCGCGTCACCTTTTAAAGGGAGCGCACACTCCCCCCCCCCCCCCCCCCCCCCCGCCATCATTTCACAAACAAATTCTAAAGTCCTGCCTTCCAATCCAAACGTGAAGTTCATTAGAGTACAACACCTCCCCCTTAAGGATAAAAAAGAACCATCATGATGAAAAGACAGCTTGTTTTTTTTAAAAAATCCTAATGCTATTATTAATAGACCATTAATCTAGAGTTACACATTTATGTATATATTAGTATGAAAAGATTGAACACTGCAGTTCTTATACGCATTTTCCTTTTAAATCTGCGATAACACATCAGCAATAATATTTTCATGACCTACAAAATGTACAATCTGTAAATTAAATGTTTGTAACATAAGGCTCCAATGAAATAGTCTGGTGTTCTTACCTTTAAATCTTTCCAAAAGGTGATCAGTGTACATAGCCATCTCTGATACATTGTTTGCAACAAAAACATTAAAATGTTGTAAGGTCAGTACCAAACTCAATAATTCCTTTCAACGGTTGAATATTTTCTCTGGTTGATATTGAATTTCTTTGAAAAATGACCAATTGGCCTCACAGTTCCACAATCATCCTCCTGTAACAACACAGCTTCACTCCCTACACCACTTGTGTCAATAGCGACTTTAAAGGGTTTCAAAAAATTTGCCATGGCTAGAACTGGTACGGTGGTTAAAACAGCTTTTAAATTCTCAAATGCCTCCTGGCATTTCATGTTCTCCTTTAACAAATTAGTCAGCAAAGCCTCCACGCTACTAAAATTTGGCACAAACCTCCTGTAGAATCTGCTCAGTCCCAAAAATCATAGCACCTCTTTATTTGAGGATGGTCTTGGAAATTGCTTGATGGCCTTCATCTTCACATTCCTTAGTGTTATCCATCCGTGTTCCATGTTGTGTCCGAAGAACATCACTTCAGCCTTTGCCAAATTTATGACCAACTTTGCCTTCTGTAGCGTCTCAAAGAGCTCTGCCAAATGCATCATGTGATCTGTCCATGAGTGGTGAAATACAGACAATGCAATTAGTCAATCCTGCCACAACTCTATTTAAAAGTCTTTGAAATGTGGCTGGTGCGTTCTTCATTCCAAAGGGCATCACTTTAAATTGATATAGCCCACTTGGGGTTACAAAAGCAGAAACTTCTTTCACGGTCTCCAACAAAGGTACTTGCCAGTTAACAACGAAGTAAGTCCAACTTTATGATGTAAGTGGCTTATTCAACTTTTTCCACACAGTCCCGCAGCCTTGGAACTTACTATTAGAGACTGACCAGTTCCTGTATCTCTCAATATTTTAGCTTTTTTTTATCTTGTCTTCCTGTTCTTCCTGAATTAACCTTAGCCACAGAGATGAAGTCTTAAGAGATCAGGCACTATCTTATCTAGCACGTGACTAGGCTGTGCACTGTCCTGCAGATCTTCGACTTATCTTGGGATTTCCTTCACTACCTCAACTAATCCCACTGGTTTAGCCTCTCTTATCGCATCCTTTTCTCCAGTGCCCCTCTTGATCCATCAGCATTGTGACTTTGTGTGTCTCCTCTATTACAGTGGAAACTCCTGAGGCCTTTCACCTCTTTTTCACCCTCTTGCATATCTTTTATCACATGAGATCACACTGCGTACAGTTTACCACCTTTTTGTTTTTTCATTGAAGGATCTTCCTCTTCCCCAATTTCTATCCCTCACGAATGGAATTGCTGTCAGAAGCTAGATTCCGATTTATGCGCTAATGCGTATTCATCCGCCATCTCTGCAGCTCTTCTTCTGGTTCTAACTTTCTGTTCCTCAACATGAGTTCTTATCATTTTCTGGAAGTGAGTTTTTGCATTCCTCCAGCAGAATAATCTCTAAGAGCCTCATATGTCTTTTCTATCTTTAATACCCATCTATTGAAGTTACTATGTTTAATTCTTTCAAACTCGAGGCAAGTCTGAGCTGGTTCCCTCCTTGTATTTCTGAACCGTTGACTATATTCTTCTGGTACCAATTTGTAGGCACTCAAAATAGTCTGTTTTACTACTTCATATTCTCTTGACATGTCATTTGACAGTGCTGTAAACACCTCACTAGCCCTGTTACCAACTTGGTCTGAATTAACATTACCCACACAGTCTCTGGCCAGTTCATTCTGGTTTGCAAATTTGTCAAAGGAAATCAAAAAGCCTTCTATATCTTTTTCATTGAATTGTGGTAAAATTTTGACGTATTTGTACATATCCCTATCAGGTCTTTGGCTACGATGGGTCTGCTCATCATCACTCTCCTCGTCACCTAAGCCTATCTTCTACCTTCATTCCCATCATTTTAAGTCGGCTATCCTGTTTAATTTGCAACTTCCAAAGTTCACGCACTCTTTTTGTCTTTCTTCTGCTTGTAACAGTAATTTAGATTGTTTCAATTACCTTTCGCTCTCTGACTCCAGTTGTCTTATTTGCAATTTAATTTTTTCTAACCCTACTACACTTGATGGTTTCTCTGGTATACCTAAATGCTTGACTAACTCCTTTACAATTTCAGCTTTCCTGTTTTCCCTAGTTAAACCCAGTTCTATCCTGTTCGTTAAGTCTAAAATTACATACTTCCTCTATTTTCCTAAATTTTGTTGGCAAATTTGGAAAGTATCCTCAAACCCCAGAACCTCTTTTGCAATGTTATGAGCCATTTGCCCCACTTTTGATTAGCCAACCACGAGTAAGCTAAATTAAACAGATTTTCCACTTCTCACTTAGGTTTTATTTAAAGATCAAGGACACTCCTCCCTAAGTCTGTTTAAATCTGCTGGGGCTTTTCTTACCCCAAGTGTGTTCGGATCTTTTCAGATCCGTCCAAATCCATTCAGATCCTGCCAGATCCCAGACTCGCCCCCACACTGTTATGAAGTGGATGTCAACCTCCATCTGATAACTAAAACCGAAACACTCCGAGAAGCTCGTGTCGCCTCGCAATCTGTTTAAGGAAGTGTGAAAAGTAGTATAACCTGCTTCTCACCTCTCAATCTGTTATAAAGGTTAAATGAAGTGAACTCCAATATCCTAGCTGCAACAAATGGTGATTGTTTCTTTCTGGCTGCAGGTTGTTAACTCTAACAGATGACAGTTGTTCTCACACCGATTTTCAAATACCCTCTTGTTTTGTACCCTTGATGACCTGTCACTGTCTCACAATAGGATTGGTACGAGGTTGTCAAATCTACCAAATTCAAATTTAATTGGTTTTTAGCCTCTACGTACCAGGTTTAAATTAACTGGCTGATATTTAAACTGGTCGCCTTAATAACAAAACAAATCTACTGTCTGGGCTGCTACCCATAGAGCCTTTTGATAGAAATGTTTCAATTTCAGGAACTTTCTCTGCGTGCTGCTGCTTGCAGACATTTCTTTTAAATCTCCAAGTCTTTAAAAAAACACATCATCTTTTAAAGGGACCACACACTTTTTTTTTCACCGCCCCCACCCCCCCTCCATCTTTTTACGTACAGATTCTAATGTCCTGTCTTCCAATCCACAAGTATACTACCCAATTTTGCAACAGGTTCATATTTCGCAATTAAATTCCCACAGCCTCTTGTATTCGCCAGAAATAAAAACTCAGCTTATTTAATCTTTACTTGTGGCTAAAAATCTTTGTTCCTGGCAATGTCCTTATAAATTCCTTCTATCCTGTGTCTTGTGAGATTGTATTCCTGTATTATAATGACCAGATTATGCAATATCCTAGCTGCAACAAAATTGATTTATGCAAAATGCTGTTGACTTAGAAATGATACAGACTGCTCATAAAAGTATTGACAATCCTAAGAAAACTACATCTACTTCTCTTATGTCTTGAAATGGGGCTCAGTGCTCCGGGTGTACATTTTCTACCTGTTTTATGTCCTTTTTAATTCCTCTGACTTATTGAACTTAACTGCTGTCAGGTAGATAAAGTCATACAGCAATACAGCATGGAAACAGGCCTTTCGGCCCAAACTGGCCCTTGCTGACCATGGTGCCCACTCGGCTAGTTCCAGTTACCCACATTTGGTCCATACCCCTTTAAACCCTTCCCACAATATACCTAGCAACATTTTCTTTAAAAATTTGGATATTGTACCTGCCTCAACCACTTTCTCTGGCAGCCCATTCCATATATGCACCACTCTCTGTGTGAAATTGCAGCCGCCCAGGTCCTCCTTACATCTTTCCCCTCTCACCTTAAACCATATGCCCTTTAGTTTTCAATTCCCTATCCCTGGGAAAAAGACTATATGCTTTCATCCTATCTATGCCCCTCATGATTTTATACACCTCAATAAAGTCACACCTCATTCTCCTACGTTCCAAGGAATAAAGGCCTATACTGGCCAATCCCTGCCTAAAACTCAGGCCTACCAGTCCTGGCAACATCCTCATAAATCTTTTCACACTTTCTAGTTTAAGTATGTCTTTCCTATAACAGGGTGACCAAAACTGTACACAATATTCCAAGTGCAGCCTCACTAACAACTTATACAACTGTAACATAACGTCTCAACTCCTATACTCAGTGCCTTGACCGATGAAGGCCAGCATGCTAAATACCTTCTTCACCACCCTGGCGACCTATGACACCGCTTTCAACGAACTATGTACTTGTACTCCTAGATCCCTCAGTTCCATAACACTCCTCAGGACCTTACCAATTACTGTATAAGTCCTATGTTGGTTTGACTTTCCAAAGAGCAACACCTCACACTTATCAGTATTGAATTGAATTGCATTTGCCAGTCCTCAGCCCACTTTCCCATCTGATCAAGATCCCTCTGTAATTTTTGATCACCTTCCTCACTATCAACAATATCTCCTTATTTTGTATCATTAGTAAACTTACTAATAATGCCTTGTACATTCACATCCAGATCATTTATGTTAATAACAAATAAGAAAGGTCCCAGCACTCACCCCTGTGGCACACCACTAGGCAAAACCTCTAGTCCAGGAAACAACCTTCAACTATCACCCTCTGCTTCCTACCATCGAGCCAGTTTTGAATCCAAATAGCTAGCCCTCCTTGGATCATGTGCAGCCTAACCATCATGACTAGCCTCCTGTGCAGGACCTTGTCAAAGGCTTTACTGAAATCCATATAGACAACATCCACTGCCCTACCCTCATCTAACCTCGTGGTTATCTTTTCAAAAATCTGTAAAATAATTTTTCAGACATGACTTCCTGCACACTCGTCCATGCTGACTATCTCTTATCAGACCTTGACTATCCAAAAGTTGGTTGATCCTGTCCCTCGGTATCCTCTCCAATAACCTGCCTAACACTGATGTCCGGCTCCCTGGCCTCTAGTTCCCTGGCTTGTCTTTGCTACCTTCCTTGAACATTGGAACAAAATTATCCACCCTCTAGTCTTCCAGAACTTCTCCAGTGGCCAAAGATGAAGCAAAAATCTCTGCCAGGGCCTCTGCAATTTCTTCCCTAGCCTCCCACAATGTCCCAGGATGGACTTGATCAGGCCCAGGGCATTTATCCACCTTAATGCAGTTTAAGGCTGCTAACGCCTTGTTTCTGGTAATATGTATGTAGTCCAAAACATCCCCACTTGTTTCCCTTGTTTCCTTAGCATCCATGATTCTCTCCTCACTAGACCCTGAGGAGAAATTTTCCTTAAAAATCTCTCCCATCTCTTGTGGCTCCACACAGACAGCCTTGCTTGCTGGTCTTTAAGGGGACCCATTCTCTCCCAAGCCACTCTTTTACTCTAAACATAGCTATAGAACCTCCTGGGATTATCTTTAGCCTTATCTGCCAGATCCATCTCATACCCTCTTTTTGCTCTTCTGATTTCCCTGTTAAGCATGCTCTTGCACTATTTTTATCATCATGTAGGGATTCACTTTAGCCCAATAGCTTAAATCCAATGTATGCCACCTTCTTTTTCCTGATCAGAGCCTCGGTATCCCTTGTAAGCCGGGGATCCCTAAACCTGCCAGCTTTTCCCTTCACCCGAACAGGACATACAATAGTCTTACTGTGCAGTTCAGCAGACATGGCAAATAAAACATGTCAATGCACGTAAATCCAAATAGTGTGAAGTAGGACATTTTCAAATGGATAAAAACCCAATAGTTGTGTCCTCCTGTGGATTCAAAAATGCTAAAGTACTTAAGATATTACATATTCCATTTATGTATTTTAAATGACCTGATATTGTAAAGTAGCAGTTTAGTGCTTAAAGATTTACTCCTCTCATATCTTGAATAATTTTGAATTGAGAGCAGAATATATATGAGGTGAATATTGCTTTGATTAGACATAGTGTTTCAAACAAATTATTTGACATTGCCAAACTGCTGGTATTGATGACAGCTTATTAGACTTTTGCATCTATAGATTTGTTCTATCATTCCCATACCTTACTTGCTTATGTGATGCATATGCTGTGTACTTTTGTAAAGATTATTTCTTGATAATTAAAAGACATGAGAATGGGTACAAAAGTTACCTTTAAATTCAGTCAGCTCTATCAGAAGGAGCTGAAAGTTTTGTGACTATGGTGCTTTTTCTGAGTAAGAGTATTAAATAGTGACTGGAACATTCAAGTTAATCTGTAGGTCATGTTTCAGTTTAAAGTCTGATGCAACAAGGAGAAATGGGTCTAGTAGGGAAGGCCAGTAGCTAAGATGGTTCTGTTTGGATAGTGAAAAGTCTGAGCTCTGAATGCATTTGGTAGGCAGTTAATGTGATAAGTGAGATCAAGGGTTTATGTGGAATGAAGGAACAAAAAAAAATCCAAGTCATATGTTCTGTTTCATCTGTACTTACCTTTTTAACACAATGAATATAGCTGACATATTGGTGCTTCTTTTAGAAGAAATCAGGCCTGGAACTGAACAGTATGACCCTGTTATGAGTGAATGCATTAAAATGCAAACTCTGTGGGTGCAGCTAGTCTGAAATAACACCAGAAAATTCTGACTCGGTCTGGCAGCATCTGTGGAGGGAGAAATGGAGTTAATAATGCCAGTTAATAATTTTTTATCAGTACTGTGGAGCTTGCATATTCTTGGCAGATGTAACCTATTGTCCATTCTTAAACATTTTACTGCTCCATTTTTACTACTGAAAAGGGCGCCACCTTTCATCACTTGGCTATTTCATGCAGTTTAAGTTCTTCTTCCTATCTGAATTTTAGATGGAGAAGGTCTTGTGTGCTGCAGTCTGGCTTTTCATTTGCTCTCTTAATTCAGTCATGTTCATTCCAGCTCACTGTTTTCTCTTCCTTCCTCTGTCTGTGTTCAAATACCACCATAGTTCAATACCTCCCACAAGAGTAACCTCTTCCAAATCTCTTTCCCTCTGTCTTTGGCCTTATAATTTATATCTTAGTTATCCAATTATCTGTATTTGCTCCAGGACTTCCACTTGTTCTGAGATATATTTGTATAATGGCTTAGTTAACTTGAGCTGTGCATTTAAATCCTTTGGAGCATATTGAGAGACAGAACTCAAAACTGGTTGTTAATGGCTCGGAAAGTAACTATTGAAAACCTGTCAGATTTAGTGGACAAACCTAACTGGTTGACTCACCGTGTGGAGCTGGAGGAACACAGCAGGCCAGGCAGCATCAGAGGAGCAGGAAAGTTGACATTTTGGTTTGGGCCCCTTTTTGTTTCTGAGCCTGGCCTGCTGTGTTCCTCCAGCTCCACACTGTGTTATCTCTGACTCCAACATCAGCAGTTCTTACTATCTCTGGTTGACTCACCTGCTGTTCCTGTCCATCAATGACTTCTGTCCTTGAATGTATGTTTAAGCCTTAATGGACTCCAAAGTTGCCATCAGAAGGGAAACTGAGAATGAACAGTAAGTGCAAGCTTACTGGTGACATTCGCATCCAGAGAATAAATAATACAAAAACCCTAAAGGTCTTACTGAGAGTGAAATTGATAAACTCGCTTCACTGGCCTATCAATAGTATGATCGAGAACAGGGCCATGTTTTCCACTTAATATTTGACTGGTAGTTGCCTTGTGACCTGTTATCTAGTATTTTAGAGTATAAGAAACAGAACCAGAAACAGGCTATTCAGCCTTCCAACCTGTCCCACCACTCAGTAAGATCATAGCTGTGGCTGCTTCTTCCTCAACTCCATAGTAGTTAGTGTCCAGAAATCTACTGTCTCTGTATTAAATATGTTGTATGACTAATCATGCACAGCTATCCAGGGTAGCATTCCAAATGTCCACATCCTTGTTTTGAGAACAAATTTATTGTTATCTCAGCCTTAACTCACTGATTCCTTTATCTTAGACTGTGACCTATTGTTCCAAACCCCTGCCAGGGGAACTATGCTACTGGTAACTAATTTGCCAAGTGTTCAAAAAAAAATTATGCATTTCAGTTAGATCACTGCGCATTCGTCTTTGCTTCAGTGAATAGCCACCAAGTCTACAGGATCTATCCATATTAGCAATCCTTTCCTTCCACACCCTCCAGTCAAGTATATCCTTGGTGAAGAGATCAAATTTACATAACACTCAAATGATTGCCTCAGACTGTATGTAATTGGAGTAAAAAGTCATTATTCTTGTATCTAATCCCTTTGTAGCAAAACCTAACTGCTATTTGCCCATCTAATTGCTTGCTGTATCTACATTTTAACTTAATGTTGTTCATGTACAAGCACACTTGGGTCCCTCTTGTATTCTCCGCTCACCATACAAAAATATTCAGGTTTTCCATTTTATCTTTGATGATGGGTGATTTCACACTTGCATATATTATGTTCCATCTACCATGTTCTTGCCTCCCCACTTTACCTGTACATAACACTTCCCAGAGCCTCTTTTTTGTGCTTCTCAAAATATACTTTCCCAACTGTTTTTGTATTATCAGAAAACTTGGAGACGTTGTACTTTGACCCCTCACCCAAGTCGCTGACATAGATAGTAAATATCTGAGCCCAGCACTGATCCTTGCAGTGCCCCAATAGCTGTAACCCATCAACTTTAAAGTTGATCAGTTTATTCCTGTTCTGTTTTCTCTCCGTTGACCAATCTTTGACAATCTGTTCTACTGAATCTCTTGAGCCCAAATTTGTGCAATAATTTCTTGCGTGTCACATAATGGATTACATTTTCAAAATCCAAAGACACACTATCTGTTGGTTTCCCTCTTGTATAGCTTGCTAGTTTTATTTTAAAAGTCGTTTTTTGTCAAACATTATTTTCCTTTTGTAGGACCCTTTTTCCACATCCCCAATAATAGAGTCTATATTTTCCTGATTACTGCTTCAAAGTTCCTGTTTTCTCCTTTATTTTTCTACTTTCTACGTCATAGAAATTATTCTAGATTTTAGAATTTTAGGGTCTTAGAATGTTGGCCATGGAGTCCTGGGGATCTGTTGAAAATTAAACTCCTCAAGTTCTCCAGTACTGTCTATTTCATTGTACTAATTTTAAGTTTCTTGCATGACCTTTGTTTTCCCACTCTTTCTGGAATATTTTGAAAAGCCTTCAACATGTTTTCGCAGGCTGTCCATTTTAGAAAAGCTTCTACTCTTCATGCTTTGCATCACACTTAACTACATTGTGCAATTCAGTGCAGCATTGACAAACTGATACAAATAGTGGTCACTTGCTACTGCTACCCACCCTAGAAATACCACCTATCTAATTTATAAGAATGCCTGTCTAGTAAGTGGCAGCCTAGTTGTTAAGCTCATTATTTAACTTTACTTCATTATAGTATGCCACTTGAGTAACTAAATCATCACAAGCTTAAAAGCAATTGTAATTGTTGAAATTACAGGATACACCAAAATTCTTTTTCTAATAGTGCCAGTTTGTACTTGAGTTACAAATTGGAGACTGCAACTCACAGTATATAATAGGTTGAAGATTATAATCACAGTTATCCTTTTTTAAAAAAAGTAAGCCAGCTTGCAGATTCCTGACTTGAGTTGCACGTTAATTTTATCCATAATAAGCAATGCAACATAATTTTAATGCCTTATGTAAATTCTGAATTACAAATTGCCTCATTTTGAAGCATTTTACTACAGGTTTCATAATGCATTATTTACACAATTCTTTCTTCATATTAAGCTTTCTCTTTATTTAAGCTCCAGGATCGTACCCAGTTTAGTGAGAGTGATCTGGCCATTCTGAAAAAATATTGGGATGTGGGTATGACCAGCCTGGGTTCAATATGCAGAGAAAAAATAGAAGCGGTCGCCATGGAATCAAATGTCGACTGTGAGATTGTCAAGGTAAGAATGTCATCTTGGTGCATTTACATTTTCCCTACTTCTTCGGGAAGTTTAAGTGATGTGGGTCAAACCATTCTAAGCTTGCTCAAGGCCATATGCAAGTATGTCTTATTCGATTGTTTCTTAAAATAAATAAACTGTACATCGAGGTGCAACATCAGCTGCTGCTTTGTCAGAATGTTCTTAATCTGTGCCAAAAATAGACTGATATTGCCAAGTGTGCTTCCTGAAGGTTCCAGGGTTATTGAATGGTTGGCAGCATCTTATCCGGACTGATACTTTATAGCAGTGCAGAGGAACTGTATTATGCATTGTATTACTGTTCAGATTCTTGACTCTGCAAAGGACTTGGAGGCTTCCAGCTATTTTTAAAATCGGCCAAAAGATATAGGATCTGAAAATGGCATAGTAGTTTTTCACATCCAAGTCTAGCATTTTGAAAGTGATGCCTTTAATATCATTCTAATCATGTCAGAAATCGGCTTTGATGACACTAACTTCAATAAGTTTGCAAGACTGGAAAAAGAAGGATGTAAGAGAGTGCATTCCTTTGACAGTAGACAATGTGACTTGGTTTTTTATCATTTTCTTCGACTTTCACCTCACTCATTTGCTGTGACATTGATTCCTTTATGCAACGCAAGTCATGAGTTGCTAGTTTATTTGTTCACTCAAGGAATGCAACTGTTTCTGGCTAGGCAGATTTTTTTTTCTTTATTGAATTCAAATGCCACTATCTGCCATGGCAGGATTCAAACTCAGGTCCCCAGAATAATAGCGATAATAGGTACTGAAGATGCTGGAGAATCCGAGATAACAAGGTGTGGAGCTGGATGAACACAGCAGGCCAAGCAGCATCATAGGAGCAGGAAAGCTTGATGTTTCGGGCCTAGACCCTTCATCAGAAATGATGAAGGGTGTAGGCCCGAAACGTCAAGCTTTCCTGCTCCTATGATGCTGCTTGGCCTGCTGTGTTCATCCAGCTCCACACCTTGTTATCCCCAGAATATTAGCTGGGTTTCTGGATTAATCATCTGTGATGATACCACTAGGCCATCGCGTCCCCTAGTTATCCTTCACTTACTCATTACTTGCAGCGGGGACATAAATATGACCTTGTATACATGACAAACCTCTGCAAATAGAAAGAAAATTATATTTTCAGCCTTCACTCCCCGCCTGAGACTCTGGCTAGTAAATTTCTCTCCGTTTAAGCCCCCACCCCTTCAAAACTCACTTAAAATCTGATGACCATATCTGACCTGGATCTGGATGGGTCCACTATCTTCAGTCCACGTGACATCGGAGCTCAAACTATACCCAAGATCCGAGACCTGTTGCTCCACACAACATAGCCTCATGCCTCGATGTTACTTTGGTCTTCACTCAGAATCAGACCCTCACAATAATGCCATGTGCCTGCTGTCATAACCAACATGTAGCAATTAGTAGCACTGCCGGTTGACTTTGTCTCAATGGTTACTAGATGAGCTAAATCAAGTGCAAGATGAGTAGGATAATGATAATAGAATAAGATGGGGAATATTATTTTCTAGGAAGGAGAGCAATTGTTTGGAAAGACCTTTGCATTTCAAATATCCGTTGTCACAAGGACTTCCAAAATGTTATGCAGTTGCATATAACAGACTTGAGGAAAACTATAGCTCACAGAATTAAAAGGACAGTGGATACATGAATGACAGGAAAATGTAATTAATAGATGTCGTTTGGGCATGTTTCTTAGAAGGTTCCCCAGGGGTTAGTTTTGGGCCCCTTGCTTTTTCTGATGTACGGCATTGATAGATTGGGAAAGGGGGACGGGTGGCATACTAGGTTCAATGTAGAGAGATGGGGATTGATCGTTTGTTAGGAAGAATGTGGACTACAGTATAACATGAAAGGCGCAATGCTAAAAGGTGTGCAGGAGAAGAGGACCCGCATGCATTCAAGCATAATAATTGAAGGTGGCAGAACAAGTTGAGATTGTCATTATTAAAACATACAGTATCCTAGCCTTTGAAAACAGGAACTTGCAATGTAAGGATAAAGAGTTTATGTAGAACCTGTATTGGACAGTGTCAACTGGAATATTGTACCTAGTTCTGGGCACTGCACAGTAGGAAGAAAATGAAGGTTTTAGAAACAGTGTAGAAGTGATTCATGAGGATGGTTAGAAGGATAAGGAACTTTTTAGTCACAACATCCATCTTTGTAACTGTTTGGAGAAAGATGGTCCAAAAGAAGATTTGATAGAATTTACAAAATTGGCTTGATCATAGTAGACGGAGGGTAGTTGTGGAGGGGTGTTTTTTCGACTGAAGGTCTGTGACCAGTGGTGTTTTATAAGGCTCAGTGCTGGAAACTCTGTTTATAATATATGCAAATGATTTGAATAAAAATAGAGCTGAGTTGATTAGTAAGTTTGCAGACAAGACAAATTGGTGGAGTTGTGGATAGTGAGGAAGATTGTCAATGGATGCAGCTGGACATAGATCAGTTGAAAAGTTGGGCCGAGAAAAAGCAGGTGGAGTTTATTCTTGGTAAGGCTGAGGAAATATGTTTTGGGAGGTCAAATGCAAGAGGAGAATACACAGAAAATGGCATGACCCGTAGGAGCATTGATGTACGCAAGGATCTAGGAGTTCAAGTCTGTAGCTCCCTGAAAGTGGCAGACAAGTAGATAAGATGTTAAAGAAGGCATGCCACCATCAATCAGGGCATTGAGTATAAGAGTTGGCAAGTCATGTTGCAGCTGTATAAGACTTTAGTTAGGCCACATTTGGAGTATTATGACCAGTTCTGGTCGCCACACTACAGGAAGGATGTAGACCCCTTGGAGAAGGTGCAAAACAGATTTACCAATGTGTTGCTTGAATTGGAGTGTATTATCTATGAGGAGAGGTTGGAAAAACTTGCATTGTTTTCACCAGAGAAATGACGGCTGAGGGGTGACACAATAGAAGTATGTAAAATTGAGAAGCATGGATAGAGTGGCTAGCTGAATCTTTTTCCCAGGGTGGAAATGTCAGTACTAGGGAGCATAGGTTTAAGGTGAAAGGGATAAAGTTGAAAGGAGGTGTGAGAAAAATTTTTTGAAAAGAGGGCGATAGTGCCTGGAGCGTGCTGCCAAGAGAGATGGTGGAAGCAGATTCAATAGCAATGTTTATGAGACATTTAGACAGACACCTGGAAAGGTAGAAAATGGAGAGATATGGATGCTGTGCAGACAGATGTGATTAGCTTAGAATGGCATTATTCAGCATAGACATGGTGGGCTGAAGACCCTGCTCCTGTGCTGTAATAGTCTGTTCTAAATGTATTCGAAGTAATGAAGCACCTAGATAGAGTAGATAGGGAGAAACCTTCCCCACTCCTGAAAGGATCAAGAACAACCAGCACAAATTTTAAGTTGTTGTAAGAGAAGCAAAAGTAACATGAGTAGAAACTTATCAATTTTGATAACAAGCGCATGCACTCGTGCGCATGTACTTTCACACTCGCACGCATGCAGTCTTGCATGCATATACTCAAATGTGCACTCTCCTACTCCTGTTTCTTGATGGCATGGGTTTACTCTAAGCAAAGCTGTATACTTTCTGCTATTTGCACCTACCATTAACATTTATTTAGCTCCTACATCTAACATATACTACAGTTATCACTTTTGTTCTTTTGCTCTGGACTCCCTCGCAATCTGTTCGACTTGCTCCTCCTCCACCTTTATCAACAGGGTAAAATCCATCATTTTCTAGCATCTTCTGTTTTGAAGAAGATTCTTGAAATGTTAATTCTGTTTCTCGCTTCACAGATGCTGCCAAACCCACTGAGTTTCTCCACTTTCACTTTTTAGTTCGCATCTCCAGCACCTGGAATATATTGCTTTAACAGCAGAAAAAACTATTCATGCAGCCAATGATTAAGGTCTGTAATGTTTTGAGAGTATGGTGAAAGTTGTTCAGTTGAAGCATTCAAAATGGAATTGTGTTAAAAAGGAACAATGTCTAGGTTTCAAGGGAGGAGATGAGAGATTTGCTCTGAGCAGATTGCTGCTTGGGAGAACTATGTAGACATGAAGAGCCAAATGGCTCCTACACTGTATCAAGTCTGTGATTTGGTGATCAGTGCTTGAAGTAGTCATATTTGCTTGGTGCAAATCTTAATTTTCCCAGATTTCGATAGCTTTGTGACGTAATTCTTTTTATTCGAACTCTGCCAAGGTTGCCCACAGTCGATGGCGGCCTGTTGTCTTGAAATGCTGCAGTCTGAGTGGTGAATGTACTCCTGTTGTGTTTGTAGCATTTGATTAAAAGTGGTCATTTGTTAGACCATTTGAATAGGCAGTTGAGAGTTTGACCCCACTGGGACTGGAGTCATGTGTGGACACCATCCGATGAAGTTGGATCTATCCTTCATTATGGGTTATCAGTGAAACTATTTTGCAGTAACTGTTGAACAAATTCACAACCACTTTCAAAGAAATCTAAAATGTCAAACTACCACAGTAGGATTTGAAACAAATTGCTAGACCAGGCAATTGAATTTTTCATTCAGTAATATTTCTACTGGGGTACTATACCAGTTTGTTCGTGGACCTGCTGAAGTTTACAGTATCCAGTTTTACCATTTTTGGATTGTGTTTCAACTGAAGTGATGAGAAAATATAGATGGTTTTGATTTTTTGTAAACAAAATTTAGTCTAAGTTTTGAATTAATATGCTAAATAAAATATAGCAGAGATAAGCAATAAGTAATTAATTGTTTTGTCTGGCAGTTGAAGAATTCCTCAAATCCATTGTGATGGGAAACTTTGATCTCTCTGTATCTGTGAAGAGGGAGATTAGAGGCAGAGGCACAGAGAAAAACAGGCATTGAAATCAGAAGGCTGTAATGAAACCAGTTTTGTTGAAAGTAGATTTGTAAGGGACTTCACTAAAGAAATGCTGGAAGATGTTTAAAGGACGTCATTTAAGTTTACCCACAGATCCGAGGAAATATGCCTTTCTTTTTTGGTGTAAATATATATTGTACTGATTGCACCAAGCAAAACTGATCATAATTGTTCTGTGGTCACATCCTGTGAAATAGCTCAATTTCATCTCAAGCTTCAGATCAAACAGGTTTCGCTTGGCTAGCCTTTGCACAGTGTGCAGGGCCATTCATGCGAAGGTTTTAAATACCCATTATTGATAATTCAATGGATTCTAGTTTTAGGTCCTTTGATTACGCTTTTAAACAAGCCATTTCAGGGAAGTGTGTCAAATCCCACTCGGCCACCTATGGAAACAGCTTATGTTGTTGAACCTGCAAAAGTATCTTTGGGAGCTCCAAATATATTGCATGAGGAATTGTTTAACTGGTTTTATTAATGTTCTACAATGAGTAAAGGTGGCAAGCGGCACATAAAAATTAAAGACTGAATGCGATAAACAACGATATAATTGCAGGCCTCTTGGGAAATGGGAAATTGCATTTTGAAGGATGTCATAACAAGATTGGGTTATCTGTGCTGCTAGATAAGTTATTGGCATTGAGGCACTTTGATGTGCTGCTTGATTTTCCATTTCTCAGGAGTTTACTGTTTTATTAGAATCACATGCTCCCAGTGAAGAGTTATGGCTAGGTCTACTCCAACTTCACAGTTTCTCTTGGGTTTTAATCACCAGGGTGCAAGGAAATGGATCTAATCCAGCTCGCATATCGATAAAATGCTATTGAGACAGCTATGCCCATGAGACTCCAATGACTCGAAGTAGCCATGTGTTTATCTATAGGGCAAGCAAACTTGTATTAAAACAGCACCGAATTAAACAGATCTCTTTTGCACTTTTATTGATGTTTGTGCATAGCATGAGAGCAACTTCAGTGTGTAGCTGCCTTGCACCCCAAAATATATTAAGAATTTTTCCCAATGTTGACAATGCAGCTCAGCAGCAGCCTTTTAAGCAGTCCAATGTATGTTATGTTTCAGCTGGTGCCCTGTTAATGCCAGTTCAAATGGTAATGTAAAGAGTATCTTTTTTTTGAGTTTGAAAAGTAAACAGGTCTCCTCAATCTGCACTTGCAGTTAATAAATCCACTGCAGAATTTATGTATTTTAAAATGCTACTTGAACATCAACTGGATTGCTGAGCAACTTGAAAATGAGTGGTTATGATAGGCAACAGTTCTGAACTTTTGCACTTCACTCCTTCGGCAAGACTATTTGGCGAGCGCAGGAGAGGTTTTTGTTTAAAGTTGAATAACCCTCAGTTTCACCCAAGTCCAAGTTGTTGCTTTTTCCTTGACAGTTTCCTAATTCAGTCATTGCCATGAGTTTCACTGCTGATCTGAGAGAACACACCTTATTTGGGGTGTATTTGCCCATCCCATTTTAGACAGTTTTAAGAAATTACAGTGCATATTTGGAATTTTTTCCCGTCAAATAGATATGCACTGGCATTTTGTCTGGAAATTAATCATAGCTGATTTGGAATTGGGGATTAAGTGTGGTGTGTCAAAATTTGCAGATGATGCTAAGGTGAGTGGTCGAGCAAAGTGTACAGAAGACACAAAGTCTACAGAGGGATATAGATAGTCTAA
Source organism: Ginglymostoma cirratum (assembly GCA_024137785.1). Taxonomy (NCBI): domain Eukaryota; kingdom Metazoa; phylum Chordata; class Chondrichthyes; order Orectolobiformes; family Ginglymostomatidae; genus Ginglymostoma; species Ginglymostoma cirratum. Next base: position 7,075,976 of record JAHRHZ010000267.1, on the reverse strand, counting down.
GTGAGTGGGCAGAGGTCTGGCAGATGGAGTACAATGTTGATAAGTGTGAGGTCATCCATTTTGGTAGGAATAACAGCAAAATGGACTATGTTTTAAACGGTAAAAAATTGCAGCACGCTGCTGTGCAGAGGGACTTGGGTGTCCTTGTGCATGAATCGCTAAAAGTAGGATAACAAGTGCAGCAGGTAGTTAAAAAGGCAAATGGAATTTTGTCTGTCATTGCTAGAGGGATGGAGTTTAAAAACGGGGTGGCTATGCTGCAGCTGTGTAGAGTCCGGGTGAGGCCACACCTGGAGTACTGTGTGCAGTTTTGGTCTCCTTACTTGAGAAGAGATATACTAGCACTGGAGGGGGTGCAGAGGAGATTCACTCGGTTGATTCCAGAGTTGAGAGGGTTGGATTATGAGGAGAGACTGAGTAAACTGGGATTATACTCATTGGAATTCAGAAGAATGAGGGGAGATCTCATAGAAACATATAAGATTATGAAGGGAATAGATAAGGTGGAGGTAGGGAGGTTGTTTCCACTAGCAGGTGAAACTAGGACCAGAGGGCATCGCCTCAAAATGAAGAGAAGCAGATGTAGGACTGAGGTTAGGAGGAAGTTCTCCACCCAAAGGGTTGTGAATCTGTGGAATTCCCTGTCCAGTGAAGCGGTTGAAGCTACCTCGCTGAATGTTTGTAAGGCAAGGCCAGATAAATTTTTGAACAGTAAAGGAATTAAGGGTTATGGCGTGCAGGCGGGTAAGTGGAGCTGAGTCTCAAAAAGATCAGCCATGATCTTATTAAATGGCAGGGCAGGCTCGAGGGGCCAGATGGCCTACTCCAGCTCCTAGTTCTTATGTTCTTAAGTGCTCAAATGCCTTACAAATTCAACTTGTTCATTGATGTTCTTTAACAAAGAGGACATGCCGTGCAGGTCTGCTCTGGCCTGTTCCCTTACTTTTACTACAATGTGTAGTCGACTTCCATTGTCTTCTGGGCAAAGAAATATTAACACTGTATGATAACTTATTATTCCTGACCACATCCCTATGCTAAATAAATTTAAGAATTTAAAAGAAACTGAAGGATTTGAACATTTCATTGTAGTGTGCCATCCTGTCAGTTTCTCTCTCTATCTATCCCTGCCTTGTCAGGTTGGTCACTTTGCCTGTCTTTTATTTGAGCTTTTCAGTTTCTTAGATGCCTTTCCTTGCTCTTATTTCAGTACTGTCTTATTTCACCCCTACCCCTTATTCTTATGAAAAGACATGGATAGGAAATCGGAGAAGGAAATATCGCCAGTTGGGAATTGAGCTACCTCCTGCTCGTGGTGGACCAGCAGATTTTTCCAAGTTGCCTGAATCGAGTTCACCCTCGCTGCCTGCAGTCAAAGCTGAAACCTCAAGGGTTCCTGAAAATTCAGAGGACAATGAGAAGAACAAAGAAGATGTTAGTTTCTCTGAAGGTACAATCTATTTAAGAACTTTTCTGCGTGATATCAAGTTCTACATGTTGAAGTGTAGTTATTGGATAACTCTGATGTGTAAGCAAACATTTTGTTAACATAAAATTGTGTTCAGAAAATGGCAGTAGGTACCTTTTAAGTACATAGGGAACATAATTTATCCTAAGCTACTGTACATTGATATCCTTATGCACATTTGCCAATACTAATAATTCTGAACTCTTGGGTTATATTTGCATTTTTATTTGATTCTTGTTCATTTTTTAAAGCAGTAGGAATTGATATCTAACCTAACTTTTCTTGTTATTTTCTATAGTTCTTAAGTTGTAAACCGTAATTCATACATGGTCTTCATAGGTGCCCCAAGTGAATTGGAGCAACGGGAGGAGGAGGAAGATGAAGAAGCTGAAGAGGAGGAAGATGCAGCAGAAGAGAATGGGGATGGAGAAAGTGTTAGTGATGGATCATGCAGTATTCCAACATTAGAAAAAGTGGTAATTTTTTTAAATTTTGGAATATGTTACTAGAACTGGAAGTGGGAATTTGCAGTGAGACTCTCCATTCAGTCATTCCTTCAGATCCAATCAGATACAGAGAGAACAAACACTTCTTTAGCATATTGGATACGTCAAAGAAATGAAGCAACCAAGATAGCTTTTGCTCAAATAGTTAATAATTTACTTATAAGTTTGGTTGACAAATAACTGCCTACATAATAGTTCAGCAGGTGTACAGATAATGTACTTTCATTACAGTAAACCTGGTGAAATTTGGAAATCTGTTTCCTTGAAACTTGCTACAAATCTAAATTTCTGGATACTTGTCTTCTTAGACTTGGACAATGGCCCTGATAGGACTGGAGGCTAGTGACAGACTTTGTCACTGCCCCCAGTCTGTCACACTTTCTTTTGCTGCATCTCCAGTGATGTCATGCTTTTGAAGGTCCTCCTTGCATGTATTTTGCCAGGTGTTCTGGTTGACCTTGTGTCCTCTTCAATCTTGTGGTGTCCACTCTATTGCTGCTTTGGTGGTGTAGACTCAGAAGGCCAAGAACATGTCCACCTAGCATCACTTTTCTTGTTGAAAGTGTCCCACAGGCAATCCTCTGCAGCACTTCCTTGATGATGCTGTCTCTCCATGTGTTGCCCAGGATCTCCAGTTAAGTGACATTAACTATCAGTTAAGTGATAGTGTTTGCTATTCTCTTCCATATCTTGCCAATCTTCTTCATCTTCCTCCTCCTTGCTGTCTTTACTACTAAGAGCATGTAGAGTCACAGCGTCGTGGCTTATCAATGATGCTGGATGCCCAGACTCTCTGACATTGCTGGAAACCAAATGCTAAAATTTCTACATCACCCTCTCTGGAGATGTTGTTCTGCAGGTAAGGGACGTAGTATATCTCTTTTATGTTCTGGTGCCCAATGGTAATGGTATTGGTATTGTAATTGTTCAATTATCATTATTATTGTCGTCTTGCAGCTGAAGTGCTGATGCTGACCAGCTTTAGCACTGTCAATTTCAAGGCTAGAAGTAGTGTCCTGGAACATGTTGGCTGAAGAGTCACACGAAACTGTGGTCTGCAAATCTTGCTGACCAATTGATTGATTGGTACAGCAGGCTGTTAATTAAACCAGCGCGACAATGCAGGGTAACTGACCTGCATAAATGTGTATGTAGATCTGCAAAAAGCATGTTTCTAGACAGGCCAATGAAAAGAAGGCTAGAGGGAGAAATCAGGGCCTGCTGGGTGGAGATCACTCCTTCTGTGCCAGGGAAAGGAAAGTAATCCAGACCAAGCTGAATTAGATCAGTTTGACAGTCCATTTTGCAGCTAGAATTCCAGCAAAGGACTGGATACACAAGACATAGGGTTAATGAACATGAAAAACATGTTGCAAATATATCATCTATTTTTATACTGGTTTAACTCCTTTGGAATCCTAAGAAAAGCTCAGAAATATTAATAACACTTGCTTATTTTGGAGCAGTGTGAAAAATCTGCACTTCTAACACTTGGTTAACTTTACTAATAAATATTCATGTGTGAGTCAGTAAAGGAATGTTCATTCAGGTGCATCCACTAGTGAAGAAGTGTCTGATATTAAAATGACAGCAGAGCAATTTCATTTGTTGCGTTCGACCATAACCTTCCAGAAACACACTTCCTGTATTTAATCTTACAGAAGCAAAAAGTGGAACCCCAAACACCTTTCTTTATAAATTAATACAGAGTGGATGTTTTAATGAACTCTTACTTGAGGCATAGGAAGACATGTGTATTGGTTTACATGATGTTTATTTACAATCTTGAGGCTGAAAATAGGGCAGTTCTTGTATGTTGCTCACTTGTTTATGCTACTTCTGCACATGGTGTTGACCTCTGCTATGTTAGCCAGTCCTCAGCCAAAAGTGGATAAAGCAACTTTTCTGACACTTCACACAGACTGAGCAGAAGCTGCTCCTGATCACCACTCAAATGATTATTGGCAACAGTGAGCACTCATAACATGATTGAGGCAGGCTGTGATCAATTGATTTGCAGAATCTTGCAGGAAAACCAAATGATCAAGGCTTTGGAATTGCCGGCGTCTGTGAAATGTTACCTATTCAAAGCACTTCGTGTTGTTTTTGTGCTGAAATCAATACATGCAATGACGTTGCTGTGCAGTGCCTTTGCAATGTGAATTCCCACACATGAATTCATGAACTACTGCCCCTTAAAACAAAACAATGTAACTTAAAAATACTTGCTTTCTCCTTTAAGCACATTTTTAAAGAATATGGATGATTGCTGGTGATACATCTATCTCACTTGAGTTATTTCCTGAAGGTGTTTGCTCAAACATACTAGATCTTATATTGTTAAGTGAGTTTCGTGCAGTTTGTCATAAAGATAGTATTACTTTGTGATTAGCAAGAAAGATGTAAAATATCAGATTGTTACATTTGCTGGAAACACTTCAATTGAAGGGCATTTGTTGCAGTTAGCAAAATTCAAAGGAATAATTTGGAGTCAAATACTGCCATCTAGTGTTCGGTAATGGTGTAGAATTTGTGAAGAGCATTCAATTTGGCTAATATAGTTCATAGCTCATAGAATCCCTACAGTGTGGAAACAGTCCATTCAGCACACCCCGACCCTCAGAGTATCCCACCCTGACCCATCCCCCTATAACTGAACTAATCCACACATCCCTGAACACTCTGGGCAATTTAGCATGGTCAATCCACCTAACCTGCACATCTTCGGACTGCGGGAGGAAACCCGTGCAGACACAGGAAGAATGTGCAAACTCCACACAGACACTCGCCCAAGGGTGGAATTGAACCTGAGGCCCTGGCGCTATGAGGCAACAGTGTTAACCACTGAGCCACTGTGCCACCCAATATATTATTGCCAGTGAGATAACAAGGTGTAGAGCTGGATGAACACAGCACGCCACGCAGCATCAGAGGAGCAGGAAAGCTGACATTTCGGGCCTAGACCCTCCTTCAGAAATGGGGGAGGGGAAGGGGGTTCTGAAATAAATAGGGAGAGGGGGGAAGCGGATAGAAGATGGACAAAGGAGAAGACAGGTGGAAAGGAGACAGACAGGTCAAAGAGGCGGGGATGGAGCCAATAAAGGTGGGTGTAGGTGGGGAGTTAGGGAGGGGATAGGTCAGTCCAGGGAGGACGGACAGGTCAAAGGGGCGGGATGAGGCTAGTTGGTAGGAGATGGGGGTGCAGCTTGAGGTGGGAGGAGGGGATAGGTGGGAGGAACGACAGGTTAGGGAGGCCGGGACAAGCTGGGCTGGTTTTGGGATGCAGTAGGGGGAGGGAAGATTTTGAAGCTTGTGAAGTCCACATTGATCCCATTGGGCTGCAGGGTTCCCAAGCGGAACATGAGGTGCTGTTCCTGCAACCTTTGGGTGGCATCGTTGTGGCACTGTAGGAGGCCCAGGACGGACATGTCGTCTGACGAATGGGAAGGGGAGTTGAAATGGTTCGCGACTGGGAGGTGCAGTTGTTTAGTACGAACCGAGCGTATGTGTTCCGCAAAGTGGTCCCCAAGCCTCTGCTTGGTTTCCCCGATGTAGAGGAGGTCAGAACGGGAACAGCGGATGCAGTATACCACATTAGCAGATGTGCAGGTGAACATCTGCTTGATGTGGAAAGTCTTCTTGGGGCCTGGGATGGGGGTGAGGGGGGAGGTGCGGTTGCAGGGAAAAGTGCTGGGTGTAGTGGATCTGGAGGGGAGTGTGGAGCGGACAAGGGAGTCCCGGAGAGAGTGGTCCCTCCGGAAAGCAGATAAGGGTGGGGACGGAAGAATGTCTTTGGTGGTGGGGTCGGATTGCAGATGGCGGAAGTGTTGGCGGATGATGCGTTGGATCCGGAGGTTGGTGGGGTGGTACGTGAGGATGAGGGGGATCCTGTCTTAGTTGTTATTGCGGGGAGGGGGTGTGAGCGATGAGTTGCAAGAAATCCGGGAGACATGGTCGAGGGCGTTCTCGACCACTGAGAGGTGGGGGGGGGGTGCGGGATTTGCGGTCCTTGAAAAACGAGGACATCTGAGATGTTTGGGAGTGGAATGCTGCATCCTGGGAGCAGCTGCAGCGGAGGCAAAGGAATTGGGAATAGGGGATGGCATTTTTGCAGGAAGGTGGGTGGGAGGAGATGTATTCTACGTAGCTGTGGGAGTCGGCGGGCTTGAAATGGATATCGGTTTCCAGGTGGTTGCCAGAGATGGAAACAGAGGGGTCCAGGAAGGAGAGAGAGGTGTCAGATATGGTCCAGGTGAACTTACGGTTGGGGTGGAAGGTTTTGGTGACGTGGATGAACTGCTCGAGCTCCTCGTGGGAGCACAAGGTGGCACCGATACAGTCATCAATGTAACGGAGGAAGAGGTGGGGTTTAGGGCCAGTGTAGCTTCAGATGAGGGACTGTTCTACATAACCTACAAAGAGGCAGGCATAGCTTGGGCCCATGCGGGTACCCATGGCCACCCCCTTTGTCTGTCGGAAGTGGGAGGAATTGAAAGAGAAGTTGTTGAGGGTGAGGACGAGTTCGGCTAAGCGGATGAGGGTGTCAGTGGAGGGGGACTGGTCGGGCCTGCGGGACAGGAAGAAGCGGAGGGCCTTTAGGCCATCAACATGGGGAATGCAAGTGTATAGGGACTGGACGTCCATGGTAAAGATGAGGTGTTGGGGACCGGGGAATTGGAAGTTCTGGAGGAGGTGGAGGGCGTGGGTGGTGTCACGGACGTAGGTAGGGAGTTCCTGGGCCAAGGGGGAAAAAATGGAGTCGAGATAGGTGAGGATAAGTTCGGTGGGGCAGTAGCAGGCGGAGACAATGGGTCGACCAGGGCATTTGGGTTTGTGGATTTTGGGAAGGAGATAGAAGCGGGCGGTGCGGGGTTGAGGAATGATGAGGTAGGAGGCTATGGGTAGGAGGTCACCTGAGATGCTGAGGTTGTGGATGGTTTGGGAGATGATGGTTTGGTGGTCGGGGGTGGGGTCATGATCAAGGTGGCGGTAGGAGGTGGTATTGGAGAGTTGGCGCCTGGCCTCGGCAATGTAGAGGTCAGTGCACCATACTACAACTGCGCCTCCCTTGTCCGCGGGTTTTCTGGTGAAGTTAGGATTGGAGCGGAGGGCAGCATGTTCTGTGGGGGAGAGGTTGGAGTGGGTGAGAGAGGTGGAGAGGTTGAGGCGATTGATGCCTCGACCGCAATTGGAAATGAAGAGATTGAGGGAGAGTCGGAGTTTACTTTGTGCCTTGAATTAACTTTACTTTTGGGCTTTTCAGTACAAAAGGCTGCTTCATGTTGACTTTCCCTCTTGTATTAAGTACGTCAGTTTAAATACGCACTGAAAGAAAGCCTTGCATTTATATAGTCCCGTTGGATGACCCAAAGTGCCAATAAAGTACTTTTTTGGAAGGTAGCCACTGTTTTATCTAGGAAACACAGCAACTACTTTGTGCAGAGCGATGGTGATGACTAGATAATCTGTATTTATAATGTTGATTGGGGAATAAGTATTGTCCGTAGCAATGGGGATGCTCCTTTAACTCTTCAAAATTGTACTGAGTTCTTTCACATCCATGACAGGACAAAAGTGGCATCAGTTTAAAGTCTTATCTGAAAGAGAGTTGTACTTATTGTAAAGTAGTCTGTTAAGGGTAGTATAACATGCTAACGTTATACTTTCAGCTCCATTTCTATAATCTTGGCAGTGTTCCTACTGAAAGGTCACATGAATTTTCACCACCTCACCTTAATCTCATTCAGTTTCATCTATTTGGGCATTTGTGACAGAGTACCATAGGAAAAAGGATTGTGTATCTCAACAGGTTTTCTGGTATTATTCACGACATAGTGAACTTGCCAGTGAGCAGATAACTGAAAGCTTGGTTTGGGATTCTAGCAATATTCTATTGCAGCTTCTATTCGGAATTAAACTTGACTAAGTTTTATACAAGTATGCAGTTCATTGTAACTTGTATGAAGGGAAATGCATGTATTCTATGGTGTGTTTCCATATAAATTGCTTGCTGCCAGATCAGAAATGTTAAAGCACCAAGGCACAGTTATGATAAGGAAATAGATGAACATTATATATGTGAACACATTTGGAATCTAGCGATGTATTTCAAAGCTAATTATCTCATAATATTTTGCTACTTACAAAATAATGCAGTAATTTATTAGAAAAAGCAAGCTTCCTCTTCAAGCATGTTGAGTTTATAAAAGAAGCCGTGAGGCTACTTATTTAAGGGTGTCAAATTCCATAAGCAACCAGTGAAGCACTGAGATTTGGCAATATCTTTAAATGACCTTAAGACTAATGAAAACTGTCATGAAGGAGCTGTAGCACTGTTTGTAATAACAGTCTATTTGTAGCCATGACTGACATTGTCCAGAAATAAAGGGATTCTCTCTGAGTGATGTGATTTTAGTGATGCCTCTGCCAGATCTATTGCTTCAGTCAAGAAGGTATCTTTTGGCAAAATCTCAGGACTTGAAGAACTTGATGCTCGTTTCCTATGATGAGGCAAAAGTTGATTCATGACCAAGACTGTTGATTTGAGGTTGATTAGAGAAACAAATGATAGTATAAGGTAGGGGTGGAGGTTAGATATACCTTCGGATTAGGGTAAGAGTTGGGCACAACATCGTGGGCCAAAGGGCCTATCTTGTTCTGTGCTGTATTGTTCTATGTTCTATGTTAAGTCAGTCTGTAGACCTTTAAACACTGCTAAAAGCCCCCATCGGTGGGTAGTGTTTGAATTGTTTGATCACTGCTATCACTGAACATCTTCCTTCCAAGACCTACTCAGGAAAGATGTCTTGGCCGCTTGTTGTTTTCATCAGTGGTTTGTTCAGGCTTGTTAAAAGTGATCAAATTTCACAAATGACTAATTCCTGACCAAAAGTTGAGCAGCTGTTGAAAACCTGCAAGGGGGTGGAAAGAACAAGATAATTGGAGCCAGTGTTCGTAGAATCATTGATTACAGAAGATGTTCTTTGGCCCATTGAATCTTCGCCAACAAAAGTTTCTTTGTATCTACACAAGTCCTACTTGCCAGCAGTTGGCCCATAGCCTGAATGTTATAACCCATCAAGTGCTTATTCAAGTATCTTTTTAAAGAACAAAAACAAAGTTGCTGGAAAAGCTCAGCAGGTCTGGCAGCATCGGTGAAGGAGAAAACAGAGTTAATGTTTCGGATCCGGTGACCCTTCCTCAGAACTGATGGGCTGCACCACTCCGTAGTTCCATTTCATCCTCCGGCTCATTTGTCGTGCTCACAAGAAACTTTTTCTTTTCCTTTCAGGCATCAAGGCCCACAAGATGCAACAACTCAAAAATACCCATGGTCCTCTGGAACCTACCTCTCCTCCCCTTCCCTTTGACTCAACCCCCGGCCCCCCCC